>JBAJHW010000005.1:144008396-145208396 GCA_037013535.1 Intellagama lesueurii | reverse complement strand
GGTTGTTGATATTTATGGTCAAATCTTCACGAATTTTAGCTTTGTGCATTCATGGGAAAGTACTTTAATCATACTTCATATTTCTTCTAAAAGAATTAGTATTAATAAAATATAATTGTATTTGCTTAGGCTGACATACCTAAGTTAACAATAGCACCACCTTGCTGTTGAACCATGCTCTTCACTGCAGCTTTGCATGTGAGCATTGTTCCCATAAGATTGGTCTGAAGCTGGGATAACATGTCTTCTGCCTGGGTTCGCAACAATAAGCCATCCCTAGTCAAAAATGAGAAAACTGGACGTTAATTCTTAAAGAATTACTGTTCACAAAATTCAAGAAGCTGCACAATGTTTGACCAAATTACACTGAGAAACATGAAAACATGCTAGCTGACAATTTCTACATGTGATCAATGCTTAACCTGTGAAAACAAAAAAAATATAAATCCTAACTATTTTATCTTGAAATTAAATATTTTAAGACACACACCCAATATTGTTTACTCTGGACTAACTAATAGGTTTTGTCTTTTTGAGCAAGGTACTCTGGAATGTTTCATCTATGTACCTTTCTTTGATCACTAAATGTTAACCATGCAATTGCAGTAAATTTTAATAGGCCCTTAAGGCTCAGAAATCATACTAACTATGCTACTATTTAAACAAGTCTTTTAAATGAAACTGACATGGAGGCTCCAAAAATCATATTCAATCTTTGATCGGCTGAGAGATACTGAAGGAAATTAAAGGGTTCTTTCAAGATAATGAAATGTTATCAACTTCTATAAGCCAAAGAACAGCCCAAATAATCTATACTCTTTCAAAAACTAGAGGATATACTTAAAGCCTCTAACTTTAAATCTTCTCCAAAACAAACTAAACTGTTATCTTCTGTTTTAGCTATCCATTTACGTTGTTACCAAAAGTATATAATTTGATTGCAACTAACCTGTTGATACCTGCAGCATTAACGAGATAGTTTACATGACCTAAACTCTTCTCTATTTCTTTAAAAGTATTTTGGATGTCTTCTTCTCTGGAAACATCACAACTAAAGGCTAGATGGCCTGCTGTGTGGGAATAAAATCCACAATGAGATATAAACTCTCTCAAGTTATTCAGAGACAATAATTTTAATCAAGACCAATACAGAAAGCTCTTAGCACACTGATTCTAAAATAATGATCAGTAAGATAGATAAGACACCAATCCCTATTATATGAGAACAATGTTTGTTGCTGATGGAGTGCACTTTTTAAATGTTACACAGAACTCTGTGAGAAAAAAGTGAGCTCCACCAATTGCTAATGACAGTTACAATGCGTTAACCAGATTGTTAATTAATACAGTGTCATGTTATGAGCTGTCCCAGACGATTCACAAATATGATTCAGTTTTAATGATTTTGCTTTTTTCTGCAAAATGAGCAGCACATTCAATAAAAATGTGTTTTTCTAACAGTTCACCACAGTTCTAAAAGATGTTTAAAACATGTGAAAAGCAAAGACCAAGGTGCACATACCTCCCAGGTTAATGGCAGTAGTCTGAGCTCTTTCCAAATTTCTTGCAACAACAGCCAGGTGATACCCTTTCTGTGCTAGCAGTTGTGCAACTGCTTGACCAATTCCACGGGACCCTCCAAAAATGGCACAAACCTTTGACATCTTCACAGAAAACTAATTGCTAGTAGTGACAGACAATATACATGTTGCTTTTGTATGTGTGTGCTTATCAAAATAACCTAAGAGGCAGCAAGCAATAAACTATACACAGTTCCAATCAACACAACCTAAAATTTTATACATCTGCACTGTGTTAAAAGATTTGCAGCATTTGTAGTATATTTTCTGATGCAAAAGCATTAAATACACTTATGTATGAACTGATATATGTGCATACACACAGACAGGTTATGTGTCATCAGGTCCCCTCCAATTTATGGCAGCCCCATAAATTAATTACCTCCTAAAGATTTTATCATCATCAGACCTACAGGTAACATATTATCGGGCTAGAATAAAGGAAATGGCCTCATTCAATGGCCTCCCAGCTTTTCTACATTTCCCCCCCTGTTCTGATGAGTTGGTAGATTTCCTAAGGCAAAGTTATAGACAGTAAGTACTTTAAACTTCAAGCTAAGATATGCTGCTATTTTTGGTTCGACCTCTTGTCTGGGAACTCCTCTGAAATTGGGCTGGAAGGCATTCCCCCCTTTTGATTTATGGTCTGATCATTTATAATACCTTGAAGAATCTCCCCACAGTGCAAAGATCCAAAGTTCCCTCAGCCCACCAATGATGCATCCAAGGGGGCAATAGTACATATGCTATCTGTCATGTAATTACCCTCTTTTTTTAAAAAAGTTTACTTACATAATTTTAATGTGACTTATTAACCATTACTAAGAAAAATGGCACAGCTAGCTGCTACGTCTATAATGCACCCAGTGTTTTTTGAGCTTGACTCAGTCTGTTTACCACTTTCAACCACTGGATGTTGCCACCATCATTTGCCACTTCACAGCTAACTCCTGACTGCAGATAGTTTATGTTAAAAAGCTTTTAAACACTGGTTGTAACACTGACCCTTGAAGGACCCACACGTTTTCGATCCCTCCCTTTTGAGAGCCATTTCTTCTTGCCCTGTGTTTTCTGTTCTTTAGCCAGTGACTAATCCACAAGAGAACATTTCCTCGTCTTCCCTCACCCCTGAGTTCCCGCAGGAAATTTTGACGAGAGGCCCTGTCATGAGACGTTTGGAGGCCCGAGAGAACAAAGTGCTGCTAGCTCACCCCTTCCCACGTGCCCACGGACACTCTCTGGCGCCACTGTACGAGTCAAGGGGAAAGTCCATCTAGTATAATGCTATTTATTTTTCTTCTTTTACAAATTACGGATTCTAACACCTGCAATCCCGGAGACCTTTTAAATCCAATCTGTCGATTCGCAAAACAAATATCAAACCTGACCAAGCGGCTTTGGACTACAACTCCCAGAATGCCTTGCTGGCTGAGGCCTCCCAGAGTTAAAAGTCCAAAGCAAATGGCGGACCAAGGCTTTCAGATCCTGTTTGTTTGTTTGTTTTTCCAAAAAAAGAGAAGGGAGACAAGATAACCCTAAACCTGTTTACGCGACAGAAAAACCTCCCGAATTTCCCCGGGACTTCCCGCCCCACATCCATGACGTCGCTGAAGCGGCCCGCCATGCCGGCAAAGGCGGCTTCTTTTCTTTCCGCTGGCAGCCGAGCGAGCCCTCGGGGCTCCTCCTAGAGACGCAACCGCCCCTGGCCCGTCTTTCGCCCTGCCCAGACCGTTCCCACCTTCCGCGGACAGACGGCTTCAGGGGGAGGAGGGAGGAGGCGGTGCCGCCGAGAGTGGCGCTGCTGTGACAGGGGCCGGGCTAAGAGGGAGCGGTGCCGCCCATGACTCGCGGGAGGAAGAAACGCGCCCTTTTTTCCCCTCCCCCTCCCCCTCCCCAAAAAAGGAGGGACAAAACAAAGCAAACGAGAGGAAAAACTAGTTTGCGCCTTGTACGTAAACACTCTTAGACTTGCAGAGCTGGAAGGGGATCGACTCTATGGGGTATCCAGTGTGTAACCCCGTCAGGGAGGCCTAGTGGGGAATCGAACTCCCGGCCTCTGCTGAGGCTTTATTCGATGTCTGAAATCTCAAAAGGAGGCGAGCGTCCCAGTCCCGCAAGACTCTTCATCGGGCTAGGCATTGTTGAGCTGGGGAATATTGATTATATGCCCTCAGATTGATTCCCACTTATACTGACCTTTTCAGGGTTTTGGTTTTTTTTTTCCCTTCCTTCCAAAGCTATGAGAACTTGACCGTTCCCCTCTGGGATCAGGTAACTTGTCCAGGGCTACATAGGCTGGCTCTTCTCCCGGAAGGCACAGTGACTCGAACTGCTAGCCCCGGGAGCCGGAAGCTCCAACTCACTGAGCTAGAAAAGGCCGGATTTTTGACAAGACCAAAACTCAGAACTTTTCTGCCCCTCCCCCAGCTCTGCAATGCTCGGCCTGATTTAAAGGCCTGCAGGGTCTGAAAGCTTGCCTGATTTTGTAATTTTAGTTGTCTGGTAAAGCTCATCTTTTTGGATTCCTCGTCCTCTTTGAATGGTGGTGTGGAGGCTGAATTTCTTCTGCCACACACCCTGGCTTGAGAGTGTGCAGCGTGGCAAAGAAGGAATTTGAAGGGTTTGGATTGTTAATGGAACAGCTGGCTGCAGAGACTTGTGGTGCTTTTAGGCAGACAGCTCTGCTAATAATCTTCAAAAGGGTACCTGTGCTAGTCTGTTGCAGCAAAAAAAGAACAACAAAAAAACACTGTTGTGGCACTGTACAGATAAACAAGGCTTATGACATAGGCTTCTGTGACTAGTTTTCTTCTTTAGACACATGGAGTACAGATTCATTAGACAGCTATTTATATGAATAAAGGAGTGCAAAAGCCCCCAAACCACATCTGAAAATTTACTAGTCTTTACAATACTGTAAGAAGGGAGCAAATGCCAAAGAAGAAGTAGCGCTTTGTAAGGAAGACTCAACATCCCTTAGAGATAAGCTGCTCTACTCATGAGAAACTAACTGCTGAGATGCGAGAAATTGTAACAAATGCATATAGTCCTCAAGGACCAATGAACTGCTGCATACTTTTGTTTCCTTTTTAGAACTGTATAAAAACTTTAACCCTGTTGATCTCAGGGTCCCCACCCTACTGGGCACCCAAGTGCGCACTTGTTTTATCTGAATAAACCTGTCGCCCTTTCCTCCAATAAACTGTCCGCTTATTATTATTGCTTGGGGCTTAGCTTAATAAAATTAGCTGAGACACCGAGCTCTGGGAGCAACAATACTGTAAGACTATTGTATTTCTTTATTGTCATGTATTATTAATAATATTTATTATTTTTAGTATACATATCCCACATTTCCTCCAGTAAGCTCAAGGCTGTGTTACATAGTTTTTCTCCTCTCGGTTTATCCTCAGAATAATCCTGTGGGGTAAGTCAGTGTCAGGAGGAGAGAATGACTCACCCAGTCACATTCAAGGCTGAACAGGGATATATACATGTAAAATGTGTTTTGTTAGAGAATACACTGAAAAAGGAAAGATAATAGGAATCTTATTTCTAACTAATTGGGGTAGAGATGCAAAGAGCCCCCTCATCTCTTGAGAAGGAAAGCAAGATCTCCCCTCTGCCCCTCACAAAGATGGTCAAGAAGGAAATGTGAGAATAAAGGAAGTGGCAGCAGCAATCCTAAGAGTAACAGTCTAGATTGAGAGATCAGTGTGGTCAGAAGACATAAAGAACCATCTAGGAGACTCAAAGAAGTCTTATTTTATCTGCTTCCCCCCATGCAAAGATATCCAACATCTTCAGCATAAGCTGAGTTACACCAAGTCACCTGCAGTACCAAATGGGCTATGAGATCAAGCGCTCCAGGACTGTGACCTGTAAGAATGAGACAGTCTTCCAGTTGGGGTCCTCACCAGCTGAAAAGAAAACAGGGATGAGTTCCACCAACAATCTTGCTGGATTATTATCAGCTCCAGTAGATGAAAAGCATCAGTATATTTTGAGGTTCAGAAAACCAAAGCTCCTCCGTGACTGTATAAATTGTGTATTTTGGCATGCAATTTCTTACTGTTAGTGCAAAAAACCACAGTAAACATACTCTGCCATATATTTTTAATAATGCTGTCTGAATCAGAAGTGGGAGGAGATTCTTTAAAAAGGAAGGAAAATATTGTAAGTCACACAATTTTGATTGCAGTCATTTTGTTGAGTCAGGACAAACAATAGTTTCCAAGAGCTAAGCTAATTTTTACTTCTCTGACTAGATATCAAAATTTATTTTTGTAGTTATTTTTGCTCTTTAGCTATGATCATGTCCAAATATTTAAAACCCGAGGGTTGGAACCATCAAGTTGGATAAAACTTGAGATCTAATTTGTTTACAGAGAAGTTCTGATTCTGCATAATTTATTCCTAAAACATGACATTTCTTTAAAGTTTGCCAGTTCTTTCTTTAGTTCTAATATGACTCATATGGTTAGATAAAACTAGTGATTTTGACAGGATTCCCACCCCAGCCTTCCATTGCTACCAACTCCTTGTATGTATTAGGTCAAAATTCAACCTAACAGGGATTCCATAACAATCACAAACATGGGTATAGAGCCTGAATGTGCAGCACTGTTAGCTTTGCCCACCTGAGCCAAGACAAAGGTAAGGAGCTTTTTAAGTGTGAAGAGCAACAGGGATTTGGCAGAGACTTCCTCTCGAGCCCTTCAGCTCCTCACCATCATGTTACTGTTCGGCTAGTGAGTGGGAGGAAGGTATGTAACAAGAATGGTGCCAAAGCCTTTCCTGCTATTTACAATGGAAGGGTGAAGACAGAGAGTCGTTTCTGTCTGTTTCAACTTGAAAAAAGTGGCTGATGGACATACGTATAAAGGGTGATGGTGGTTGGAGTGAGATTCTATATTGGGATTTTCTTGATATCAAATAAGTACCGAGGACCTAATCTGGTCTCTTGAGTCCAGTTTCTTGTCCATAGTATAGACCAATACCCTGTTTCCCTGAAAATAAGACCCAACCTGAAAATAAGCCTTAGTATGATTTTTCAGAATGCTCGTAATATAAGTCCTACCCCCAAAATAAGCCCTAGTTAAGTGAAACCTCGCCCTCGACCATTGTGCAGCATTGTGCAGCAACCAGAAGATGGTGACATGACTGTATTTGAATAAATGTAGATTGTTGTACATGAAAACAATAAAATATCCCCTGAAAATAAGCCCTAATGCGTTTTTTGGAGCAAAAATTAATATAAGACCCTGTCTTATTTTCGGGGAAACACAGTAGTTCCCAATCTTTTTTGAATTACGACCCCCTTTTATAATAGCCATATAACCAGTGACCCTACCACCACATGTGCGTAAAAAGGCATTTGTAATAAGGTAAAGTCATCCCTTCTCAGAAACTAGAGACTTCTTTCTCCCCGAAAGGGTCTGTTTCTCATACATACACATACGTGCTAACTTTAATATTATTTTCTGAAAGGTCAAGGAATAAATTATTTAATAAGGGCTATAACATGACCCACGACCCCTCAGAAAACACTTTGCAACCCCCCTGGGGGTCACAAACCTCACGTTGGTTTGGTTTGGACCGATATCTAGGGCTCCCTGAAGACATTTTGCTCACTTAGGTGGAATGGTGTGCAGGAAATTCTTCAAATCCTTCTCTTTGTCTTCATCTCCAGCAGTAAAAATATAATTTAAAAAACTAACAATGGTAATGCTGTTTCATGATACCCCAACATTTCTACCTGTGGTAACCATCTCAAATGTGCCCAAATTGTATTGCTGGTTGAAATACGTACAAAAGAGAGATTTAGCAAATACAGCTTTCTCTACCATTATGTGCTACAAACAAAAGTTACTCTGTTGATGACAGGAATTGCTGCCACTAGAGTTCTCCCTTCTTCACAAATACTGCAAACAGAGGCGATTTCCTATATGGTGCTATGTTTTTACAGGCAGCTGTAGTGATCTGGACAGAATCTTGAACAATCATGAGCTAGGTTCAAAGCCCATTTTCAATTAAACTTTTTCGCTAGATTATAAACAGAATACATATAAATTGTGACTCTTAGGCAGTGGCCTTAGAAATGGAATGGGCAACCTTCTTTTTAGCAAGCAGCCACATTCCTTTGCAGGTTATCTGTTGGGAACCCAGTTTTGGTTCTGGGCACATGACAGCCAGCCTTGGACAAGGCTGGAGCAAAAAGTGCCTGGGGCTACCTCTTTTCATTCTCTTTCTGCCACCCTTTTTTCCTTCACCTTCTTCCTTCCCATCTGGTGAGTTCCTAAGGAAAGAAAATATCCTTTTTGCCAGTAGTCTCAACTGGTTGCTTGCAGAGAGACCAGGTATTAAGCTGATGGCCACATGCAAGGGTTATGCACAACTCCACAACCATATGTTGTCCATTCTTGCCTCAGAATATGGGGTGGTGGAAGATCCTTCATGGGATAGAATACATAGCCCTATTTAGAACATTTTCATTCTGGACAGCATTCTCATGCCCGTAATTTAGTTGTTTATTTACAAAATGTATGTCCTCAGATGCATAAATTACTCTGTGGTATAAACTAGCTTCAAGCAAACCAGACAGTCATTGTAAACGGTCAACCCAGCTTTCAGACCCCTTGAAAAGCCTACTGATTTTCCCCAGACATTTCTCTTTGAAAAGCTAGTATTACTTTCTCCATTACTGCAGCGTTATGATGGAAAGAAGCATCCCACACCACTTAAATGTCCTGTCCCAGAGCTCTTAGACGTTCAGTTCAAGGATAAGTCAAACTGCCAGTCTCTCATAGACCATGTCCTCAGTGATTATCTACTCACTGTTCAACCACATGAAGATCAAAATCTAAATATTAGGGATTTTGTAAACTTGACACTGACTGGTGTCATGCAAATGTTTGAAGAAGTGTCTTTCAGGATAACATATCCTAAATGTAGTCTGTTAAATAACCATGCAGTGCTGTGATCCGATTCACACTCTACCAGTAATTCGGCCAATTTCTGTGGGGCTTTTTGCCATCACTTAAACAATTTGGCTCTAAAAAGAAATCTTCATTCAAGCGTAAGAGACAGAAGCAAGATGACTTCAAGGAATAGACACAGTGCCTGCTGGGAAGGGATATGGCAAATTTGCTGATGCTTATGGGCAATAATACTAGACCCCAGGATATTTGCTAGCTAGCAGGTGAAACCTGAAGCAAAATGACTTAATTACAATTTAATTATCTTCTGTGGCACTCCTTGGATACTTTTCAAGCGAAACCAAGGAATTTCTGGAGGCATTCTTAAAATAATGTTGTTTGCTGTACGAATCAAGCAATTATGCAATAAAGGGCAGGATTTTTTTTAAAGTACTCAAATCTCATCAAAAATAAGGAAAAGGGATGATAGAGGACATAACACCTAGCACTCTAATTGTGTGAATTTTTTTAGTGCTTTCACAACATATAGATATTACTATGCACAATTAGAGCTGACTCACTGGACGTTTATTGCCTGAGATTTCATAGACATTCATTATTACTATGTGTATGTGAGACCTGGTGTTGATTAATATGATCCCATTATGACTGTTCTGGGTAAAGGTAAAGGTTCCCCTTGACATTTAGTCCAGTCGTGTCTGACTCTAGGGTGCGGTGCTCATCCCCGTTTCCAAGCCATAGAGCCAGCATTTGTCAATAGACAGTTTCCGTGGTCACGTGGCCAGCGTGACTAGACACGGAACGCCGTTACCTTCCCACCAAGGTGGTACCTATTTATCTACTCGCATTTTTACATGCTCTCGAACTGCTAGGTTGGCAGGAGCTGGGACAAGCGATGGGAGCTCACTCCGTCGTGTGGATTCAATCTTACGACTGCTGGTCTTCTGACCTTGCAGCACAGAGGCTTCTGCGGTTTAACCCGCAGTGCCACCACGTCCCTGCATGACTGTTCTACATTACTATTATTCAGATGTAGATTTGATTGCGGTCGAAAAAATATCTGGCATATTTCTGAACCTGATACTAATTATGTTTACTGTGAAATGGGTACAGCTCAGTTCAATGAGATAGCAGTTTGATACCTGATAAGTGAGTTTCAGATTGTAGCCATGCAGGCTTCAATTTGTCTTCTCCAGAGTAAGCCTAAGGCTACAAATCTATGCTCATTTCCTTTGGAGAAAGAACCATCCTCCATTAAGCTCAGTAAGATGTATTTCACAGGCTCAGCTAAACAATTCTAATAATTTATTTCTAATGTGACAACCAACTTGTCGTTATCTGGATTGTACTGTCCTTTTACAAGCAAGCCCCTCTCTCATTAAAGAACTACAGCATACAGTTTCCTAAAGACCTACCTTTTAACCTTCACTTTGTGAATGGCAAACTGCAATATTAGATTTAGGTTAAAAACCACATGGTGACCCAATCCTCATGAATGGCAAAGCAGCTGCCATTGTGTGCACTACATGCACATAATCCTACTTGATATAATTGCTAAAGATGGTAACTCAGAAATAACTGTGCCCTCAAAAGGATGTATTCATTCATTCATTAAAATGAATGCATCTTCTGTATGTTTAGCTGTAATATTACTACACCATGCACCAAAGCCTTATTTTCTTTGATTTTGCTAAAAGACCAAAACTTTATAAATGGACTATAAATGGCTACAAGATTGAACAAACAAAGGTCTTTAGATACCTTGGAGTTGTCTTCCAAGCAAATGGCGCTCGCAGAGCACATGCAGACTATGTGGCCCAAACAGCACAGAGATCTGCATCGGGAACACTGAAATTTTTTATAACAAAGGGGGGCAATATATTCCAGCAGCTTTAAAAGTGTTTGAGGCTAAATCAATTAACCAATTACTCTATGGTGCGCAATTAGGACCCTACTCTCTCTTTACACCATTGGAAAGGGTCCTGACAAGATTTCTAAGAGCGATTCTGCAGACACCACATGGGGTTCCTAATGCAGCTCTACAGCTGGAGGTAGGATTCCTGAAACTTGAAACAAAGATTTGGCTAACCATCTTTAGCTTCTGGCTGAAATTAATTTTCTTCCCAGGAGGTTTGACCTCTCTAATACTACAGGAGAATTATCAGTCAAATTGGGAGGAAGCTTTACTAGCCAAGCTTAGATCTTATGGATTTTTGGAGGGCAATATAATATATTTGGGATATGATGCTGCAAACCAAGCTCTTAAACAATGCATCATGGAGGTGGAGAGGCAACATGATTTGGGAGCAATATCAAATAGTATTTCTTTGGATAAAACGCTACTGCCTTTTAAACCAGCTAACTATCTTTACTCACTGTTAATACCCAAACATCGTAGAGCCTTTACCCTTGCCCGACTAAATGCATTACCATCGGCAGCACAAGAAGGGAAGTATAAAAAATTCCATACTCTCAACGTAGATGTCCTTGTAATTTGGGTACAATAGAAACAGTTACGCATGTTCTCCTGTCCTGTCCTTATTATTTTGATATTTGGAGGAATTTTATTGAACCTCATCTAAAATTACTCCCTGGGCGCTCTGAGGCTTTTTACATGCTTTTATTGCTGTCTGGATGCAATATAGATATCTGGTACAATGTGGCGAAATTTCTTGCAGCTGCTGTTAAAATCTGTGAAAGGAAAGTTTTAAAAATTACTTGATTTTAGTTATTAGTGGGAACCAGAAAGGGAGACTAAGATAGGAAAATGTATTGCTCTGTTAGGATGCTTTTAACTTAGTATATGTTTTCTCTTTTTTATATATGTGTTTTACTGTTTTTGTACATTTACTTGTACGTTTGGATATTGGTCTATGACCGTATTAAACCTGATCTGATCTTTGATTTGGCTAAAATCATAAATGCACATTCCACTTTTTCAATGGTAAGTCTTGGAATCCCTCTGTACATTAGTTAATGCCTATTACTTGTTGCAGAGTTTTGCATTTTTGGTTAAAAAATCTCTAACTGTGCAGCAGAAGTGCAAGGACTTACAGAGCTTCTGGGAGTCTCCCCTTTTGGGAACCACTGACTACACCAAGAATGTGTAATGTTCCTGTTGTTGTCGGAGTACAACTCCCACAATCTCAACATTGTTTGTGCTATCTGAGGCTGAAGGGGATTGCAGTCCGTCATCTGGAGGGCCACATTCACTCACCATTGCCATTGGTTATGTGACTAAGGCTGTTGAGAATTGGAATTCAATAACATCTGGAGGGTCACACATACTGCACCCTTGATCTAACAATGAGTGAAGTTATCTACAGGCTTACCAGATCTGCAAGGTTTGCAGAGCAGCTCGTGGCAGGAGGTACCAAAGGCAAAAATGAGTATTTTGTCTCCTCACATGCAAAAAACAGCTACCTAATGAAGACAGAGCATACACAACAGGCACAGAATGCTGTCTGACTCTTGGGAAAAGACGTAATATGGGTGTGGAATGGCATGGCATGTGTGGCTGACTGACAGGAACACTGGAAAAACAACACACATTTCAACATTTTTGTGCAGGTTCTTCTTGTTTAAACAAAATGTACAAATCTCTGGAGAAATGTTGGAGATGTGGCCATGATAAAACTGACAATATCAGTAGCTGATGCAATGGGCTGAAAGAAAATATAAGATTTTTTTTCCAGATAAAACCCATTTTGCCTTCACAGAACATTTTCCTTAAATTTCAATACAATATCAAGGTAGCATTCTGGACAAATCCCACTTGCATCTAAATAGGAATCTTTTAATAACTTCCACAAATGTTAATAGCTCGGAAAGGATATAGTCGTATAATACCATCTATTTCTGAACAGTTAAACCAGAGCCAGGAAATTGCTGACATTCTCACTGAAAATCCTCACTAAATAGGCCCAAGCAAGTAAAATTGTAAACTCACGGAAAGGGTATCAATATTCAATTATAATTAATGAAGTAATCATTAATACATTTGCATGTGTACTGTATGTGTGTTTTGCATCTGTTGTGTATGTTGTGGCAGAAGGCACAGCAGCCAGTGACAGGAGGTACCAAAAGCAAAAATGCGTATTTTGTCTCCTTCACAAATACATATTCACAAAGTATGAAGCTGTGGGTTCCACAGGAGGGATTATATTATCTTCATATAGTATAAGTGGCATCTGACCTTTCACTTCTGGTAAGGCTTCAGGCTGTAGTGGGACTGACTAGAGGAAGCCTGAGGTAGGACAGTGCCCCATTTACCTTAACGGGCCAGCCCTCCACGGTTTGCTTTTATCTTAATTTGAAAAGAAATTTTAAACCTATTATTTTCTAGCACAAACGGGATGCAATATAGCAGAGGACAGTGGCCAAATAACAAACCTATCCTCATATAATATAAAAGTTCTGAATGGTTCGCCACTATGAAAGTTGGCATGTTTAGAATTCCACCCCAGAATCCTGCAAAATCCAGTACTTTTTGTACTGAGCAGCAGTTAACTGGTACAGTCAGCATAGCTGTTATTGCAGTAAAACAAAAGCAGTAATAACATATTATTTTGACCCGCTATGCTGAAACAGTGGGAGAAGGGAAATTGTAGTTACAGTTTCAGCTCTCCCTTGGCATTTTTGTACTTCTGGTGGCTGAATAATATTGGAAGTCCTTTAATTGAACGTTGATGTGGTTGCAGGGTATCAAAGTTCAGCCTGTGCCCTCTTTCTTGATCCAGCTGAGACACAGAACGTCAAGGAGGCAGCTCAATCCATCCCTGGGAGCAGAATGCCTTGTGCTATTGATGGAGCGCCTCTGACAAGCAAGAGTAGTGTTTATGAACAGCAGAGGGAGCCACAGGTGGCTTCTTAGCTTGCTGTGCGACAATTCATACAGAGATTTAGAAGTACCATGCAACACTTGAGACTTCCAATGCTGTTTATTCACTCAGCTCTCCGGGCTCCAAATTATTTCCCCTTCCCCCAAATGTTTGAAAGGACATTTAAGTCATCTTATTCAACCAGCCAGAAATAAGGGCGAAGCATGTAAAAACAACATGTTGGAACATGACCTTTTGTAAATGCCAAGTTTAGTGCAGGAAACTACTGAGGGGTGCTGATGAATTCTAAAGCTAGTGAGGCTGAAATGGGGGTGCAATCTGTGTGTCCCTTATATTATTCACAGTTTCAGCCCACTTGTGCATTTTTCTGTTCCTGTGCCCCCTTTAGAACACATCACCTTCCATCCTATGAATAAATTACAGAGCCCTGTAACACAGGTGAGGGATCATGTCTAGCAACCCCCTTAGCTGTATTAACATTATTGGGGAGTCTGCAGACAATAAATCCCCCTGAATGTATGCCAAGCCAGATGCTCCTTATATGATTTTTTTTTAATGAACACAGGTGTGTAGGTAACATCTGGGTCCTGCAGGACTCTTCATCAAGCAGAGTATTGCAGAGTGAGATGGAAGGACAGACACGTCCTGCAATTATTGTGCCAGCCCAGCCCCCACCTCTGCCACACATCATCCCTTCCCAAGCTGTCCAGTGATCAACCTGATGAAAAGGATTATAGGCTCTAAAAGCTCACATTTGAATAAAGCTTTGGCAGTCCACTCAAGATATTACTCAACCCTGAGTTTGGATTTCATATGATAGAAGTCAAGAATTCCTACTGTGCAGTTGCCTCTGCAATATCCCCATTCCTTGCTTTGTTCAAGTGCAAAAGCTGGGTGGCAATTAACAGGGCCAGAATCAGTATCTGGTTGTTGTTTGTTTAGTTGTTAAGTCGTGTCCGACTCTTCGTGGCCCCATGGACCAGAGCACGCCAGGCCCTCCTGTCTTCCACTGCCTCCCGGAGTTGGGTCAAATTCATGTTGGTTGCTTCGGTGACACTGTCCAACCATCTCGTCCTCTGTCGTCCCCTTCTCCTCTTGCCTTCACACTTTCCCAACATCAGGGTCTTTTCCAGGGAGTCTCCTCTTCTCATGAGATGGCCAAAGTATTGGAGCCTCAGCTTCAGGATCTGTCCTTCCAGTGAGCACTCAGGGTTGATTTCCTTCAAAATGGATAGGTTTGTTCTCTTTGCAGTCCAGGGGACTTTCAAGAGTCTCCTCCAGCACCACAATTCAAAAGCATCAATTCTTCGGCGGTCAGCCTTCTTTATGGTCCAGCTCTCACTTCCATACAACACTACTGGAAAAACCATAGCTTTGACTATGCGGACCTTTGTCGGCAAGGTGATGTCTCTGCTTTTTAAGATGCTGTCTAGGTTTGTCATTGCTTTCCTCCCAAGAAGCAGGCGTCTTTTAATTTCATGGCTGCTGTCACCATCTGCACCATCTGCAGTACCTGGTAGACTTGAGCAACTACTGGTGCCTGCATGGGGGCAGGCAACTTCAGAGGATTTCCCACTACCCCCCCCACTTTTCACAAAGAAAAGGGGAAGAGGGGTCATGATGCAGACTCTATTATTTATTTTGTATTATATATATCTAGTAGGACTCCCCAACCTCAGCCCTCTTTGCCTACAACCTTGCTGCCATCATGTCCCCAGTTAGCATTGTCACAACTCTCTTTTCATGGGCCTGCTCACTTAGAAGTGGCATTTCAGAATGGGAGTTAAACAGCCATGTAATTACAACCAGCAGCTGACATACCCTGTTTCCCTAAAAATAAGACCCAACCTGAAAATAAGCCCTAGTATGATTTTTCAGGATGCTTGTAATATAAGCCCTACCCCAAAAATAAGCCCTAGTTAAGTGAAACCCCGCCCTCCACCATTGTGCAGCAACCAGAAGAAGATGACATGTATTTCAATAAAATGTAGATGGTTGTACATGAAAAAAATAAAACATCCCCTGAAAATAAGCCCTTATGCGTTTTTTGGAGCAAAAATTAATATATGACCCTGTCTTATTTTCGGGGAAACACGGTATTTGGGGACAATGTAAGATGGCAGCTCATCAGCCTCCATCCCAAAACATGCCTTGACAGTGCCAAGTTGTGTATCCAAATGTCAAGGTATTGACTAGGACCTGTAGTGTTGCCGTGGCATGGAGGCAATACTGGGTAGGAATTCTGGATGGCAAACGGGTACAAATTGGTGCCAGTGGAAGACTATGGGCAGTGCTGTGCTGGGCTTCACTCAAGGCTTTCTGAAAGACAGCACAGCAGTGACTGGAAGGGGAAGAACCTTTTGGCCAATGCAGTGATTTAACATAAAACTCTTCTGTTCTATTTGTTCTTTTCTTGTGTTCTTAGGGGGAACCCAGCCTGTATTACAGAGGCCACTTCTCCAGGACTACTTTTCCAGGACAAACTGAGCAGCTGCTGCTGAAACTTCTCCTCCCCTTTCGTTACTTTCTTCCACTAGCAGTAAATAAATAAAATGCGCAAGTTCATGATCTTACAGCACAGGATAAATAATACTATATGTTAGGTGACAGGATAGAAAGTGCAAATAACGAAATGGCATTTAGTCATGTTAGCCTGTTTCATCATGTTGGTAAAATTAAAGGGAGAAAATAAAATTAAAAAAGAGGGAAAATATGGTGGCACTTTAAAGACTAAGCATATGACTACACACTGGGGAAAATGCAGATTGATCTGCTGTGAAGCTGCACACAGAAAGTAAATTCACTTTATCTGACCACTCAGGAGTCAGCAGAGAGAAGGAAATTGCCAGTCCACCTTGTTTGCAGCTTGTTAAGGTAGCTCTGCTGTGGCCATCCAGATTTGCAGGAGGCACTGCTACATCAGAGCTACCTTAACAAGCTGCTGATTAGCAATTTCATCCTCATTCTCTGCTGATACCTCACTCTTTTTTCCCTTTGGTCTCCAGATGCCCTACTGCACCAGTGCTTTCACTAAGCCCTTAAAAAGTGGTTTGGGGGCAAGGAGGGGGCTTAGTTGACATCCTCACAAGTGCCTCTTTGCTTCTTCTCTCCTCATCTTGAACTAGGAAGCTGGGAGAGCCAGCTTCTGCTTGCCCAATCAGCTTTGGCTCAAGAAATCACACCATCAGATGCTGCTAATCCTTGAGCATTTCCCACATTATCTGTCAATACAGTCACCCCCTAGCAGATTTAGTTCAATGTAAGATTTGGGAGATTAAAATCCACTTCTTCAGACATAGGTATTGCAAATACATGTTCTTTGTATTTATAAATATTCCCATGGTGGTGAAAATCATGACCATGTGGAGGTATAGATATTTGTATGTACACCCCGGTACATCCAGTATGCTGTAGTGGATAGAGTGATGAACTAGGATTCAGGAAGCTCACTGCCAGCATGGAAGTGGTAAAACCACTCGTTAAATATCTCACTTACTTTGAAAGCCCTGTTAGAGTTGCTATAAGTCAGTTCCAACTTGACAGCATATAACAACTTATCCTGGCTGCCTTGGTAACAGAGGCAGAAGGCCTCTGTGTATGTATTGTCTGAATGCCTGCTTGGATGGGTCTGTATGTGTGAGAAAAAACAACTCCCTGTGTGTCTTCCCCACTTTTCCCCAACTCTGCCTACCATTGGCTCATGTACCTGCCCCCCCCCCCCCAGCAACCAGAATGAGTACCAACCACCACTGTAGCACATTCATTGGCCATGTGGCTGGGAATGATGTGTAGTGTACACAGACCCTGAATCAGCACCTAGTTCATGGCACTATGTTAATTCATTATGAATAAAATGCTTTCTCTAGGTCAGGGCAATTGTGCATATTTTTAATTTCTCATCCTCTACAGAGCATGCTAATCTTGCCATAATTACTCACATAGTAGTACGTAGTTGAAATATATAGTGTTTTAGAAGACTAATGTGACCATGGCTTTTATGTACACCATGACCCAAAGAAGATTTTTTAAATAGGAAAATATCTTGTTACATGGAGAACATTATAGTAATATATTGTTGCTTTGGATACTCTGACAGTCAGCAACTGAGGGGTAGCTCTGATACTTAACAGCTTTCAAAGCCACATGAAATGCAAATCTAAGTAATACAATTCTTTGTTACTGATCTAAACTAATAACCCTTGCCTTGCTGTGTCATTAATCTCATCCTTCAGACACCAGGTCTTCACATATGAACCTCACATAAACCTCACAGAAGCTGTGTTCTTTATGTACCCTGTGCTCCAGCCTATGGGAGATTTACACCTTCTAATACAGAAGGATATCCTTAAATCTACTAGCAAAGCTGATTACTCAAATCAGAATTGGCGTGATTTAACCTTCCCCCACACCGCTGAGCTGTACAGCTTAGTTAATTGTACAGTACATTTTGCCTCACCAAAGATTACCGTGAGAGGATAGTAACTAACAGCACAATCCTACATATGTTTTCTTGGAAATAAGTCGCTCTCAAGCAAGTGCATATAGAACTGCAGCACATGAAACATAAAAAGGTGCTCTCTTTCACCAAGTTCATTTTGCCTGTAATTTGGTTGAAGTGCAAAAACCCTGTGAAACATTTAAGACTGCTGCTCTTATAGTATCTAATGAAATCCAGTAAATTATAGGTTTAACCAATTAAGGTGTATTGCTTCCCCTGTAGCAGCTCACATTCACATTAGCATTGCTGCAGCTAACAAATGCCTCAACCCCAAGCACTGCCATTTTTCAAGCTGCCCACACAGTTTTCTCTTTTCTGCATAATCCATTTGCAAACCTATCCTAACCTGATCATTAGTTGCACTTATTATCTTTTGTGGCTTGTTTTACATTTCATTTGTATAACTTTACAGCTCCATTGTTATGGAGCGTGTAAAGATCATGATGTGTCGACCCAGTCCATTATTTCCTCCATAGGTAATGACGCAAGGGCTTTCTCTCACAATAATGTCCAAACAGGGCAGTCCCAATACATTTTCCTGCTTGAAGTGAAACTATGAACAGTGCACCTGCACCCAACTGAGTCAAATTACAAAGAACTAAAAGTCAGTCCAGTTATTCTGGCATATGGGGCAGGAAGTTCTACAAGCCCCACCTACCCACCCACCACTCAAAATACAATAATACATTAAATAGCTAACAGTTTGCTGCCCTTCCATTACATCAAAAATCTCTTGCTTGGGGCAGCTGCCTCATTGTACCTAAGAGTAGAGCCAGCCCTGCTACTGGGGGGAAAGGAGAGATGTAACATAAGCTTGTGTTTTTTCCCCTCCAATAGAGTTAGCAGGTTTCTGCCCACTTTTTCTCTACTCCTTGCCTGTTTTTTAAGTACCAATCTCCTGTGAAGTTTGAGTCTGAGGGTGTTTCCAGGCTAACGTCTCTTCATAGTAACAACTTCAAGACGGTATGCAGTTATGCCATTACTTGTTACATCCAGGTAACTTACACGTTACTTGTTCAACCTGAAATGCAACTTGGAAACTACTACGTAGTTACTCCTGCTGTTTCACAATACTAACAAGTACGTAGGTAATCATTACTTGCAACTAGTTACTTCCAAGCTCTGCTGTAGATGGAATTGCTGTTTAGCCACAAGAAGCAGCAGAATCAATTTTAAAAATGAATAAAACCAACACTGCTTTTAAGCACGAGAAAGGAATGCAACCAGAAACCCCTGTTTTAAAAAGCAGTATAAGGAAGTGAGAGTAAAGGCCTGCTCATGTGTGCCGAGATTTATGTTGGTTATCATGGATGGCAGTAGGAATTGTACTTGTGAATTCGTTGCTAAAGTACGCATACAATGGTTGCCAGGTCTGCAGCATCTCATTCTCTGCGATTTCAGAGTGAACGTCTGAGATCACGAGGGAGTGGCTTAGGATGTCAAGGGGGGTGGGCCTTTCGGATGCCCCAAAGTTTGGGCAGGCAATGATTATGGTGGAGCTGCAATCACTTCTGGGCTAGTTGATTGGGAAAATGGCCTTAGAGAGACCCAGGTAAATGGACACAGAATCTGGGCCTAGAATTTTAAAAAAATCTGGCTAATGGCAAGCCAGAGACGGGGTGGGTGGAGTTTTTGGTACCAAGCAGTTTCTGGCACCATAACATTTGTCCAACTGTTGTAATAGTAGGTAACATTTCTGCTAAGGAAGAGGGACAATCTCTGAGGGGATATCTTTAAAAAAAACCCATCAACAGCCCTACAAAAAATCAGTGGTGTAGTTCACTGCTGGAAATTGGTGATGCAGCTTCTCAGCTACTTTCCCAACTTTATATTGCTATTTGGTATTTGCCTAAATGTATTTATTTAGAGATTAAGTATGGTTTACTGATTTTATTTTTGTTTAACTAGATTATTTTTTTACCATAAATGTGTTAATGTAATAAGGAAGTCTTCAATCCATGGCATTATGGTTAGAAATGGTGTAAGTAAGACAGCTCTGTAATTCTCTGATACCTACATAGTTTTTAACAATTGAGTTTTATAATTGAAAATAAGAAACAGTGAACAGTGAACTTGGAATAAGCATAAGGAAGCTGAAGACTTCCTTGTTCCTTTAAGACAACTCAAGTACAGAACCACAATTATGAACGAAAATAAATGCAGTAAACACAAAATTAATTACAGTAAGTTGAAATAGTAATAAAATAGCCACTGTGAAGCCAGGTAGGTCGTTGAGAAGCTGTAGTAACAATTTTAGACAGCTTTTAGAACAAATTAACTATTTTTGGGAGGTTTTGCGTGTTGGAGTATGCAGATGAATTGTGTCCCAGTATGCAGTGGGTGATTCTGCCAATCATTCAGTTCTACCCTGCTTTTGGGGCACTATTGTGAATTGATCACTTCCTGCCCCTCCTCTCTCTTGTGTGCCTTCTTCCTTGAAGAAGGGCCTTTTCCAAGATGGAGACACATGCTATGATTGCTCTCTCTCCATCCACACTTGCATCCATGCCATCCAGCTTTAGGGGCTGGTTTACCCAGTTTAGAATCGTTCTTCAGTGCTAAAGAAACTTACCTGGAATATGTAAGACAAATGCCTTCTTTCTTTTTCCACTCAAATGCTATATTTTGACCTTTTCTACTAAAATACTAAAGTATGTAGTTAATAAACCTTTTTCTAAAGTTATTACAAGTTAACTCCATGTTTTTGACTCTGTACTTAATTTAGCTCATTGAAGATAATTGGTCAGAACACACGATGATCTCTAACATTGCGGAATTACAAGGAAAAAAGACTTGGGGCCATCCCTGCGCTAGGGTGTGGACCCCGTAAAGCATTACATACAGAACACAGGCACAGCTATTCCTGGGGCTTTTGGAAAGTTCATCACAGGACCTCAGGGATTTATTCCCAGGCCACTGTTGTCAAGATTTGTGAAAAAAGAAGGCTAATGAGATATAACTCTGGAACCTTGCTCCAAATGGTAGAAAGGGCTCAAATTATGCATACCGTAGATCCCCTCTTTGCTCCTAGATTTTGGGTGTGCTAATATTGTGCAAGTATAACACAGGTACAAATACCTTGCAGAAATGGAGCCCTAGCATGAGCTGGGAATGGGTAGAGATGTCTTGACTTCAAAACCACCTCACACACAAAAACAAAACCCTCTCCTCCTCCAGGTTACCTGTGCTGAGATTCTTCTTCCTGCCTAGTCTGGCTGCAGAGCAAGAGGTTGGGATTTCAATTCCCCATTGTGCCTCCTGCTAGTAGAGCCAGCCTGTGTGGCCTTGGACAAGTTGCACACTCCCAGGGTGCCCCCAAAAGAAAGCAATGGCAAACAACTTCTGAGTGTTCTCTACAAGAAAAACCCTGAAAAAGGATCACCAGAAGTCAGAATTGTCTTGACGGCACATGGTTATTATTAGAGAGCTCGAGGAATATACTGGTTGTCTGAGATTCCCCCAGCCCCCATTCCCTGAGACCTTCAGCCTTAACCAAAACAACTTAGTTGTTGTTGTTTAGTCGTTCAGTCGTGTCCGACTCTTCGTGGCCCCATGGACCAGAGCACGCCAGGCCCTCCTGTCCTCCACTGCCCCCCGAAGCTGGGTCAAACCCATGTTGGTAGCTTCGATGACACTGTCCAACCATCTCGTCCTCTGTCGTCCCCTTCTCCTCTTGCCTTCACACTTTCCCAACATCAGGGTCTTTTCCAGGGAGTCTTCTCTTCTCATGAGATGGCCAAAGTATTGGAGCCTCAGCTTCAGGATCTGTCCTTCCAGTGAACACTCAGGGTTGATTTCCTTCAGAATGGATAGGTTTGTTCTCCTTGCAGTCCAGGGGACTCTCAAGAGTCTCCTCCAGCACCACAATTCAAAAGCATCAATTCTTCAGCGGTCAGCCTTCTTTATGGTCCAGCTCTCACTTCCATACATCACTACTGGAAAAACCATAGCTTTGACTATGTCGGCACCTTGCCTTTGTCGGCAAGGTGATGTCTCTGCTTTTTAAGATGCTGTCTAGGTTTGTCATCGCTTTCCTCCCAAGAAGCAGGGGTCTTTTAATTTCGTGGCTGCTGTCGTCATCTGCAGTGATCATGGAGCCCAAGAAGGTAAAATCTGTCACTGTCTCCATATCTTCCCCTTCTATTTGCTAGGAGGTGATGGGACCAGTGGCCATGATCTTCGTTTTTTGGATGTTGAGCTTCAGACCATTTTTTGTGCTCTCCTCTTTCACCCTCATTAAGAGGTTCTTTAATTCCTCCTCACTTTCTGCCATCAGAGTGGTATCATCTGCATATTGGAGGTTGTTGATATTTCTTCCGGCAATCTTAATTCCAGCTTGGGATTCATCCAGTCCTGCCTTTCGCATGATGTATTCTGCATATAAGTTAAATAAACAGGGAGACAATATACAGCCTTGTCGTACTCCTTTCCCAATTTTGAACCAATCAGTTGTTCCATATCCAGTTCTAACTGTTGCTTCCTGTCCCACATATAGATTTCTCAGGAGATGGATAAGGTGGTCAGGCACTCCCATTTCTTTAAGGATTTGCCATAGTTTGCTGTGGTCCACACAGTCAAAGGCTTTTGCATAGTCAATGAAGCAGAAGTAGATGTTTTTCTGGAACTCTCTGGCTTTCTCCATAATCCAGCGCATGTTAGCAATTTGGTCTCTAGTTCCTCTGCCCCTTCGAAATCCAGCTTGTACTTCTGGGAGAAACAACTTAGAGGTGTCATCAAATGCAGAGAATATTTGACCTCTAAACAACTTAGAGGTGTCATCAAATGCAGAGAATATTTGACCTATATTGTAAAATGTTGCTAGGCTTGACAATAGCTGAGGCCTTTTTAGCAATCACTCAGTATATTTAACAGGCAGCAAAAACCTACAAATCTCTAGCCAAGAGTAACCCCCACTGAGCTGAGACTCAGGGAATGATTCAGCACAAACCGAATGTCTACAGTAAATAAAATTAAAACAAGAAATGTAGAAATGGGCAAGAAGAGAAGAGATAGAACTACTGAAACAATCATTGTCAAGCGCATCTCTCCTCCGTTCATCTGCAGCAAGACTAGTCAGAATGGGACAGCAATTTTGTTATTAGCCATTATCAAGCTTTTAGTTTCATGCTGTGACCCATGGAAAAAGCCTGCAAGATCTTGGTTCCCCGAATTCAGTTTTCTCTATCAGATTTCTGACCCGCAACAAATCTTCTTGTATAAAATCATTTTGTCTTATGCTGCATTCAATAAAGAGCTACACCCAGAGGTGACAAAAATGCCCTTTCTTGTTTGCCTCTGCTGATGGCCAAGTGGTAGTCCGGTACTAGAGCAGATTCATTGTTCTGTTTAAAAATTCCTGTCAACTGGTTTAATGAGGTAGGCAGTAAGTTGTTAAAAATGAGAAGTGACATTTTAAAACGATTGCATGAATGATTTTTAATTTACTTATTACTGTGAATATTCACTCCTTGGGGACATTTCAAACATGGCAAAGCTTTTAATGAAAACATTACCCTCTTGGGCAGATTTTAGATCCACTTGTGAACCTTTTAAACAGTGAGACAAAATAGGATTGGATTTAATCCCACTGCAGACAAATAATTTGATCCTGTGGCTATTTAATGCATGAGCTAGTTGGAGCATTTAGCGTTTGAAATGTTCTCCTTCTTTCTTTAATCTATTGTTTTGCATCATCTCTAGATATTTTCAGAGGTTTAGAGCCCGCAATGTACCTGTAAGCAACAAGCACCCTAGAGACTGATGATAAATGAGAATTAACCTCTTCCACGGTCATTTTACTTCCACTTAACTGGTGCATTACAACACTGCTTCATGCATCATTTTTAATTCCTTATTTACAGCTAGTTTAACAGCACCGAAGGCTCATCAATCTAACTTTAGTGTTTTGCATAATCTTGGAAGGATGTGGAGTTGGGTGCAATCCCATCATCTATCTCAACCAACGCTGCTCTGGAGAATTTAGCCTCTTGGTTGGTGGAACTAATTAGAATGTTTATATGCTAACTTTCCATGCTAAAGGTCAGTGGAAAAAGCACCATGTACAAGGAGAAGCCCCTATGAGGAAGGGCCAGATAAAAGGAAGTGAAGCACACACAGCAAGTAAAGAATGAAAGGAGACGGTAAGTGCCACCCATTTATTTCCTTCCCAGATTCACATAGGGCATATTTATACTTTATAAATCTTTAGCTGAAGTGAAAGAAGAGCACAGCAAAGTGAGATACAGTAAATCCAAAGAGGGTAGTAATGCTTTTGAAACTTCCAGTGTAAAGGCAAAAATCACAGAGGATAACTTTTCTTTGTGCTCTAGAACATTCAGACAAGTTTTGTGCAGGTGCAGAAACACCCACATGGGTGATTCATAGAGACCATGAAGCAAGGATGTTGGCAAGTCTTTGAGTCCGAGTCCCAAGTCCGAGTCTTTGGTACCATAGTCCCAAGACCCAAATCCAAGTCCCTATGAAAAACAAGCTTTTCCCCCCTAGAAAAAAAAGGAGGGTGAATGGGTTCCAAGTTGCAAATCAAGTCCAAGTCATTGGAGAAAAAAAAAACTTGAGTCAAGTCCAAGTTGAGTTGCCAGTGTGACTTAAATCCAACTTGCCAGTGACTCTCGTGACTCAATCCCCATCCTTGCCACAAACAACAGCAAAAAATTTCATCAGGAGTAACTTGCACGACATGCCATACCTGCTGAAATGCTGTCTTTAATGTAGCTCTTAAAGGGACAGCTCTGTCCTCTTTTTCATGTGGCATCTTCTAGTGGGCCAGACATTTTTTCCACCAAAATTTACATTTTGGCAATAGGAATCACTCCATCATAGCAAAATTGCCCCCTTGCCCTCTACCCTGTTTCCCCTAAAATAAGACCTAACCTGAAAATAAGCCCTAGTATGATTTTTCAGGATGCTCGTAATATGAGCCGTACCCCCAAAATACGCCCCAGTTAAGTGAAACTCCGCCCTCCACCATTGTGCAGCAACCAGAAGAAGATATGACTGTATTTGAATAAATGTAGATTGTTGTACATGAAAAAAATAAAACATCCCCTGAAAATAAGCCCCAATGCGTTTTTTGGATCAAAAATTCATATAAGACCCTGTCTTATTTTCGGGGAAACACGGTAGAAGGCACAAGAGGACTTTCTGAGAAATAAATAAAATACATTTTAAAAAGTAACTTCTTCAGTCTCTGATGGGAGCTGTGTAACTTTTGCTGTCTTTTCTCCTCTCTGCCAGGAGAAATGTAAATTCTTTGCACAAATGTTGGCTTAGAGCCAAGGTATGATAAATTCTCAGCTTGTCTCAAAACATTTCTACAATGTATGAACAGTTAATTTGCAGTATATTGTTCTATAGGATTTCTGGTTGGATTTTTCCCTCTTTCCTTTTCCTGGTGGTCTCTTATTCAAATGTTAACTATGCCCAATCCTGCTGCAGTTTCAAAAGCAGGTGAGATTAAGTACATTAAAGATAGCATATTAGTGGTGTAATAAAATATATGGTTTGTTCATATGAGGCCGGATCAAACCATGGTTTGATCCCCTCTATCCATATGAGTCCTTGTGCCAATTGAGGTAATCTGCAACCACGCTTCTAAAGGGGCCAACTGTTAAAGCTGTCTGGCTTGAACATATTAGGAACAGATCCTTCATATTGCTGCCCCAACACTTTGGAATTCTTTTCCTGAGTCCCTATGAAGTGTGACATCCCTGCAAGGATTCAGGAGGGAATGTAATTTGGAACAGTTTCAGTGGGCCTTTGGATGCTAGGTGCTGATTACAAGTGCTTTTAGCCCACTGTTTGGTCCAGTGCAGGAAGAGGCTGGTCAGCTCCTAAAGACAGCAATCAGATGACATCTTTGTTGGAACAGACCAATCCCTCCCTGAGTGATCCTATCCATACCTTTCTGGGTCCCTTTCAGGGGTGTCTACTTTTTGATGTGAGGTAGGATCACTCTGGTTTGGACTGGTTCCAGTATGAATGATCATTGATCCAATTTGAATTTGCTTAATAAGTGAGCCACTTAAGGATATTGGCAAATTAATAACTTCATCTGATCCTCAGCAGAGGGACAGAGGAAGTGATTTTTTTTTACTGTACAATTAACTATCACTGATGTGCTGCATCAGTTATAGAAAAAATGTAAAAATATTTTCTTTGCCATAAAGGTTCAGTTGAGAAACTGTGGGCATTTGATTCATGGCAGTGGCTTTGGCTGCAGGCAGCTTCTCATCCAGCCATTTAAGAGAAGGCAAAAACAAAATTGCTTTTTATTTAATTTTTTATAACTGATGCAGAGCATCAGTGATAATCCATATACTATTTAAAATAATCAGTTCCCTTGCCCCTCTGCTGAGTAGAGGAAGTGATTAATTTGCCAGTATCCGGAAGTGGCTTGCTTATTTAGTCATTTACCAATTAGATTGTTCTAATCAAGCCTAACTTTTCCAAAGTGGTCCACACTAGCTCTCTGCCTGCTACTAGTGTAGTAGCATTCTTAATAAGCTGTTATTCACCACATATACAGCAAATGTTATATTATGTGTTGGTGTATGTAAGATAAAATTATCTTGTGGGCTTTGTGTTGTTAACTTTTATTTCCATTTTTTGCCATGTACGTGGTGCATTGTATTATTTGATTGTTGTTATGTTTGGTATTGTGGTGTGCACCTTTCTGGGTGTTTTTAGACAAGAGAGTGGCATATGAATGAATGAATGAATGATCCAAAGCAGACCACAGATTCATGTATTCTTTGAAATCCATTATATAATTTGGCAAAAATAGACAGCAATAGCATGGTCTGAGTAACAGCAGGTGGCTGGGTTTAAATACCATTTAACTTTCCTTTAATTTAATTGTGAGACAAATTAAATGACAGCTAGATCCAGCTGCCAGAATTTAGAAAAGTTAATTTTTGGCATAACAGTTACTAGAGTCACCCAGTCAGTATAACCGATGGCTATGTTCACCACGGATTTTTGTGAGTCATAGTCAAAAGAAACAAACAAACTGGGAAGAAAGAAAGAAAAATCTTTATCCAGGCTCTTGGCAACTCAGGACTCTGGGAGTTGTAAACAAATAAATCTTCAAGCTTTGTCTCCTATGGATCAGAATGCTAGGAGAAGAGAGGAGAGGAGGCGGGAGGAGAGGAAGGAAGGAAGGAAGGAGGGAGGGAGGGAGGAGAGGAAGGAAGGAAGGAAGGAAGGAAGGAAGGAAGGAAGGAAGGAAGGAAGGAAGGAAGAAGGAAGGAAGGAAGGAAGGAAAAGAAAGAAAGAAAGAAAGAAAGAAAGAAAGAAAGAAAGAAAGAAAGAAAGAAAGAAAGAAAGAAAGAAAGAAAAAGAAAGAAAGAAAGAAAATATGGCCTAGGGCAGGCATCATCTGTAGGTCTTGTTGAGGTCCTTCAGTCCCAAGCAAGTACCCAAATGGCACTCTTGGACAATCATATAAGAGATTTTTGGATGAAAGAAAAAGTAACTGTCAGTTGGAGACAAGTTTGCCACCACGGAAAATAGGTCATCCATGAAAACGGTATGGATCTTGTTCCTTTTGTGCTGATTACAGAGGTATTTTTAGAAATTTTCTAGACCTTGTTTACACTGATGTTGCTAAAAGCAAACATAGCTTCCCCCTGAGTTCCTGTCCGTATGGAGTCATTATGAGTGCTAAAAGAATGATGAAAGGCCCTGCTATTGACATAATCCAGTCACTCAGTGGAAATTATTTTTAAGCTTTTCTGTGTGGAATATGTGCATATGTCATGATTTAAAGAGAGGGGGAAAACAGCCCGTAAGGAAATTGCTTCCATCTTCCTTTTCCCAAGTGGACATCTGGAATGTTGCGTCCCAGCAGGGGGTGAGGGTGGGGGTGGGGTTTCTGAAATAAAATTCTATGAGTGAACAAATCTGGTCTGCCATAAAGTAATTTCTGCTTTTGATTGAGACAGCATGGTCTAAGAATGGAAGAACCAGAGGTAGGAAATCTTCCTTTTTAAAGTACAACTCACAGAATCCCTCAAGCAAAATGGCCTCTCACAAGTCTGGCTGGGCTATTCTGGGAGTGGTAGTCCTTCACCACCACCACCCCAAAAAAGTAATACCTACAAGCTCTGGGAAGAACTGATACAAAATGTCACCTGTCCTTTCCTATTTGTTCCAGGATAGGAATCACCTGTAGGTCTTGCTGAGGCGTTGTTTGAACCAAAACATGTCCAGCCAGTGTGTCAACTTTCACATGTAAATCTTTTCTTTACTGCTTTCTTTACTTAATGACAACATCCATATGTCATAAAGGAACAGCAGCACCTACTCTTTGCTATACTTCTGATTATTGAATAGATGAACATTAAGAAAGGGTAATAACACACCACTAGTGTGGGAACTCACAGAGAAATTATGAACAAGTGCTGACTAAATGCAAAGAAAAATGTCAGATGACGTCTCCAGATCTTGGAAATGTTACTGTCTTGGACTGCAACTCCCAGTGGCTGAGCTGGCTGGGGGATCTGTATATTGCAGTCTGAAAGCAAGTAATGTTTTCAAGTTTTGGGTACTGGTGGTTGCACAACAAAATAAGAGGCTGATGAGAAAACACAGCCTAGCTCCACCCTTTGTTGCTAATGCACATCCTACCCCCCAGAACTACCCATGTGCTCAGCATCAGCCTGTAGAAGGCCAAGTGTTTATCCCAACTAGAGTAGACTCAGTCAAATGAGTGGGACTTGTTAGAAGCAAGTAATATCAGTTCCATTTATTTCAAAGGGTCTCGTCTAGGTGGGACTAACAATGGATCTAGCCCCCTTTTACAGAGCTTCCACCACAAGAACAGGGACTCTGAAAAGAGTTTTTGCCCCTGCAAAGAGAGTCTGGCCTATGGGCTCTTCAGATTCATGTCAGCCATGGGCTGACTGAGGCATGAGGCCAAATGTGGCAAGAAGGGCAACCACAAGAGTCAGAGATTTTTTCCGTAGTGGCAGCACCGTGGATGCAGAATTCCCTCCTTAGAGAGGTTTGCTGGGCACCTTCATTATAGTCTTTCCATTGTCAGGTTAAATTCTTTCATTTGCAGTTTTAGAAGTTATTTTGGGCTTTTTGGACCTTTTGTTTTCTATTGTAGATTTCAAATGTCTTCATGTATTTGTATATCACATATGGAATACAAGTAACGTGTGGTTTACATAAAAACAGAACCACTCACATTCTTACTAGCCTTTTCAGCACCAAATGCCTGAATAGGACAACAGTCACACATCAGGAACCCAGGATTCTGGGCTGTGATAACGGTGACATGTTGAAGCTGGACCTTCAGACTGGATCCCTTGTTACTGACACACTTGACTTAATTATCCTGATTTCTTTGCCTATGTCCCAGAGATTTGTGTATTTAAATTAGATTTGGTTTTTTAGCACCCATTTTAAACAGCAACAATTCTTTTTTGGTGGACAGTAGCAGTTGCTGCAACTATGTTGACCCTGCGTTTCCAACCAGCCTCTAGCAGCTTTCCAAACTCACTGCAGGGTATTACACGTCATTAACCTCCGGCAGGCACAAGCTGATCAAATTCATTGTCCAGCATTGCCAAGATTTCCTTCAAGTCTATTTTAGCATTCAGCTCACTGTGCTAGCTAAGCAACCTTAGGCATAATATAAAAACCAACTGGCTGGCATCCCTGAGCTGCTTTCCAAAGAAGTGGAACAGCTCTCGCACTCTCTTTCTTGTTCTCTTTCTTCTGCTTGGCATTATACTTACAATAGGGGGTTGCAGCTGGTATGCCAGCTGCACTCTTTCCTGGAGAAGTCCAGTCTGGTCACTGGTATCTGTGCCTTGGTAATCTCTGAGCTGCTTGATTTTCATAATAAGCTCTGTGTGAGATGGTCCTTGTCAAGCTTCAGGAAATTTGAACTGGCAAAGCGCAAACACTTGCAAGACCTAGCTAAGCCCAACAACCTTACAGAATTCAACTGCAACGTTGTTGTCCTTAGAAATTATTACTTCAGTGTTGTGTGATTACCTGTTGGCTTACAAAATCAGTGCAAGGACTTGATTCTTTTCTACAAAGTCCCAAATGCAGGTGTACTCATACCGTTTCAGCAGATGAAGTACTGTCCACTTACCCCCTCCATTCCCCACCCACCCACCCAAAAAAAGAAATACAAGGTGTGCTTTGGATGTGCAAGAGAGGAGGTTGGATAACAAACTGTGTATAGCTGGTTCTGGTGACGCCTTAGCTACACTGTTAGTAACCCTGTCTTCCACTCCACAATTGGGCCATTGGCTAAAGGGCTTAGAACCTGAATACAGAATCCTGCTCTGTATGCTCTAGGGCAGCCATTGTCAACCTTTTTTTTTTGGACACAGCTATAAACACAATATGGAAGAAATATAGACCAAATCAGGAATGTATAAATTGTGTAACGAACCTTATAAGGTGATGTGTGAAAAATTGTTTCTAGTCTGTGGCCCCCATTAAATGTGCTAGGGCCCCTGTTGAGCATGGCTGCTCTAGGGTGACCAGATGAAAAAGAGGGCAGGATTCCTATACCTTTAATAGTATTTTGACAGGAGAAACTGTTATGGAGTTTTGAATTTCTGGGTAAAGTCCTCTAGCTGCGCGGCAGAAGTGCATATATTCATAGAGCAGAATAGTTTCAAGTTGCCCACAGTAGTCCACCCCTTTTCTCATCAACTGGCACGTACATTCTTGATAATTCACTCTGAGATGTTAGTAGTGCAAAGAATAAAAGGTTTAATTACTTATAATTGAACAGATCAAACAGCATACTGACAAATGTGATGGCTTTCAGCAACAGATTTCAACAGTCTCTAGAACGGGATCTATCTGATCAGATGGAAAGCTCTTTAATCTCTCTAGATTGAGAGCAAAGACCAAAGTCCAGCTGAAATGCACGCGGGACTTTCTCTTCGCCTATGATGCAGCTGTGTGTTGCCCATTCTGCTGAAGAGCTCCAACAACTTATGAATCGTTTTAGTCAGACCTGCCAAGATTTTGGACTAACAATCAGCCTGAAGAAAACACAAGTCATGGGCCAGGGAGTGGACTCACCTCCCTCTATTACCATCTCTACACAAGAATAGGAGGTTGTTCATGACTTTGTGTACCTTGGCTCAACGATCTCTGACACCCTATCTCTAGATGTTGAGTTAGATATGGATAAACGCATTGGCAAAGCAGCTACCATGTTCTCTAGACTCACAAAGAGAGTATGGCTTAATAAGCTGTCGGCATATACCAAGATCCAGGTCTATAGAGCCTGTGTCCTGAGCACACTCCTGTACTGCAGAGAGTCCTGGACCCTTTGTGCACGGCAGGAGAGAAAGCTGAACACCTTCCATAAGCGTTGTCTCCGACGCATTTTTTGGTATCACCTGGCAGGACAAAGTTCCAAATAGAGTAGTCCTAGAACGAGCTGGAATTTTTAGCATGTATACATTACTGAAACAGCAACGTCTACGTTGGCTCAGGCATGTCGTGAGAATGGCTGACGGTCGGATTCCAGAAGATCTCCTGTATGGAGAATTAGTGCAGGGAAAGCGCCCCAGAGGGAGACCACAGCTGCGATACAAGGATATCTGCAAGCGGGATCTGAAAGCCTTAGAAATGGACCTCAACAGATGACCTCAACCTTGACATCTGAGCGTTCAGCCTGGAGGCAGGCGGTGCAGCATGGCCTCTCCCAATTTGAAGAGGCACTTGTTCAGCAGGCCAAGGCAAAGAGCCAGTCCCGAAACCAGCAAAATCAGGGAGCGGGACAGGGGACAGATTGTATTTGTCTTCAGTGTGGAAGGGATTGTCATTCTTGTATTGGCCTTCTCAGCCACACTAGACGTTGTTCCAAGACCTCTATTCAGAGCACGTTACCATAGTCTCTCGAGACTGAAGGATGCCTACCTAGAACGGGAAAAGTTCTCAGCAGAGAGGCATGGTTCTCTTTGAATTCAGAGGCAGGGAAGGAACTATTGGTTAGTGCTGGATAAATTGACAGTCACCCAGCCCAGAAAGGTCCCTTCCAGCCACTCCTTCTCCAGGCAGCATGTGAGGTTGTAAAAACTCCAACAGAAATTTCAGCAGTTGCAGCTTTCAGTGTAAGATACATCTACTGAAATTCCGTACTTCATGCCATTATTAAAGGTGCAACCGTACTGTCCTCTTTTTCATCTAGTCACCCCTAGAGCATGTCATGCTACTCACAGCTGATGCTCAATAAAAGTCTATTAGTAGTTGGTCCTTTTTGGCTATGTACTAATCCTATGAAATTGTCCCTCGCATCATCTTTCTTCATGTGCCAGGTGGTACCCTGACTTTTTCAAAAGTCTTTAGAGACTGGCTAAGACCTTTTTTGGGAGTCATCGTTGGTTCTGTGTTCCTAGTTACTGCAGGTTTTTATCCATTGCTGCTGTTATATACTTTATTTTGTTTAAAAATGGGCATTTCCCTAACTTGCTTCTATAAAATAAATCCAGGTTGGCTAGTAGATAAATGTTAAACAAAGGCATTATCAGTTGTGAAATAAGAGTAAACATAAATGTAAACACGGTTTTGCTTTATTATTGATTAAAATAATTGATTATTATTCATTAAAAAATTTCTACAACTAGTCTGGAATTATTTTACAACAGTTAGCTGGAATATACACTTAAAGAAGAAGAAGACGAAGAAGAGATAATTGCAGCCTTGTTTGCTTGTGACAGTGATGAAATAAAATGAGAATCCTTGGATACTTTTGAATCTGGCCCCAGCTGCCTTGGCCTCTGACAAATAACTTTTGAACAAATGTGTCCCTTGATTAAAAGAAAAAAGGAAGGGAAAAATTTCACATCCCTGCTTTACAAAAAAAAAAAAAAAAAGTGGAAGAGCAGAGATGATGGGGGAGGGGCAAGACTACATGGGCTCTGAAGTTAAGGAGGAGGAGGAAATTTGGATTAAGCATCACTACCAGCAGGGTCATCTCTATTAGGTATAGTGAGGCAGTAGATGTTGGAAGATGGGTTATAAGGGGTTGAAGGAAAGAGGTGTGGTCTGCATCCCCAGATAAACTACTGATTTCAAGTGATGGGAAGGGATGCTGTCTCATGGCCAGTGCTGAAGCAAGATGCAACTGTCTTAGGAGTAAGGTGTTATTTTGTTCTTTGCCTCTGGCAGCAAAATCTCTTGGGCTAACCCTGTTCACCAGCTGTAATTTTAACTGTGTCCTAACCAGGGTTCCCTTGGAACTAGGATTTTAAGTCAGGACTTGTAGTGTTTTCCAAGAACATTAATTCCAGTTTATATCCTGCATTGTGCTCAGCCTCAGATGAAGGAAGAAGAAGGCAGAGGAAAGGGATGGTTTGTTCCTGCAAGTCTTGCTACTGTCCTCTTCTGTCAAGCAATTCATTAATATCATTCTGCTGTCACCCCATGAATGAATTGGTTTAGCCTGATGGGCAGGAACTCCTGTAGGAAGGGTCTGTGCTCTTTGGTACTGGTTCTGTAAGAAAACGTTGAGGGCATGTTTCTGTTCCCTAAGGAGCTGGAATGTATGTGCTAATCACCTTGTTTAAGAGTTTTAAGATTTCATATTTGGAACTACTTGTCCTGGTGCCTTAAATTGCACAAAATGAGATACCGGTACTAATATTCTGAGACAGATTTCCTGACCTGGATGCAATCCTAATCAGTCAGGATGGCTGAGCTGTCACTACACCAGCTGAGGGATTTTGGAAAGTTCTTAGGACTAACCTGATCCTGGCCTAATTCGATGCCAGCATCGTAACCGTGAGTCTGGGCTGACAGAGTTTTGGGTCTGACATAATTCAGCTCTTCCCCTGCTCCTGATCTTCATCCCATTTTTTGGCTCTTCTGCTAGTTGGCCTCAGCCCGTGCAGCAATTGTACTATAGATCCAACTGTGCCACCAGATCTGAGACCAACCAGCAGAGGAGTGTTGTGCTGGTAAAAGGGCAGTTGTGCGGGCACAACAGGCTGCTGCCCATTTCAGATCCACTATAGCCAGTTTATCTTTGAGTTTGGATTGCTCTGGTTTTGGTGTAAAGAGACTTGGTGGATCTGTTTCCTCAAGCAGTTCCAGTTCTGATATCTTGTTGTTGTTTAGTCATTAAGTCGTGTCCGACTCTTCGTGACCCCATGGACCAGAGCACGCCAGGCCCTCCTGTCTTCCACTGTCTGATATCTTACTGATGTGTAAAACTAAGGGGTCATAGATTTATGTAATATCTGGATTGGCCTGTGGTTGCATTCTTGTTGTTTGTTGCTGTTTCCTTTATCTGATCTAAAATGTACAATTCTTGCAAAGTGAATTGTGTTTGCAACACTCATTTAAAAAGGTAGGCCAAAAGAGCCAAGTGACTGGTATACCTGCACTGATTCAATGAGTTCCCTTCTGGTTAATATTCAAGATGATTGTTTATACATCCCATCTTTCTTCCATGGAATTAAAGGCTGTGATGCCTTGAGTTTCCCAGCTGTTAGGGCTGGCCTTACCCCTAGGCAGACTGCAGCGAATGTTGGGTTTTATGAAGAAATGGTAAATGATTGTTTACCACTGGTGTACCTTTTACTGCTTGTGGGATTTTGTGCTGCAGGGGCCAAAACAACTTTAGTTGACCTTGCAAAGTCCATGGCATGAGTTTATGGGGAGGAGATGTCATTTGCTGCTGCAGCCTCAGCCAGCAAAATGTCTTAGACCAGCCCTGTTAACCATCTCTCAAACTGGCCAGACCCAGAGTTTGCCACAATGAAAACTTCTCAGACAACAAATCTCAGAATGCCCCAGCCAGCATGGTTGGTTGCTGGGGGAATACCTGGGACTTCTTACTTTTCGGGATTTTTATCTCCTAGGATCCCTTGGCCAGAATGGCTACCGGCTGCTGGATTCTGTAAATTGCAGCTTCCAAACTTTTGCTAGACCCACATCTGCTTTGGCTCAGCACAATGTATAGATTTGGTGCCCTGATAAATAACTTTTTAAAATCAAAATTTCATCAAATCTAGATTTAAAATCTGGCTCAAGGGTAATACATCAGCTACTCGAACATGGTCCACCCCACAAAGAGTGACAGTAGTTGAAGCATGAAGATGATTCTGCTGAATTGTTCAGTAGCACTTGGCCACAGGAAGATTATGCTTAATCCTCTTAATCCTTCTGTAGTCATGGGAAAAACCACAGTCCCAGGTACATTTTCAGATTCAATCATGGGGAATGGGCCCCAAACACAAATGCTTCCCAGTCTTTTCTAGGGTGCCAGGTGCTTAGCAAGAGATCTACCTTGCATTAAGCTCCCAAATTGTTTGATGTCTGTGTGCTTTAGGAGGCCACACAGGCTGGTTTGCCAAGAAGCCTCAGGCGATATTTACTTCACAGTTTGCTTTAAAGAAAACAGGGGGTGGAGTGGGGGTGGGGGAGACCCACACATAAACCTTTTGTAAGAAAACAATTCTTCACATTGCCTATTTGAGTCATGGATTAAATATGCCAAAGGGTTAGAATAGGGAGTCATAGCTCATGTCATTGCACAGCTAAGAGCATTCCACTTACATTAAATATGCTTTTATGTGAACACTACGTGAAACCACTTTATGACTCTCCTCAACAGTTAGGTGTCTCATGGTTCAGAATGCTAAGGGGCACAAGGGAAAGGAAATACAGAATTTGGCTCCTGTGTGAGATATGTGCATATATGGCTATATCTATATCAAAGATGGTTACCCCTCTGGGGTGAGCTCTACAGTCTGTATTGAATGTTTGGGCTTCACTCTAAAAAACACCAGATAAATATAACCAATGCTTCTGGAGACTGTATTCATCTTAGCCAATAATGACAAACAATCTGGGATTTATACAGCCCCCCATTCTCTTAATAGGGAATCTTCTTGGATGAAATGGGTTTAATCTAATGCATTTCTTGTCTGAGTCATTTTCAAAGAGGCAGTCCTTTAGTCTGTTTCAGTACAGCAAATCTTGTGGTACTTTAAGAACAACAGATTTATTTTAACATGAGCTTTCATAGAACATGCATAGAATTGCATTATAAAATACAGGATGTACTGTTTTTATTAGAGAGAAAAGGGAAATTCTGACTAGGACAGGGTACATTTAAACTAAGTACCAGAATTGGCATTTAATGAGACTAATCCATATGTGCTAATAAATCCATTAAAATGAGGTTGCAACGTAGTAGGCATTTAAAATTAACCAGAACTTGGAAAAGCTAATCCCAGGGAATCTGGGAATTCCAACAGCAACTCTTCTAAACCCTGGAATTATTCATAGGGCAGCCTATTTGAAAATGGGCAAATAAACTGGCAACCAGGATTTTTTTTCTGTGTTAAGAAAGAGTCTGAAATTGCCTGACATTAGGAGGAAACCTGCATTTTAACCAAATCCAACCCCCCCCCCAAAAAAACCCAAAACATTTTGTTTAACTAAAATTCTTTGCCTGAAGTCTGTCACTTGTATCAACAATCCCAGCCATCTGAAATAAACAATCTGATCCAGGGCACCTCCTTCCCTGTACAGTTGATCACCACTTCAAATGATTCAGCTGCTGACTCATCTCCTGTCCCCTGTGTGCACAGACAGGCCGTGAGAAAACCGTGCAGCAGCTAACCACAAGAACACTTCCTCCCAAAGCCCAAAGGCAGCCTGCAATTTGGAACCCAGCAAATATATGCACAAAAGTGACCAGCTCTTTCATGAGCTCTTGGGCATCGCTAAATACAGTAATTTTAGGATAAAAGTACTTCTCCAGACCTAAATCAAGTATGCTCTTCCCACTCATTCCACTAATCTGATCCGATTCTTTTTGTATGTGTGTTTGTGCAGGGATAGGTTATACATATGTTCCAAAATACATTGACTTTGAAGTAATTTTCATTGAGATCAATAGATCCAGTGCCAAATATGTATAATTGTTCCATCGAATGGTGAACTTGAGTGGTTGAGCATTCATCAGTTTAGAAACAAAAATGGAGGTCTTTAGAAATAAAATATTGGTTTCTCCATTTCATGTGGCCACAGGCTCTGATTTACAATGGACAGTTGTGTATTTGAAGATGTTCTCTATTTCAAGGATTGCCTGATCCAAGTCTGATTGAAATGTAAAGAAACATAAAGCGATGTGTGTTATATTTGTATATCAAGTGCAATAATTGCTTCTAAGTTTGCATATGTACACATAAATTATAATGTGCAGATATCATGCATATATGAATCATCTGTTCCTCCCTTCTTCAGGAACTTGTTTTCCTTTTTTTTTAAAGTACTGTATTACTAGTATACCCAAATTTGCACATTTAGTATGGTGACCAGATGAAAAAGAAAAGAGGGTTCCTGCACCTTTCACAGTTGTGTAGATGAGGACAACATTTCAGCAGGTGTAGCTTTCATTAAAAGATGCACCTGCTGAAATTTCTTCATCTGGTTACCCTGCCACTAGGGGGACTTCCTATGTGCACAGCAGTTTTAAAAAACTGGTGGGAAGAAAGAAAGAAACTTCCTTCAAACCATCTGATAAGAATCTGGGAATTTATTGAATGCTAAAAACAGTTGGCTAAAAGGCTCAGTGGTTTAGGTATCTGGCTGTAGAGCCAGAGGCTGGGAGTTCAATTCCCCACTGTGCCTCCAGGGGGAAAAGCCAGTCTCTGTGGCCTTGGGCAAGCTGCACAGTCCCAGGGCATCCCCCAGAAGAAGAGAATGATATACCAGTTCTGATTCTGAGTATTCTCTACTTGGAAAACCCTGAAAAGGATCGCTATAAGTCAAAACTGACTTGATGGCATGATTATTATTAAAAACAGTTGAGCCAAGAGTGAAAAAGGGATCTAAGGAAACTGAAGTCAAGCGGACTGTAGCTCTGTGTGGATATTATGAAAGAGACTGTGATGATCCAGCATTCCCATGTTGAACCAGAATGTCTGAAAAGAGACTATGACCATATCTGGTGCAGCGTACCCAGGATTTGGGACACAGGTTCTAAAATTCCTTCACTGTATTAATGCAATTCAGCCTCCCCTTCACCAGTCCCAAATTTCCTCAGGAAAGATAGGCCCAATGTCAGCACACAAAAAAGCCAAGGAGGAGGGAAGGGGACTGAGGAGAGAGTAAGTGGGTACACGCACTTGGGTCCAGCATGCCAGTTGGAGGAACATGCACACACTGACAACTTCATGTTGAGCTCTGGAGCCAGCTGGGGATTAGTGAAATTAGCTTCCCAGGTTTGCAGCCACTGCATAGAACATTTAAATCTTCTATTCTTTCAATGCTGCTTGTACTGAGATTTCTTTTCCCATCTAGAGAAGCACAGCAGTTTCCTGAGTTGTTCAGGTGGCACTCTGGAAGGCTCCTTTTCTGGGTTTGTTACAGACCTGAATAGGAGAGCCAATCTTTTAGAATTTAACAATAAATTGAAACATTCTGTTGCAGGTTCAGCCTGTGTTTTTAATGAATGTTTACAGCAAAGATAACAGGGGCATTTATATAATTAAATGTAAGCACTGAGACCTCTGAAGAGATATATTTACCATGTTTGGGTGAGATGTGCAATTAAAAAAAAAAACTCAGGAGAAACTGGCCCTGGTTTGCTTGTCTTTGTGAATCCCAAACCCACCTTCCCATCTCCCAAGTGCTTTTCAACTCTTAAGAGTTTTTCAACTCTGTGCTTTTTTCTGTTGAAAGGTAACCAGATAACCATTTAAAGACACAAGTGCTCAAGTGGTGCTTTCATCATTAAAAAAACAAAACAGACAGGCTATGTGAAGCAGAAACAAGGGGGCAAGCTGGAACCCTAGCTCAGTACTCAGTTGGGAGACAAATACCTCCCATGTATCTCTCGGTTTGATATGTAAAAGAGGGGATCATCTTGATGAACTGTGGAAAGAAAAATGGCCCAGTTCCTATTCAGTTATGTGTGTGCACACCCTGAATGTGTTCAACATTGGAGGTGCATTAGTCAGACAGTGTGGAGACACTGTCTCAGCTCAGGTGTGTTAGCACAGCAGGAAGGGAACAGGATCAGTCAATGCTCAGAGAAAGCCTGTAGGCAACATCTCCTTATTCACGCCTTCAACGTGAAGCAACATGTTTCTTATGGAAACAAAATAGAATCTAGCCCAAGTACGTGCGCGCGCACGCACACACACACACACACACACACACACACACATATATATTAGTCTCTGCAATGTAACTATTTGTGGATGTAATAATCTGTTTTCATGCATGATTTGTTATCCCTAGGTTTTAAGGCATTGTGCAGATAGGAAAAAGAGAAGTAAAATGGCTAATTTGCAGTGGTGATTAACAAAAGATTATGACTGAACCAGAATGCAGAAAGTGACTTTTCAAAAGTAATTTCTGCCCCTTATTCTTTACAGTGTTTGGAAAGTAACCTGTTGTCACTAGTCATTGTAATGTTGAAAAAGGTAACTGATTACATTACTTGTGCTGTTCGTTACTGTTTTAAAAATTAATTTCCCTTGCTGTCGTGGGAGGGGTGACTTTAGATAAATAATGGCATTTTTGCGTGTGTGTGCAGCACTTCAAAATGCCATCTAGAAATATCTTTTGAAACTGACTAGAAAATATTACTTGCTATACCAGTAAGGGAACTTATGTTCAACTTACTATGTTGCTTTTGTGATGTAACTTCACTTTACCCTCAATTGTCCAAACACTTATTAGCTACAGGTGACTCTGTTGCTGGTAACCCATCATCTCTTCCAAACTCTGAGCTGAGCAGCAGTTGACAGTATCATCAGGGCAGTACTTTGAGGCAGAAGTCCAGGGCCCACACAGAAGAATGAGCGAAGTTGTCCCCAAATGCAGCAGGACTTGGAAAATTAGTAATACATATTGTTATGAAATAATAGTGTACTAACATAGTGAAATAATACTGTAGGTATTGCTGTCTAAAATGAGGAGGAGCTGTAAGCCTTTGAAGACTAGAGTTTAAGATTACCAAACTGCATGACTGACATGGATGATGAACCCATTTCCCCTAATATTCTTTGAAGGGAGATCTGCATAATGTTCTCTGTGTACCCTTGGCAGATGTGGGCAACCTTTCTAGCCCAGAGGATTATATATTATGTGGTGATGGGTTATAAGGCCAGATAATTGGGGCTACTAATTTTGGTAGAAAAAGAGGTGTGGAGCAGCTTCATCCTTTCCTTTCCGGCTGCTCTTTTGGTCAAACCCCTCACCATCACCTCACCAAATAAACTGCTTTTCATACTGACCATGAAAAGACACAGGTATCTGGGTTTTCCTATATAGCGTGACTAGTGCTTGGGACGGGGGGGGGGGGGATATTTTAACTGGAAGAATGGGCAGAAGTAAGTGAGGGTGTGATCAGACTGAGAAAGATACTGTGTTTTGAATTGCTTGTGACATGGTCTGAAGTGAGCTATTCTCTGGCAATCACATGATGCGCAGGAGATCGCAAACCAGTGTGACTCTGCTCTATGCCCATGCTGGACCTTTTTGGCCCTGTGGCAGGGTTACTATTTGGGGGGGCTGGGCTGGAGTGATCCCTGTAGGGATGGAAGGGTTGTTTTAAGGGAGATCACTCCCAGGGAAGCAACCTTTCCAGCATGATCCTATACTATCTTTTCTTGCTGTCTGATTGCACCATAAATTGAACAGCACCTACACTTGCTGCCAATTATTTTTTTAGTCTGAGAAGCTGATTTTTAAAAAAAAAGTAATTTAAGGGGGGAAATTATACCTAGTGGAGGGAAATATACAGTTTATTATACCTGTACAATCTCAAAAATAGTCAAGATTTTGAGTCCTACTGGGCTGTTAATCAGCCATGGCAAAGGTTGGTCGGGGAGGAGAGAAACAGAAAAGTTCAAATGTCAGCCATATGTTAAAGCTACAGGGGTTCATGATGTAACATCCAAACAGGGAGGCTGCAGATGTGCAGAACATGCTTAAAGTATCAGATTTCAACTCAGCTATCAGATACCAGCTCGAGGTATTGGCTTTCTACCATCACATAAAAAAAGGACTGCCCCATGATGAGGACTCCACCTTACTTTGACAGTTAGGTGATATTCTTAATTAGGATTCAATTGTCTGCGTAGTGTGCCAGTTAAATTTAATTTCTGATCTGGGATGCCATGGTCCCGGGTAGCGTTACTTCCTGTCAAGTAAGAGCGCTATGCTTTAACATAAGGTATTGAACAAAGAAGACACTGAGCGAAAGGCAGCTCTTTGTCTCTAGAGACTGAGTAGGATAATTGATTTTTCATCCCTTGAAGTGAAATCAGGTATCTCCAGTTGGTTCTACATGTTTGCCGTCCCCATTTTGGGAGTTTAGTTTAAACTACAAGACCCAGAAGACTTAACATCTGGCCAGGAAAATATTTCGACCTTTCTGTTTTCCCCTGCCTAAGCTCTGCAATGGTAAGCCTGATGAAGAGTCCTGAAGGACTTGAAACCTCATCTGTTTCTGAGATTTTAGTGATCTATTAAAAGTATTAACCTTAAAAAAAAATTGTGTGAGAGAGACAGCTGTTATATGAGTAGAGTGGTGGCATAGAAAGTAAGGAGATAGCTGAAGAAATCAGAATTTTTTTAAAAAAAAAATTCAGAGCACAGTTTCCGTGGGCAGTTCTAGATAAAGCCATTCCCTCAGTTATAAATCAGAACAGCCCCGAGCTAATTCTTGTCTCATGTGGCCTGTTTCATGCATAACAGACGCTGGGAAAATAAATGGGCATTTTTAATGACTCTCTTAACAATGGTCCCTCCTGCATAGATTCTCCCCAGCTGTGCCTATGAAAGTGAGTATTCAACCTCAGTACGCCATATGCAATAAACACAGCATTTGTCTGGCTCCAATCCTAAGTGAAGCAGCTAAGGAATCAATCCTGCTTAAGAATCAAATCAGACGCCAAGCTGAATGCATTGCAGTAGGCACATGTGAAATCAGGATATATTCAGTATGGGAGGTTAAAGCTTCCCCTTCTTCAATACCCACCAGCAGTTATTTATTTCTAAAAAGAAAGAAACCTACTAGAGGCAATAGAATTTATTTTTCCTTTTAAACTCCTGCAGGGGGAGTTGAATTTTGAGGGGAAAAACAGGAGAGGGGGAAGGCTTAACGATCCTCCACCTGTGGATGTTGGTCCTGATCCAGCACTGCATGCACATAAATAGTAAAAGAAAAAACAACACTCATTGTGATCAGTTTGGCGTATCTGAATTGATCTCTTTTCAGAGGCTCTGTTTCAGTACGGATCCTCTTTGAAAGTTTTCAGCTGGTTGTAATCATGTGCTGGTCAGAAGGTTCAAAATGTGCACATCCTGTGTGAGTGGCTTGATTCATTTTATCAGTGCCCAGACAATTGTAAGTAGTATGTCCTGAACACCATAGGAATGTCGTGCAAGGATGGCCCAAGCAGCCCTTGGCTGCTAGACTCAAAGAGTCTGAGCTTGTGCTGCAGGCTTGCCAGTTTCTTGCTCCTCCACTCATCACTGCAAGTATATGGAGCCAGCGTCATTCATTCTCTCTTTCTCTCTCAGTCCAGTCCCCTTCTCTTGCCCTCCTGGGGCATGATAGACAAACAGGCAGATATTTATTCCCGATGCTTGCAAACTGCACAAGTACAACATACACACACCCTAGTGAGGCATTAACAAAAGGATTGATCTAAACGTGTGAGGAAATGGAGAGCTTTTGCCTGAACCCTTCTCCCCTGTCATGGAGAGCAGTAGTCTGAAGAAGGAAGGCTCTGCCACCAGTTATTTCCCTGTGCATTTGGAGACTCTGAAAAATCAAGTTTCCCTGCTCTCCACTAGAAGATGGGGGCATAGAAGTTGGAGCTAGCTCTGCCCCTTCCTCATGCATTCAGATTAATAGGCTTCTAAATGTCCAAATAGCGGGACATGGTAGCGCTGCGGGTTAAACCGCAGAAGCCTCTGTGCTGCAGGGTCAGAAGACCAGCCGTTGTAAGATTGAATCCACGTGACGGAGTGAGCGCCCGTCGCTTGTCCCAGCTCCTGCCAACCTAGCAGTTCAAAAGCATGTAAATGCGAGTAGATAAATAGGTACCACCTTGGTGGGAAGGTGACGGCGTTCCGTGTCTAGTCGCGCTGGCCACGTGACCACGGAAACTGTCTATGGACAAACGCTGGCTCTACGGCTTGGAGACGGGGATGAGCACCGCGCCCTAGAGTCGGACACGACTGGACTAAATGTCAAGGGGAACCTTTACCTTTACCTAAATGTCCAAATAGAGTTAAACACTCACACCAGTTGGGAACGCAGGCTAAGACAGGGACAGGTGAGGGTACTCTCCTGAGGTCTGGAGCAATTGCACTGTTGATAACTGAGCCTTGCTATTCAGATAGTGTCCCAATGTTTTTTCTCAGAGGACAGGGCACTGGAGCAAAACCTGTCCAGAGTGGCCGTTTTGGGTGTGGGGTGGATTGGGCTACAAAAGGCCTGTTGAGATCGGAAGGAGCAGCAATGTACCATTTGGTGTGCTCCTCCCGTCCAAACAGCAAACAACCCCTTTTAGCCTATCAGATGCCAATTAAGTGCTTTCCCTGATCATCTGTGGAGGGTCAGAGCAAGTGACATTGTTTTTTACATCGCTGTGATCCCTGTCAGCCCCTTTTCCTCCTTGTGCAACATCGTGGTGCGAAGATGACTCTGACGCTTCAGTTTTTTCCAATAAAACATCTTTATTTAGTAACAAACTTTTATGGTCTTTATCAACAACAACATCAGCCTCTTGCTTTGCAGAGACGGCGCCAAACTTCTCATCCTCAAACAGTAACAGATTCCCCTTCAACGTGAGAGGTGAAGGATTCCAAACATGATCGTACCATCTAGATGCACAGCCCAGATCGTCTGGTGCTATTACTCTCAGCCTCTCTGAGGGGGGTGAAATATCCTGCCCACCTGTGGCTCCCAAACTCTTCTGCCCGGCGTAGGTCTTGGGTTGGGGTGAAATGCACTGACCCCACGGGGTTTCCCAGCTCTCTCCATACCTCGGTTGTGTTCCCTCCATTGGGTCTCTCTCTGTATCCAAGCTTTATATTTCTTTCTTCCCCCTCTCTCTTTTGTCTCGCCCCAATAGGGTGTTTTTCTATATATCTGCCTCTTCCACTCTTTCTCGGCGTAGTCTCTCAGCACCTTAAATTCCACCCATTCTCCTGTCCAGGGGTCTTCCTCTATCAAATCCACTAGATCCTCTTTTTCCTCCACCTTCTCCCTCCAACATGCTTCTCCTTCCAATCTACCAACTGCCCCTCCTCCTCCTTTCCTGTTTCCTCTTGCTCCTCTTTTCCCTCCAAAACAGCACCCTCTCTCGCTTCTGTCTCTAAATTCAGTTCCTGTAAATCTTTCATTAGGTCTGTCAGTTGTCCCTCGTTGTTTCCTCTTAAAGAGATGGACGGTACACCCTTCTGACCACCTCTGAGGGTGTTCCCAGTCTCACAATCGCTCCCCTCTCCCTTCCATCTTCTCCCTCCCCCCCCCCCCGCCCGTCCTTGTTTCCCTTAATTCATTCTCTCCCCACTTTTCTCTTTCACTCTCCCTCGGAATCTGTGGCCACAATGGCAGTTGGAAGCGGAGGCTGCTATCTCCTTGCTAAACAATAAATGTGCCAAAAAGGAATGCACACCCTACTGCTGGACCAGAAAGGTGTGCAATAGCTCTTAAAGGGGAAGAATAGATTGTTCTAAGTGGAAACACTTGCATACAAGGTCTTTTTTCCAATTCAAAGGTGCCCTCAGTGATCCATATGTCATGTCTATATGCCAGCATAGTCAGGCTCTTAGTCTCTTGCACTCAGTCATAGGACCACACACACACACACCACAGTAAAGTGATGATGGTGCTATTTCCACAGCTGAGTCAGCTACACATGAAGTTTCTTCCCCAATGCCTTGTCTTTTGGAGAAGGGCATGTATGTCCTTCCCACAGCAAAGCTTTGTCTATGCTGGCAGATGGATTGGGCTTCAGGACTGCTGGGGCTGTTGCTGTGGCCAAAGCAGCAATCCTATGGCTTCCTCTTCTGTAAGAAAAAAAGGAGCAGCAGCAGCCATAACACCATAATGGTATTTACTGCAGACTGAAGGGCCCTGGACAGGAGAAAATGGGTGCTGAGGTATCTCAAGCAGAAATACCTGGGTGAATATAGGAATACTGAAAAGGCAGCAAACTACTACTAGTTATTATTGTATTTCAGATGCCACATAAAAGGAGAGGCTCATGTGGGATTTTGGGGTGAGTTTTTGTTTTGCTCTGTGTCTCACATGGTTTTTCCTTGGGTAATTTATCTTGGCTAGCTATTCATTTTATGCATCTTGAATCTGAGGAGGAGCCATGCCATTTCCTGCTCTGTCTTGTGCAACAAAATGTCTTAGGTCAGCACTGATGACAATGAAGCTGGTCTCTATAAAAGACAGCTGTGTGGAAGCAGAACATCGGATATAAGGCAAAAAGGCACAAGGTGTGGAACTGGGTACAGGGCCAAGGAAGCTGAAAAAGCATCAATAGGGATGGAAAAGCCAGGATAACAAAGGAACAAATGCCAGTAAGCTGGAAGAAAGCAGTTCCTTTTAGATTCTTCAGATGCTCCTTTGCTTAAGTGAGCTACACACAGACTGTTCTTATTCCAGAGAACTAAACACATTTCCCACTGCCTCTTGGTTACAAGGAATACAGACCTCTTCATATTGCATGAATATGTAGCTAAAAACCTGTAATTCACATCTCGGGGGTGGGGTGGGGTGGGGTGGTTGCACTGCTGCTTGAATGCTATTCTCTCTCCCTCCCACTAGTTTTCTATTTGCTATTTGTAAAGTAGCTTGCTCAGAAATATGTTTTAAAAGGCTGGAGAAGGGCTGGAGAGAACAGTAAAAGACAGTCTTGAGTAACGCTGCTCAATTTTCTGCAGTAATGCTCATTGTGTCCTTCACATGTGTAATTCCATATTTTTTAAAAGATGTACAATGGACTTCCCACCCTACCAGTTTGTTTGTTTTTCTTATGTTCTGTTTTGGGCTGGAAAAGCCAACCTCCTGCAAACCCAAAACAAGACCTTTCTCTCAGTGAGTAGAGAAGTCATCCCTCGTCCATTTTAAAAATGACACCTCTCAGAATCTCCCAGTTCAGGTAGTTGCTGGCCGTAGACACTGGGGGATTCTGTGCTGTGGACCTAAAGAAGAGAGTAATTTTCCCAAAGTTTCCTTTTCCCTCTATAAAGTAGTTGCTCTGACTCTTTCAATATTGCTAAGGAAAAGGTGTGTGTGGTGAGGTTAATATAGCAGCAGTGTGGAAGATTGTTCAGAGCGTGAGAAGATGTATCTTGTCACCCCTTCTTAAAAGCCTACTGATTATATGTGCCACATAGGAGAAATTATATTCTTAAAAGCAAACATTTGCTCAAGAAAATACTAAACTGCCTCACAGCAGGGAGTAAAAGAAAGATGTACTGTAATATGTTCTATACAAATTGATATGCCAGTGTATTCAGTAGAGTAACTAAATCTTTATGCATGAATGCTTCTCCACCCTCACCGCCCTTTCCACTTTGCCATAACTTGCACTGGCTTCACCATGGAATTATGACTCTCACACCTTCTCTCAGCCTCCTCCTTAATACCAGAATATCATGTCGATCTGCTGCAGCAAAAGGCCTTGTGGCACTTTAAGAACTAAATAAGCAGTTTTATTTGGCAGAATCTTTTGTAGATTGTAGCCCACTTCTTCAGATGCTATTCAGATTACAAGAAGTAGGTTACAGTCCACAACAACGGCAACAACAAACACCATATTAGTCTTCAGTGTGCCACGAGATTCTGTTGTTTGAGCAGAGTATGCATCCTTCAAGTCAGAGAAATGGAATACCTACCATGGCTGAAAACACAGCTTCTCATTCAGAAAATGGAGTGGGGTGGGTTTAACTATGGATCAACTATACTATACTATTCGTATTTCTTTATGCAGCCTAACAATACAGCCCACAACTATTTATGTTAGTCTTTACTTTCTCAATTACCTTGCAATTCAAAACTGCTCTCTGAATAATCATTTCAGGTCCCCACATTCTCATAGCATTAACTACCATGCTAAAAAGAAGCAGTTTTATTTCAGCCTGGTATTTTGTGCTTGTGTTTAGTTTTGTGGGGGTGGGGGAGAAATCAGAGTTTGAATTATAAAGCAGCAATGAACCAGATGTTCTTCCTACAAAAATATTACCCAGCAGGGTTCTGTTTTGGTGTGTGTGTTTTGCTCTTAAATATCATAGGAACAAAACACTGCAACATGAACATCCATTTAGATGCTTAATTCTATGTTTCATTTGGTGGAACAAGATAAGAATGACTCTTTTGCCTCCTTTATATATTTTCCCCTAAGAATCTGCAGTTGATTATAGCATACATGCTGAATGAACCCTATTCTGTGCCTGTCTACTGCATGCCCCAATTAGTTTGGCTTATTCATCATTTGAACTAATGTGGTGTAGCATGCAGCTCATGCTCAAATTATGTAAATATGATGTGGATCCAGAACAATTTGTCAAATACTCAGGGGGTGGGGAAGAGGTGGGGAGCATGAACAATATGAGGATTTCTAAGAATGAGCAATTAGAAAAAGAAGAAAAAAGCATAGCCCTTTAATTAGTTTTGTTCCAATGCAAAGAAACTGTGTAATAAACATCTGACCTCCATGCATGTGACAGCTGTCATGTGGGCATTCTAGTTTCTTTTTATTTTGTTCTTGTTTTTTTAAGGGACCATATCCAGTCCAGCTTAAACTTTCTACTGCTACATTAAAATCATTCTATTACCCTTTCCTCTGTTGTTCAGTCAACTTATAAGTTCCTTGAGTTGGAAGTGTGTTGTTTATGTAGTGTAAATACACACTGCCTGATAAATGCTGAAACACTTAATGATGAACTGCTTTCACCTTCCATGTAATTGCTAATTGCCAATTGTGTGATTAAGAGACAACAATCTCTGATGTCTAGTCATGCACTTTGACAGCACTTCATACATTAAGATAATCAATAACTGCAATTATCACACAAAAACCATATTATGTTAACTCACCCTTGACTATTTTATAGCAGTTGCTTTATTTCATTCACTGAACAGTATCTTGATGCAGGTGCTGATCTGACTGGAACCAATGCTACTTTCTCCATTATTTTGCTGAGAAAAAACATGTTCTGTGGAGTCTGGTTATTTTCTCTTTATGTTCTACATTTTGCTTCATCATATGGTAACTTCAATGGTCTCTGCAGACCAACATTCAGATTTGATAAATATGCCAAATATTGAACAGACACATATGTTAAAAATAATTTATTCATTTTGTGTGATTTGTGGGCCACTTCTTCCCAGTGAGGAGACGCAAAAATAAGAAAAAATCCCTTTTTTTGGTGGAAATTTTATGTACCGTATTTTTTGCTCCATAAGACGCACCTTGCATTCGAGGCACCATCGGGGGGGTGAAGGGGTGTGCGCGTGGAGGGGCGGGGAAAGTCAGGCGGCGGCGTGATTTCCCCTCCTTTTCCGGCACTCTAAACACCTTTTCTTCCCCCGGATCACTTTCTTCCCATACGTCTTTCCTTAACACCACTCTTTCCGTTTCTTTCAACTGTCCTCCCTCCTCTCTCGTGAGAAAAACGTTTATCCCCCTCTTCTCCCCCTCTCGTGACTCCTCCCTCTCTTCTCCTACTTCCCCCTCCTCTATCCATTCCTCTGTCTTGTGCCGCTCCATCTCTCCTTCTTCTTCTGTCACTTTAAACTTTTTTTTTACAGTATTCGCTCCATAAGACGCACACACTTCCCCCCCACTTTTTGGGGGGGGGGGAAAGTGCGTCTTATGAAGCGAAAAATACGGTATTTTGTTAAATAATTTGAATCTGATTTACTGCAGCTCAGAATTTGTTGCTTTAAGTTATGCAGAGTTGAAGATACAAATGCTACAGCTAATTCAGAAAAAGAAGAATCACCTCTTGTTTATAGATTTTATTTTACTAGTTAAATACAAAAACCATGTTTAAAGGTCATGTATTGGGATAGATGGCAGCTTCTTTTAGTCTTATTACTATCACAATCACCTACTCCATCGGTTACTTTCTACCTAATGGGCCCAGATACCTAATTTTCATGGTTTCTCTTTTGAAATCTTTGGATTTTCTTGCACCAGATACATATTTTATTCCTTCATGACATTACTATCTAGATAAAGTACAGTATTTTCCTCTGGCCTCTTATTTTATTTAGAAATCTGGTTTTGCAGCATTCCTTTGGGTTTACTTAAAGTTACTTTCGTAACAAAATATATACAAATATTTATTATTATTCCTGTTATTGTTATCTGAAGGGTATTATCCCACTGTTTCTATTTCTACCAACCTCACACAGGGCATAAACTTTATGCATAAGCAACCCAGAAACACCTGATGGTATGCAGACAGTAGACCTAGACTGATTTAATAAAGCATGAGCAGCTTGGCACAGGCAACATCTCCTAGAGATATTAATAGAATCAAACAGAGATGGAGAAGCTTATCATTTTGATCATCTCAGTTTACTTCAGAACTGCATTATGATTTGCCTTCTCAAGTGCAATTCATCTTATATAGCTTAATACTATTTATTTGTTTTAACAAATACAGATTAGTGAAACAATATTTTATTTTTTGCCTCAAGTAAGTACAGTTCTTTCACACCCATAGAGTTCAAGCTGTTTGCTAAGAAAATATTTATTAGGAATGGAAATTTAACAGAGAAAAACACAAAACATTCACTGGACCTCAAATATAGACATTAATTTTTTCACATAATTTCTTGAATAGCCAAAGTGAATGTAAAGGATTTTGTTATTACACTGGAGTACACACATCACCCCCCCCCCCCGGCTCCCACAATTTTATAAACATCACAAGGCATAGTAATCTGCAGTTTTTGTTACTGTGGTACCATTGTGTAACAAGCTCTTAAAACTAAAAGTGATTCCTTCTTTTAAAAAGCCATTAGAAAATGTATTATATCTAACACTATTGTATTAATTTATATTTTAATAGACTTTACATAATAAAACCCTATGAATAGAGGTACCTGTGTCACACAAGTATTCTACCTTATGAAGAGAGAAAAAAATCTCTGTAGTAGTAGTCTTTAATATATAAAAACACTAATATGTGAAAATAAGGTTGACACATTAGTGTCAATATATGCTGATGAAAGCTGATGCCAGCATTTTCCTAACTAAAAAATTCATTTAAAATAGCTTGTACATCATAAGAACATTCAAGTAAACTAAACTTTTAAAATTCCACACAAATTGAGTTGTACGTGTCTCATATGTGTGTTAATTTAGGAATGATTTCAGTTTCAGCAAGATACTTTATATTGACCATCATGAAACTACTTGATATTTCATGAAACACCTTGAACTAGAAATGATTTCCTCTACATTTGAAAAGAAAAAAAAGTAAGTTGTGTTTTATATCAGAAATCATTGTTCAACTTTTAGAAAGACTAGCTGATTTTTTCTTTTATATTTCATGTATCTCTTTTAAATCATATTACGTAGCAGGTTCCATTCTGAAATAGGAACACCATTCCAAGCTCATCATTTCTGATTTTAAGGAAGAAGTGACACTCACTTTTCTTCATAGCTCAGTTCTTTGTCTTCAGAAGCTTCCCCTATGACAGCGTTACCTGTACCACTGTAACCTATACCCACTGGATTTCTGCCAGTTACACATATTTAAGAAGCCAAAGCCCTAATAGAAAAAAAGGTAATAACACTGGCTAAGCATCACATAGTAGGAAGCTGAGCTGAGCATTGCAAGATTCGTACAGTCAAGCTATAAAGACAATCTTGGATGTATACCATAGGATACCAGTGCTAAATCTTTCTTAAAACCCTGGATTGGGTGGGGTGAGAAGATATCCACATCCTTGAAACATTACTATTTTCCTTAACTCACATCACCCCAGTCTCTAAACTACTTGATACTGCTGGGAGAAATTGGAGACAAAGATAAATGGACAGGAGAGTCATGCTCTTCCATATTACCCTATTGTCTTCCCTAGCCAGAACACCATTTCAAAACCTGAGGGTGGTAAATTTGATCCCGTTCATCCCATGCCTTTCAATAAGGAAACATTGTGAGAGGGAACAGAGAACTGTACAAGTCACTGACGGAGTTTCTCTTCTTCTACCTAACTAATATTATTCTCTCTTGGTTCTCCCCACCATTTTAATTAGAGGAAGACAGAAGAGTAGTTGCTGTAGATGCCAGCAGAATTCCAGCAGAGTGAAACATCTAGACCACTGCTGCCCCGCTGCCAAGGACGGGGGGGGGGGGGGGGAATCCAACCAGGGTTTTATATTTTAGCTGAAAATAACAATGTATGAAGATTCTCAGATCAAGTTTACCATCCTATCTTTGGAGACTTATTCTACCCAACATACCTAAGGCCAAGATCAGCACACCGGGAGGGAAGCTGCTGAGTGTTGCCACTGTTGCATGTCCTCTCCTGGCTTTGCTGAAGAATACCTCCAAATTATTCCTTCCATGTGCAGTAAAACAGAAGTAGTGATATGGCAGTATGCATTTCCCCAATCATATAAAAAAGTTTATGAGTGCAAAGATAGCAAGAGGGAAATGAAGATCATTCTTTCATTAGGTGCAGAATATACTTCTCCTATATCTTATGCTTCTAAATATCCATGGCTGAAATGATGCTGAGGATTCAGAGTATTCTCTACATCATTAAGAATCAATCACTCACTAGTCTCGGTCAGTGGGTTCTATGATATGAGATAAGCAATAGATTTAACATCCGGTTAACCCATATCAGAACAATGGAATGCAATCTATAAAACATTACTGGTTTGTATGCCTGTGAGAATTGTTCGCTCATGCAAGACAATAAGAAGTTAAGACATATGAAAATAGGAATAGTTAGAAAATTAGCAAAATTTTCACAGTGTCCTTACAGCCTTTACTTTAAAAACACAAGTGTTTAACTTATCACTACTATTGCTCAAACACTGTAAAATTGTCTCTCAGCCATGCAAATCACTTTGAAAAGTTAAAGAAGCAAACAACATTTCTGGGCATATTTAGACATAAGTGCAACTTCAATTTAAATTTTAAATCCTACCAACATTTCCAGCTAATCAACTAACACAATTTCCCATTTCTCTGAGTGATTTGTGATTAACATTTTAAAATCTCATTTACATTCTGTGGGTGCCATGTGCCCAGAGAACTAGCCAAATCTGCAAAGATAAATCTTGACAGATATCCAAAACACTCGAACAAACAGAACCAAGAAGTCAATTTCCCCACTTTTCTAGTATCTTATTCTTTTTTCATTCTGATGTTAAGAATGTTCAGATTTAATTCTGTTGCACAGTTATATCTTTGCCTTTCAGAAATGTACACTGTCTGGGACATTTCAACTTGCTATTGACAGATAGGTTGTCACCCCAAACATGTCACCCCAAACAAGAAAAAAATCCACAATGCCATTTTATCTCAGTTCGCATGGTTCAATTTGACATCACATCACCATCATTACAGCCAACATTAACCTAAAAAACAAACTCACTTCACTGTCACATACAGTGGGGAAAAGCCATCTGTCAAATACTAAGCCTTTGTATAAGGAGAGAATCCAGCTTCTCCTTATCTTATTTTATAAATTAACAACTTGTTAATCAATCACCAAACTTTAGCTATTAAACAGAATTCAAGTTTAGGAGACAAAGAATAAATTAGTTACAGCCTTGTAAACAATTGCTCTTTTGTATGATATACTTGGGGGGGGGGGGGAAGTTCCTCTGTAAAATAAATCAGACATTACAAGGCACACATTACACTTTAAAATTCAAAATCATAAAAAAAAAAATCCAACAAACGTTTCATCATCCTTCTTTGCTGGCAGAGAAGAATTGTGCTGTGGGATACTGGAAAACATAAATATAAATTTATTTATATTACAGTTATTTAAGGAGTCTTTCATGGCTGCTCTCTTGTAAATATTTGTGCTCTTTTTTTTAGTGCTGTGTGATCTGAAACATTTGAAAAGAGTCTTCTCAGATACTTTCTACAAAGCTGCCAGGGAAAAGACCAGTTTTTCCATTTCTTTGCAATGTGCCTTTGAACCAGCCATCTTCACGCTTTTTATGTACGAAAACAACGTCTCCTTCTTTAAGTTCAAGCTCAGCTTCACTTTGAGGAGGATACGACACCACAACTCTGTATCTGCAGAATAAAACATTTTTTTCTTTTAGTTCACCATTACAGAGATTCCCATTGTTTGTTTAAAATTTTGCCAGATAACAATTTGCAACAGGAAGCTTGCCTTTAACTGTTTGCAGCCTTTCAGTCTATGAAGAGATATTTTCTGTACAGAAAATGTGTTAACAAAATAATATAAAATGAAATATTCACAGGCTACTGTCACAGACTCTTTAAATGAAGAAATAAAAATCAGGTTTTAAAGGTAATTTTAAAAATGTAAACAGTTGTGAATATAATGTTATCCAACAGTGAAGTTAATAAATGATAAAATTTAAAATTTGGTACTGGTGAAATGAATTTAATTTTTATAACATAGGAGTAGCCCACATGGCCAAAGAATGCTACAGGAATTTATAACATGTGTTATGTGACCTACTAAATATACTTATTCTAGCTATTTCTGTAGCAGGCAAAAACAAGCCAGGGTACAGGAATTAATCAATTACTGTAACTATTTCATATCACTAATATGTTTCTTTCTTATTGCCAATATATAACTTCAAATTTAGAGAAATCAACAACTTTAGGAATTTTCCTGTATCTAGGTAACTATCAGTTCAGATATGTCAACTTCTTCATCCCCTTTACAACAGAAAGATACTGCCAAGGTGAGAAGTGGGAGAAAATATAACATTGTTTATTGCCTTGATGTTTTCTACATTTGAACAGTATCATTCTCTAAAGAAAGAAGCTATTATTCACCTCATTGCAACAGAAAGTCACAATGATTCAACCTACCAGAGTGAAAGACAAAGCATATGCCCTATATCCCATCACCTACTGCACTCCAGACATGAGTGTACCTTTTGAGGAAGCCTTGAAATAGGAGGAACAGTATGGAATAACTCATTCCTTCAGATGTCTCAGTGATAATCGAGCATCAAAAAAGCATGGACTTCAACACACTCAAAACAGAAGTTGTAACACTAGAAAAAGCTCTTCAACTGCAAAAAATTGTGTTAAGTGAACCCCATGTGTTCATACTCAAGGTACACTACCTTTCACTGGTGAGTGCACAGGCTTATGATAGACAAGTGCTTGTGGCAGATAAGACACATGAAAACATATATAGTTAAATATGAGCAAATGGCTCAAAGATCTCCAATTCAAACACACTACCATTTTACAGAAAATGTGTCCCTAAATTTAAAAACAACTAGACTATGCACACTTGCATTAATAAGTACCAATGAAAGTCAGAAAGTATGTTTGTAAGGCTAGGAGAAATAGTTCTTCAGGCAGCTAATTTTGGAAAAAAAAATGCAGGTTATGATAGATATACTTATCCTGCTTTCACTTTCTAATAAATACATTTCACAGGCCTTTGTACTGTTTGAACAGTTTGGCAAATTTGTTCATAGAGAACAAGACAGAAAATGGAGAGCAAAACCATTTTCATATCACTTTCAACTCTGAAAATTCTTGTCTCTCCCTTCAGCCCCAGTAAGCACACACTGAATCAAGCAGAAATCAGTATGACTTTATCATCAAATATAATCAACAAAGCTATACAGGACAATATATTAGTTTTGGCCTGGACTACACGATGGAAATTCATAAACAGTAGAGGTGAAAGGTGAAAGACTTCATAGAAAGAAATTCTCACTGGGATTAAAATGGGATAGTAAACTACTTGGCATAAATGGCAAAGGAGAAAAGCTTTATCAAGAATTAGGTTCAATTATAGAGCTGTAGCAAAACTACAAATGGCAACATTAACTAAGGTTTAAATATATGCTTTCAGTTTCATATTCAGTGAAATAATTATACTGCAATTTTACTTAGGTTAAAGCTCAGTCAGGGCATCACATACGCATGGAATATCAAAAAACAAAAGCATCCCAAATACTACCTAATAATAACTTGAAAAGGTATAGCAGATTGTAACTTTTCTTCCATTTCTGTCTTAAATCTATTTCCTCATAAATATTTGTCTTGTTTCTTGGAAATATAATTGTGGGTGCCACTACAGGTGATTTTCTGGGTTTTTTTGAAGATGAAATATATATATGTTAGGTTGATAAGCAGAGTATGTCTATTGTATATAAAAGTTGTGAGAAGCATTTTATATATACATATATTACATCAACAATGGATTTCTCCTGAATGTAGAAACAGCTTATCCTATTTTCCCCTCTCTGGATTTATTAGCTCTAATACAAATTTTGTAAACAAAATTTTGGCTGGCTTCCACAGGAAAACATTTTTTTCTATTAGGTGTGAAATCTAACATCACCATAATACTACAACATATTATACATAAATAAAATTATATATTAATAAGTGAGGTGTTATATGAACTAATGGATACACAAAAAGAATTGTGAAAAAATTTATAGTGCACTTCTGTGGATGATTATTCAGAAATACATACTGGAGGGTAAGGGGACAAAAGGCATTCTTTGTATGCAGAAGATCTACAGTTAAATAGATCAGGAACTAGTTAGTGTTAATCCTTGTAGTCATGGATAGCTACTGCCAGCTAGAGTGCCATATAGGCAGTAAAGCCTGATATAAAGCAGTTTGCTTCTAAGGCTGAAATCGTATGCATGTTTAGTAACCTCCATTGAATACACTGCAATCTACTTTTAAGTAAGATTGCACAGGATTACACTGTAATAGGTCCACTAAGTTTAATGATCCTTGCTCTTCAGTAAGTGATTTTAGGACTGTAGCCCCAATTCTGGTGGCAGTTATTTGCTGGCAATTTTTTTACTATTAAAGGCTTGCCCCTCGTGCCATTCCAAGGCTCCCAAAGGCTTTCCATGGGCAAAAGGGAGCACTAGGGAGCCTTGGAGAATGAAAGGTGGGGTGGGGATATAGGCAGCTTTCAATTAATTTCAATTAATTATTTCTGATGCTGGATCTGATTTACCTTCCCCCTGCCCCCCAAAAGAGAAATATTTGGTAACTTACATACTAAAAACCTTTTTTCATGAGTTTTCAGGTAGTTTTTTTCATGTTATATACTTGAAATCTTATCTTCTTTACACACACCCTTTGACCCTGTTCACCTTGCTACATCACCAAGAAAGGGTGAGGGAGGGACAAAGGTGATAGCTCTCATGCTCTATGTAGATGGCACATCTGCTTCTAAGTAACCTAAGTATGCCTTTCTGTCTGCCCCCCAGCTGTATTCATTCTTCCCATGAAAGATAAAGCGCTGTGATTATCTGAGAATTTACACCTCTAAATTCAAAAAGAAGGAAGAAGAATGTGAGGAGGGCGCAGTTGTGACAGTATATAGTGACAGCTATACTACAGTCTTTCTGCTCTGTAAACACTCCTCTCAATAATGAAATTCTAATTCTCACAATAACTTTTGAGAAAGATTTGTTCTCTCTCTCTCCCTCTCTCACACACAAACACACAATACCAGCATATTTTTAAACCAGCATATGGAATGCCAAAGAAGGTACAAGAAACCACTTCATTCACTCAAATTATTTTTCTAACTATAGGGAAGTGTCTATCCAACAAACCACTGAAACTGTTAACATGTTGTCTCACCATGCTTCTGCCAGATGCTGCTGCTCTTGAAAATGATGGGGTAGTGAAGTGTTTCCCCTGATGACTGCTGATGGTACCCTAGCTTTGTATGTAAACCTTCATTATACACTCACTGTCTTCACCTATTTCTTTGACACCTTGAATAAGAAGAGAAGGGATTTTGTATGATGACCAGGCTGTTTCCAGACTTCGGGCACAACCCTTCCTAGCCAAGATGTCTGAGGATTGGCTGTATTGACATTAAGTCAGTTGAGGATGTGCTGAATCCACCCCTCCTTACAGCCTTGAGATGTTGGAAATATTGGACTACTCTGACCCTAACCTAATTGTTATGTCAGTATAGTGGCTGTGCATTTGAGCTGAGAGTGTTTTGCACTGGTGTAACTCAGCTCTTTCCCCTTCACAGATTGCTGCCTTGTCGTGGCGAAGGGGCTTGAGTAATTCAGAGAAGCTATGGGCTATGCCGTGCAGGGACACCCAAGACGGACAGGTCATAGTGGAGAGTTCTGACTAAATGCGATCCACCTGGAGCAGGAACTGGCAAGCCACTCCAGTATCTTTGCCAAGAAAACTCCATGGACAGAAACAAAAGGCTAAAAGATATGACGCTGGAAGATGAGCCCCTCAGGTCGGAAGGCGTCCAACATGCTACTGAGGAAGAGCGGAGGACAGGTACAAGTAGCTCCAGAGCTAATGAAGTGGTTTAACTTATATGCAGAATACATCATGCGAAAGGCAGGACTGGATGAATCCCAAGCTGGAATTAAGATTGCCGGAAGAAATATCAACAACCTCCAATATGCAGATGATACCACTCTGATGGCAGAAAGTGAGGAGGAATTAAAGAACCTCGTAATGAGGGTGGAAGAGGAGAGCGCAAAAAATGGTCTGAAGCTCAACATCAAAAAAACTAAGATCATGGCCACTGGTCCCATCACCTCCTGGCAAATAGAAGGGGAAGATATGGAGGCAGTGACAGATTTTACTTTCTTGGGCTCCATGATCACTGCAGATGGTAACAGCAGCCACAAAATTAAAATACACCTGCTTCTTGGGAGGAAAGCGACGAGAATCCTAGACAGCATCTTAAAAAGCAGAGACATCACATTGCCGACAAAGGTCCGCATAGTCAAAGCTATGGTTTTTCCAGTAGTGATGTATGGAAATGAGATCTGGACCCTAAAGAAGGCTGACCGCCGAAGAATTGATGCTTTTGAATTGTGGTGCTGAAGGAGACTCTTGAGAGTCCCCTGGACTGCAAGGAGATCAAACCTATCCATTTTGAAGGAAATCAACCCTGAGTGCTCACTGGAAGGACAGATCCTGAAGCTGAGGCTCCAATACTTTGGCCATCTCATGAGAAGAGAAGACTCCCTGGAAAAGACCCGGATGTTGGGAAAGTGTGAGGGCAAGAGGAGAAGGGGACGACAGAGGACGAGATGGTTGGACAGTGTCATCGAAGCAACCAACATGAATTTGACCAAACTCCGGGAGGCAGTGGAAGACAGGAGGGCCTGGCGTGCTCTGGTCCATGGGGTCACGAAGAGTCAGACATGAGTTAACGACTAAACAACAACAAACTCAGCTCTTTGCCTTCTCAAACCCCCCCCCCCCCCGTTTTTTGCTCTTTTACTCATTTGTGCTGGCAGATCTAATATCAGCCTGCACAATGGAGTTCTGCTAGTTAGTACAAGGACAGCTATGTTGCACAAGGGACATTTGCCCAGTCCACCCCCAGTACAGCTACATATATTTTGAGTTTGGACTGCACTGCATGTTAGGCTTAGAACAGACCTACAGAAATCAATGAACTCAAATTAGTCATCATGACTTAAATTCCAACAGTTCAATCTATGATATGCTGGCTAAAGTGAGCTTGGAATAGGCAGAAACATTTTGTATCAGTACAACTTCCTTGAGCTGGCTGATCTCAGATCCCTTGGTACAGCTGGATCTTCCAGCACAACTGCTGTGCTGACTATAATCAGCCACTAGAAAAGCCAACGCTATCCCCTCCCCGCCCCCTGCCTCCCAAAAGAGGCTGAAAAGGAGCTGACAGTTCCAAATCCCTCTCAGCCCAGAGGCAGAGCCACTATGCCAGCACAAAGTTAGGCCAGGGTAATCCTGAGTAATTTCTAACATCCTTAATCTGGGTGGTGGTGGTTTGGATTCAGCACAGCCTTAGCAGCAAGCCCTCAACCATCCTGGCTAGCTAGGATTCCATCTTATATCTGGATTCAGTCCATTATGTCAAACTGTATTCCTACTGAATATTTTATAGCAATGTTTTTCAAGTACTAACGCATCATAGGAAGATGAATATTACCAGGTTTTGTGTGCCATTCAAGTACAGAACAGCCTGCATTAGATATGTATACAAGAAACATTCTCTAACCAGAAGAAAATCCAATTCTTGCCAACTGAGAAGCTATGGCATGCCAGAATTGTCATCAGAGGAAAATGCTACTTTATGAGGAAACGGAAACAAGCCGGAGAGCTCATATGTCTGCCTGGCCTCTTTTCAATTATCAAAAATGTTTAGTGGATAATAATTTTTTTTCATGCTTACGTCCACTTCTATTAAAATCATATACACTCATTTAAAAGTTATAAATATTTTGAATGTCTGTATGTCTAGTTTTTATATACCAGTTCTGATATATCATTATTGGTGGGTAATTTCTCCTAGAAATACTTAAGGACAATGTAAAAAGTTTTTTTGACTGTATGAAATAAAATACATGATTTCTAATAGTGGCCCACTATCTAGGATTATTGCTTGTCTCTACTTTCTGCATTGCATATTCTGCACCATATATTAGTGCATAGTAATCTACCATGGAAAACCCATACTGGATATTATCCATTGATAAGTGGCTTTGGGAATATCACCACAGCCAGAGTGTTAAAAGATACAATTTTGAAATATAACTCACTATACCACATCAAATTTGGCATATGAAAAATATGAAAAATCTACTTTCATAATTTTTAATATATAGCATTTCTAGATGATATACAAAATGAATACTTCATTTTTAGGTACAGGGAAATGGCTTACCGTTCACAGACTACAGGCCTAGATTCATTTAGGATTGGGGTCAATGAAGAGCAGGGCTGCCGTGGAGGGGGAGCTATAGGAATGCTGGAATCCAAAGAGCTTGCTTTGCGGTGAGTATTCTCTTGTACTGGTAGCAGTGTTTCATTGTCCATGGAGCAGGACTCAGCTCTTCCATGACTGGAAGTTGATGGAACCTCTGGCCCTACAGCACCTTGTAGGGCCAGTTCTGCAGCTGTCTGCTCAACTTCCAGAGTTGGGGATGATGGTGGTGATGTTCGAGGTTTGCGTTTGGTAGATGCCCCTGAAAGTAACTTCAGCAAACCCTTTTTTTCTTTCTGGAAATAAATATTAGGATTGTTTTAAGGCAAAAATATTTGCTAGACAACAAAAATTGTTTAATCTATTTAAAACATGCAGAGCTTTGATTATCTCTGCAGATTCAATAAATATGGGTATGAAGATACTTCTGCCCTGCAAGATAAATTAGTAGTAGTATATCCATCCAGAACTCGTGTTTATTAAATGCTTTAAAATTCATAATTTTTTCAGTGTACACATTACTTAAATGTTTGCAAGTCTACGTACAACAGTGTTGCAACCCTACTAACAAAACCCTAGGAATTTATTTATTTATCAACATATTTTTGATAAATATTGGTTGATATCTAGACTTAGGAGTACAATATTATATAAATATAAATAAATATATCTTTAACTCTATGGTATCAATTAAAAACAAAACCAGGAAGCCATCTTGACAGAACAAAAAATCAGGCGGCGGCAGCCTGAAGACCAATCAACAAACTGTTCAACTTAAAAGGTGGAAGTAGAAAAGAATGAGGCAGTGTCACCAAAGGACACAGTGGGATTCTACAGGTACAACAGCAGAAATCACCTTGCTCAAAATCCTTGTCTTCCCAGGTTTTCTCTTCTATTCACTTTTATTTCTCTTATTCTGAAAGTGATCCAGAGTTTGACTGTGTACTTTCCAACACAAACACACATTCTGATCAATGGTCAGAAACCATAACAATTCTGGAAGCATCTAGCAATGAATGCTTTAGCAAGTATACTTGGGATGTTAAATCCAAAATCCAAGAAAAAAAGGAACAAATGTTGAAAATATTTTTGTTTCCATTGTATATGAACTGATCAAATAATGTAATTTGTTTCTGTACCCAATTCAACTTGTTGGTTTTGACCCACATGACCCTGAACGGTTTGGGACCTGAATACTGGTTGGAACGTCTCCTCCAAAAAAACAACTAGCCAGTTCACTTGTTCCTTCTAGGCCCTGCTAATGAGGGTAGCCACACCAAGAGAAGTGAGAAGGGTGTCAATGAGAAATCGGGCCTTCTTGCTGGTGGCCCCATCCCCATAGAATAAACTTCCATTCCAGGTGCGCCAGACCCTGAGTAATCAGAAAATCAGCAAGGGCAGAACTATTTGAAATGGCTTTTAAGAGGATAATCTCATAGGTAGGGGTTTAGTCACCTGTAACATTTTGTGTATTAACCTCTTCTGTTTTCTTGGTTGTCACTGGATGGTTATTTTATTGTTATGACTATTTTTATTGTTATTGATAGATTCAAAATTGGGGTGGAATCAATCAATCAAATAAATAAATGTAATGCATCCTATTCCAGACTACTAATCATCCCATGTCCCCTTCATGGATTGCTGCCTTGTCGTGGCGAAGGGGCTTGAGTAATTCAGAGAAGCTATGGGCTATGCCGTGCAGGGCCACCCAAGACGGACAGGTCATAGTGGAGAGTTCTGACTAAACGCGATCCACCTGGTGCAGGAACTGGCAAGCCACTATAGTATCTTTGCCAAGAAAACTCCATGGACAGAAACAAAAGGCTAAAAGATATGACGCTGGAAGATGAGCCCCTCAGGTCGGAAGGCGTCCAACATGCTACTGAGGAAGAGCGGAGGACAAGTACAAGTAGCTCCAGAGCTAATGAAGTGGTTGGGCCAAAGCCGAAAGGATGCTCAGCTGCGGACGCGCTTTGAAGTGAAAGGAAAGTCCGATGCTGCAAAGAAAAATACTGCATAGGAACCTGGAATGTAAGATCTATGAACCTTGGTAAGCTGGATGTGGTCAAACAGGAGATGGCAAGAATAAACATTGACATCCTGGGCGTCAGTGAACTAAAATGGACGGGAATGGGCGAATTCAATTCAGGCAATTATCATATCTACTATTGTGGGCAAGAATCCCGTAGAAGAAATGGAGTAGCCCTCAGTGTCAACAAAAGAGTGGGAAAAGCTGTACTGGGATATAATCTCAAAAATGATAGAATGATTTCAATACGAATCCAAGGCAGACCTTTCAACATCACAGTAATCCAGGTTTATGCACCAACCACCGATGCTGAAGAAGCTGAAATTGACCAATTCTATGAAGACTTACAACACCTTCTAGAACTGACACCAAAGAAAGATATTCTTGTCATTATAGGGGACTGGAATGCTAAAGTAGGGAGTCAAGAGATAAAAGGAACAACAGGTAAGTTTGGCCTTGGAGTTCAAAACGAAGCAGGGCAAAGGCTAATAGAGTTTTGTCAAGAGAACAAGCTGGTCATCACAAGCACTCTTTTTCCAACAACACAAGAGGCGACTCTACACATGGACATCACCAGATGGGCAATACCGAAATCAGATTGATTATGTTCTCTGCAGCCAAAGATGGAGAAGCTCTATACAGTCAGCAAAAACAAGACCTGGAGCTGATTGTGGCTCTGATCATCAGCTTCTTATAGCAAAATTCAAGCTTGAACTGAAGAAAGTAGGAAAAACCACTGGGCTAATCAGGTATAATCTAAACCAAATCTCTTATGAATACACAGTGGAAGTGAAGAACAGATTTAAGGAACTAGATTTGGTGGACAGAGTGCCTGAAGAACTATGGCTGGAGGCTCGTAACATTGTACAGGAGGCAGCAACAAAAACCATCCCAACGAAAAGGAAATGCAAGAAAGCAAAGTGGCTGTCCAACGAGGCCTTACAAATAGCAGAGAAGAGAAGGGAAACAAAATGCAAGGGAGATAGGGAAAGTGATAGAAAATGGAATGCAGACTTCCAAAGAATAGCAAGGAGAGACAAGAGGGCCTTCTTAAATGAACAGTGCAAAGAAATAGAGGAAAATAATAGAAAGGGAAAAAACCAGATATTTGTTCAAGAAAATTGGAGATGTTAAAGAAACATTTTGTGCAAAGATGGACATGATAAAGGACACAAATGGTAGGGACCTAACAGAAGCAGAAGACATCAAGAAGAGGTGGCAAGAATACGCAGAGGAATTATACCAGAAAGATCTGGATGTCCCGGACAACCCAAATAGTGAGGTTGCTGACCTTGAGCCAGACATCCTGGAAAGTGAAGTCAAGTGGGCCTTAGAAAGCATGGCTAACAACAAGGCCAGTGGAGGTGAAGGCATTCCAGTTGAACTATTTAAAATCTTGAAAGATGAGGCTGTTAAGGTGCTACACTCAATATGCCAGCGAGTTTGGAAAACTCAGCAGTGGCCAGAGGACTGGAAAAGATGAGTCTACATCCCAATCCCAAAGAAGGGCAGTGCCAAAGAATGCTCCAACTACCATAGAATTGCACTCATATCACACGCTAGCAAGGTTATGCTCAAAATCCTACAAGGTAGGCTTCAGCAGTATGTGGACCGAGAACTCCCAGAAGTACAAGCTGGGTTTCGAAGGGGCAGAGGAACTAGAGATCAAATTGCTAACATGCGCTGGATTATGGAGAAAGCCAGAGTTCCAGAAAAACATCTACTTCTGCTTCATTGACTATGCAAAAGCCTTTGCCTGTGTGGACCACAACAAATTATGGCAAGTCCTTAAAGAAATGGGAGTGCCTGATCACCTTATCTATCTCCTGAGAAATCCATATGTGGGACAGGAAGCAACAGTTAGAACTGGATATGGAACAACTGATTGGTTCAAAATTGGGAAAGGAGTACGACAAGGCTGTATATTGTCTCCCTGTTTATTTAACTTATATGCAGAATACATCATGCGAAAGGCAGGACTGGACAAATCCCAAGCCGGAATTAAGATTGCCGGAAGAAATCTCAACAACCTCAGGTATGCAGATGATACCACTCTGATGACAGAAAGTGAGGAGGAATTAAAGAACCTCTTAATGAGGGTGAAAGAGGAGAGCGCAAAAAATGGTCTGAAGCTCAACATCAAAAAAACTAAGATCATGGCCACTGATCCCATCACCTCATGGCAAATAGAAGGGGAAGATATGGAGGCAGTGACAGAGTTTACTTTCTTGGGCTCCATGATCACTGCAGATGGGGACAGCAGCCACGAAATTAAAAGACACCTGCTTCTTGGGAGGAAAGCGATGACAAACCTAGACAGCATCTTAAAAAGCAGAGACATCACATTGCCGACAAAGGTCCGCATAGTCAAAGCTATGGTTTTTCCAGTAGTGATGTATGGAAGTGAGAGCTGGATCATAAAGAAGGCTGACCACCGAAGAATTGATGCTTTTGAATTGTGGTGCTGGAGGAGGAGACTCTTGAGAGTCCCCTGGACTGCAAAGAGAACAAACCTATCCATTTTGAAGGAAATCAACCCTGAGTGTTCACTGGAAGGACAGATCCTGAAGCTGAGGCTTCAATACTTTGGCCATCTCATGAGAAGAGAAGACTCCCTGGAAAAGACCCGGATGCTGGGAAAGTGTGAAGGCAAGAGGAGAAGGGGATGACAGAGGACGAGATGGTTGGACAGTGTCATCGAAGCGACCAACATGAATTTGACCAAACTCCAGGAGACAGTGGAAGACAGGAGGGCCTGGCGTGCTCTGGTCCATGGGGTCACGAAGAGTCGGACACGACTTAACGACTAAACAACAACAATCATCCCATGTAAGGATACAAGAAACTGGAGTTCGTGATGGATCAAAAAAGCAATAATACTGTGTTACACAAGTTTTATTTATTTATTAAGTAAAATTTTTCTTCCAATATTTTAGCAGCATAAGATATTACATGCCACTAGTTGCCCTCCTTCCCAGTGGTAAAGAAATCTGGTCATTAGCAATATAAGAGTTTATTATTCATTTTAAAAGTAAAATTGCTATTGCCTGATAACAATAAACATGTGCTAAGAAAATAACTAAATGGCAATCTTTGGACTTACATTTAATCAAAAGAAGGTTAAAAGTACCTACTGTTACTATTAATAGAGTACCTGGAATTGTTTACATATTATTAGATGAAAAACCACATATAGGACTGCATAGAGATTGTGAAGAGAAACCAAATTTCATGTGCACCTTGCTGTCTCTGTCAGGCTTACTGAGTGTAGCAATCCCTCCAGTCACTATCGTATTCTCCGGTGAAGCTGGAGCTCCAGTGTGAACAGTCACAATTCTCCCATTTATATCTCCATCTAAAGAAGCAGAATTGCCAGGAGAGTTTAACGATGTTGCTGCACAAGCCAATGGGACATTTGTCCGATTGATATTCACAGCTGTGATGTAAGCAGCAGCATTTGAAAGCTGAGGTTGGAGCTGTTGGGAGGCAACAGAATGGTGTGGGATAATTACAGCAGCAGGAATAAGGCATGCTGAACTTTGAGCCTGAATTGGTGTCACGGTGGCTGTAGGTCTTTCCTGGTTGTGTCCTGTAACTGCAGTGAGAAAAGGAAATATATTTCAAGAGACTGAGAAAAAACTACAAATCATCAAACTGTCACAGCACTCGCATTCCAGAAAACATACAGAAATCCTTTAAGTTTATACTGGTCATATTAATTATTGCAACTGTATCTCAGTCTTCCTCCAAAATTACATACAGTGTATATAGAAGATAACATATACAGTGTCTATGTTATCCTTGCTATATTTAGCTAATTAAGTAGCTAATTAAACATTAACTTCACTACCAATTCCTTGTATAGTTCAATGAATTATTCTACGTTTTGTTTCTTTTCTTATATATTTATTTATTTATTAGATTTCTATCCCGCCCATCTAGACCAAAGGTCTACTCTATATTATGGTAATATCGTTGAAAAAGGTTTAATAAAAGCAATTTGCAATGGAATATGTATGACCAAGCCAAAATTATATAATGAACCCCAGTCCCTCTAATCTATCTATACTATATTATGGCTGATACAGTGGTGCCTCGCTAGACGATTGCCTCGCAGGACGAGGAAATCGCTAGACGATGCCTTTTTGCGATCGCTACTGCGCTTCGCAAAACGATGTCTCTCTATGGGGAATTTTCGCTAGACGATGAGGTTTCCCCATAGGAATGCGCCGACTAGTGGTGAAAAGCTGTCAGTGCAGCTGTCAGTGCATTCCGACGGGGACCCTCACTCGCTAGACGATGTTTCCCTATGGGAGATTTCGCAAGATGACGAGTTTTCCCTTTGGAACGCATTGAAGAGATTTCAATGCATTCCAATGGGAAAACGTGCTTCGCTAGACGATGTTTTCGCTAGACAGCGATCTTCGTGGAACGGATTAACATCGTCTAGCGAGGCACCACTGTATTCTGTTGCTTAATGTCACACTAGAAAAGGCCAATTAAATCAGTGCGGATTTGGTGTGTCAACTCCTCTATAAGTTCCACTGATTCAAATGGGTCTCCTCCAGTTGTAACTTATTATGCTAAAGAAAGTTAACAACTAGAGTAGCCCCCTTTGAATTAATGGAACTTATGGAAGAGGTGACTCACCAAATCTCCACTGATTCAGTGAGCCTACTCTAGTACGACTTACTATGCTAAGTAACAGGATTTCAGCCTACAAATGAGAACCCACTGACTCTCTTTCCATGCTTGGAATCCGCCCTTAGAAGTGACAAGATATAAGGGTTTTCAAGAGATTCTCATCATGATTGTACCAACAACTAGCTGAGGCATAAAGCAATGTTTTACCTGTTCTAACTGCATTGCGAGCCTGGTTGACTGTCATTTGCCCAGTCATGTGCATAAGAACCTTGGTCTGTGGACTTGTTTGTATGTGTGCTGCAGAAACCACAGCTGTAGGTACTGCACTAGCATTCACTGTCACACCGTTTCCCTGAAGTTTCTGCAAAGTTCCTCCAGTAGTTGAAGCATTAACCACGGTCACCACCCGCCCTGACTGGCCAGCAGTAGATACAGGGGCCTTTACTTGGGAGGCACTTGTCACTGCCCTGTTGAAAGTAATGTGAAGTTGTTAATGCACATCTTATTAAACCAATCAAAGTCTTCTTCTCCCTCCCCAAGAAACTGCTATAACCCCACAGAAAAACAAGACATTCAAACGGGTGCTTCTCTCATCTTTATAAAAAAGGATACTTTAAATGAAAAACATACCTTGTAACTGGTGCCACATAATTGCCAGGAAATACACCAATTTTACTTGTATGCATGGAAGTTCCTTTGAACCAGCCATCCTGACAACGTTCAAACACCAAGAACATCTCGCCTTTTCTCAGTTCCAGTTCATCTTCTTTTCTAGGAGTATATGGATAAATTGCAATATACCTGGAAAAGAAAATTATTCTCAAAGATATGTAGACTAAATAATAGGATGGAAAGAAACCTCTCTTTAACTGCTTTCTATACAGTGGCTTAAATTTTGTTTGCAGAATTGTGCTGCATAGTGCCAGGAGGATGACATCATTAGCCACAGCTGTTTTGGGGCAATCAAAAATTCACTAGAGCTCCTCTCCAGATGCTGCAGATCCCTAGGGATCTACTTCATCCTGGGGCATCATTCAGAAGCTGTGGAACAGGAGGGGGATAATTAAAAGCTGAAAAACTGCATGATTCCAATGCCACTGCTGGGAAAAGTGGCAGCCATTTTTTGGCTTTAAATCATTCTCCCTTCCACTCCACAGTTCCTGAAGGCTGCTCTAGAATGAAAAGATTGCTAGGGATCTCAAAACTGGGGTGGGTGGGGTGGGGGGCACTCTGGGAAACTTTATTCTGAAATGCAAACAGAATGGCCATGGCTGATGATGTCATCCTTATTGTGCAGCTCAAAGCTGTGTAATAGGATTTTAGACACTGTCTCAAGAATTGCAAATATAGGTACAACTTGCACAGTGGCTGCTTTTTGAAAATGATACCTTGGAAGTGGCATTCATTGTGGGGAAACAGCTCTTTGTGTAGTTACAATACTTCAATCACAGAAATGGTGCAGGAGGACATCTATGGGATTCTGTCTAAAATCTCTCATCTCCTGCTAGTAAACTTCTTCCACAAGCTCCCACCGATAAAACGTCCAGCAATTCGTGACAGTTAATGAAGATTTTCACTGCAATGGCTGGGGTATACTTTTCTGATTTCATTTGCCTTCTGTAATTGCTACTTATTTCCTAAAAGGAATCAATAAATTTTGACTGTCTTGATAAGCTAAAATGTAGGGTGGTTAAAATCCTGCAAAATAGGCCAAATATCAACTTCTAGCTTGCTGTTTCAATAGTAATAGTAATTCAAAGCTTAGCACTTTGTCAGTCTTGCCGAATGCTTGAAAGATGAGAAAATAGGTTTACTGTTGTGATTTGTTTCCCACATGTGCATGAAAAACAGACTCCATGAGCATATTATATATTAACATTGTAAATACTGTCATAAGCACGATAAACTGTTAAGAGAGGAAATGCATCAAATCTTATTCTGTTTCTCTTGCTTTCTTTTTATATGCAGCAGGTATTTCTCAAGGCAGTTGCCAAATACACACTTCACAGTTTATTCCAGAAATGCTTCAACTCTTCTTTTGCCCTCTCTGGGTTTCCATTTCATCTCTAGTTCACCATCAGTGCACTTCTATTTCACTTACACACTTGGCCTTGCTTGTGGTCGTAAATGTGCCACTTGCTCAGTTGATCCTGACACAGATTTTTGAGCCACTCCAGAAGAGAGTCCTGTAGATGTTGTGGCAATCATTGTAGAAGACACGAGAGGTGGTGGTGGTAGGAGAGGGGGATTCATATTCTAAAAATAAAATAACATTTATAATATGAGAGATGGCAATGGTATCAAGCTGTATTCATAAACAGACATATAGAAAGCCATGCACACTCCAAGACTGTCCAGTTGTATTGTGGTAAGAGAAGGCAACATTGTTTTATTGCTGGATCCTGTTTTACTGCTGCATCCTGATCAGTCACTTGTATTTTTGTTTCCAAAAGCCAATTTTTTAATTGGCAAATAAAATGAAATAACTCACTGGGTTAATTATGAAATCTAACAATTTGAATTCAAATTCTTGGCAGAAATGCAGAAGCCTTTCAAAGAATCTGAAGTGGTTTCCAACAAAGTACAATTGTGATTGCTTTTGAAACCAGAAGTTGAAAGAAGAAAGGTATTTAAGCATAACTCACTCAAACTGTTCATTCAGGAAAAAGATTTGAATTTTTGTACAAGGGCTACTAGCAATAAGTAGAAATATGTTGTTATTACCTTCTCTTACTCTTCTGTTTTAAGTGCTAGCCTCTGAAACACAGGATTATTAAGATAGATGATCTTTAACAAGAAGAGAAGTGAAAAGCCGCAGTTTTTCATAATGGGCAAGTTCTAACAGGGTTTTGCACTATCCTCGGATTTCTTTCCTTGCAGGAAGAACACCTGTTTAATTGATTTGTAAAACCTCCTATTATTCTTTCTATGGCCAAGTTGTTGTTGTAGACTGATCTTTTCCAATCCTCTGACCACTGCTGAGTTTTCCAAACTCGCTGGCATATTGAGTGTAGCACCTTAACAGCCTCATCTTTCAAGATTTTAAATAGTTCAACTGGAATGCCTTCACCTCCACTGGCCTTGTTGTTAGCCATGCTTTCTAAGGCCCACTTGACTTCACTCTCCCGGATGTCTGGCTCAAGGTCAGCAACCACACTATCTGGGTTGTCCGGGACATCCAGATCTTTCTGGTATAATTCCTCTGCGTATTCTTGCCACCTCTTCTTGATGTCTTCTGCTTCTGTGAGGTCCCTACCATTTTTGTCCTTTATCATGTCCATCTTTGCACAAAATGTTCCTTTAATATCTCCAATTTTCTTGAACAGATCTCTGGTTTTTCCCTTTCTATTATTTTCCTCTATTTCTTTGCACTTTGTTTAAGAAGGCCCTCTTGTCTCTCCTTGCTATTCTTTGGAAGTCTGCATTCAATTTTCTGTAACTTTCCCTATCTCCCTTGCATTTTGTTTCCCTTCTCTTCTCTGCTATTTGTAAGGCCTCGTTGGACAGCCACTTTGCTTTCTTGCATTTCCTTTTCTTTGAGATGGTTTTTGTTGCTGCCTCCTGTACTATGGCCAAGTGCTTCTACTCAAAATCAGTCTGATGCTCACATCAAATCTTTCTGATTTAATAGGTAAAGGTTGAAATAATATGTTTCTATTAATCAACTCTGCACAGAGAATTTTTAGCATTTTTAGAAAATGGGAGCTGAACTCAATATCTACTCAACTCAGGAAAGGAGGTCAAAAACAACCAGAAAATATGAAAATTGAATAGAAGCAATAAATATACTAGGTACCACTGGGAAACATTACCATAACTCTTCAATGCAGAACTTGCCAGCTATTATCTATTAATGTACTACGTGAACACAGAGGCAGCCAAGCCATCAGTATTTACCTAATACTTCAAAACACAAGTACTGAAGATAATGAGGAAGCAGCTGAGGACACAGTTATGGCAGCCCAATGATACTGTATGGCAAAGCAAAAATAAATGTACTTAGGAGTCTGCAGGCAAGAATACTCCTGTAAGCAAACACTTTACCTGGCTATGTCACATAGTAATCATGTGAGAATGGCCTCATATTTAGTTATAGATGATATGCAAGTCTGTGTTCCTCCAAGCATAAAGCAACCCATGTGACATGCCATCACCTATGCTACACGTACCAAATCAGGCCTTAAACCAGGTTATTATGGAAGTATTTATAGATACCTGGGTAGCACTTTGTCCTAACACTTTCTCCTTTTATTATCAGATTTGTTGCTGTTATGTGTGATCAAGTCACCTCCAACTTATGGCAACCCTATGAATGAGCAATCTCCAAAATGTTCTGTCCTCAACAACCCTGCTCAACTCTTTCAGACCCTAGCCTGTGGCAATCCATCTCATATTTGGTCTTCCTCTTTTCTTGCTGCCTTCAACCTTTCCCAGCATTATTGCCTTTTTCAGAGATTCTTGCCATCTCATGATGTGCCCAAAGTAGGACAGTCTTGATTTAATATTTTCTGCCTACAGAGAACATTCAGGCTTGATATGTTCTAGGACCCACTTGTTCATCTTTCTGGCAGTCCAGCATATCTGCAAAGCTCTCCTCCAGCATCATATTTCAAATGAATAATTTATTTTCCTGTCAGCTTTCCTGTGGAAATACAAGAGTATGGATGATCTTGGTCTTGGTTTCCAAGGTTTTATAATTCCTTTATAGCTTCCATTCCCAGTATTCTTCTGATTTATTGGCTGCAATCTCCATTTGGATTGATGACTGAACCAAGGTAAACAAAATCACTATTTCAATTTCTTTACCGTCAACATTAGCGTTATGTAGTTCTTCTGTAGAAGACATGATTTTTCTCTTCTTAATGTTCAGCTGCAGTCCTGCTTTGGTACTTTCTTCTTTTACTTTCACTAATAGTAATTTCAAGTCATTGCTACTTTCTGCCAGTACGGTAGAAAGTATTATCTACTATCTTAAATTATTGGCATCACTATCTACTGCTGTTTTTCCTGTTCCATTCTTTCAAAAAACATAATAGCAACATTGTTTCTTCTGGTCTCCATGTTTCCTTCAGTCAGTCCCCCATGGTTGTATCCACCATACTAGCATTCTGGCCATTTTAGGTGCTTTGCTAGCCATACCGCTTTTTCACTCCCCCTCTCTATGCATTACCAATTTGAAGGCTACATGTGTGTGTAAAGAAAATAAAGCAGCTATGGGAATGGGTACGGGAGATGTCTGGCCTGCTTTTGCAAAAAAGGTGAGAAAAGGAGAGTAAAAGGTCTTTATAAAAAGGACAGTGTGTTTTGCATACTAAATATTTCTAGAGGCTTAACCCATCATGGCTCCTCCAAGTGGCTTCCAAGATTTCTGGTGAGGTTGCTGCTTGAGGCAAAATCATTCTTCCTTCCTCAACAAGAGCTGGTTGCTTGACTTTTTGCCTTGCTTGCTTGTATCTCTCCTTCCCAATCCACTCCAGCTAGGAGACTTCTCATGCATCTGTGATTATAGGAGCTTGTGGATAGTGCCTTGGGTTGAGAGGGAAGGAGTACTCTCTTAGTAGGAAGGCTTATGGGATTCGCCTTCCCACATCTTCCTCCAGCCAAGTTCCTTTCCCCCTGGCTGTCATTTTGCTTCTCATGACTGAGGCTTGGCTGGCAGGCAGTGATGTGCATGTGCACCCTGCATATAATTTGGAGCCAGCTTAATGGCATGTCCTCTGCTCCAGGTGAGAGGCTGTCCTTTCATTCACTCTTTCTCCATAACTGCCTTTTTTTGGAGGGCTCCCAATTTTTAAAGCATTAGCATGTGTAGATTTAAACCTCAAGGCAGTATGTTTATTAAGAAATAAATCTCATAGTATTCAATGTACTTAGGATTGCAACTCTACCCTCTGGTAGTTCAGATCCATTTTTAAAAAATTCTTCCTAGTCTGTGAATATAGTGCAATTTTCCGGAACTGTAGAGGCAGGGGTCTCTTCTCTTCTTTGCCATGGTCAAAATGAAAATCCCCAGCTAACAGCAGCCAGAGTGGTGTGGATTTGATGGGAAAGGGAAGAGTTAGATCCCCTAAGACTATACTTCTCATATTTTTATTTATTCAATAATAATATTAAAACTCTGCAACTGCTGCTCTGCTAAAAATTCATCATCCATCAGGAAGCCTTGCGTAATAAGATTCTTCAGTGGGAAAGTGTGACATGTATTGTTGTATCCAGCATTAATTACATCAGGCATCATGACCTTACTCATAGTCAGTTTCAAAATGTTCTCTCAGAGACAGATGCAGAATACGGAGATGTATCGTACCATGCAGACGTCTGGTGGCTTAGCAGAGGCAGTCCTTCAAACATTTTTTCAGTCTTCATCATGAAGTTGTCTTTCTCAAGGAGAAAGGAAAAGGTCAAGAAATACTTTCTGACCCTGGATGGATTTTTGATTTGGCTTTCTTACCTGATATCACAGAGCATCTGAATACACTGAATCTAAGGCCGCAGAGAAAAGGAAAGCTTGTGTGTGACATGTATTCTGAATTGAAAGCTTTTGAAGGAAAACTAAATATTTTTGGGAAGCAAGTTAGTGAAAGTAACTTTTACAATTCTCATGCAGCAATGAACTAAATTTTCAGAAGGGCAGGGATTTACAATTCAATGTTGAAAGACACATCAAAGCAACGAACCCATTGCAGGTGGAATTCCAGAACAGATGCACTGATTGCCATAAGCATGGAAAGGAAACAAGAATGTTCCCTTTGAAGTAACACCATAAAATGCAAGTAAGTTTTTTCCAGATGGAACTAATTGATTTGCAAGTCAGTGATAATCTCAGAGACATTTACAAAGAAAATAGTCTGTTCTATTCTGGTCTACCTGATATATTTATCAAACTAAAGAAATTTGCTATAGGCATGCTCACAGTCTTTGGCACCACATATATCTGTGAACAAACGTTTTCCAAGGTGAAAATTGTGAAATCCAAGTGTTGGTCAAGACTTACAAATGGACATTTACATGGCATTTTAAGGGTCCCTGTCACAAACCTTGACTTAGAAATTAATGCCTTGGCTAACAGAAAAAAACACCACACTCACTACGTAAGCATGTGTTGCTAGATAAAAGGACTCCACAGTAAAATATTGTTCCAGGATGCATTTCATTCAAGTTCATTTCTTCATTGACCTCTGAATTATCTAAATAGGTAGGTTAATAATTTTGTTACATTTTGATTTAAGATGTGGCCCTCTTGAGGCATTGGACACTCTAATGTCCCAGAAGGTTGGGGACCCCTGCTGTAGCATACACTGATCTTCTTCTGAAATTCTCTGGTGTACTCCAGTATTAGTGATATGATTTTGAGTGCCTCCTCCTTTCCAAAATCTAGCTTGAACATCAGGCATTTCTTGCTCTATATAAAAGGTAAAAGCCTTTGTTGCAACACCTTGGGCACCTGTTTGCTTGCATTGGAAATTAAAAGCAATGGTCCTATAGTTATTGCACTCCTTGGCATCTCTTGGCATTTCTTGGGGACTGTTTCCATTCAGTGGGCCTTTGTTTTGTTCTCAGTATTTGTTTTTCATATTTGTTGACATATTCTTGTTAGGATTTTCACAGATTCAGTCTCTGTGGCTTGAAACAGTCTTCTCATAATCATCTGTGGCTTGAAATTCCTAGTGCTTTCAGAGCAGATTTCACTTTTATCAGATTTGCAAGCATTAAATTAGGCCAACAAAATTCATTAACTCTAGAAAATAGGATTTTCTCTTAATACAAACAGAAACAATTCAGTCGTTAAGTCGTGTCCAACTCTTCGTGACCCCATGGACCAGAGCACGCCAGGCCCTCCTGTCTTCCACTGCCTCCCGGAGTTGAGTCAAATTCATGCTGGTAGCTTCGATGACACTGTCCAACCATCTCGTCCTCTGTCGTCCCCTTCTCCTCTTGCCTTCACACTTTCCCAACATCAGGGTCTTTTCCAGGGAGTCTTCTCATGAGATGGCCAAAGTATTGGAGCCTCAGCTTCAGGATCTGTCCTTCCAGTGAGCACTCAGGGTTGATTTCCTTCAAAATGGATAGGTTTGTTCTCCTTGCAGTCCAGGGGACTCTCAAGAGTCTCCTCCAGCACCACAATTCAAAAGCATCAATTCTTCAGCGGTCGGCCTTCTTTATGGTCCAGCTCTCACTTCCATACATCGCTACTGGAAAAACCATAGCTTTGACTATGTGGACCTTTGTCGGCAAGGTGATGTCTCTGCTTTTTAAGATGCTGTCTAGGTTTCTCGTCGCTTTCCTTCCAAGAAACAGGCATCTTTTAATTTCGTGGCTGCTGTCCCCATCTGCAGTGATTATGGAGCCCAAGAAAGTAAAATCGGCCACTGCCTCCATATCTTCCCCTTCTATTTGCCAGGAGGTGATGCCATAATCATGGGACCAGTGGCCATGATCTTAGTTTTTTTGATGTTGAGCTTCAGACCATTGCGCCCTCCTCTTTCACCCTCATTAAGAGGTTATTTAATTCCTCCTCACTTTCTGCCATCAGAGTGGTATCATCTGCATATCGGAGGTTATTGAGATTTCTTCTGGCAATCTTAATTCCGGTTTGGGATTAATCCAGTCCTGCCTTTCGCATGATGTATTCTGCATATAAGTTAAATAAGCAGGGAGACAATATACAGCCTTGTCGTACTCCTTTCCCAATTTTGAACCAATCAGTTGTTTCATATCCAGTTCTAACTGTTGCTTCCTGTCCCACATATAGATTACTCAGGAGATAGATAAGGTGGTCAGGCACTCCCATTTCTCTAAGAACTTGCCATAGTTTGTTGTGGTCAACACAGTCAAAGGCTTTTTGCGTAGTCAATGAAGCAGAAGTAGATGTTTTTCTGGAACTCTCTGGCTTTCTCCATAATCCAGCGCATGTTAGCAATTTGGTCTCTAGTTCCTCTGCCCCTTCGAAATCCAGCTTGTAGAAACAATCATACCATTTTGCATATTGACTACTGGAAAGTATCAGAGAGCAGAGGCACACACATACATGGCAGTATACATATGATCCAAGGGTTTATTTCTATTTATTACCCAGATGTCTACCCAGATTTTATAATCCAAAGATTCTCTTAGCAGCTTTTCTAATTGTTCTTCACAAAAGTAAGCTACAAACCAATTTAAGAAATCTTCATCTCCTAGTTTTAAAAAAGTGAATAAAAATGTGACTAATGGGAAAGACTTCACATTCTTTTAAAAATATGGAATATATGGACACAGATTCTAAAGAGCATATCAATTTGAAATTATAAAATTAGTTCTGTAAGTCCACATGAACTTCAGATCTTTTTTTTAAACTGCAATCCCCTCAAACTGTGGACTAAACTGCTTTTCAAACTGAGGGAGCAACAAACAACCACAACCTTCTCCCACAACTATATTCCTATAAATCTAAAACAGTTAAAGTTCTTCCAGAGTCACCTACTCAAGACTTTCCTACAATGAACTGGTTTATTTGGAGGTAAGCCAAATTACACTATTCAGCAAACACAGAATATTAACATTACAATCCATGCTTCATTTATAAACTTCCCCTGTTGTGCCCTGCTTTCTTTGTGAAGTATATAAGTGATAAAAATATCTTCTACGGGTCAGAGTATTGGCTTTTCACCTTCTTCTGTAAAGGATTGCAAACCAGCAAAAATATTTATCCAAAAAGGACAAGTCTTGTAAAAGATTAGAAAGCAGAGGCACCTCAAGGAGGATAACTTTAAATACAGCCCATAACATATGACACAGCTGAGACTAAAGTTTGCAGATGTGGGGGCAGGGGGCAATAAAATAAATTTAAGTTTCCTTTTGACAAAAAGATAAAACATCAACAACAAATAATAAAGCGATTAATTAAAGCAGAAATCAATAAGAGGAAGATGGATATCAAAATGTTTTGAGTTAGCCTTTTTTACAGGGCTAGAATATACTGTACACAATTTTTTAAACATCAGTATATCTCAAGGAAGATTGCAAAATGTTCAGGTTCTAGAGTTACAAAAAATCAATACCAACTGACATAACTGTATATGGAGAACTTAAGTATCTGTCAAAAGACACTTACACCAAGAGTAGCTTGGTAGGTGGCTTCAGGGGGAAAGGTAAATGAAGGCCCTGTCGTTACTGGACTGCTTGGTGGTGGGGTCACGATCAGCCCTGTGGTACTGATATGAACCTATGAAAATGTAAAGAAAGAAGACTGAGTCAGCAAATACAATAATTACTGTTATGAGTATTTTAACCTCATGAATTACATTTTACTTGTATAGCAACAGGGCAGCTTGTCCCCAAACTTTTCATCCTTTAGTTTATATAAAACTATAAAAAGCATTTATGTTGTGCATGCTTTTTTTGGGGGGGAAACTATGTACACTGTAATAATTGTGATAAACTATGCAGTTATTTAAGGCACAAGAGTTGTCTTTAGGATACTTCAGGTGCTTTAGAGTGCATGAAAATAATCTCTTTATGTTTAAATTAATGATGGTTTGTACATAAAAGAAATCATCCACAATTATTTTCCATTTGTTTTGCCAACCTTTTAAATTGCTCATTTAAAATGCTATGGTACACTGTGTATTCAGTTTCTAGTAAATTACCTGAGAAGGTGCACTGCACGAAAGGCCTGTAAGTTCACTTATGCGGGCTGCTGCTGTGGGGTTGCTGGAGCTGATGAGGACAGGAGGGCTGATTTCCATTGAGTGACGATTCTGAGAAGACTGTGAGGCCTTGTTGGACATGGTAAGAGAGGTAAAGGAGTGGCGTTTTTTGGTGTTCTTCTTAGTATCACTGTGCTTTTGAATGGAATTGCTATGGGAAGCACCAGAAGTGCCTTCTCCAGAGTCTGCTGCAGAACCTGAGGGCTTGTCCAGTTCTATCAGTTGCTTTGCTGCTGTGTTAAACTGTTAAACAAAGATGCAATATTAACACTAGTTTAATAATCTTATATCTGAGGAAGTGTGCTTGTCCACAACAGCTCACATTAAAATACAGAAGTTAGTCTTTAAATGCCACAAAATGTTTGTCTTTATTTTTTTATTCGTCTTTTGTTTTTGCCTGATATGCTTGCACAGACTAACATGGCTACCTCTTCTAAAACTAATTTAATAATTACGTTAAAAGAAACATTAATTTATTAAAACATCAAAACTTAATATATTACTCAATTAATGGTGCACATGAATGAAAAGAACTTTTAAATACAAAATTACTTTTAAGAGCATGCTTTTCAAGAAACAAATCCTTTTTGAATGGGCATCACATCAAGAAACAATTAAAGACAGAGTGAGACAGAAATTAAGAGGGAGAGAGAGAAAGAACATACAAATGTAAAACAATTAGCTATAATTTTCTAGCTATAATTTTAGAGAATGTCTTGTATTATGCTTCCAAGGGCAACTGGTCTCAGGCAAACCCTTCTCCCTTTGCCTCAAACAAACAAGCCAATAAACACCATACAAGTAGTTGCACAGTTTTGAATCCTATTCACAACTATAGACAGCTAGAGGCAATGGCACATGCACACAAAAAGCATACAAACATGCAAGACTCATATTGAGAGACTGAGGGAGTGCTGTGAGCAGCAGTCCCTTTAATATGCTTGCAACCTTCTAGGAAAAAGAGGGAAGAAATATAGACTCCAGGGCACCTCCATCTGTAAAAAATTTATTTCAGTGGCCAAAACTATAATCCTGATAACAAGGTAAGCCAGCCAAGAGATTCATTCCAGATCTCCCACCTCTAAGCAGCTTTTTACTGATAAAGACCTAGTCAACTTATATGCTTCCACCGTTTCCCATCATAAGCATCCCAAATATCAATGAGATCACATTTAAAACGTTCAGAATAAACATTTTCCTCCTTGATTAAAAGCTGTCCGTTATCCATTCCCATTCAAGGTAATGGCCTTCCTAATTCTGGAAGACGTTGCATAAATTAATGAACATTTAAACATAATAATAATGATTCCCCATCTTTTGACAAGCCACACAGCTTATGTTTTGGGATATCTTTGACCAGCAAAAGTTAACTAGCAGCATATGTAGCACTTACTCTCCCTGAACTCTAGTAAGTGAAGCAGCAATTTCTGAAATACTATCAGTTCTTCTGAGTGCTACCCATGGCAAATTTCAATAAACTGGCAACTGTAAGTAGAAAGTGGACCGCTTTCCCCCCGATTACTTGCTCTGTTTTTTCATCAGAATATGATATATTCTGATACAAACCTGCTCCTAAAAACATTCCAAACTGGGAGCCCCTAGTGTCATCACCCTGAGCAGAGTAGTGCTTAGGCAGAGGAATAAATGTAATGAATAAACAATCAATCAAACAAACAAACAACTTTAGACTTTCCCACTCTATTTTCATTACTTCTGATTATTTACTTCCTTGAATACTTTATCTTTTTTTCACCCTCTTGAATTAAGTGAGGCTAAATTTGCCTCACTCTTATAAATTTCTTTAGCCTTTCATATTTCTATGCCAACACAATTTGTTCACTGGAAATTTGAAACTGAACATCTCAGTTCTCCATTTCTACCTGTGTATTGTCACTCCTAAATGTTTTCTTGCTTTGCAACTTTTTCTTGCCTTCCAACCCTCAATTTCCGTATTCTTGGAAGCATTTCTGATTTACCCAGAAAAGGAAACAAACAAACAAATAAATAAATTCAAAGCTCTGCTCCAAATTGTTCTCACCATTTATAAAATTCTTAGCATATATCAGGACTTTTGTGCCCTTTAAAATACAGTAAAGTGAAAGAAAACCTGAAACTTTCCAATTGTTGAAACACCTATTACAAATTATGACTGCTACAAAGAGTTAAAAACCTCTAAACAGCTAATCACTTTTTCTGTGTTACATATTTCAAAACACTAATCTGACAAGACAAATGAAGGCAAGTTTCTGTGAAATATCTGATCCTATTCTTGATTTAATAGCATATTTAGAGACAATTACAGTCTATTGGGGGAATAAGAATCATTATGTTGCTTGATGATGATAAAAAGGTAGATTCCCCTTGACAATTAAGTCCAGTAGAATCCGACTCTAGGCGTTGGTGCTCATCTCTGTTTGTAAGCCGAAGAGCTGGCATTTGTCCATAGACACTTTCCGTGGTCATGTGGCCAGCATGACTAGAAATGGAACACTGCTACCTTCCCACTGAGGTGGTACCTATTCATCTACTTGTATTTGTACGCTTTTGAACTGCTAGATTGGCAGGAGCTGGGACAAGCAACGGGAGAGCATTCTGTCACATGGTTTCGAACTGTCAACCTTTCGATCGACAACCCAGTGGCTCAGCGGTTTAACCCGCAGTGCCACCCACGTCCCTATGATAAACAACAATGATAAAATGTAACTTTTCCTTGTAGATACCAGCACAGTATTTAACTGTTCCTATTGAAATAAACAAGGTAGCGAAGTGCTTGGTAGCACTTTTTCAAGTGTTCCAGGTTTTAAAATCCTTTAAAAGAACGCAATATGGAAATAATATATACTTATTCTAATATTAAACAAATATTTTGGCCTAAATCCAGTGGAGGCATGCCTACTGACAAATGAGTTTTGAAGTTGTTATCAAAGGAGGTCATATATTTAGCAAGAATCATATACTTAGATTTGAATTTGAGAACCTGATCAGTTCCAATGTCAGTATTGAAGACAATAAAGACAATGTCAACACAAAGGGAAAATCTGGCAAAGAACAGTGAATCATAGAGCTTGGTTCCAAATGTGACACCTGAGTCAGAGAGCAAGTATTGATAGCTGGAACTGAGTTATTGCAGAAGTCAAGAGGAAAGAAAAGAAGTCCATAGTTAGAATTATCAGTTCTTACTGAGACAGTGTCATTCCAGTGTATTTTCTTGGAACCAAGCAAGCTATTCTGTTTAGACTGAGCCGATGGTTCTGATGGTCTGAAGACAGTTGCAGAGCATTTATGTTGTAGCTCTATATGTTGAGCCAGTCTAGGTGGTCTTGAAACTGAGCAATATGGGGAAGAGTATAATGACTTCAATGATGATATGGAGGAAATTCCTCTTGTGGCCAATGTTTGTTCCAACAAATGGAACAACAAAGAAAAATAAATATATTTTAGTTTCAAGTAGGTTTTGAAGCAAAATCACTCTGAGAACACCCTCCTGTCTGCTGCTGTTGCAGTGAAAAAAGAGGGAACCGAGGAATACACGTTAGAGTGTGTCTGAGCATGTGCGAGGGAGGAGAATGATTGTTAAAGCCACAGATCTCTAGAAGATTCCAACTTGTGTTCTGGGCAAGTGCAAATCCATATATGTGATTTATACAGACTATGCAGAACTATATTTCTCAAAACTCTCATCCCCTGGATTCTAGAGGACAGGAAACAATGAAAAGGACCACCAAGACTGTTTTGGAGAAAATGGTTTGTCTCAAGCAGATGCCAGCTTTTTCATTATGATTACATTCTACATTAAATATACTTAAGGTGCTTTTACCTCAACATATGAAATAGGGAAAATTCCTATTTTGTCAGCCAACATTCCTTCAGCCCAGTTTTCATCCACTCGGCGAATCACAGTCAAAATATCATCCTGCATTTTAAAAAAAAGAAATAAGTAATTATGCTTCCTCCTTCTAATTAAGTAATTTATTTAATCTTCCTTTACTGATGATATTGTATGCACAACCATTACTAAGAAAAATGTATTTTACAAAGGTGATGAATAGCTGTGCAGAGGGAAACTGGTTCTCAACTGCATCTACTATGCTTGTTCTGAAAGGAATCTGAGAAACTAGTCAGTCATCCACTAGTTTGAGCTTATAGGGTAACAGTAACCCAGTTGCACAAGCCACCATTTCTTTCCTGGCATTAACATGTCTCTTTTTGTTGCTTCTTTCTTAATTTGCACTCTCTATTGCTTTTTCTAAATGACCGTAAAGCAGAACCCAAGCTGTACAGTATACATACATGCAAACTATTTGGAGGATTAGTCAGGAGATGTCAGTATTTCTGATGCAGGCACTAGGATCACTGACACTGTGGAGAATGGAGGAGCCTGAGCTCCCTAAGGTCTAACCTAACCACTTAATAGGTATTTTAAAAGACTCACAGTAGAATTGTTCCCGGGCTATACTATTTCAGACAGACATAGCACATGTTGGTACCTCCACTTAAAAAACTCCTTGCATGCTAGATGTCCTAACATGTGAGTTCTAAAAAGCTGCACCTGATTGCTACAAAAATGTACATACCTTGAAAAATAAAGATTAGGTTTGCAAGCAATGTGAAGTCAGTTCTAAAGTGTCAGATACAAACTGGGAAGATATCTAATACTGGCTGAACTTTGGAGCTTATTAGTCACTTTCTTGGGCTATTCACAGTTTTTTTTAGTACAGTATAACCTACCTCCCAGGGTTACAGGGATAAGGTGCAGTATGGTAAGAATCACATATGCCATTCTTAGGACAAGACAAAAATTAAATAATAAAGTTTGCATACATGAAAATGTTTTTAAAACTATACTTAGAAGAAAGGCATTATTTCCCCAGATTTTGAAAAACCCCAATAAAAAGAGTAAATATATGTAAATTTAAAAAATAAAATAAATAAGCGCTGTATATTCATTTGTCATGGACTTCCCATATATTCACAACTGTTTCATTAGTCTTAATGTTGTTACACTCACAGTAACAAGGAAGTTTTATGTTTTACCTTTGAGAAGGGTAAACAATCTTTGTCTGCTTCCTTGTCTTTGACTTCAAAGTCATAAAGTGCTTTGCACTGAGGTGGAGGTTGAGGTAAAGGTTTAATAATCTGGACAAAATTGGTAGGAAAAAATCCATGGACACCATTAACTTCTCCATGATACCAATTTTCATCTACTTGCCGACGTAATATGATGATGTCACCTTTACTGAATTTTAGATCTCCAGGCTCTTTCCCCTCATAGTTATATAATGCTTTGGCACAAGGTAACTGAGGTACACCCTACAGAAAGAAGAAATTATAGTTATACTCACAAAATGTAGAAAAACTGTATACAGATTCAAGCAAAAACAACAACAGTCTATTGGCTAGAAAGTAAGTCAGGTACTCAAATTCATTACAAAATTTTCATGCAATTGTAATCCAAGTCACATTTTTTAAATTCAACCTTGGGTCCCCAGATGTTCTTGGACTAAAACTCCTAGAAGCTTTCACCATTAGCTGTGCTGACCAAGATTTCTGGGAGTTGTAGTCCAAAGAACATCTGCGAACCCAAGGTTGGGAAGCATTGGACTTTAATCTAAATACCAAAAAAACAATTGTTCTGAAGTGCATCACTATGAATGAATGTGTCACTGAAATTTTTTTTAAATAAAATATTTCTTAAGTATAAGGCAGGACAATATATGAAAATACTTCGGGAAACACAGAATCTCTCTTGGGATTTTACACCAATATTATATTATTTAAACAGTGTACTTTTTGGAGGCAAATTGTCTTGAGAATAAATTGTCATAGATATTATCTGTTGTGTGCCAAGTCACACAACTCCATATGAAACTAATAATATCTATAATGATTTCTTGACTTGAGGTAATTTGCCTCATAAATTTATACCATTTGCAATACGTTTGCAGATGTAACTAGTAGGATTTGGCCATTAGTAGCTAAGAAAAGTGAGTGCATTAAAAGCATTAGGAGCACAAAGAATTGTTGTGGTATAGAGGACAGAATGTTGAATGAGTACTCACAAAACCTGAATTCAAAGCAGCACATGGCTATGGAAGCTCACTGGGTGGTGACAAAGACAAAACCAAGTTCTTGAATATCTTACCTATCCTGAAAACAACAGGTTACCTACCTGTAACTGTGGTTCTTTGCATGGTCATCTATGGAGTCACACGTGAATAATCTGCATCTGCACAGAGCCTGTCCAAAGCATTCTCGAGCAGAGTGATTAATTTTTGGCTGTACCTCTGCCCACTCTCTACTACACACATATAACCTTGCCCAGCATGGACACCCCTCTTCCTGTCTAACAAAAGTTAGATGGAGCAGAGACACAGAGGGGAGGAAGGTGAGTAGTGTGACTCCACAGATAACCACTTGAAGAACCAGTTACAGGTAGGTAATCTGTCATTCTCCTTCATGGTCTCTGTGGATTACACTGATGGGAGACTGCAAGATGACTTTATGGAGGAGGGAGTGTTACTGTAAGACAGCAGCCAGTGCAGCTCTCCCAAATCCGGTCTCATCTCTGACCTGAACATCCAACCTATAATGTGGATGGTTGAGACAAGGTGGCAGTCTTGCAGATGTCTTGAAGTTGAACACTGCATAGAGCTGCTGCAGAATTGACTAGTTGTCTTTCAGAATGACATCTGAAACCCTGAGGAGCAGGTGCTTTGGCAATCTTGTAGGCAAGGTGAATGCACTCAACAACCCAGTGGGAAATCTGGGAGGCCACTGAAAGTCACTGCCTCTCAGAGTCTTAGCAACTTGCAGAATGGTTGGGCATGGGAGAAGTAGAAGGGCACAGCTCTTTGAATTTCCAGAGTTTGAAGGTCACAGTCCAAAGGTGTCAGATTGCGAAAGAAGGCAGGTAGAATGAAATCCTGATTAAGGTGGAAAGAGGGCACAATTTTAGACAAAAAGCAAACACCCAAGTGAAAGACAATCTTGCCAGCATAGAATGTCAGGTTAAGGGGAGTCAGAGTTCGGTTCACACAGTTCAGACTCACAGCTGGCCAAGGTCAGGAAGGGTCAGGAAGCCAGTGGTTCAAATGGTGGGTTCATGAGCTTGGAAGAGGACCAAGGCAAGTGACGATGGTGTGGGTGTGTGAACTATGGAGAGAAGATATTTGAGCCTCTTCAGGAATCTTTTCACAACTGGTTCAGCAAAGAGAGAGGAGACACTGTCCTGAGGAGTTTGAAATGCAGATATCACTGAGAGGTAGATAATGCATGATGGTCATGTTGTTGGTCTCTACTTGGACCATTCATCCCCAGATAAGCTGGTGGAATGTCTTTAAGGCTTTGAAGATGGCCAGCAACTCCAGCACAATGATGTGGAGGCTCCGTTTCTGGGCTTACCAGGAGGCTTGAATACATAAGCCCTGGCAAGTGAGCTCTTCATCCTGACTGAGAGGCATCCATCATAACTGTGATTGAGAATGACAGCAGCTGGAAGGGTATGCTTGCTTTAAGGTTGGATAGGCATGTCCACCACTGAAGACATATTTGAGCCTGTGTTGGAGATGAAAGTCAAGTGGAACTGTGGTGGGTTAGACAGTTGAAGGCCTTGAGAAACCAGTATTGGAGTGGACATAAATTGAGACAAGCCCACAAATAAGCGCAATGGTTGAGGCCATGAGGCCTAACAGCTTCTGTACAATGAATGCAGAAACAGAGGGATGAGTGGCTACTTTGAAGGCCAATATAGCCAGGGATTTGGTCATGTTGTACAGAAGGAACACTGGTTGCTCATGAGTTGAGTTGAGCCCCAATGTGATGCCCTGTGAAGGAACGAGTTCTCATTTACCCTTATTGATCCACAGACCTAGATGGAAAAAAGTAACAGTGTAAAACAGAGATGGCATCTTAGCCTTGTCTTGGAAAAACCAACCAGTTGTCAATATAGGAGAAAATGCAGATTCCTTCAGTCCTGTGATAGGCTACAACCAGGGTCATGCATTTTGTACAGACCTGCAGGGCCATGCCTAGACTAAATGGGAGGACTCTGAACTGGCAAAGTTCATGGTCAAGGGCAATGTGATGATACATTGTGAGAAGGCTATATATATAGTGACGTGGAAGTATGTGTCTGTGAGATCTATGGATACAAACCAGTTGTCCTGGTGGAGAAGTGAAATGATGGAAGCCAGTGTCACCATTAACTGACATATTGTTTGAGACCCAAAGGTTCAGAATGGAATGGAGACCTCCAACGTGCTTCAAAACTGTGAAGTACTGGGGGGGGGGGGGAACACTTTCAACTTACATCTGCAAGGAATGGGTTCTATCACTCTCCTGTGAAGATTGGACAAGATCTCTTCCTGGGGCATTCTGCTTTGCATTTTGTCCTTTTCAGCTTTGAGGACTCAGATGCAGCCAGGCTTGTAGGGCATTTTGACCATTCTTCCTCAAGTTCAGTGTAGGCAGTTCCCTACCCTATGTAGAAGGAAGAGAGGCCTGGGAAATCAGATTGGTAGCTGACATGGAGCTTGGTATCAAAGAGTGAGGGGTGGTTGAGGATGTGCACATTGTGCCCTTAGCTACACTCACTAATACTGAAGGTGGTGAAGAAATGGTCAAGCCATCAGGCATGGTTTTGATGCCTTATCTTTGGTGGCATGTAAGAAGTGCTGCCACAGATATGAACATAATTTTGATTGCCTCAGCCTGCAATCTTGTTTGGTGAAGCTCTTACAAATCAGGCAGGTTTGGAAAAGAGGAATTTCCCTGAAACAGAAGAGACACTTTGAATGACAATCCATTAATGTGTTGCTATCCCCACAAGAACTGCATTTATTTAATAAGGCCTTGGGGCCATAACCATGGGCAAAGCTTGCAATGTGGAAAACAGAAGACGGGGGACTGTGGGATAAGGTACTAGACAAAGGAAAAACTGGGGAAAGAATAATCTGACCTTTTCTTTCTTTTTTCTTATAAAAGAGGGAAATGATTAGAAACACGATGACGGAACTCAACAGAGAGACAATAAAACTGTGGATGCTCTGGCGGCAGATAAAATGAATGGAGGGGTGCTGGGCACAATTATATATGTGTAGTAGAGGGTAGGCAAGGTTGCCACCAAAAATTAACCACTCAGCTTGGGAATGTTCCGGACAGGTTCTGCACTGGTGCAGATTACCCATCAGTATTGTCCTCAGAGACCATGAAGGATAACTGTATTATCAGAAGCAAATTGACAGCACATAATGATAAAACAGCTGAAAACCTTTGCATTTTTTTAGCAAATTTGCTAATTTTTTTTTTTTTAATGATGCTTTTTAGAAGTTGTAAAAAGTATAACAAAAGATGGAAGGGAGCAGTCTTAGGTTCACAGAGGAAGTTCTGCCCAACTATGTGTCTGATATGACTTTTCCAAGTTGATGTGATTCTCTGTATTCAAAGAAAGATGAGAAATGTTATCTATAAATTGAAAGAGAAGAACAGTTTCCTGCAAACCACAAGTTTCTCAGTGCCATATTAACCGAATTAATGTTTTAGACTATCTCAAATTTCCATTAACTGTCTTTATGGAGCCTCGTGGCACAGTGGTTAAACTGCTGTACTCTGCAGTAAAAACTCTGCTCATGACTTGAGTTCGATCCTGGGCTTGGGTAGCTGGTTCAAGGTTGACTTAACTTTCCATCCTTCCAAGGTTGGTAAGATGAGTATCCAGCTCGGGGGATGCGTAGCCTGCATAATTAAATTGTACACCACCCAGAAAGAGCTTTCAGCACTATGGGGTGGTATATAAGCAGCACTTTGCTTTGTGCGTTCCAACTAGAAAGGGGTTTTATCCTCTACTCATTAATATGATTTTCTACAAAACACAATTTTCTAAAACAAAACAGTTCCTCCTGGAAAAATCAACTTGTTTTGTCCTTCATTATGGGAAACATTATCTAAATACGTATTTCAAATAAATGCATTGGTTCCAAATTATTCTTCATTATATTATTGAAGGGTTTGGTTGCAATATAACTGGAATAAAATCCTCCTAGAACAGTGGTTATCAACTTTTGAGCCTCCAAATCTGTTTGGACTTGAACATCTAGAAGTCCCAGTCAGCAAGACCAATGATCAGGACTAAGTCTGGGAGCTAGATCAAAACATGTGGACAGTCAGTATTTGAAAACCACTCCTCCAGAAAAACATTTGTCTGTGCTCATCATTATTACTCTGAAACTGTCCCCAACACTGTGTCCCACTCTTTCAAGATGCTGATATTATAGAGATGCTTGCCTAGCTCTTGTGAGGCAACCTGGATTTCAAATCTCCCCTTTAATGTGGAAATAGAAAAATATATTCCAGTCTTCTCCCTGAAAATTGGTTTACTATATACCAGGTTTTTGTTGCTTTTATAAAGAAATAATATTCCTCCACCTGTGGTCTGAACAATTACAAAACAAACACTCGTCTGTTTTTTACTCATACAGTAAGTCTAGAAAACAATAAAAATGGAGACATACAGAAACAAGGAAGAGGGTCTATATGGAGAAAAATGGGCTTGGTTCTCAATGACTAAAGTCACTGGATAACATTAGAGGCAGGAAATAAGTTGTTCCCACAACAATATCTCTAATTCAAGCCCCCTTACTTTAATCTATGTACATGAAGAGCTGTTATTCATCAGTGGTGCTGATGGTGAGCAAATTGCTCCAGAGGCAACACTGTTTTCTTTACCTGCCCATCACCGTTTACATTGAGGGCCAGGCCCTCATTAATAAAGGTCTGCAGATGGAGCCTACCTTGACCATGAGGGGCATTTTGGTAGTCATTTATTAGTTTCACCAACCTTGCTTATTTTAACACTTATTAAATTCATATGTTTATTAAATGTGTATTCCACCCAACTGGCAAATATCTTTGGGGCTACTTACAATAATAAAACCCCAATACAATCAATAAAATCATAATTGAAACCAATATTAAAGTCAATTTTAACACTTAGCAAACACATATAGAAGATTAACTGCTAGTGGAAGAAAAACAGCCTGATTTCTAAATGTATATAATGTGGGTGCTAAACAGATTAGGGACGTGGTGGCGCTGCAGGTTAAACCGCACAAGCCTCTGTGCTGCAAGGTCAGAAGACCAGCAGTCATAAGATCGAATCCACGCGATGGAGTGAGCTCCCGTCACTTGTCCCAGCTCCTGCCCACCTAGCAGTTCGAAAGCATGCAAATGCAAGTAGATAAATAGGTACCACCTCGGTGGGAAGGTAACGGTGTTCCGTGTCTAGTCGCACTGGCCACGTGACCACTGAAACTGTCTTCGGACAAACGCTGGCTCTATGGCTTGGAAACGGGGATGAGCACTGCGCCCTAGAGTCAGACACGACTAGACTAAATGTCAAGAGGAACCTTTACCTTACCTAAACAGATCTACCTAGGAAGCACATACCACAGATGGGGGAGGCACTATGGAGAAGTTTTTTCTTGGTTGCTGCCTATCACATTTTTGTGGGTAAAAGCACCCAGAGAAATGTCTCCAAAGATGTATGAACAGGGCTTGAAAAATGCACTCGTCCACTCATCTGTGATGAGTGAAAAATGTTGCTGACGAGTCACAGCTCCCTCCCTCCCTGCCTCCTTCCCCTCCAACTGTCTCTCTCTCTCTAATCCTGCAGTCCTACCCTCCCCCCTTCCATTGCAAAAGGAAAACTGCCCTCTTCTCGCGAGAAGAGAGTTTGAGTGGCACATAGAGATATAGCTCTGCAGGAGAATGTAGAGTAGTCCCATGCTGGAGAATATGGAGATTCCCTGCTCCCAATTTCAACCGAACAAGGACACATCCTGGGGTGGGAGGGAACCGTGGTTCCTAAAGAGGCCAGACGCTTATGCTTTCAGTTTTATTTTTGCTGGAGACATTCAAAAGAAAGGCATTCAAAATACAAGCTTCATGACCCCACAGGCACACAGGTAATAAAGCAACCCAAGTCTGAGGGTATAAATCAGTGATTCCCAATCCCAATAAATTGCAAGGCTATAGTCCGGCCATGCTGACTGGTGAAATTTTGGACTGACTGGTGAGACATTCTAAAATTTTCAAGCCCTGTGTATGAATCTTACATCTGCATACTATGAATACCTGACTGTAATTTCTTGCAATTTACAGATGTGGATATTTAAAAAGCATGGAGGACAAAACAAAGCTTCAAGAGATGATAAATGGGAGTCTCTGCAGGCTACACCCATCCTAATACTACCTTCCAGAATCATCTGTTAAGACAGCACTAGAGCCACAGTGCCCACAACTCCTAATTCAGACAACCCCTCCAGAACACTATGATCAATAATATCAAAAGCCACTGAGAGACCGAGCTGTAGTTCAGCCCCTCAGTCACTTTGTCAGAAGTAGTATTGAATAAATGAACATATGACTCAAACTATTTATATACAGACTTAAGTAAATATGACCACTAAGACCTATTTTTCAAGTAAATTACGAGTCTTTCTGAAAAAGGCACAAATTGCCTACATCAATAGTTATTTCCCAGAGTGGCCTTATATACGTGTTCAACACTATGGCTATGTATACATGTGATAGGTACTAACCCCTCCCCCTCAGTTGTTGCTTCATTCATGTGAAAAGTGATGAATCTGAAGTACTGAGGCTTTTTAGGTGCAACATGTCTCCACGTAAGCCAGAACTTGGATGATAGAGGTTGACCCTAATGCTGAATGCCTGCTTACAGCTATGTTTAACATGGCAACATTCTCACGAATTCTGCTATGTGTCTTCAAGTCATGTCCACCTAACATGAACCTATTATTGACCTTTAAAAGATCCTATCATTCACATCCTGCTCAAGGCTCCCAAACTAAAGGCTTGAGCGCCCTTTCGGCTTTGGCCCAACCACTTCATTAGCTCTGGAGCTACTTGTACTTGTCCTCCGCTCTTCCTCAGTAGCATGTTGGACGCCTTCTGACCTGAGGGGCTCATCTTCCAGCGTCATATCTTTTAGCCTTTTGTTTCTGTTCATGGAGTTTTCTTGGCAAAGATACTGGAGTGGCTTGCCAGTTCCTGCTCCAGGTGGATCGCGTTTAGTCAGAACTCTCCACTATGACCTGTCCGTCTTGGGTGTCCCTGCACGGCATGGCCCATAGCTTCTCTGAATTACTCAAGCCCCTTCGCCACGACAAGGCAGCAATCCGTGAAGGGGGATTATAGTGTAGGTTTATTTAAATATTACCACATGCAACTCTGGGAATTAAAATATACCATATTTGTGCACAAGGATAAAGTGAATTGAGTATGTGTCTAAATCTTACTGAATTATTTTACAGTGGTATGTGCAAACATACTTTACTCAACCTTTTACTGGTCTGGATTATCCCAACTATTCTCTTAATGTTTATTTGTTCATTTATACCCCATTATTATAATTATAACTGCATAACTGCTTATTTAAACAACATTTTCCTAAAATAAATGATGTTTTTAAAATAAACAAAACCAGTTTTCACTGTAAATGCTGCATAGGAAAAGGTAGCCAGGAGTACCATAATCCTTTCTCATTGTACAGTTATATGTTCATGAATGTCATTGGAAAATGACAGATCAAGTATCACATCCAGATGTTATAGCTAATAGAATTTAAACTCGTCAATTTATCATAACTTTATGAGACAAGGAAATTCAGTGAAAGAAACACATACTGAGGGGGGGAGGCACTGACCAAGGTAAAAATGTTTTCAGTATATTTTGCAACATTTTATTTACTTACTTGAGCTGTATACTAAAAATATTCATGAAAACTGGCAAAACTAAAACCTGTAGCCACCCACCCCAGTTATTATAAAACTGTAGTAACAGAGAGCAGTACAACACTCTAACAAAACTTCGCTGGGGCCAACACTAAGGAGTTATGGTGATTCTCTCTTTCATGTTTGAGGCTCAGCATGTGTTTGGAGAGTTCTCCTCAGCTTGAGAGGAAGGAAGGCCCTATTCCAGACCTCACAGGAACTTTGAAAAGGCTCAAAATGCATCCAGATGCTTTCCAACCTAGTTAAGAAATGGGCTGTTTTCTGTGCATAGAGGAACCTTACAAAAGGCAAACATATCTGTAGATCCTTAGCTAAAATGTTTTAGAATATAAAGGTAATGTCAGCCAACTGCAATTTTGGCTGTGATTTGATCCATTATGAGCCATGCACTCTATGACAGTTTCTAGATACAGACTTGGGGAAGGAACTGCTGCTTCTAAATCTGATGACACAGCTGGGTGTCAGTATATCGACAACATCATAGTCCCAACTGATGGATGATTATCTTCTCTTAGAGCTGCTGGAAGAAAAAACAAGATGACCTCCTGAGGCAATTTGCAGGGTAATCACTATGGGGGCAGAGCAGCAGTCATCATCCACTAGAGCTGCCTGCAGAAAAAGTAGTGGAATCACTCCAAAGCAGTGACATCCACTCCACAACTTCCTTGGTTGTAACAGTTTTCCTTTGATGATGTAGCTTCAAAAAGAGAGAAGTGGGCTGGATGCATGAAATGAATAAACTATCAACTTCCCTCTATCCTTCAGCAACTGTATCTCCAAACTGTGTGAATATTGAGCAAATGTTTCTATTATTAGGCTTATAAGCTCCCAAGAAGAGTACTTCATTGTTCCAGATGGTACAGAGAATAGCACTTGTAGAACTGAAGTTATTTTGAAATAAAATGAATATAAATGCACATTATTTACAGCCATATACAGTTCTAGTTACAATTTTAGGATTTTTGATCAATCTGATTAAAATAACTACAGATTCCTGCTGCAGTTTTTAGCAACCTCCACCAAAATGTCTAGGTTTCCTATGTTGTTTAATTGGTTCAGAGAATGGGCTTGAGGGAAAAGACATTGTTTTCCTTTCAAAGAGATCAGTGTTTCTCAAACTTTCTGGAGAAGGACTTGCTTGTAAATTTGATATTTTTTTTGGTACACAGTTGTAAACCATCTCCAGCCTTCACGTTTTACTTTCTGTCTCTACAGAAGAAAATGTTTTATGTCTCTACAACATAAAATGAATATAAGCAAGTAATGTTCAAAAAGTTTGCTTTTTAAATTCCATTTTCTTGAAAGGATGTATGGAAACTAGTCATGCAGATATTTGTGTTTTAGGACTACAACTCCCAGAACACTCATACCTGGGGAATTTAGGGAGTTGCAGTTCAAAATCACAAATCTGCATATCTCTAATAGAAAGCATGCACTCAAATAAAATTTAAGAAATAGTAAGATATCCTGTCAGCCCAGTCAAAGGAGTGGAGAGGCACTAGGAATGATGTCTGTTTTTTAGGAGAGACTTTTGTTGTGTTCCACCCAAGAGTACAGCAAGATTAAACCTGCCTGTCATTACCAGTCCACAATTTGAGATGCAATGCCATTATTCACTCTTCCTCCAAAGAACATCAGAGCAGTTTACAGTGTGATGAACACTCTGTGTGTGTACACATGAGACAGTGAGACAAAAAGGGAGAAGTTGAGAACACATGAAAATACAATGGTATATAATTATTTCAGAAAGCCATAAGCTTAGAAATTAGAAAACAAATCCATGTGACTTAAATTTTCACTCCTCATTTCCAAACCAGACTAATTATTTAGTGAGGGCATTAGTTCCTTTTTTTGAAGCTATGGGCTATGCCGTGCAGGGACACCCAAGACGGACAGGTCATAGTGAAGAGTTCTGACTAAACGCGATCCACCTGGAGCAGGAACTGGCAAGCCACTCCAGTATCTTTGCCAAGAAAACTCCATGGACAGAAACAAAAAACTAAAAGATATGACGCTGGAAGATGAGCCCCTCAGGTCGGAAGGCGTCCAACATGCTACTGAGGAAGAGCGGAGGACAAGGACAAGTAGCTCCAGAGCTAATGAAGTGGTTGGGCCAAAGCCGAAAGGATGCTCAGCTGCGGACGCACCTTGAAGTGAAAGGAAAGTCCGATGCTGCAAAGAAAAATACTGCATAGGAACCTGGAATGTAAGATCTATGAACCTTGGTAAGCTGGATGTCGTCAAACAGGTGATGGCAAGAATAAACATTGACATCCTGGGCGTCAGTGAACTAAAATGGACGGGAATGGGCGAGTTCAATTCAGACGATTATCATATCTACTATTGTGGGCAAGAATCCCGTAGAAGAAATGGAGTAGCCCTCATAGTCGACAAAAGAGTGGGAAAAGCTGTACTGGGATACAATCTCAAAAATGATAGAATGATTTCAATACGAATCCAAGGCAGACCTTTCAACATCACAGTAATCCAAGTTTATGCACCAACAACCGATGCTGAAGAGACTGAAATTGACCAATTCTATGAAGACTTACAACACCTTCTAGAACTGACACCAAAGAAAGATGTTCTTGTCATTATAGGGGACTGGAATGCTAAAGTAGGGAGTCAAGAGATAAAAGGAACAACAGGTAAGTTTGGCCTTGGAGTTCAAAATGAAGCAGGGCAAAGGCTAATAGAGTTTTGTCAAGAGAACAAGCTGGTCATCACAAACACTCTTTTCCAACAACACAAGAGGTGACTCTACACATGGACATCACCAGATGGGCAATACCGAAATCAGATTGATTATGTTCTCTGCAGCCAAAGATGGAGAAGCTCTATACAGTCAGCAAAAACAAGACCTGGAGCTGATTGTGGCTCTGATCATCAGCTTCTTATAGCAAAACTCAAGCTTAAACTGAAGAAAGTAGGAAAAACCACTGGGCTAGTCAGGTATAATCTAAACCAAATCCCTTATGAATACACAGTGGAACTGAAGAACAGATTTAAGGAACTCGATTTGGTGGACAGAGTGCCTGAAGAACTATGGATGGAGGCTCGTAACACTGTACAGGAGGCAGCAACAAAAACCATCCCAAAGAAAAGGAAATGCAAGAAAGCAAAGTGGCTGTCCAATGAGGCCTTACAAATAGCAGAGAAGAGAAGGGAAACAAAATGCAAGAGAGATAGGGAAAGTTACAGAAAATGGAATGCAGACTTCCAAAGAATAGCAAGGAGAGACAAGAGGGCCTTCTTAAATGAACAGTGCAAAGAAATAGAGGAAAATAATAGAAAGGGTAAAACCAGAAATCTGTTTAAGAAAATCGGAGATATTAAAGGAACATTTCATGCAAAGATGGACATGATAAAGGACAAAAATGGTAGGGACCTCACAGAAGCAGAAGACATCAAGAAGAGGTGGCAAGAATACACAGAGGAATTATACCAGAAAGATCTGGATGTCCCGGACAACCCAGATAGTGTGGTTGCTGACCTTGAGCCAGACATCCGGGAGAGTGAAGTCAAGTGGGCCTTAGAAAGCATGGCTAACAACAAGGCCAGTGGAGGTGATGGCATTCCAGTTGAACTGTTTAAAATCTTAAAAGATCACGCTGTTAAGGTGCTACACTCAATATACCAGGAAGCTTGGAAAACTCAGCAGTGGCCAGAGGATTGGAAAAGATCAGTCTACATCCCAATCCCAAAGAAGGGCAGTGCCAAAGAATGCTCCAACTACCGTACAATTGCACTCATTTCACACGCTAGCAAGGTTATGCTCAAAATCCTCCAAGGCAGGCTTCAGCAGTATGTGGACCGAGAATTCCCAGAAGTACAAGCTATATTTCGAAGGGGCAGAGGAACTAGAGACCAAATTGCTAACATGCGCTGGATAATGGAGAAAGCCAGAGAGTTCCAGAAAAACATCTACAGTCAACCCTCGACTTACGAACTTAATCCGTTCTGGAAGGACGTTCTTAAGTCGAAAAGTTTGTAAGTCGAATAAGCATTTCCCATACGAATGCATTGAAAACCAATTAATCCGTTCCGGCTGTTTTTGGTTCTTAGGTCGAGGGGCGGTTTGTAAGTCGAACCATTAGTTCCCATAGGAACTAATGCAAAGCCGGTTAATCCGTTCCTACCACTAGGGGCAGAATTTTTTTTCATTTTTTTTTTCCTTTTAACCTAAGATGACTTAGGGGGTTTTTCGATTCGTAACTCGAAATAAAGTTCGCAAGTCGAGGCTATATTTTTCTATCAGAGCGGTTCGTAAGTCGAAAAGTTCGCAACTAGGGCCGTTCGTAAGTCGAGGGTTGACTGTACTTCTGCTTCATTGACTACACAAAAGCCTTTGACTGTGTGGACCACAGCAAACTATGGCAAGTTCTTAAAGAAATGGGAGTGCCTGATCACCTTATCTATCTCCTGAGAACTCTAGATGTGGGACAGGAAGCAACAGTTAGAACTGGATATGGAACAACTGATTGGTTCAAAATTGGGAAAGGAGTACAACAAGGCTGTATATTGTCTCCCTGCTTATTTAACTTCTATGCAGAATACATCATGCGAAAGGCAGGACTGGATGAATCCCAAGCCAGAATCAAGATTGCCGGAAGAAATATCAACAACCTCAGATATGCAGATGATACCACTCTGATGGCAGAAAGTGAGGAGGAATTAAAGAACCTCTTAATGAGGGTGAAAGAGGAGAGCGCCAAAAATGGTCTGAAGCTCAACATCCAAAAAACTAAGATCATGGCCACTGGTCCCATCACCTCCTGGCAAATAGAAGGGGAAGATATGGAGGCAGTGACAGATTTTACTTTCTTGGGCTCCATGATCACTGCATATGGTGACAGCAGCCACGAAATTAAAAGACACCTGCTTCTTGGGAGGAAAGCGACGAGAATCCTAGACAGCATCTTAAAAAGCAGAGACATCACCTTGCCAACAAAGGTCCGCATAGTCAAAGCTATGGTTTTTCCAGTAGCGATGTATGGAAGTGAGAGCTGGACCATAAAGAAGGCTGACCACCGAAGAATTTATGCTTTTGAATTGTGGTGCTGGAGGAGACTCTTGAGAGTCCCCTGGACTGCAAGGAGATCAAACCTATCCATTTTGAAGGAAATCAACCCTGAGTGCTCACTGGAAGGACAGATCCTGAAGCTGAGGCTCCAATACTTTGGCCATCTCATGAGAAGAGAAGACTCCCTGGAAAAGACCCTGATGTTGGGAAAGAGTGAAGGCAAGAGGAGAAGGGGACGACAGAGGACGAGATGGTTGGACAGTGTCACGGAAGCTACCAACATGAATTTGACCCAACTCCGGGAGGCAGTGGAAGACAGGAGGGCCTGGCGTGCTCTGGTCCATGGGGTCATGAAGAGTCGGACACGACTTAACGGCTAAACAACAACGAAGAGTTTGAAATTGGTTTCAGAAACGTGATCAGCAAGTTAAGTGGTTATGCTGAATGCCAATGCTAGTCTTAATTATAGCTAAACCTGGCAGGTTTCATAATGGAGTTCACATTCTTATGGTCTCATTCAGATCCCTTGACTACTGTTAAGTGACAGGGGCCCACTATGTTGCACAGACTAGTAATGTTCAGCATTGTCCAAAACATTTTGGAAGAATAAATATAGGAAATAACTAATACAGTGATCAGAATTCACTCTGCTCCTTGCATGTGATCTAATCCTACTTATAAGGCACTCAGGTGCACACAAGACTTGAGCATGACTCATTCCAAACTTTCAGTTTTTCTATATACAGTCTATGCATTTGTGTTGAAACTCCTCAAGCTCAGAAAATCAGCTGTGATGTGGCACAGGAACTGATATTTGCAAGAACAGAGGAAGAAAAATAATGAACATTCTTCTTAAACAAAGGTGCAGATGGTCTACATGGCTGTCATTAAACCTTGTCCAACTGTAACACACATGTAGGACAGCTACTAGTAGATTTTCAGAGTAGTAATCAAAGTTTCCTAATAGCAGGCAGCACTGCAATGTAAGATACTACAGTATCTGTGCTGTGAAGTCAACGTGGCACAGAAAAGTATAACTGCCATTACTTAGGAGAGAATAAGTGAGATGGCATATTGGTATCTTCGAATCACTTAATATTAAACTTTAGTTTACATATTAAAAGTGTCTATTTTAAAATAAATTATAGTCTTAAATTATATAAATAATAATGATATGGCAATTTTTGTTTTCTTTTAAATTAGATTTGCTGACAGGAAACTTACTCTTCTTATATGAAAAAGTGTTCCGGTTGGTGGCTTTAACTGTTCTACAGACAATAGCTGCTATGTCCAGAGTTGAAATGGCCTTTGCACCACTACCTACTTTGTTTCTTTTTGGAATGCCATTCATCCGTTTAGAAACACAATTTGACTCTTTATTGCTTGTTTTCTGTTGCTGATTTTTTCCTCGCTGTTAGAAAATGGGGGTGGTATCACTGTACAAGTAAATTAGGTTCCATCTTCTCTGGAAAGGACAATCAAAGACAAATATGCACTAGTGTTAAATGCCATATATTGCTGGCGCCAGTGAGATCTATAGACTGGGCCGGAAGACCAACTAGCCAATTTTTACAAACTGTTGTGAGGTGACCTGTACTAAAGTCTAACAAGCCCAAAAACTCGAGAGAACACCAGATTCAACTATGGCTCCCTTGAGCAGCTGATACACAAAGCAGATGAGGGGTGGTCTATATTCGTGGGAATATAGCTGCTTTTTGTGGCAGGCCAGTTTTAGAAATCTATCCTCCAGTACAAATGAACTCAATGGATATCAATGACTATCACAGACTAGAGAAACATTTATACTGCTACCCCCAACTAGCACCGTAAAAATAACTACAGCAGTTAACAAGCATGCACACACCAAGAAGAAACTAGTTTTACTAGCAAATGCCTCTGTAGTTTCAATTAAAGAACTATAACTGACCAAAAACATAGGAATATACGGAATTGTGTCATAGATCAGATTATTTAGTCATCTTCTCTTGCAGTGCCCCCCACCCCGCAAAAACAAAAACACCCTATGCTAGGGAATTCTTTTGTCAGAACCCTGGAGGCCAAACAAGAAAAGAGATTTACCTCCAAGAATGAATTGTTGATATTAATGTATAAGTACATACAGACAGAAGTTTGGTTGGTTTGTTTTTTAGCATATAAGCCTCTTAAGTGGCCAGGCACAAGGCTGGGGGATGTGAGGCTCTCTAGATGTTGTTGGATTGCCACACTCATCAGCCATAGTTAGCAGATCTGGAGTGAGGGATAATGAGAAGTGTAAAAAAAAAAAAAGCGTGCTGCTTATATACCGCCCCATAGCGCTTCAAGCACTCTCTAGGCAGTTTACAAGTTAATTATGCAGGCTACACATTGCCCCCCCAGCGAGCTGGGTACTCATTTTACTGACCTCGGAAGGATAGAAGGCTGAGTCAACCTTGAGCCGGCTACCTGGGATTGAACCCCAGGTCGTGAGCACAGTTTTGGCTGCAGTACAGCAGTTTAACCACTGCGCCACGAGGCTCAACACGAGTACTTCAACAGAACCTAGAACACCACACATTCCCCATCCTTGGACAAGGCCAAGTAGAAAGCTGGAAAGTAGCCTAGGAATATAAATGAACAAGGGTGAAAGATCACACAAATGGTAAAGAAATCACAAAAACTTAACATCAAATTTGTTTTTCTATTCATGTGTACTTTATCAGAAGCTATAAACAGATGATGAATTACAAAGTTGGGAAAGAAATGCAGATTTTTGGTTCAAGTCAATAGGACAAATTCCAGGACAACTAAAAGGCATAAGATGGGGGGGGGGGGGGGCAGTTCAGATTGTATCTGTAGCAAGTGCCAAAAGGGTAAAGCCTGCTCCTTGTTCCACCATGGTTAAGCTTACACTCATATTTACATATAGTCTACTTCTATTGCTATTCATTTGGGGAAATCGCCCCAGAGGGAGACCACAGCTGCGATACAAGGACATCTGCAAGCGGGATCTGAAGGCCTTAGGAATGGACCTCAACAGATGGGAAACCCTGACATCTGAGCGTTCAGCCTGGAGGCAGGCGGTGCATCATGGCCTCTCCCATTTTGAAGAGACCCTTGTCCAGCAGACCGAGGCAAAGAGGCAGTCACGGAAGCAGCAAAATCAGGGAGCTGGACAGGGGACAGATTGTATTTGTCTTCAGTGTGGAAGGGATTGTCACTCTCGAATTGGCCTTCTCAGCCACACTAGACGCTGTTCCAAGTCCTCCATACAGAGCACGTTACCATAGTCTTTCGAGACTGAAGGATGCCTAATACTTCTATTGCTAATTAATGCCACTGCTTATGTGAATAGTCTTTTTTGAAAATATAGTAGGATTGCCATATCCACGGGATCAGTACCCACAGTTTCACTGATTCACTGCCTGAAAATATTAAATAACCCACCCACCCCAGAAATAGGCTTTCTAATATGTATTACCAGAACTGGCTGCTAGAGGGAACCAGGTTCATATATCTGCAATTTCCAGCAGGGGGGCTTGGAACCAATCCCCTGCAGATACCATGGTCTTACTGTAATGTGCCTTCAGCCGCCTTATCATTAGTCCATGAAAGTTAATACTGCGCACACACTTTTACCAGCCTGCTCACTGATACATATGTATATTTACTATTGGCAAACTACAGAGATGCATACACAGCACTAGATCTCCTCCAACATAGCAACGTGTTCATCTGAAAGCAGTTCCTACCTGACACATGATTTCAGGTAAACGGCTATTTGTAAACCTGGTTTTCATTATGAGAGCAATTTTGTTAAAGGTCACATTCTTAGACACAATTAGCTGGAAGAAAGCCCTAATCAATGCTGTGGGATTAACCTCTGAACAAACGTGTACAGGACTGACTGATTGGACTGTTACTGAGTTTTCTATTTGTTGTTCGTACTGTGAAGAAACTTGAATAGATTGGTAACTGCAAAAACAACAGCCAGAGCACATCATCATCTCAAGGAAATGGCATCTGAGAAAAAAAAGGAGCAAGTGATAATTATATAGATGGAAAAGCACTTCCTGCAATCTTAGTGAGATATAAGCATGTTCCTACAAGATATCAAAGAATGAAGAAATGGGATTCTAGAGTAAAAAAGGAAAAATCTTCTGCCAATGAAACTGATAACATAGCAACTCTTAGTCTTACCAGTGAGTCTTTTGTCACAGCGTCATAAAATAGAAGACACCATCTAGTGAGGACAGAATGAATTATAACCCTGTCACAAGCTAAGGTATAAGCTGTTTCTTTAACTCATCACATTGGGTTACCATCAGTGAACAGTATTCCAAGATGAATTGGGATCTCTCTTTCCTAAAAGCAGGGTTCTCCAAACTTTTCAGTATATTTTACACATTTTCAAGGGCCAAAGGAGGGAAGGGGGCCCACGCAATCCCCCACCCCCACTGTCCCCCTTCCCTCCTCTTCCTATGCCCGAGTGGGGATATGAAGTGGAGTGAAGCCTGATCTAAGCGATCCCCCATCCCAGCTGTCTTTGCAAAGACAGCAGGGGTGAGGGATCACTTGGGTCCCCCTTCCCTCCTCTTCCTATGCCCGGGCCAGATAAAAAGGCAAGGTGGTCCGTATGTGGCCCACGGGTTGTAGTTTGGAGACCCCTGCCTAAAAGTATCTGACTTCTAACCTACAAAAGCAGTCAGAAAGTCTTAGAAGCCTGATGTGATCTAGATAAATATCAGTGGATCAGTGGATAAATATCCAACCACAGCGGATGCCGTTCCGTCCCTTCAGCGCTGCCTGGAGGCTGTACTGCAATGGATGCAGGAGAATGGACTGAGGCTGAACCCGGACAAGACGGAGGTCCTGAGGGTGGGTGGCCCCTCCATTGGTGGTTTGGGAAACTCCCTCTCTTTTGGGGGAGTGACTCTCACCGCGAAGAGTGAGGTTCGCAGCTTGGGGGTCCATCTGGATCTGGCGCTCACCATGGAAACCCAGGTGGCGTCAGTGGTCCGCTCTGCCTATTTCCATCTGTGGCGGATTGCCCAGCTGCGTCCCTATCTTGATGTTGGGGCAACTCACCACTCTGGTCCATGCGCTTGTAGTCTCGAGATTAGACTACTGTAATGCACTCTACATGGGGCTACCTTTGAGATTGCTGCGGAAGCTTCAAATGGTGCAGAATGCAGCGGCCAGACTTCTCAGTGGGACGAGAAAACATCAGCATATCTCCTCCACTCTGGCTGCCTTGCATTGGCTGCCCGTTCGTTTCCGCATTGATTTCAAAGTGTTAATGATGACATATAAAGCCCTAAACGGTTTAGGACCTCAATATCTAGCGGAACGCCTCCTCCCACCTAGATCTACCTGAACCACTCGTTCTAGCCAGGAAGGGCGGCTGAGGGGCCTAACGCCAAGGGAGGCCCGGAGAGAAAGAACAAGAAACCGGGCCTTCTCGGCAGTGGCCCCTCGACTTTGGAACAGTCTGCCCCCAGAGATCTGTCTGGCTCCCTCGCTGGGTGTTTTTAAGAGCAAACTTAAGACCTGGCTCTTTAGGCAGGCTTTCCCTCATGTCATCACTTGAATTTTTTTCTTTTCCCCATCTTGTGCCACATTACTATTGTTGTTTTTTACTTTATTATATTGTTTTTATTCCATCTTTTATTGTTAGCCGCCCAGAGTAGACTTCGGTCTAGATGGGCGGGGTATAAATCTAACAAATAAATAAATAAGTGGCCACTTGGTATCTAATGAGTTTATACTTCCTTCCTTGATGGCAGGGCTTCAGACAAAAGGGATAAAAGAAATATCCTCACTGGGATTGAAGCAGATTGTAACTTTGATTATAAAAAGGATAGATCATATACTAAGACCATATTATCTGCAGAGAAACATATTGTAAATTGCAGATGAGGCATCTCAATTCTGAGAACATACATATAAACTTGCAGCACCAATCTCCTGAGATTTAATCTTCCTTAAGATATTGAGAAAAGCTACAGCACTGGGAGATATCAGAGTGCAAAATGTGGTCATGAAAAGTTAGTATGAGCAAGATGGGCAAAATTGCTCCTTAATCAGCCTGATATTGCTGCTCATCCCACCAGCAAAATTTCTTAGGCTTCATTTTATATTCTAGATTGAACTATTGAAAATTCTCATGCAAAGAGAACATTCATTAATACAAGAATTTGCTTTTTCCTAAGTGCAGTATTTCAGAGGAATTCCAAGAGGCTTTAAAAGAAAATATATTTTTATATTGAACAAAAGAGGACTTAACCTTGCCACTGGCAATGATCTTCTTGGCACACAAATGGTTTGTAAATAGCTGAATCATATACAATGCACAGTCAAAAAGGGCAGGGAAGTGGGTACACAAGCCTCAGAGTTCTTTGTTCTGCACAACTTGACCTTACAGTTTATTTTATTTTTAATTATAGATGCCTTTTCTCTTGTCAAAATCACATTTTATTGTTCAGACAATCTCATTAAGGAAGCAATTACTTCTAAGCAGTTTATATATTCCTTATTTATAAAAACAAACAAACATAAATACTTGCTAGAACTTGCTGCAAAGAAAAAAATTAATTTCAACTGTTCCTTGCAATATAGGCACATAACCTTTTTATTTTGAAATACAGAACTAAATTAAAAATAAAAACTAGAATCCCATACAGCTAATCAGAATTGACTACTACTATCAGCTACTTGAACTCTTATACGTACAGCTATTAAAAATAAATTAGCCACTTGCTTGCTTACACATAGGACCTTATTTCTTTTTAAAAAACATACTTAATCAGATCCTTCTATGGGTACTAGGGACATGGTGGCGCTGCGGGTTAAACCGCTGAAGCCTCTGTGCTGCAGGGTCAGAAGACCAGCAGTCGTAAGATCGAATCCACGCGACGGAGTGAGCCCCCGTCGCTTGTCCCAGCTCCCGCCAACCTAGCGGTTCGAAAGCATGCAAAATGCAAAAATGCGAGTAGATAAATAGGTACCACCTCGGTGGGGAAGGTAAACGGCGTTCCGTGTCTAGTCACGCTGGCCACGTGACCACGGAGGATTGTCTGCGGACAAACACTAGCTCTATGGGTTGGAAACGGAGATGAGCACCGCCGCCTAGAGTCGGACACGACTGGACAAATTGTCAAGGGGAACCTTTACCTTTTACCTCTATGGGTACTAAGCTAGCAAAAAGAGGGTAAACTATATGTCTCATATCAGAGTTACTGTCTCATCACAAGAGTATACATTACAAGGTTTCAGAATTTCAACATTATATAGATATAATTTAATTTGATGGAACTCTCTGCCCTCAACACTAGCTAGAGCTATTTGTTTCATGGAAAACTAAACATCTTCAAAGAAGAAAAAAACCTATATAATTTTCTGTGTAGGAATTTACCTGGCTGCTACAAACCACAGTGATCCTCTCAATACATCTTCTCATCTGTGCCCTCACTGTCCCATTTGCTGTCGTCAGACAATGAAGGCTGGTTGTCCAGAGAAAGAAATAAGGATATGGAAGCAGATGCACTGAGGATTACATCTCAAAACACAGTACACATTCATCTGGTGGTGTGTACTATATTCAAACACTCCACCTTCTTTCAGCATGGCAATGGAACTCAAAGTAAACGTGTCATGGCAATGGAGACAGCTCTCCTTGGATATGGTTGCATGCCTCCACTGCGGTCTTGGGACTCACTGCTTCTGGACTCACTGCTACCCAAACCCTGAAAATATTGTTCTACTCCCACTTGTCTGCACTTTGGGTATGACTACCCTGTTTCCCCAAAAATAAGCCCTAACCTGAAAATAAACCCTAGTATGATTTTTCAAAATGCTCGTAATATAAGACCTACCCCAAAAATAAGCCCCAGTTAAGTGAAACCCCACCCTCTACCATTGTGCAGCAACCAGAAGATGACATGACTGTATTTGAATAAATCTAGATTGTTGTACATGGGGAAAAAAATCCCCTGAAAATAAGCCCTAATGCGTTTTTTGGAGCAAAAATTAATATAAGACCCTGTCTTATTTTGGGGGAAACATGGTAGCTATTGGTGGAAAATGTTGGATCTCTGAATGTTTTTTCCAAACAAAAGTTTTGATCAACACATGAACTGCCTTGGCGAGGTAGATTCCTGAGTAACACTTTGAAGTATGGATGCAGAATATGTATTTTTAACGTGGAGACTTAAATGGCAACTCCCTATCCTCTGTGAGTGAGTATGGCTTAGATATCCTGTTTGAACTGTTTGAAAAGAGTTGGTGAATCTATGCTGTTACGTTACTATTGACAATTCATTTACTCTGTGGCTTTTAAAAAAATTAGCATACCTTACATTGATCAATAATGACACACCTGTTGCTTAAAGTAGCAAGTCACAACTAAAGCAGGCCCACTGAATCAGTGGAGATTTGGTGAGTTAACACCTCCAAAGGTTCCGTGATTCAACAGACCTACTCTAGTTATGACTCACTACAGTAACCAACAGGATTTCAGCCACTTTCTTTCTCCAACACTGCCACCTATGTGTTCTTATGTTTTACAAAACATAGAGATTTCCAAAGAGAGAAAAAACTTCAGTATAAAGCAAAGTTATGGTTGAAAGTAAAGAACTTTGGGTCACATATCAATCTTCCTGTTTATTTATAACGTAGGCCTATTGATTTACCTTTCGTATACTGTACTCCATCATACACTGCAAGAAAACACTGCAGCATAGTCCCACTAGTGACCCCCTTTTCTGTAGACCACATCATTAGTAGTGTAGAGCAGCGTTCCCCAACCTTTTTCGGTCCGCGGACCGGCTGGGGAAGGTGGGGCACCCCCCGCACTCGTGCGCATGCGCGAACAAGCGTGTGCGTGCTCTCGCACGGTGCACTCACACTCGTGCGCATGCGCAAATGGCAGTGCGGCGCTCATGTGGGGGGCGTGCAGTTGTGCACATGCGCAAATGGCGTGGCGCTCGCACGGGCGTGCTGGAGCGCACACGCAGGCACAAACGGGCGGCGTGGGGGTGAGTGCGTGCAGGGGGCGGGAGGTCTGTCTCGGCAGCCCGGTCCGGCCCAGGCCATGGACCGGCACCAGGCCGCGGACCGGGGGTTCGGGACCTCTGGTGTAGAGCAGAGGTCCCCAACTCCCGGTCCGCGGCCCAGTGCCGGTCTGCGGCCTGAGCTGGACCAGGCCGCGGAGACAGACCTCCCATCCACCCCCGCATGCACTCCCCCCCGCACAGCCCCTTTGTGCATGCGTGAGCGCCAGCGCCCACGCGACCGCTCCCCCACCCTTTTGCGCATGCACACAAGCGCATGAGCGCAGTGCCGCTGTTTGCGCATGCGCACGAGCGCCTGCATGAGCACCGCCGTTTGCGCATGCACACAATCGCCCGCGGGTCCGCATGAACACCCTCCCGCTCCTTCGCACATGCGGGCGAGGGGGTGCCCCGCCTTCCCCAGCCAGTCCGCAGGGTTAAAAGGTTGGGGACCCCTGGTGTAGAGGAATGAAAATGAAACATAGGTTTTGATAGTGTCATCATCCACAGAAAGCAAACTGGCACAGTTTGTACTTGTAAAGTTGCACTGTCTTTACAAGTCTTGTCCAACTAATCTGCATTTAAGGAAAGGGGTTTTTATTCTATTTAATGGGCCCGAGTCCTGAATAAGTAGTGGCTTATCTCTTTTGAGAGTCAAAGACTGATGCTCATCTCTTGTGTTTTCTTAAGAAGTGTTTTCTTAAGATAAAAAAAGGCTCCATGTACCAATCTTTTCAGATATGAGGCAGGGGTTGAACTGCAGGCTAAATATCCGTAATTTTTAAGCTATAGGCCCTGTATTTTGATTATACACAAAATCAAAGGAATACTCCCAACTGATTCTTTTAAATGAAGTCTTAAAACATCATTGGCCTATAATGGCTGACATTCAAAACTCTGAAAAGCTCTAAAAACTCTTCTGGTTACAGCACAACTTTACATACTGAGACATTCTATTACATTTACTCAATAGTAAAGGGTCATAGGAATCTAGACTAAATGTAGTAGAAAATTCCATTTAAACATTCAAAACATTTTTTCACACAACTATATTAAGGACTGATGTATTAATCTCCCTAAAACAAAAATTATGTATTCTGTTTTCCACCTTTTCAGTGGCTTAAATAAACAAAAAGTACAAAAAAAGTCTTTTCATATGGAGAAAAGAAATGTTCTTCTGTCAGAGTCAGCTCAATTTAAGCCCTCAGGGTCTAAACCACAATAGAAGGTTTTCATAACATGTTATTCATGGGTTATGCACAGCACTGAGAAATGCCACCTTAAAATGCAGTCTAGAATCTTTATCAATCACATATATGTTTCTAATTAATCCCTTCGGACACTTTCAATTTGAATTGAGCTCCACTCAGATGAAACTACCATAGTACTTCTTCTGAACATTTACCAATACTTCCAACTAGGAAGCAGATAAGGCAATTTGAAGCCGTCATATTTTTAAACAATCAAGATATATTTTGAGAGTTAAAGTTCAAGTCTATACTACAGTATATAATATTAATAGAATATAAATGTAATTTAAAAAATTCAAAGAGCACACTGAAACAGGCCATCAAACTGAACATCCCTTTTTGCTTCCTAGATGTCTTATGAAATGAGAGACAGAGGGTTAAGGGAACAGGAGGATCCACTAACCTGTTCCCACTATATAAGCCATCACTGCTGCACCCACATGTGTCAGGTTTCCCTGCAGGCAAGTTCCCTGCAGCACTCAAAAGAAAGCACACCACCAGTAGGAGTAAGGCCTTGGATTGGAAGTTTAGGATAGGAAGAACTTCTGTTGGCCAAGAAGCAGTGGGAACTGGTTCAGTTTTGTTCAAAGTTCATAATGTTAAAGAGACTTTGCCTTCTTCAATAAACTCAGTTCGTCTGAAAACCCATCTCCTTTAATGGAACTTAATATGGAAGAAAGGGACAATGTTACTCCCGCCCCCCTGCTGTGGGGATTCACATATTTTAATCCCAAGAGATTAAGAATCACTTCTGTGCTAGGGTACTACTGCCACAGGTTGCTTGAATCCTACTGGAGTTCATGTAAGGTTTGTGTAACTTGGCCATGGCTAATTGTGAGTAACTGACAGGGCTTGAAAATTTTTTAGAATGTCTCACCAGTCAGTCCAAAATTTCACCAGTCAGCATGACCAGACTATAGCCTTGCAATTTATTGGGATTAGGAATCACTGATTTATACCCTCAGACTTGGGTTGCTTTATTACCTGCATGCCTGTGGGGTCATGAAGCTTGTATTTTGAATGCCTTTCTTTTCAGTGTCTCCAGCAAAAATAAAACTGAAAGCAAAAGCGCCCGGCCTCTTGAGGAGCCACGGTTCCCTCCCACCCCAGGATGTGTCCTTGTTCGGTTGAAATTGGGAGCAGGGAATCTTCATATTCTCCAGCACAGGACTACTCTACATTCTCCTGCAGAGCTATATCTCTATGTACCACTCGAACTCTCTTCTCACGAGAAGAGGGCAGTTTTCCTTTTGCAATGGAAGGGGGGAGGGGAGGACTGCAGGATTAGAGAGAGAGAGAGAGACAGGCGAAGGGGAAGGAGGCAGGGAGGGAGAGCGCAAGCTGTGACTCGTCGAGCAGCATTTTTCACTCGTCACAGACGAGTGGACGAGTGCATTTTTCAAGCCCTGGTAACTGATGAAGCACCTGGCACATCTCAGTTGTGCAATCAGCTGTGACCAGACACATGATCAAAATGCAACAGAGCACCTAATCAATTAGCTGTGATTAGCTGCAGTAAATTGCAGAAACCTTTCACAAACAACAGTAGGATTTTGGCCATACTGTGGATTATAAACAATAGGGATAGGATTTTTGGAATTAAAGGACTTCTACCCCCATAATTCGTCAAGAACCTCCAAGGCCGAAATCTAGGAGTGAAAGCCCTCAAACAGGTGGGAAGCAGAGCAGCCGTTTCACGAGTTTCTTCTTCAGCTTCCATTAATAAGTGTTCTGCTTGTCCACTACACTTTGGTAATCATGAGATTTCTTGAGTCTCACAAAAATGCATGGGAGAACATGTTCCAACAGAGGCTGCCATGGAGCTGATGGCAGTGATGTCACTAGCTGCAACAGATTGCCACTAATACTTTTTTTTTTTTAAATTTCAGGGTTTAGCAGTTATCCGCCATGGTTGGTGACATCAGTCCCAATGCACAGGCAGAGCTACACAATGGGACACTGGCCAATATAACAACAAATTATTGTAGATTTCTATATTTTCTCCAAACAAATTTATTTTAAGACATTACATTTGGCTTCAAAAACCAGATTTACATCCTGTTCACAAAGAATTCAACAAATCAAAACCTGCAACTGCAATTCACTGAGTTAGAATAAATTAATGTCCAGACCTAAAGTTATTCTGCATTATGTGTCTTTCCCAACTCCACCATGTTAAAAAATACCCAACAGTTAACAGATTATCATAAAGCCACCAACACAATGCCATTGTGCAATTATATAATGAGATGTTAATTCATCCCAATTAACTGATTAATAAGGCTACTGTGATCATAAATCCCACTGGAGAATGAAGATATATTTGATATATTTCAAATGGAAAGTAACATTTTCATGTCTGTATTACTTAGATAGTCCCCTTCATGGATTGCTGCCTTGTTGTGGCGAAGGGGCTTGAGTAATTCAGAGAAGCTATGGGCTATGCCGTGCAGGGACACCCAAGACGGACAGGTCATAGTGGAGAGTTCTGACTAAACGCGATCCACCTGGAGCAGGAACTGGCAAGCCACTCCAGTATCTTTGCCAAGAAAACTCAATGGACAGAAACAAAAGGCTAAAAGATATGATGCTGGAAGATGAGCCCCTCAGGTCGGAAGGTGTCCAACATGCTATTGAGGAAGAGCGGAGGACAAGTACGAGTAGATCCAGAGCTAATGAAATGGTTGGGCCAAAGCCGAAAGGACGCTCAGCTGCGGACATGCCTGGAAGTGAAAGGAAAGTCCGATGCTGCAAAGAAAAATACTGCATAGGAACCTGGAATGTAAGATCTATGAACCTTGGTAAGCTGGATGTGGTCAAACAACAGATGGCAAGAATAAACATTGACATCCTGGGCGCCAGTGAACTAAAATGGACGGGAATGGGCGAATTCAATTCAGACGATTATCATATCTACTATTGTGGGCAAGAATCCCGTAGAAGAAATGGAGTAGCCCTGATAGTCAACAAAAGAGTGGGAAAAGCGGTACTAGGATACAATCTCAAAAATGATAGAATGATTTCAATACAAATCCAAGGCAGACCTTTCAACATCACAGTAATTCAAGTCTATGCACCAACCACCCATGCTGAAGAGGCTGAAATTGACCAGTTCTATGAAGACTTACAACACCTTCTAGAACTGATTGCCGGAAGAAGAAGACTGCGAAGAGATCAAACCTATCCATTCTGAAGGAAATCAACCCTGAGTGCTCACTGGAAGGACAGATCCTGAAGCTGAGGCTTCAATACTTTGGCCATCTAATGAGAAGAGAAATCTCCCTGGAAAAGACCCTGATGTTGGGAAAGAGTGAAGGCAAGAGGAGAAGGGGACGACAGAGGACAAGATGGTTGGACAGTGTCACCAAAGCTACCAACATGAATTTGACCAAACGCCAGGAGGCAGTGGAAGACAGGAGGGCCTGGCGTGCTCTGGTCCATGGGGTCACGAAGAGTCGGACACGACTTAACGACTAAACAACAACTACTACTACTTAGATAGTAAGCACATGAGACTAAGATCAATTAATGAACCTGTCCCATGGATGAGTGACAGAATGCCTTCTATATTAACACCAGCCTGATACGAGAAGCCTCACTCTTCTGTATAATAGGGTGGGTGATGGACGGCAAGATGGCATAAATAATGTAATGGCTGTCAATAACAGAGGTTGTGTGAGCCTACTCCTGATCACCATAATCTGGACCAGTTCATTTTTTTAAATGCCCCCAACTCAGAATTGTTATTTTTATATTTTCAAGTCACAATCCCTTCTACATTCACACTAGCAAACGTGTTATTTAAAAATTCAAGGACCACACTGAATCAAGCCATCAAACTGAACATTCCTTTTTGCTTCCTAGATGTCTTATGAAATGAGAGACAGAGGGTTGAGGGAACAGGAGGATCCACTAACCTGTTCCCACTGTATAAGCATGTGTCACGTTTCCCCACAGGCAAGTTCTTATTAGGAGGTAGACCCTTTTTTCATGGACAGGTGAAACCCTTGCTGATTGTAGTAAGTAATTTACAGGTCAGGATTTTTCTTCAAGAAGTTCAACAGAGTGGCTGAAATCTTCTTGCACAAATTTATGCTGCTTAACCCAGATTATGCCATCATCTTGTAACAAGAATATTTAAATTAATCAAAAGCTTTCTATCCTCCCATTTCAGGTTCTCTAGGTCTCCCCTTTGCCCTGGGGAAGCCTTTGAGAGCACTGGGATGGGGTATGTGAGAGACCTTTCAATAGCCAAGAACTGACGCCAGATTTAGCATCATTGGTCCTGATCCTAGGAGCAGCCAACTGTCAGCAATTTCTGGCTATTAATGGCTCACCACCCCCACCCCACCACATCCTGATGCTCTAAAGGCTTCTCCAGGGCAAAAGGGAGCCCTGGGAAGCCTCAGAACTTGAAAGGTGGGTTGGAACAGAAATATTTCATTTAACTAAATATTCCTGTTGCCAGATAATGATATCATCTGGCTTATGCAGTCTGAATTTAAGCAACAGGATTTAAACCAATGTCTGCCTCTGAACACCAGAGATAATTACCTTGCCTTTGTTTATATGGGTGTTCATGCAGAGATTAAATAGTGTTAATTGAAGGGCCCTTGACTCTAGTAAAAATGACTGATTAAACAAATCAGAAGTTAAAATGAGTAATGATTGTAGAATGGAACAGAACCTAGAATGAAATAGCATGGGGAAAAATAACAGAGTTCTATCAGAACTGGGAAATATATAATCAGTTAGAAGGAAGGAAGGAAGGAATCTGAAGAAAACTAGAAGATAAATTACACAAGACATTCTTCTCCAATCGTAAATAAAAGGAAGAAAGCCAAGGAATTAGAATTAGAAACCATTGTCTAAATAGCATGAATAAAATTAATAAGCATCTCATTCTTCACCTTGCACTCCAGGGCACCAGAATTATCTGATCCTTATGAAGACAAAACAAGACATATTATGAAAATCATCAATTGCTATCAAAGGGAAGAAATGGTCTCTAGTCCAATAAAGCTCATGGTTTAATAAACCTGTCATTTTTAAAAAAATGCTAAAATAATGTCTGGTTTTGGCAGTGGCAGACTAACATGATTATTCCTCTGGAAGCTGAGCTATGACTCTAATGGCACTAGGATTAGAACTCTGGAAGCAGTGTATGAGGTACATGGTAGAATCTTACAACTGACTGCTATGTAGGTAAATAAAGTAGTCACTTATTTGACACATGGTCAGTACTAATAAAATAAGGCAATATTACACTTCCTGTCCTGCAATTTATATGGAAACAAACACTGCACAGAAATATACTACTGTGTTACAGAATAGAACCCACACCGCAAGATGATTCAGTTTTTTATTTTCTGATGAATGTTTTAAGTGGTTGCACAGAATACTGATACTGATTTTTAAAACAAGCACTTGTAGAAAACATCATGCATTGACATATCACTTGTATAATCAGGAGGAGAACTAAACAGACTGCAGAAAGCTTCCAATATACTTATGCACAGACTACACTTTTTAGAATTTGGACCTGGCTTTCATTTAAACACATACACATATATACAATCGCCAGCCCTCATACTATAGGAGAGAAGCCTGAAATATACATGCATGCTAAGTTCAAAAGTATCAAACAAATAGGACATATAAAAAAAACCTTCACTTGATTTGTTTTGGAAATCTCAAATTTCTGAAGCAAGGATATGATTTTACACACTGATAGGTAAGCCAAGGAAAACATTCTCTTTAAAAAAAGCAGTCAAATGAGGGACTGCAAAAGAGCATACATTTACTGGCATATACTAGATACAAACTATGTTAGACACATGACACTGAAATAAAAAATAGGTGCAGTTTGACCATAAAGTACACACTTCCCCCAACAACTTCTTGCATCACTACAGTGACCCTCTTTCACACTGATAGCTTTGTTAGAGAATACACTTGAATCTTTCTGAATACCAGAAAGTCAAGCAACCAAATGAAAGATATTTTAAATACTTAGATGCCTTGAAGCTTCTGTTCCCTCCCTCCATTGCTCAAACTATTATTCCATCTAAATACAATGCATTCTTCAGAACTGATGAAGCACTTAATCACTGCACAACAAATTCAAACCATACCCAGAGGCAGTGCACATGCACGTATTACTGGAAGAGAAGCAAAGCCTTTTTAAGGAATCTGATCTAATTTGCCACTGGGCAAAAGCAAAATTAGGTTAGTCTTCTTAAAAAGTTGTATTTTCAATTACAGACTCTGTATGAATTTGGAATAAAACTAACTACCAGGGTTTTTAGCTAACACATTCAACAACATGAATAAGATAAAGAAAATAAACAAAGGTAAAGTTTTTTTTTAAAAACCACCACACTACTACAGTTGGCAATGCTGAGAAATATTATGAAAATATCTAAATCCTCAGAATAACTCAGAGCAAAGGTGGTAAGATCCAACAGAATAACCATCATGCCACCATGAACATCTTGTCTGATTTAGGAAGCTGAGCAGAGTCAGAGATAACTGGCTGAGAGAGTATCAGGGATCTCCAGATAGGGCTATGTTAATATATTTCAGTACCACCAATCAGATGCAACAATACTGTAATGAGTAGATGGATTAAACATCTTACAGTTATTTAGTAGGTGTGAAAGGAATGAAGCTCAGTTTCACACAAATTATTAGGCTGAGCATGTACTCAGAGACATCCTGTACCTCAACTCCAAATGTCCATATCCCTCCATCCAGAAACCAATACTGTGCTCCTGACAGAAGTTATTATTACAGTTTTTAAAAAAAAAACACTACAAACTAGCTCTTCCCTTTTTAAAAGAAAATATAAGGCCATGACATTTTTATAATTTAGATTGCAATGAACTGAATATTTAAAATCTTTATATGGGGAAAAGTAGACAATATTTATAAATTGGAGAATCTTATAACGAATCCTTTCATTAAGGATTTTTAGATGATTTCACATCAGCCATAACCAGGATTCCATATTTCTGAATGGCAAGTTGACTCATGTAAAATACACTAATGCTATAAAGTTCCCACCAAGATCTTCCAGTCGATCCTCATTACTTCTAAGATTAATTTTGATGCTTGAGACAACAACAACAACAACAACAACAACAAAAAGTCTTGAGAGACAAGAAGAAAAAATAGCACTTACAGCAAAGAATTTACCATGTGTCTGTCAATCATCATCAAATCTTCCTTGGCCAGTTAGTCAGGAATAAAGTTGGAAGGCATCCTGCCAATAATCAAGTCCAGACCCTTGCTAGATGTAAAATACAACTGCAGTACCTCTGACAGAGTCAGCTAGTCTCTGCTTAAATACCTCCAGCAAAGAAGAGGCCACCACCTTCCAAGGTACCCTTTTCCACTGTCAAACTTTTAGGAAGTGACTCTTAATGCTTTACAAAATCTGACTTCCTACAATTTCCACTCACTGCATTGCAATTCTGCCTTCCAGAGCAACAGAGGACAAGTCTTCTCCATCACCACATGGGAAGCTTTGGATCATCTAGATATAAAGTTGGCTTTATGTTTATCCCAGTTGACTCAGTTGAATAATCTACAGTTGACTTCTTACATACTCCATCAACGTAATCTTCTTGGGCTCTCACAGCAAACTTATACTAAAATGAACATTTATCTCTTTATATGATTTCCATACAAGACACTTACCCGAACAGGAGGACTCCGTGCTTGTACTCTTTGTTGTTGGCTACTTTGAGAACTTTGCAGGTCTTTTGGGATGCAGTTAGCAACTGTGCTAGTCTGGGGCCTTAAAGAATTTGTGGAACTCACCAGGCCACCAGGTTTCCGAGGTCTCTGCTTGATGCCATCTAGTAGTCGAACCAGCAAAATATTGTTGGGAAGTTCATCAACATTGCAGTCTACTAACGTCCTGCATTCTGGACAACGAAGCTCATTTCTGGAGCTTACTATGCCCAACAGACATCGTTTACAAAATGTATGTTGACAAGGCAAGACTTTTGCAGAAGCATCAAGGCGTTCTAAGCAGACAGGACACTCCAGCAGATCCAATAAGGCTGACTCATCCATCTTTTATCTAGTTGACTATGCAAAACTCTTTTACAAAATCAACATTCTTTCTGAACATTTTAAGAAAATCAAGTTATATCCATGCCTCTTCACTCTTCTCTCTGAAATTTGTAAAAGGGAAACAAAAAATATGAATAATAATGGAAAAATGGGGGAAAGCTGTTTCAATGTATTCCTACAGATCAGTAAAATAAAACAGTAAGATGTTTGTCTAAACAAGAATCCCTTAAATGCATGTATGCTTATTGCATAATCTAAACCACTTTGCTATAATATGTTAGGGGTTACATGTCAGAAACAGAAGGGATGTGATACCAGCTGACCTCACTATTACAGTTTCCACAACAGTGAAGTAAACAGTTCACAAGCAAGGGGCTGGCTTCAAAGGGGCCATCTTATTAGTGAACTTCTTTATTGAAGTATATTGATCTTTAGAAAATCTTACTGCCTTGCATTTGTAAAAGCCACCAATAGCAGCCAGGATGAGAGTATTACTAAACTTAAAATTACTTTCAAACTGTATTTAAAAACACTTCCTGTCCACTTTAATCAGTGTTACCATAAACCTCCTGATTTTTCAAGCTACTTCGGAACTTAAGATATTTTCTATTACATGATAACTAATTTGAAACCCACCAGTACTTAACAGCTATATTTGCTGACCTTTAATAATATTACTGGCCATCTAATTTAAATAGAAAATACAACTGTGGGAAGTAAATAGCCAGATAATTAAAATCTGGTACTAAAACAAAAACATTTCCAATCATTTTTTAAACAAAAGATACTTGCTAGTTAACAATCAACTGTTAAATTCAAAGCTGTATAATTAGCAACTAAAAAGCAATACACAATGGATAGGATCAAGACCAGCCTAATATTTTGTGTCCAGAGGCAGAAAAGCAAATGACACATAATACCCAAAATCAATCAAGTTACTGTGGACTAAAAAAAAGAAAAACTTTCTCCCCATCTGTAGCAGTAAAAAATATAATAATACCAAATTAAACTGTGGACTATTTGATATCCTTTTGTGACACCTTCAATCAACTGCTTGAAGCATCTGCCTCACTATGCTTAACAGGGGTTGGTCCTAGACAGGATCCAGAAAACTGTAACAGCTTGTGTTTTATCCTCTACAGAACATGATGAATCATTTTTTTAGACTGACTGAACTTTTAAAAAACAAACTGAAGTACAGGTGTTAAAAATAAAAAATCGCACTGGATGTATCCAAATCCTTGGGTTCATCTAAGATAGTTCTGTGGATCAGTTAGTAAGATACTTTGGGATTCTGCATTCCTGAAAATACACCTTATAATCAAACTTTTAACTGTTTTGAGAAAGAAAAAAACATGACTAACTACAGCACACATTACATTTGAGAACATGTGTTAGAAAACTAAGGCCATGGATCCAATATTGACATGCAAGCAAAAAGCCCATCTTACAAGAGAAACAAACTCAACATTAAAATACAGTGTACTTCAGTTTCTCCAGCACTGTGGTGGAAAATGAAGAACAAAATTACTGACATCGGCAAGACTTCCTTCAGGCAATGGATAATTATTCACCATCCACACAGACACATATTACATAAGTATTTCCATTTCAAATATTTTGGAGTAAGCATGCATGCCAAAGACGAATTGAGCAAGCAGACAGTAACAGAAGACTAACTAGTGCATGATAACAGCAGACGCAGCTGACCGACAGAATACAAGATGATGCCTGGAAGATCTGATTTCTGAAGATAAGACCTCCGCAAAAGTTCACTTCAAGGCCAGGGGAGGGGGGGGAGCGAGTTCGCCTCCAAACCACACAGTTTTAAGATCTGTTTGTAAAGGCAACAAATAGTAATACCCGAGGACTGAACTTGACAAACAAAACGCCTTCTTTCCGAGGTCTGGATGTGCACCTTGAACATTATGGCTTCCACAGGACGTGCCCTGGATATATTAGATAAAGGCACACACCTCAGCATGTAGAGAGAAACCCCACCTCCAAACACACGCACGTAAGAAGACACAAAGCACGCCCGGTTTTTGAAAGAAAGAAAAAAAACAGGCATCACAGGCAGGCTACCAGCACCACCAGTTCCCACAGCCGAGAGACCACTGGAGGGCGAGTTGCGGTCTCTATGGAGATGGCACCGGCGGTGTCTCGTTACCCAAGGTGGACAAACAGGAGACTCGCGTGAAACCCTCCCGCGCGGGGTCTGGCGGCGGTTGAGACTCCCGGAGGCGCGGAGAGGAAGGCTCGGTCCCCGGGAAAACACTCCCTCTCCCTGCGGGCCCCCCGAAAGGGAAAGCAGCGGCTCCCGGGAACAGGAGCGGGACCTGGCAATCCACAGAAACTCAGACCTCTTCCTCTCTCTCCCCGCCTTCCCTTAACTCACCATCTCCACAACGGTCGTTAGAGCGAGAAAAGGGGAGTCTCTCCCTTCACACACACACACACACCGTCCTCGCTTTCGCGCCTCTTTGTTCCCGTGAGGAAGAGCCGCCGCTGCCGCAGTCCTCGGTCTCTCACAACGCGGCAGAGCTCCTGTTCTTGCTTCCCCCCACCCCGCTCCTCCCCACTTCCTTCCTTCCTTCCCTCCCTCCCTCTCTCTCTCCAAAAGGGGGCTGACGCGGGAGGCCGCCCCGCCTCAAGGAAGGAGCCAGGCTCTGAGGTGGAGAGGACGGAGTGTAAGCAGGAGTCCGAGCGGGCAGAGCAAAGCCTTGCCCCTCCGCCGCTTCCTGGAACTCTAGCTGCCGCGGCTGTTGCCTCCCTGGGCGGGCAGGCGGGCGGGCGGAGCTCGGCGTGCCTCTCCCTGTCTCCCTCGCACGCTGTCCCTGAGGGGGAATGCTGAGGAAGACACCGAACCTTCGCCAGCCTTCCCTCTCTAAAGAGCTCCCATGCTCCCTCCCTTTCGTAGACCAGCCTTTCCAGCCGCCTCTCCCTCCCCTCAGAACATCCTCGCTCCCGCCCATAAAACCCTCTTCAGCCTCGCGCCTGGATCCAGCCTTTCCACCCGCCCACTCTTTTCCCTCAGGCGGCTCAGCTCGACTCTCCTTTCCAACCTCCAGAGTCCCTTTATTTTAAAACAGTCTAAACCTTTAATCATTGTCTGCCTTCTCCCGGCAAAGCTCCCTCTTCCTCTCCAGATACTTGCGTGTGTCACACCCTCGCCAGAGGTTCACGTGTACGGCCCTGCAAGCTGACACGGGCAGAAGAGAGTTTGAAGTCCACAGGCCCCAGAAAGGAAAAGCTTTAACAAATCCCTTGCTATGTAGAGCAGAGCCAAACATGAGGGAGAACAGGTAAAATAAAACGAAACAAGGAAAGAAAGGGGGGAACACGTGACCCTTCCGTACACTCCCCAAACAAGGGTGGATAAATAACTTTATTGGCCCATTAAAATAGTAAACATAGGGTAGTTTTCCATTCCAGCAGGAGCCTTCCTTAGTTTGGGCAATGCAGGACTTGACGGTGTGGAGAAACAGAATCAGAATAGCCCTCATTCATCATGACCAGATGTCGCATCCATATGTTAGAACAATGGTCCAAGATGGAGTATACCAGCTTTCTGCATCAGCTTGAGGTATCTGGTTTCCTTTCAGGCAATGTAGGATGAATGATCTTGCCCCATCCAAGAAGATAAAGGGGTGATGATCAGCTGATACATTTTCTATCGTCTTGTGCCCAGGCATATAGTTCCTTTTTGACTGGGAGTAGAAGCACCAGAGATACAGCAATTCCCATATGGGAAAAGTTGGAGATTAGATTAATTGAAACATGAGACAAAATATAGCAATTGGAGCCAATTTAAGAGTATTGCCTTCCTAGAGGAAGATGCAGCCCTCGGATACAGCAATAGTTTATGCATGCTGGTAGATTTCTCTGTTCCAGTTGTAGATTGTGCCCTCAGCAGCTATTCTGGATATTTGCTATCATTCTCTTCCTCCTCCAACAAAAAGACCATGTAGTCTTGGTTCCACAAGGAAAGTGTTTTGTGCTCTTATCCAAGAAAACAGAGAAGCTCCATTTTAAAAAAAATACAGGAGTTTGTAATGCTAATATGGAGGAGAAAAGTATGGAGCTGCTGTGCATAGCAAGCAACCAAACATAGATACATACTTAAAATAGTGCTACTTAATGTCCATTGGGAAGTTGCACTGGTTTTCATCTAAATGGCCATAGGAATACTTTGCATTTCTGAAAGCACATTGGCATTCATATTATAAACTCAAGTGGGCATCTATAGCCTTATAGATGTTTTTGGACTACAACTCCTATAATCCCTCACCATTGGTTAGGGTTGATAGGAATTGTAAACTAAAATTATCTGGAGGACCATAGTTGCCTATCACCATATTAAACTGGAATTGCATGGTCTGTCCCTGCAAAAGACTAGAATATCGCATTCCCTACACTACAGTCATGCTGTCATGCTGAAGCACGCCTTTGGAACTGCAACAGAAGGTGTCTATCTCCGGACTAGATCAGATGGAAAGCTCTTTAATCTCTCTAGATTGAGAGCGAAGACCAAAGTCCAACTGAAATGCATGCAGGACTTCCTCTTCGCTGATGATGCAGCCATTGTTGCCCACTCTGCTGAAGACCTCCAACAACACATTAATCGTTTTAGGAAGGCCTGCCAAGACTTTGGACTAACAATCAGCCTGAAGAAAACACAAGTCATGGGCCAGGGCGTAGACTCACCTCCCTCTATTACCATCTCCACACAAGAATTGGAGGTTGTTCATGACTTTGTGTACCTTGGCTCAACGATCTCTGACACTCTTTCCCTAGATGTCGAGCAAGATAAACGCATTGGCAAAGCAGCTACCATGTTCTCTAGACTCACAAAGAGAGTATGGCTTAATAAGAAGCTGTCGGCATATACCAAGATCCAGGTCTATAGAGCCTGTGTCCTGAGCACACTCCTGTACTGCAGTGAGTCCTGGACCCTTTGTGCACGGCAGGAGAGGAAGCTGAACACGTTCCATATGCGTTGTCTCCGACGCATTTTTTGGTATCACCTGGCAGGACAAAGTTCCAAATAGAGTAGTCCTAGAACGAGCTGGAATTTTTAGCATGTATACATTACTGAAACAGCGACGTCTACGTTGGCTTGGGCATGTTGTGAGAATGGCTGACGGTCGGATTCCAAAAGATCTCCTGTATGGAGAATTAGTGCAAGGAAATCACCCCAGAGGGAGACCACAGCTGCGATACAAGGATATCTGCAAGCGGGATCTGAAGGCCTTAGGAATGGACCTCAACAGATGGGAAACCTTGACATCTGAGCGTTCAGCCTAGAGGCAGGCGGTGCATCATGGCCTCTCCCAATTTGAAGAGACCCTTGTCCAGCAGGCCGAGGCAAAGAGGCAGTCCCGAAAGCAGCAAAATCAGGGAGCTGGACAGGGGACAGATTGTATTTGTCTTCAGTATGGACGGGATTGTCACTCTCGAATTGGCCTTCTCAGCCACACTAGATGCTGTTCCAAGACCTCCATACAGAGCACGTTACCATAGTCTCTCGAGACTGAAGGATGCCTACTACACTACAGTATTCTGCAGGGCTGGCTCAAGATATTTTTGTAGAGACAATGACAAAATGGCATTGAGTATATTCCACACACAGAATGGGTGGCTCATATATTGTCACAACTGTGGCTACTTGGCACATGCATGCCTGTCACTGTTGCATCAAATGAAAATTTTAGAGGTGTGAATGAGTCATCAGTGATCAAATAGTACAGACAGAATTGTTTTACCACCCAGTGTCAATGTAAACTGTGATCAGACAGCTGCAAAGGTGCATACCTAATTGCACTGGAAATAGTCACTTTAATGGGAGCAATCTCCCTTAAAGCAACCCTTCTGCCTGCTAGTGAATCACTCCAGCCTGGCCCCAAAACGTAGTAGCCCTACAGCTGAACAAAATTATCCAACTTGCGCATGGATCAGGGTTGAGCTGGAACACATTTCTCCATATATTGTGTGATTGCTGGGAAATAGATTGCTCTGGATTGCTCCATAAGCAGTCCAAATTGTGATTTATTTCCCCAAATGAATAGTTTGTTATCAAGTGATAAGGTATAAAATGATAGGATGCTGGAGTTGGGTGCTGCAACTGTCTCTCTGGCCTAAAATGGCTAATCCCCCATTCTCCCAAATAATGAGATACAATAACTGTTGCTGTAGTTAAGACTAGCAGGTAAAGGAAAACAAGAAACACAATTTATATTTTATGACTCAGCACACAGAACTGGACGCAGAGGAGAGGAGAGGAGGGAACTCAGTTTCATTGGTCTAATATTTCCCACAGAAGACTTGGCCCACAGGATGCCCCTCTCTGAAACCTTAGCCCCACATGCAACTCATCAGTTGAGGAGACAAGCTGCTGATGGAGAAGTCCCTAGAAGTTAGTAGTGAGATTCTCCACCCTGCTCATGTTCACATTTTCTAGGATGGGGAAAAATCTACTACTATCCGATTCTTTTTTAAAAATCAAGGATATTGCAACAGAACAAATAACCCCTGTAATCCTAGTTAGAACAAGGAAAAGGAATGGGGTTTTTATTAGTGCATTTCATCAAAGTGCGTAATCCAAAAATTCAACCAAACATTGCAATAAAAGCCTATTAAGCTGTCTTTCAACATGCATATTGCAGAGGGAGGAAAAAGCTCCTCATGCCATATCATACCCATTAATATAGGTCTCAAAAGGAGTTAAAAGGAAGAATCTTGCCTTATGTTAACTAAATCATATGCACATTTACTCAGAAATTAAGTCCACAGAGCTCTGTGAGACTTATTTCTAGTCAATGTAGATAGATATGCCACCTACCAATCATTATTTGAACATGAAAGAGAAACACAGAGAAATGGGGGAGGCAAATTACAGGTTCATTAAATATTTTCAGCATTTTAAGGCATTCCAAGTTTATTTTCAAAAATAATGGAATGAATTATTGAGTAGTATATACCATAACTTAACACTGAATTAATTCACTTAAAACAGAAAGTGTAAAAATTCCTTCTCTTACCTTAGAACTATTAATGAAAACAGGTTTTGAATTTGACTACTGGATTTGTTCCTCATTCTCCATGATTTACAGCGGGAGTGGGCAGCACATGCACCTCTCAACAGCTTTTGTTGGATACTCAGTGATGAGGCATAATAGAATTGTAATCCAAGAACACTAGGAGGGCCACAATTGCCCACTCCAGTTTACAGCCTATGATATTTGGGGTACTACTTACTGGTACATAGGCCAGTGGTCTGACTTAGTATGAAGCTGGTTAGTATGTTGCCGCTGACTTTGATTTTAAAATAATTTGGTCAGTGGGTAAAGTCAGGAGTGAATTGACTGACATAGACAAGGTAAGGTTCCACTAATCAGAAGGCAAGAAACTGGTTTGTTCTCCATGGTTTGGAGAATGACAATAATTGCCTTTAGAGGCTCAGGTAGCTTCTGTAGTGTAAAGAGCCTTTTACTAGATGTGGCTGCTAGCCAGCTATGACCCATGTCTTTGTCGGGAGAGGAATAATGTGCAGGGATTCACAATTTGGTAGCCTCCTATTTGGATGACTAAATACGTTGTACATAGGGAGGGGCTGACTGAAGATTGTATGGAAACTCCAGCTAGCACAAAATATGGCTGAGACAGTTTGAACTGTGACTAGGTTTTGTGAACATACTACATGATGCTGCAGCAATTCTTTCTCACTTCTGGTTTCTGGGCTAAGTTCAAATTACTGTTGTTTACTTGTAGAGTTCTATTGGCTTGAGACCTTAATATCTTATGGAATGCCTCCTCCTCTGTGTGGCTGCCCCATGACTTAGTTTTGGAACAGAATGCATTAAAAACAATACAAATGGAAAAAGCTATAATCTGGCTGGTAATATTTTTCAAAACTCCTGATGACAGGTATGGGGAGTTAATGGCTGTCTTTCTGGTTGGATTGCTGCTCCTGTTATCCCATTTGTCATGCTGGTTGTGGCTGATGGATGGCATAATCCTACAATGGCCAGAATCCTACTGCTGCTTGCATAAGGTTTCAATAACTTGCTGTAGCTAATTGCAGCTAATTTATGAGGTGCTGGGTGTGTGATCAGATATGAAATCGAGTCATGTCCTGACACCTCATAAATTAGCTATGGCAAGTTATGCAGATCTTATGCATAGATCAGTAGGATTCTGGCCAATATCTAGAGGGGAATAGGTTCTGTGCCATTACTTTATACTATATCACAACTTCAACAGCAGTTTATCTATCGGTCCATCAATCAATCGATCGATAGATAGACCTTTTCAGAAGGGAGATGTGCAGAAGATGTTAAAACAAGATGCACTTCTTAAGCAGAATATTTTCTAATACAATATGCAGTAATATAATATATTCTGGTCAATTTTAGAATCCTTTTTGATGTGCTGAGGGGACATAGTGCCAGGAAGAAGAAGAAAAAGCTTTTTCTAACGTTGAATAGGCTGTAATTCTCTTTTAAAATGTCTCAAAGGAAATTTTCCAGAGCTTTATAATTTGTTACAAATCCTATGATTTTCCCTGTAGTGGAGGAGGACATTCTAAACAGATGGGTTGTCCCTCCTACTTACTTCTAATAGGCAGGAACTGAATAAGTAATCAGAGCTCTCCAGGTCTCCCTCAAGAGGAGGAGGCAGTTCTTTGGTTCTTGCCTAAGCTTCAATAGGCATGCTTCACTGGCATCTCAGCTTGCCTTCTTAAAAAGAAAGTGTCTGATTTATTTATTTATTTATTTATTTATTTATTTATTTATTTATTTATTTATTTTTGGCTATATTTCTGGATCTCTCAGCTGAACAACACCAGATCCAGACTATGTCTGTGGTAGGTAGAAAGTTCCCCAGTCAGGAGCTCTCCAAGAGTCTTGTTTACCCAGGGATGATTTTACCTCAGGCTGGCCAATCTGAACTGAAACAAGAGTGCAGATGAGAAAGGTTATTCCCCTGAGCTCACTTGAGAGACCTGTTAGGATAGTGTTGAACCTCCTCAAGAGTTTCCATGCCCCGTGACCTCTTTCAGGTACAGAGGATGTTTAGTGGGGTGTATACTAAATATACCTCACCTGTGCTAATCACTTAAGGCCAGACTTTACACTACAAGTACATTAAGTGGATTTGCCTTTTAATATGTAAAAACAAACAAACAGAAGGGCAACTGTTCACCATTCACAATCAACAAATTCCCCCAACATTCCAAAGTCTTGACTTTCTCACAGTGCTGTCTCTAAGAATGCTCAGAGGGGTGCTTCTTCTTCAACACCACTCACAGTAGGCAGGTAGTAATTTTCTCCTTCCACAAAAACTGAAAGCCTGTCCAGATGGGCATTTGTCCCACTGTTTCGTGTGCTGATGGGTCGGGTTGGTCCACTCTTTTTTCCGGCATCCACACATGGACATTGCTGTAATAGACCAATTTGCCCCAACTTGCACCTTTTAGAACCTCTGTCAGATTTTTTTATTATTTTCATGTGGGTTGGAGGACTCCAGTTTAGTTTGTTCCCAGAGAGTATGGTCCTTGGAATGGACTAAACTAGAGTCTTGCAGCTCTTTCCGATGTCAAATTCTGGTTCCTGCTTATGAGCCACTTCAGGATATCAGACATTGAACACTTCCTCTAATCATCTGTGGAGGGGTCAGGGGAAGCGAAATTATTTTTATTGCATCTGCTAGATTGTCACTGATGCAATTAATCACTTTGATTAAACAAAAAATACATTTTTCTTTGCCTGTCTATGTATTGCTGATTGAAAACATGGCTGCAGGCAGTTTCTCAATTGGGAATAAACAAAGAGGCAAAGAGAAATATTTTTTTAAATTTAATTGAAGTGATTCATCACATCAATGACTAGCAGATGTAAAAATTAATTTAATTTCCTCTCACCCTCCACAGATGATCAGGGGAAGTGTTTAATTGACATGAAAGTTAATATGCCATTCAGATGGGAGAAATGTGCCAAATGGCACATTGCTCCTCTCCTTGACCTCAACCAACCCTTTTAAGCCAGATTCAGCCTGCATCAAAATGGTCAGTCTGTAAAGGCCCTCAGTAACTATTTTCTTTCTTTCCCACCTTTTTCTTTAATTCACTCCTCTACCTATGTTTAATGAGGAATCTTTCATTATGGCCACTGTGGGAGAAACCTTCCTGGCAAACAGGATCCTCACCCTCCTCTGTCCAAAAAGCCTCCAGGGGCCAAATCTGTTGTTGAAGGGCATAAATAACAAAAGGTGACAGCACACAAGCCAGTGGCACCACCTACTGTTCAGTTTATGTCTCCTCTGTGCCTTGTAATGCTTCTTTAATTTCTCCATCAGTCTCACCCATTAAAGCTCTTTCTGATGATTTTGGAGGTTGCTGTTTTGTGGCTACATGAAATCTAGACACTGAGACTTATATAGTGCTTATCCATTTTATCATCTGCAATGTCTGACTTAGAGGAGTGGGAATGAACTAGAGAAGCCTACCTGTGAAACCTTCTGAAAAACCTACAACAACTACCTGTGATTGTTTAATTTTCACTGATTATTTTCTTCCTCTGATATTTAAAGCGATTCCTAGTCTAGGGCAGTAGTAGACTAAGTAGTGAGGATGACAGGTGGCAAATCAAGCATCCTTTCCTTTCCCTTTTGTCCCTTCAAGGGATTTTCTAGACCCAGGGATTTTTATAACTTCTATCCTCCCTGGTGCATATCTAGATTTAGTCTATCTACCAGCTATTTGCTCAGAATCAGTCTTGAATCAACAATTCAGCTGTCTCCTGTAAGGCACCTAAAAATAACTTCCACTCTCCCAATGGGAGGACATCTTGTATACGTGAGTAGGAGAAGTTGACCATAGATCAGTGGGAGCTCTATCAGAAAAGGCTATTTTGTAGAGTTCATATAGACTCCTGGGAACAAGTTATTACTGTAACCAGTCTTGAGGAACAAACAGACAGTTGTTTCATTGGCAGACGGCCTCTTGATATTGGACCAGGGAACCAGTTCCAAATCTGCTCCGTCCTCCTTTTGGTTCAGAAGAAGGACTAATATTTTCGCCTATCCTAGATCTCCAGTATATTTATAGGCACAGTTTGTACAGGAGACTCAAAATAGAATTCTCTAGACCATCTTCCAGGCCCTTCACCCTGGACATTTCCTCTCACCAACAGATCTTATGAAAACATGCTTTCATGTACCCATCCAGACATGCCACAAGTAATTAATTTCTTTGTTTTTGCTTTGGGCAACAGCCCTTTTTAGTTCAAAACCTGACCATTTGGACTGGCATCTGCCTCTTGATTGCTTACTAGTGGCATTTGTTCTTGTTTAGTCATTAAGTCATGTCCGACACTTCGTGACCCTGTGGACCAGAGCATGCCAGGCCCTCCTGTCTTCCACTGCCTCCCGGAGTTGGGTCAAATTCATGTTGGTCGCTTCGATGACACTGTCCAACCATCTCGTCCTCTGTCGTCCCCTTCTCCTCTTGCCCTCACACTTTCCCAACATCCGGGTCTTTTCCAGGGAGTCTTCTCTTCTCATGAGATGGCCAAAGTATTGGAGCCTCAGCTTCAGGATCTGTCCTTCCAGTGAGCACTCAGGGTTGATTTCCTTCAGAATGGATAGGTTTGTTCTCCTTGAAGTCCAGGGGACTCTCAAGAGTCTCCTCCAGCACCACAATTCAAAAGCATCAATTCTTTGGCAGTCAGCCTTCTTTATGGTCCAGCTCTCACTTCCATACATCGCTACTGGAAAAACCATAGCTTTGACTATGCGGACCTTTGTCGGCAAGGTGATGTCTCTGCTTTTTAAGATGCTGCCCAGGTTTGTCATCGCTTTCCTCCCAAGAAGCAAGTGTCTTTTAATTTCGTGACTGCTGTCACTATTTGCAGTGATCATGGAGCCCAGGAAAGTAAAATCTGTCACTGCCTCCATATCTTCCCCTTCTATTTGCCAGGAGGTGATGGGACCAGTGGCCATGATCTTAGTTTTTGGATGTTGAGCTTTAGGACATTTTTGGCGCTCTCCTCTTTCACCCTCATTAAGAGGTTCTTTAATTCCTCCTCACTTTCTGCCATCAGAGTGGTATCATCTGCATGTCTGAGGTTGTTGATATTTCTTCCTGCAATCTTAATTCCGGTTTGGGATTCCTCAAATCCAGCCTTTCGCATGATGTATTCTGCATATAAGTTAAATGAGCACGGAGACAATATACAGCCTTGTCGTACTCCTTTCCCAATTTTGAACCAATCAGTTGTTCCATATCCAGTTCTAACTGTTGCTTCCTGTCCCACATCTAGATTTCTAAGGAGATAGATAAGGTGGTCAGGCACTCCCATTTCTTTAAGAACTTGCCATAGTTTGCTATGATCCACACAGTCAAAGGCTTTTGCGTAGTCAATGAAGCAGAAGTAGATGTTTTTCTGGAACTCTCTGGCTTTCTCCATAATCCAGCACATGTTATCAATTTGGTCTCTAGTTCCTCTGCCCCTTCGAAATCCAGCTTGTACTTCTGGGAGTTCTTGGTCCACATACTGCTGAAGCCTACCTTGTAGGATTTTGAGCATAACCTTGCTAGCATGTGAAGTGAGTGCAATTGTACAGTAGTTGGAGCATTCTTTGGCACTGCCCTTCTTTGGGATTGGGATGTAGACTGATATTTTCCAATCCTCTGGCCACTGCTGAGTTTTCCAAACTTGCTGACATATTGAGTGTAGCACCTTAACACCGTCATCTTTTAATATTTTAAACAGTTCAACTGGAATGCCATCACCTCCACTGGCCTTGTTGTTAGCCATGCTTTCTAAGGCCCACTTGACTTCACTCTCCAGGATGTCTGGCTCAAGGTCAGCAACCACACTATCTGGGTTGTCCAGGACATCCAAATCTTTCTGATATAATTCCTCTGTGTATTCTTGCCACCTCTTCTTGATGTCTTCTGCTTCTGTTAGGTCCCTACCATTTTTGTCCTTTATCATGTCCATCTTTGCACAAAATGTTCCTTTAATATCTCCAATTTTCTTGAACAGATCTCCGGTTTTTCCCTTTCTATTATTTTCCTCTATTTCTTTGCACTGTTCGTTTAAGAAGGCCCTCTTGTCTCTCCTTGCTATTCTTTGGAAGTCAGCATTCAATTTTCTGTAACTTTCCCTATCTCCCTTGCATTTTGTTTCCCTTCTCTTCTCTGCTATTTGTAAGGCCTCGTTGGACAGCCACTTTGCTTTCTTGCATTTCCTTTTCTTTGGGATGGTTTTTGTTGCTGCCTCCTGTACAATGTTACGAGCCTCCATCCATAGTTCTTCAGGCACTCTGTCCACCAAATCGAGTTCCTTAAATCTGTTCTTCACTTCCACTGTGTATTCATAAGGGATTTGGTTTAGATTATACCTGACTAGCCCAGTGGTTTTTCCTACTTTCTTCAGTTTAAGCTTGAATTTTGGTATAAGAAGCTGATGATCAGAGCCACAATCAGCTCCAGGTCTTGTTTTTGCTGACTGTATAGAGCTTCTCCATCTTTGGCTGCAGAGAATATAATCAATCTGATTTCGGTATTGCCCATCTGGTGATGTCTATGTGTAGAGTCGCCTCTTGTGTTGTTGAAAAAGTGTGTTTGTGATGACCAGCTTGTTCTCTTGACAAAACTCTATTAGCCTTTGCCCTGCTTCATTTTGAACTCCAAGGCCAAACTTACCTGTTGTTCCTTTTATCTCTTGACTCCCTACTTTAGCATTCCAATCCCCTATAATGACAAGAACATCTTTCTTTGGTGTCAGTTCTAGAAGGTGTTGTAAGTCTTCATAGAATTGGTCAATTGCAGCCTCTTCAGCATTGGTGGTTGGTGCATAAACTTGGATGACTGTGATGTTGAAAGGTCTGCCTTGGATTCGTATTGAAATCATTCTATCATTTTTGAGATTGTATCCCAGTACAGCTTTTCCCATTCTTTTGTTGACTATGAGGGCTACTCCATTTCTTCTATGGGATTTGTGCCCACAATAGTAGATATGATAATCGTCTGAATTGAATTCGCCCATTCCCGTCCATTTTAGTTCACAGGCGCCCAGGATGTCAATGTTTATTCTTGCCATCACCTGTTTGACCACATCCAGCTTACCAAGGTTCATAGATCTTACATTCCAGGTTCCTATGCAGTGTTTCTTCATCGTGGCCTCTGTGAATGCACACAATAGGGTTTTATCAGCGCCTGCGCTGGTCTCTCGGAATCTTCTAGAGCTTTTGAATAAAAGTTACAAAGTTTAAGTTGCCCCTATCGCGCATGCTCCACCCGCCTCAGCCTTCAGTTCCATTTTACCGCCTTCTTTGCAGCATCGGACTTTCCTTTCACTTCCAGGCGCGTCCGCAGCTGAGCGTCCTTTCGGCTTTGGCCCAACCACTTCATTAGCTCTGGAGCTACTTGTCCTTGTCCTCCGCTCTTCCTCAGTAGCATGTTGGACGCCTTCCGACCTGAGGGGCTCATCTTCCAGCATCATATCTTTTAGTTTTTTGTTTCTGTCCATTGAGTTTTCTTGGCAAAGATACTGGAGTGGCTTGCCAGTTCCTGCTCCAGGTGGATCGCTTTTAGTCAGAACTCTCCACTATGACCTGTCCTGGGTTTTGGCATAGCCCATAGCTTCTCTGAATTACTCAAGCCCCTTCGCCACGACAAGGCAGCAATACGTGAAGGGAATTGGTGGCATACCTGTCTTTAAACTCCTTACTCAGAAAACTCTATTTTTGGTTGCAATCACTTCCACAAGAAAAGAAAAAAAAGGAATTGCAGGCCTTATTTGTCAAACTTGAATTAAATAGAAATTTAAATTGTGTGTCATTCATAAGGATGCTGTAACCCTACCTATTGATCTATTTTTTATTTCTAAAGTCAGTTCATCCTTCCATAAGTATCAAGAACTGAGTTTTCCTTTGTTTTGTCCTCGCTCTTCCAGACTTTTAGAAAAGAAAAATTTGGCACATCCTGGATATACAGAGGGCCATAACATCTGTATTAAGAGGTCTAAGTGATTTAGAAAATCGAATTTCTTGTTCCTTTCCACCCTTCCATGATGGAGAGGAAAGTTACGAAATCCACACTAGCTAGATGGATAAAGGCATGTACGTATGGTACGATGTTGCTGGATATCTGGTTCAAGACTGCTAGGGGCATTGTCACTCATTCTGTGAGGAGCATAGCCATCTCTGTGACATGCAGTACTCGAGCACCCTTTGAAGATATTTTCTGGACTGCCACATTAAATTCTAAATTTAGTTTTGTCAGACATAATTGTTTGGATCTTTTTGCCTCTGCAGAAACTGCCTTCAGGCAAAGAGTTTGCAGCCTGTTTTCGACCTTTCCTAGTTGACAATAACGTGTTTGGGAGTGATAGGCTCTTTTCACTTAACACCTCTCTTGGATTTTGGCTTTAGTAAATTCCTTCTGTTTGAAATGCCCTCCTCCACTACAGGGAAAAGAAATGTTGGACTTACCATGTGTAGCGTTCACCCTTTGTTAGGTATAACTCATGTATTATTCATGTTCTATGCTAATGTGGTTGAGAGGCGGAGCTGAGAGAGAGGTTAAAAAGGCGGAGCCTGAGAAGAGTCAGAGTCAGAGTGGTTAGTCAGTCAGAGCGAGAGAGTGGTTAGTCAGAGAGTCACGGTCAGAGAGAGAGAGAGTCAGAAGAGATAGAGATAGAGTTAGAGACTGGTTAAGATAAATAGATAGAGAAGGTGGAAATTATATGGCAAGAGAATAGTATGTACAGTGGTGCCTCGCAAGACGATGTTAATCCGTTCCAGACAAATCGCTGTCATGCGAAAACATCGTCTTGCGAAACCAAATTTCCCATAGGAATGCATTGGAATTTAATTAATGCGTTCCGATGGGAAAGAAAAGCACAGAAACTTAAAAAAAAATTAAAAGAAAGTCACTTACCAGGTACTGTAGACTGAGCCCGGCTTCTCATAGTGCCTGGTAGCAGCGGAACATTCAGAAAAGAGCACCAAACAGCTAAAAGCCGGCAGGCAGCAGGCAGCCGGCAGCCATTTTGTGCTCTTCTCCGCTCCTTCCCCCTCCCCTCTCCCGACCAACAGCTGATAGGAGGCTTCTGAGGTTTCTGCGGGCTTTCCCAGCAGGGAAACAGGCAGTGGAAAAGCACCCCAGAGGCTTCTGGAAGCGGGGCTTTGCCAAGGGGTGAGTGGCTGGGGGTGGGGGTGGGGTGGGTGGGGTGGCAGGGGCAGGCCTGCCACCCCCCCACACCACCCCCACTGCAAAGCGCTGCTTTCAGAGGCTTGCCGGGTGCATTTCCACTGCCTGTTTACCTGCTGAATAAGCCCCGGCAGCCATTTTGTCCTCTTCTCCGCTCCTTCCCCCTCCCCTCTCCCGACGAACAGCTGATGGGCGGGCTAAAAAGAGGCTTTCTCTGCCCTGAAAATTCAGGGGGAAAAGCTGGAAATAAAAAAATTCCGCTTTTCCCCTGCGCCCCGGGAGGCTTCTGAAAGGGGTGGGGTGGGGTCACGGGAGAGGCCCCCAAACATCGTCCAGTGAAAAGCGCCCATAGGAAATCGTTTTGCGGAGCGCAACAGCGATCGCAAAACCTCATCGTCTAGCGGATTCGTCGTTTAACGAGGCAATCGTCTAGCGAGGCACCACTGTACTTCTGAAGAACTTCTGTGATTATTAAATTGGCTTCACTTTAATAAATAAGTTTTGTTTGCATTCACAATACAAGTGTCTGATCAAACGTCATTTATATCGTGGATAGAGGTAATCCACTGGTGGCAGTGAGAGGAAAACACGACTGGAGCCTTTGTGAGGGCACAAAACGTAGGTGCCTCAAGGAGGGGAACGTCACACCATGATATGTTCATTTCCTGTAGTTAGAGAAGGACATCCTATCCCACCTTTTAAAAAAAAATTAGGTCCATTTTTAACTACGGGAATTTTCTGTCTTTCGGAGTTTCCCATTTTATTTCTAAATACCTATGCCAGCTGGACAATAAACTGTCTCTTCAGGGTTGCCTCTTCCTTTTCGATGCCCAAAAGAGCTCTGATTTGTTATTCTGTTCATGCCTGTCACAAGCAAGTAGGAGGGACAACCCCTCTGTTCAGGATATCCTCCTCTCGCTACAGAAAATGAAGTATGACGTTAAGTCCAATGCTTCATTCTCTCTCTTACCCAGAGTCAGGCATATATTTGAATTCTTTGATTATCATTGCTCTAGCAGTCTAATCTAAGAGCACATGATCCAGTCCCTTTACTGAAACTAATCAGATATGGGTCTGATCAGTGTCTTGTTGGGGAATTACCTCAGAATCATGCCGTGTATACTTTGAGTTCCGTGATGGAATAAAGGTATGATCTAGATATATTAAATAAAAAATGTGTCCTTGCTCAAAATGGCGTTCTTATTTAATTTCAGTTGAGGAAGCTGATATGTGCATCCTTTTTATTGTTTATGAATTGGTTCCTGCCATTGAAATTAATGGGTACCAGACACACCCACAGACACGCATATCCACATCTGAATCTTTGGATTGGGTAATATTCCTTAACCTAACTTTCCCCATAGTATTACACTTCCATTGCATAATTCCTGTTCAGGCATTCAGATCCCAGCTTCACTGAAGAGTACAAGTCTGCAATGGGTTGCCTGTTATATGCATATAGAGTTCTTGTGTAATTTCAGATTTTCATAACATAGGTTTGTAAATTATGTGGGTTTCTATGTACAGCCATTTAGTGTGCTGAATATTTATTCTGCAGTCATTCTAACCATACTCATTCAATTAAGTAGAAAATCCCACTGAGAACAATTTTGCAGAAGAAACTTTTGGATAAATTCTCATGGGTGAAATTCAGGATTTTTGTTCTTGCCTTACTTATGAGGTTGCCCCAAGATTTCAGCTGAAGCCCAAGAGAAGAGGTCATCAAACAATGCCTTCTATAGGAAGATGCTTTTCAGATCAGGAAGTGTGGGCAGTCTGAGCCCCCTTGCAGTATTACAAAATTTGAAAGGGCCCTGGAAATGGTGCAGAAAAAAATAATTGTCTTTCATAGGAAAATAAAATATTTAAGAAATTGAAGAAAAAATTACTGCACAGCTCTGCTTTCACCATTACTGGAAGAAGATAAAACACTGTCCTTTTTAATGTATATTTAATGTTTAATGTTACAGGGTTACAAGGAAGGAACTACAGTATATCACAGAAGTGAGTACACCCCCCCACCACATTTCATAAATATTTTAGTATATCTTTTCATGTGACAACACTGAAGAAATGACACTTGGCTACAATGTAAAGCAGTGAGTATACAGCTTGTATAACAGTGTAAATGTGCTGTCCCCTCAAAATAACGCAACACACAGCCATTAATGTCTAAACCGCTGGCAAACAAAAGTGAGTACACCCCTAAGTGACAATGTCCAAATTGGGCCCAAGCAGCCGTTTTCCCTCCCTGGTGTCATGAGACCCGTTAGTGTCACAAGTCTCAGGTGTGAAGGGGAGCAGGTGTTATCGCTCTCACTCTCACAGACTGGTCACTGGACGTTCCACATGGCACCTCATGGTAATGAACTATCTGAGGATCTGAAAAAATGAATTGTTGCTCTACATAAAGATGGCCTAGGCTATAAGAAGATTGCCAAAACCCTGAAACTGAGCTGCAGCACAGTGGCCAAGACCATACAGCGGTTTAACAGGACAGGTTCCACTCAGAACAGGCCTCGCCATGGTCAACCAAAGAAGTTGAGTGCCTGTGCTCAGCATCATATCCAGAGGTTGGCTTTGGGAAATAGACATATGAGTGCTGCCAGCATTGCTGCAGAGATTGAAGGGGTGGGGGGGTGTCAGCCTGTCAGTGCTCAGACCATACACCGCACACTGCATCAAATTGGTCTCCAGGGCTGTTGTCCCAGAAGGAAGCCTCTTCTAAAGATGATGCATAAGAAAGCCCACGTATGGTTTGCTGCAGACAAGCAGACTAAGGACATGGATTTCTGGAACCATGTCCTGTGGTCCGATGAGACCAAGATAAACATATTTGGTTCAGATGGTGTCAAGCGTGTGTGGGGGCAAACAGGTAAGGAGTACAAAGCCAAGTGTGTCGTGCCTACAGTCAAGCATGGTGGTGGGAGTGTCATGGTCTGGGGCTGCATGAGTGCTGCCAGCACTGGGGAGCTACAGTTCATTGAGGGAACCATGAATGCCAACATGTACTGTGACATACTGAAGCAGAGCATGATCCCCTCCCTTCGGAGACTGGGCTGCAGGGTAGTATTCCAACATGATAACGACCCTAAACACACCTCCAAAATGACCACTGCCTTGCTAAAGAAGCTGAGGGTAAAGGTAATGGACTGACCAAGCATGTCTCCAGACCTTAACCCTATTCAGCATCTGTGGGGCATCCTGAAACGGAAGGTGGAGGTGCGCAAGGTCTCTAACATCCAGCAGCTCTGTGATGTCGTCATGGAGGAGTGGAAGAGGACTCCAGTGGCAACCTGTGAAGCTCTGGTGAACTCTATGCCCAAGAGGGTTAAGGCAGTGCTGGAAAATAATGGTGGCCACACAAAATATTGACACTTTGTGCCCAATTTGGACATTGTCACTTAGGGGTGTACTCACTTTTGTTGCCAGCGGTTTAGACATTAATGGCTGTGTGTTGCGGTATTTTGAGGGGACAGCACATTTACACTGTTATACAAGCTGTATACTCCCTGCTTTACATTGTAGCCAAGTGTCATTTTTTCAGTGTTGTCACATGAAAAGATATACTGAAATATTTATGAAATGTGTGTGGGGGGGTGTACTCACTTCTGTGATATACTGTATATTATAAGGATATTCAAAATGTCCCTGACATTACATTTCCAAAATGTAACAACTGGAGGGCCCTAAGTAAGATACTGAGTCCTGAAAACTGATAACTAGCGTTGAACCAAAATTTCTCAAAAGTCATTTAGAAATAGAAGTCTGCTTCACAGAATCATTTCTAAAATCTCTCCATCAACTTTGGGGATGGGGAGTGTGCCTCCCCATCCAGACCACAAGAGTGCCCTAGAATGACATGTGGTAGAGGGTATTATAGAGGAAGCAAAATCATAGCCAAACTGCTAACAGTGTTGCAGTTCCTAACATGTATTGTGGTAGCACAAAAATAAACAATATTTTCAGGAAAGCAGAACTAAAGCCATGTGAAAACCAGGACTGATGGTGAACCCAACTTCTGAAAAATTGTGGAAAAGATTTCCTTTAACTGGAGAAATCTGGAGAAATTGTCTTCCCAATTGCTGTGCCCTATATCAGAGTACAAAAGGGACGTGGTGGCGCTGCGGGTTAAGCCGCTGAAGCCTCTGTGCTGCAAGGTCAGAAGACCTGCAGTCGTAAGATCGAATCCACGTGACGGAGTGAGCCCCCGTCGCTTGTCCCAGCTCCCGCCAACCTAGCGGTTCGAAAGCATGCAAAAATGCGAGTAGATAAATAGGTACCACCTTGGTGGGAAGGTAAACGGCGTTCCATGTCTAGTCACGCTGGCCATGTGACCACGGAGGATTGTCTGCAGACAAACGCTAGCTCTATGGGTTGGAAACGGAGATGAGCACCGCCGCCTAGAGTCGGACACGACTGGACAAATTGTCAAGGGGAACCTTTATATCAGAGTACAGAATTTTGGGAGGCCTTTTGTGCCTATCTATAATTTAATTTAATTGCAAACCTCCATTGTCCAATGCAAAGAGGAGATGGAGCCATCTAGGACATCCTAGGAGTATGAAACTTTGAATGCCAGAACAAATCTAGACTCTTTTAACTTCTGTTTTTAGAAAATTACTTGATCACTCTTGCTATTCCACCTGCTCTTTGAACATGGCCAGATTGGAGGCATTCCTCCTTAAATAGGAAAATGTTTAACTCACAGTGAGTGAGAACAGTATTTCAAATGGTGACTCATCTGTTTCTTGAAGAAAGGTAAATAATGCTTCCTTATCCCTGCTCAAAATGTTCTAGTTAATACATTAGTTAATGTTGTCTTTGCTGCAGTATCACATTATTGCCACTTTGATTCATAATCAGAACCAAATAAGCTTTTTAAAGCTCCTCCATGCTCCAATGACCTGTCTGTGGCTGAAAGGAAATTACATATGGCCCTTCCTTATGCTTTAAATGTTCCATATTATACTATGCTAAATGACCACAACAGATTATGTACCTTCCTTAGATTTCTAAACTTCTTTGGAACCTAAAGAAAAAACAAATTTCAAGTTGTTGATAACCTATTGAACTAGGATTGCAGCATTAACAGATGAACTAATCTATTCTTCTATTGTATATTGGGAGTTTAGAGAATCTAGTTATATTTTAACAGAGCTGGGTATGTTTACCATTTGACAGTTTCCACAGAAGTAGCCATGTTATTCTTTGTTAGTGTAACCAAAAAGAAAGAAAAAAATTGTGGCACCTTTACAACAAACAATTTTTTCATGACCTTTCAAGGATTCCAATCCACTTATTCAGATATTTACTCCACACTTCTTAATTTTAAGTTTTTAGGAAATCATTTCAAACATTACTGTGCTTTTGTTCCATTGTACAGTATCTTTTTTCCTCTTTCTTCTCTGAATGTTCCCTTTCAAGATCTTTAATTAACCATTTAGCCTAGACTGGTTATTGTTGTTATCTCGCATTTTACCCTGCTGCTCCATATCCTCTGGAATGTCCTTATTTATTTCTGAATAAACAACCACCTCTTTTCATCCATTAGGAAGACTTCTGAATTGAGTCCCTCTTCAGTTGGTATTCTCTAGCAGACCCTTCTCCATTTCTTCTAATTCCTATGTAACATATTCCATTTTAATAGGTTATGAAGGTTTTGGGCAGGGTCCATCTTGTCTTTTAATTATTCTGTCTTGTCTTTTAATTATTATCCAGCATGAAGCTAGATGGTAATTAGATAATGATATATTGACATTGGTCATTATTTTAAGTAATTCTCTTTCTCTCTCCCATTCATGTCAAAAGCATCACAGGCTGCCTGTTCTCCATGTTTGCAAAGAACCATGTCAGTGTGAAAACTCCATTTTCCTAAGTTAGCTTTGGTTCTGCCAATTCCAGTCCATAGCCTATTAAATGTCATCTGACCAGTTCTCTGTGTGATCAGGGGCTAGATCTTTCATCCATTTTAAGAGTTAGATAGTGTTTTTTCCCCCCACATTATTATCTGGATGTTCTTCTGCTGTTTTTTTCAAGATTCAAATACTGTATGTTCTGATGAAATTTTTTATTTGATTTTAGTCTGGGAGGGATGGGATGGTAGCCAGAGAAAGGATGCACAATTTATGTAGATATTGAGTATTATTTATTAGCAACTATTTAAATAACTGTTATAGGCTTTGATGACTGTTGGAAGCTATCCCCATAGCATATAACTAGAGACCATATCTCTAGGGATGTGCACTAGAACCAAAATTCAGAATTGGAATTTGGATTCAGAATTACAGCCCTTCAGATTCGGAATTTAGAATTTTAAATATTAGGAATTCCCAGATATCCCGAACTGTTAGAGTCAATATAAATACTATACAGTGGTGCCTCAACTTACGAACGTCCCAACTTACGACCATTTCGAGTTACGACCAGCTCCGGCCGCAAAATTTTGCTTCTACTTGCGACCGGAGCTTCGAGTTACGACCGGAAAAAAGGTGGGGAAAAAGGCATGGGATTTAAATTACTAACCGTTGGTCAGCAAAGAGGCTGCTTCTTTGTAGCTCTTTCACCCCAACGGTTAGAGAGTGTGCGTCGGAGGAGGCTTCGGACTGCCTGGTGCTGCTTTCTGCTTCTGAGTGAGTACATACAGGGTTTTGCAGGGTGGGTTTGGGCTGGGGGGGTTATGTTTCTGTGCTGTGATTTTTTTTGTGTTTTGGTGTGGGTTGTTTTTTTCAGCCCCAGCGCGTTCTGATGGGGCTTGCTGTGTTGTTGGTTTTTTTGGCGATTTTTCCCCCAGCCCCAGTGCCTTCCGATGGGGCTTGCTGTGTTGTTGGGTTTTTTGGTGATTTTTTTTTCATCCCCAGCGCGTTCTGATGGGGCTTGCATTGTTTTTTTTGGGGTTTTGGTGATTTTTTTCCCCCCGGCCCCGATGCATTCTGATGGGACTTGCAGTGGGTTTTTTTTTGGGGGGGGGGGTTTGGTAATTTTTTTCTCTCGTCTGGAACGGATTAATTGTGTTCCAATGCATTCCTATGGGAAATGGTGCTTCGACTTACGACCATTTCGAGTTACGACCATCTTCTGGAATGGATTACGTTCGTAAGTCAAGGCACCACTGTATAGTCATTATTTTCCCCTTTAAAAAAAAACCACAAGGCAAAACATTTTAAAGGATTTTTCTGTGTCCTCTGACACTTTCCCAGTGATCAGTCCAAAGAAAAAGAGTGCACATCAAGAATCAGCAGTGGCTAGGTATTAGGAAATGTCTGTAATGGGCATACTGATTGAATCCTGAACAGTGGGAATGCCAGCAGGGAATGCCAGCAACATTAGGGAAGCAGAGCAAATTAGCTGTCTCTTTTGGCTTGCAGGGCTCCTGCATGTATGCCTCTATCTCTACCTCTGTCATGCCCTTCCTCTGGAAAAGTGTCTCTGGAAGCCAGGTCCCTGCCATGCTTGTCAAGATAGTGTCCCAGAAAGCTTCCCTGTTGATGTAAGGGAGAGAGACTTGAACACTAAAATACAACTGCTGATACTGTTTGGTGCTATGAACATTGCTAACTTTTTGCTTGGTGTGACCCCATAGTGCTAGCGAGACCGTCTTCAGTAGCTGCTGCTGCATGTGATGGAAAGTTGGATGGCATTGCCCCCTTTTGGTTCTGCTTAATGTGCATTGCCCGCTGTTTGGTTCAGGGGGGCTGCTAGAATATACTACTTCTTCTTCCACAAGGAGGCAAACCTGTAGTGGAGCAGGTCATTTAGCTTGCTGGCCAGAGCCACTACTTCAGGCTGGGGAAAAAAACTTTTCTCCCTCCAAGGAATCCCCCCCTCCACCTAGATTGTCTCTCATTATGCCCTCCATCATGCCAATCAAGCCCTGGGACACTGGGGTCACTTGGCTAAGGATGGCTGTCTCCCCACCAAAGACCTTTGTTACACTCTCAAAACTTCCACAAATGAAAACCAGTGTTCTCCACCAGAGAATGGCTGGTCATCCAGGGCTTTTATTCCTCCTCAGTGATGTATAATCCTGGCATACTTTTACATTTGCAGAAAGCCTTTTCCTGGACCCATCCAAGCTCCTCCAGCATATCCTGGAACTTATTCTTGAGATGTGGGTCTGGCATTTGCTACCTCCCCACTCTTGCTATTTCTCCATCTACCTCCCTCCTTCCATGGGCTGGTGGCTCAACCTCTGCCCTCAGATGACTCTTACCCTTCACAATAAGGAAGTCACTTGCCCCCACAGTGCCCACTTCATTTGCCAGCAGCAATGCCCTGTGTTCAGGTGTGCTAAGCATGCTACCGTTGGAGAGGTGGCCCAAGTTCTGCCCATGCTTGAGCACTTTATTGCAGTGCATGCATTCAGTTGAAATGCTTCCAGACTGATTTCTTGGGAGGTGCAATTTTTGACTGCATGTTCCTAACAGGGTTTGCTCACTAGTAATTCTGGCAACTGGTGGGAAAATATAGCAGGAGGGCTAGGGGTGATTTCAGTGTCACATGCTTCTGAAATAGTGCCCATCTGAGTCCCCTCAGCCTCCTCCTCCCCCACATTAGATGTGTATGTACATGAAGGGGAGTTCTCCCCAATCACCATGCTGCTTTGCACAGGAGAGATTTGCTGGGAATGGGGCTTTGGGGTAAGCCCTGGAACCATAGGGCACGGATATGGAAGGCAATGTCTGGTGCTCTTCATAAATCTCTTTCCCAATTACAAAAACAGCATTGCCACTTCTGCCTGAGCTGACAGTGTCAGTCTCAGTGCTGATGCCATCCTTGTCCTTTTCTGGCAAATAAGCTCCTTGGGAGAAAAGTGCCTTCATCACCATCTTTTTCGGCCCTTTGTCCTGGCTGGATTACACAAAGATGTCACTGGAACATGTCTGACATTCACTCAGATCTGTCACCTTGGGTCCTTTTAAGGAGAAAGGTGGGGTAAAAATATTTTAAACAAATAAAACATCTGTCCCACCTTGAACCAGAGGCTTCTCTGCCACCTCCTTGGTAGATAGACACACTTTGTACTGCTGCTCTTCCATGGTGTTAGTGCTGAACAAGGCAGGTGGCTGACAGATTTTTTTGGGGGGGGGGGGCTCATAATAGCAGTTGTAGGGTATCTTTTTCCTTCTCCTCTCCTCTCAGTAAAAGCTGCTGCAGTGAGTGCAGGCAGCATTCCTCCAGTCTTCCCCAAGCGCCTACTTCTTCCACCACATCCATGTTTCATATTACCTGCAGATTCTACCCATCCAATTCTGCTACAGCAGAACAACAAACCCTTCCAATGAAAATAACATATACAGACAAAATATCTATTAACTGTTTTCCTTTTAATGCACTAGCAGCATACTATAGTATAGCGAGAACATCTCACCGTGCCTTATTGAATGAAGCAAAGTTAATTCCAGAAGGAAGCATCTTAGTGAACACCCTTGGACTGGTGCAAGTATTCTCGTGTCATGAATGTAGTCTACATTCATGACACGAGAATAACAACCTATTCTACTATTTTAAAAGGTAAACAGTATAGTGGTCACATTGAAGTATGTGGTGGCTACAATCTTAACTGTAAAATATATACATTATATTGTGGTATATGAGTTTTGGAGTCACCAAATACCTATTACCAGAATATAATACATTCATTCATTCATGGAAAACTGTATTATTTTATGACAACAGAAGATTTCGGTTTTTAACTTAAGGCTGGATTTCTAGACAGATAGCCAAACTAGACTGATTAGCTCATCTAAGCGCAAAGCAAAGGTCGTTACATGTTTCTTTTTTTTTTCCACTTGGAAGATGTCCATCTTTATTCAAACTGTAATATTAGTATGACTGATCATGTGTATGCCAATTATTTAAATGGTAAATAAATCACACTAAACAAGTGTGCAATACTGAAGTTACACACTACAATGCAATTTTTTAAAAATTACTTAACATTATAATTTTAGTTGCGATATGGCTCAGATAATGGAATGCTATTTGATAAGAAAGGATTATTGTCTGAAATAGGTATAAGAAATATTTTATCTGCATAATAGGTCACAGGGGGACAATAAAGTTCCACAAATCTCTTGTTCATTGATTTTAGTAATTGAGCAAAATGATGTTTAGATAACAATCTGGAGGAAAAAGTAATTTTAACTATTGGAAGATGTTATGATAGCAGTATGCCACTGGTTCTTCCAGGTATACTATCATTATAATATCTTACAATGGTTAAAATATATGTAATCCTGCTGCTGGTTTCTTAAGTATCAGAATGCCGAGAGTGCAAATATTGCATATGTAAAAGTGTTTAAATATTAGTGTAAGGGCAGACATGTATACTTAATTAACTTCTAATATACAAAATGAGAATGGAATTATTTTTTCAGTTTGGTTACTATACTTTTGTAATACTTTGTTAAGTTCTTAATGGTTCATTTTGAAAACATTAAATTTTACATCTTGGAACATTCAATAGATATAGAAACACTCATATATATATATATGCTTGCATACATTTGTCAATAAAAGAAGATAATATAAATTCTTCTGAACATTTAGTTTGTCTGCTTTACATGGGGCAAAATGCTTAAAGGATATTCAGAAGAACAAAGTTAATTATACAAGGGGCAGAGCATTTATTCAGTTCACTCTGAAATAAACCCTAGCAGGGAAAATTTTAGTTGTCATAAACATTGGCTTTTCCTTTTCCCTAAAGGTCTGTAAGGTTTTTAGGGAAGATGTTCAAGTGTCAGACCATCTCTGACTTGACAAGATTTTGTACAGTATATTTAACTCTCTTGATACCATTGATGGCTGCACCTTTTGCATTCCTTATGCTGTTTCACTTCCAGACCTATCACTACAGTGTCCTTACATCATCCCCATTACAATTTTCTAGAGCTGGACTATTTATCTTCCTTTCAACTGTAGGCTCAATTAGGTCCTTGGCCAAATGATATTTCAGTTGTAAAGCATCTTTGCTGTCCCACTCAATTTGTGTAACTGTTTAATAACTTACTTTTAATGCATTTGATAACTGGATTGTATGCTTGAGTTGCCCCTGTCATCTAAGATAAGTTTGCTTGCATGTATCTGACTGTATTACTCTCTCACACACTTTGTTTTGAATAGACATTGATGTACATTTTTCTAAAAAACAACTTTAAACTAGAATGTTATGACACCTCTGGTCATGAAGGTCAGTGCTGCCAGCTGTAGATGTGAAGATGATTTTGTTGTATCATTTGGCTCTGCTCCTAAGTGGATAGTTGGATGGTTGCCCATGGAAGCAATCCATCTTAAAGGAAGGGGGAGAAGAGGTTGTGGGCAAGATCCAAGGGCACTGTGGGGTGGGAATTGGCCCACATGTGGGTAGTTCCACATAGCTGCTATACGAGTTCCCTCTCTCTCCCCCCTTCCCCCATTATTTCTTATCTTCTCCTCTTGGACTAGCAAAATTATATAAGAGTATGCATTATTTCTTGTGAGAAAATCTCTCCCCATACTGGGTCAAATTGATTTCTTATTCAAATGTCAATCTAATTTTTTTTAATAGAAAATTAGTTATTCAGATTCTCTGTAAACATACAAAAAGACTGACTATTCGTATTCATGTTCCTAAACACTAATTATCAGGCTTATTTGTGGCCCAGTACGATTTTTAATAGCATGGCAGAACTAGAGTTCACTTAGCAGACTGTTTTTCACAAACCAAATAGATCAAACTGATTATTATTTACATTAGGAAAAATGTGGTTTTTTTCAGCTGTTCAGATTGTTAGGTATAACACATTGTTATGTTTAGTCGTTAAGTCATGTCCGACTCTTCGTGGCCCCATGGACCAGAGCACGCCAGGCCCTCCTGTCTTCCACTGCCTCCCAGAGTTGGGTCAAATTCATGTTGGTCGCTTCGATGACACTGTCCAACCATCTCGTCCTCTGTCGTCCCCTTCTCCTCTTGCCTTCACACTTTCCCAACATCAAGGTCTTTTCCAGGGAGTCTTCTCTTCTCATGAGATGGCCAAAGTATTGGAGCCTCAGCTTCAGGATCTGTCCTTCCAGTGAGCACTCAGGGTTGATTTCCTTCAGAATGGATAGGTTTGTTCTCCTTGCAGTCCAGGGGACTCTCAAGAGTCTCCTCCAGCACCACAATTCAAAAGCATCAATTCTTCGGCGGTCAGCTTTCTTTATGGTCCAGCTCTCACTTCCATACATCGCTACTGGAAAAACCATAGCTTTGACTATGCGGACCTTTGTTGGCAAGGTGATGTCTCTGCTTTTTAAGATGCTGTCTAGGATTCTCGTCGCTTTCCTCCCAAGAAGCAGGTGTCTATTAATTTCGTGGCTGCTGTCACCATATGCAGTGATCATGGAGCCCAAGAAAGTAAAATCTGTCACTGCCTCCATATCTTCCCCTTCTATTTGCCAGGAGGTGATGGGACCAGTGGCCATGATCTTCGTTTTTTGGATGTTGAGCTTCAGACCATTTTTGGCGCTCTCCTCTTTCACCCTCATTAAGAGGTTCTTTAATTCCTCCTCACTTTCTGCCATCAGAGTGGTATCATCTGCATGTCTGAGGTTGTTGATATTTCTTCCGGCAATCTTGATTCTGGCTTGGGATTCATCCAGTCCTGCCTTTCGCATGATGTATTCTGCATAGAAGTTAAATAAGCAGGGAGACAATATACAGCCTTGTTGTACTCCTTTCCCAATTTTGAACCAATCAGTTGTTCCATATCCAGTTCTAACTGTTGCTTCCTGTCCCATATCTAGATTTCTCAGGAGATAGATAAGGTGGTCAGGCACTCCCATTTCTTTAAGAACTTGCCATAGTTTGCTGTGTATGTATGTAGTATAACACATACCTGATAATAATAATGTGCCATCAAGTCAATTCTAACTTATAGTGACCCTTTTCAGGGTTTTTCAGGGAAATAATACTCTGAAGTGGTTTACCATTCCCTTGTTCTGGGGGCACCCTGGGACTGTGCAGCTTTCTCAAGGACACACAGGCTGACTCTACTCATAGGAGGCACAGTGGGGAACCATGGAATAATTGAGTTGGAAGGGGCCTATAAAGCCATCAAGTCAAACCCCCTGCTCAATGTGGGAATCCAAATAAAAAATAAATCTGACAGAGAGTTGCCCAATTTTCTCTTGAATGCTTCCAGCATTGGAGCACTCACCACCTCCTGAGGTAATTAGTTCCATTGTCGAACTACTGTAACATTTAAGCAGTTTTTCCTGATAATTCAGTCTAAATATGGATTTCTATAGCTTGAGCCCATTATGACATGTCCTGCGCTCTGGAATGATAAAGAACAGATCCTGTCCCTCCTCTGTATGACTACCTTTCAAGTATTTGAAAAGTGCTATCAAACTCAACCTCTGGCTCCACAGCAAGATACCTAAACCACTGAGCTATCCAGCAACACACATATTCTCCCTCGCAAGTACACTGATCACAAACACAATATTTTGTATCAAAAGGAAAAAAATCCTTAGTATCTCATCTTCTAGAATACAGAATTGTGATATTAGAGTAATGCTTTTGAAAGATGTTCAAAGGTGTCTTATCAAATACAGAATCCCACAAATGCTCAATATATTTCTCTAAGCATCTGTGGCAAGAACACATTCCTGGATTGAGTAAGTTAAAATTGACATAACCTATTGGCTCCACTTTGCTGCTCTGCTAGCATGTGGAACAGACCATGAAAGTACAATTTATAGCACCAACTCAGTTTCATTTTGCTGTCTGCTATACAGAAATGACAAAACATATTGTATTTCATTATTTTCCCACAGTATTTCTAGCTCTACAAAGAACAATGTAAAATACCATACTATAAGTCTTTAATTAAATATAGAATACAATTTTTGTGATTCTTTTTAAATATACAGAAAATTGTTGCAGTTGCAAGTGTTTTGGTACTCACATGTTCATTTCTTTGGTTTGCGTTGGAACAACACAAAAAAACAGAGAAGAAAAGTCTGATACAATCCCACACAGAAACCCAAAAATGCACTGGCCAAAATTATTGGCACCCTGTCTAAATTGTAAGAAATAATTGCTTTTCAAGCATGTGATGCTCCTTTAATTTGTATTTAGACACACCTGTTGCAAGTAAGAGGTATGGGCAATATAATAATCACACTTGCAACCAGTTAAGATGGAGAAAAGTTGACTCAACCTTTGTGTTGTGTGTGACACTGAGCATGGAGAAAAGAATGAAGTGTAAAGAATTGTCTGTGGATTTGAGAGAAAAAATTGTGGAAAAACATTGACAATCTCAAGGCTACAAGTCCATCTCCAGAGATCTTAATGTTCCTGTGTCCACTGTGCGCAATTTTATCAAGAGGTTTACAGCCCATGGCACTGTAGCTAACCTCCCTGGACGTGGATGGAAGAGCAAAATTACTGAAAAACTACAACGAAGGGTTGTTCGAATGGTGGATACAGAACCCAGATTAACTTCTAAACAAATTCAAGCTGATCTGCAGACACAGAGTACTACAGTGTCAGCTTGCACTATCTGTCGCCTTCTGAATGAAAAGGGACGCTACGGTAGGAGATCCAGGAGGACTCCACTGCTGACACAAAGCCATAAAAAAGCAAGACTGGAGTATGCCAAAACTTATGTGACAAAACCACAATCCTTCTGGGAGAACATACTGTGGACAGATGAGACAAAAGTAGAGCTTTTTGGTAAAGGACATCATGGCACTGTTTACAGAAAAAGAAATGAGGCATTCAAAGAAAAGAACATTCCCTACAGTCAAACATGGTGGAGGTTCAAAGATGTTTTTGGGTTGCTTTGCTGCTTCTGGCACTGGATGACTTGACTGTGTGAACGGTCAATCTGATGATTACCAAAGAATTTGGGGGCGCAATGTAGTGGCCAGTGTCAGAAAGCTGCATCTCCACCAGAGGTCATGGGTCTTCCAGCAGGACAATGACCCAAAACACAGTTCAAAAAGCACTCAGAAATGGTTACAAACAAAGTGCTGGAGAGTTCTGAAATGGTTAGCAATGAGTCCATAGAACACCTGTAGAGAGATCTCAAAACAGCAATTGGGAGAAGGCACCCTTCAAATCTGAAGGCCCTGGAGCAGTTTGCAAAAGAAGAGTGGTCCAAAATTCCAGTAGAGAGGTGTAAGAAACTCATTCATGGTTACAGGAAGTGATTGATTTCAGTTATTTTTTCCAAAGGGGGTGCTACAAAATATTAAGTTAAGGGTGTCAATAATTTTGGCCAATGCATTTTTGGGTTTCTGTGTGGAATTGTATCAGATTTGACTTTTCTTCTCTGTTTTTTTGTGTTGTTCCAATGCAAACCAAAGAAATGAACATGTGAGTACCAAAACTTTGCAACTGCAACAATTTTCTGAGAAAAGGGTTGCATTTTCTGACAGAATTGCAAGGGTGCCAATATTTTTGGCCATGACTGTATGTAATAAACTTAACAAAAGTACTATTATAATTTGATTAGTACACTCATAGATCTTATTAAAGGCAACATTCTTGTTAATTTATTTAATTTATTTATTTAAATGCCAGTCTGGTTAGTTTACATTCTGATGTTGAAGTTTTTAGGGTAAAGAATCTAGAGTTCTTTGTTCTCAAATATTGCAACAAAAATTTCCAAATCTGAGTAGCAGCTAGTGAGGAAGGTTGCAATGGAGAAGGGTAGTAGGGATGTATTTTGCAGCACTGAGAAATATAATAAATTATATGATATACTAGGCTCCACCAAAAATCATCCTTTGGTGCTTCTCATCCCTTAGCACAATGTTGCATTTTTTTATCATTATTGATGAAAGGCATAATGCAGCACTGCCCATAAGAAAGTTAAGAGATTCTATCATTCATTCTAAATGCTTTGTGACATTTGTGATTTTTATTGCTTGAAACATGCAACAATGATTCTGCGTGCTCCCAGTGTACTCAAGATTTACAGTGGCTGTTCCACTTATTTTCAGTTTGATATCCTATAGGTTGAACACATCAGACACAGAATATCTGTGTTTGTTTTGCCTTCAGAGTAGTTTACTTTGACCTGCATTTCTACATATGTTTAGGGAAAATGCTATATAGGAAGATGATGGCATCAATCATTTTACAGGAACCTGGTATCACCATTTCATGATAGGGGTTCCCTTTGTGTTCTGGGAAATAAGCAATAACCTACAGACATTTTGTACAATTTGTTATGCAGATTTATGTAAAATGCTTAATGTTTATCCTTTTCTTAGTCTTCCCCCCTTCCAAGAATCCAAGAAATACCTTTCTTTCCCCTGAAGATGAGTATGGGAAAAATTCATTAGTTACATAAATAAAAAGAACAACTTAAAAGGTCAATCATACAAAAAGGTCAAGCATTTATTGTGTTGTTAAAAATAAAACATATATTTACATCTTAGTGCTAGTATAACTGAATTAACATATATACTTTCCACTTTGCATTGTTATTAGGTGAGGTAAAGGTCTATTTTTTCAATGGAATAACTGCACATTAAATCTTACAGCCAATTCAGCAAGCTTCTGTAACTACCTCTTGCATATCAGAAATATTTAAAGCCTTCGTCTCAGGAGTATGACCTCACAAGAAGTGCTTATTCTTCTCTCAGGGCAAGCAATGCAAAATGAGGAAAACTCAATTCATGTCCTCTAGATTATCTGGGTGCAAGATAAACACATTGTTTTCAAATATCAGCAGCACAACATTTGTATTAATTCTATTTTCAGTCATTCCTAATATGATCCAAATTATAGACCAAAAATGTGAGCAGCAGGTTTAACTGAGTACGTAGTACTACAGGAAAATGCAACTTCACACTGAATGGTAGAAAATGGCATACGCTATCCAAGCTCATTCTTTACTCCACTTGACAGAAACAACTTCAAGTATTGAAAAATGGTGCACTTATTTGCTTTGATTTGGAAGAAATAATTGTAAATTGATCATGGCAAAAATACTGAGAATTCTAAATATTATTATTGATTATATGCACATATGTATGTACGCACACAAACAGTGAAATATTTAAAATATCTTGACCTTAAGCATATTATTTAATGGAAATGTTTCACTGATTTCAGTGAGAGTTACTTCCATGTTTTTAAGATCAAGGAAACAGCTTCTGAGAAATGATAAGTTATCTTGAACGGAAAGCAAAGTCAAAGGTCCTCTTATTTTGGTTTTCTTTTAACTGTTCAGATTTAAACAAATAGCAGCAGCTAATATAACATGGGCTTATTCATACATGATAAACTCTCAAACAGTAAATAACGTCTGAGTCAGCCTTTCTATTCTTTGTTATTAATTTTAAATCAGAGGTAGCTTTTTTAGTTATCTGTTGAAAGAATGAAGCTAAATGTCAAAAGAAATCTATGAACAGCCTTTCAGTGGAAAGTATCATGTTTTTCCATCTCTATCCAAGCAGCAACATCTTAAGCTTGTCCCAATAAACTTATTTTTCATTTGTGCCTTGTTGTTTTACAGGTAATACACCTATATTTCACTGAGATGGTTGCCAAGGCATGTTATTCATCATTATCTGCAGAAAAAGAAGATTTAGAAATATTTAGTATGATGGTGGCATTTTAACAATATTCAGCTTTTTAAAAAACCTAGGCTAAAAGTAATGATCGTTTACTGAGAGTACAATGTATGAATATTGTATACTAAATTAACAGTAAATCTTCCCTATTTTCTGAAGCCTGATTGGTTTAACCTCATCTGATAACTTGCCATTACTGATGTATTTCTTCTACTGCTAAAAACTTCAGAGATTAAACTATATTTAATGTAAAGTAGAGCAGCATTCAGTGAAAGATCTGGATCTGCACCAAGCTGATATACTGTAGAAAAAATAATAATTTCAGCATATTTCTTTGCCAGCAATATTTGCACATCTTCCTATCTAGTCAGATATTAATAAAAATGCAGTTAAATTTCTTCCTTGAATTGCATGGCTTTGAGCAGCATGGCTTTGGTTATACATGGATTTTTTGTCAATAAATAGATAAATATTCAATAAATAAACATGTAATAAATACTGTGTCTCTGGCCACCCAGAACCAAGGGCATGAGCTCAACACCAAAGGTCTCAAAGTGGTCTACTAGCCCCCAAACACAACATCTCTAAATCATCTCTAGATCAGGGGGTCATAAGGACCTTTAAGGCCCATTATGCACAGTAATATATGGAAACTGTCAATGCTATAGAAGAGAATCCTGAGAAAGAGAACTGTCTCCATGTGTGAATCAACTGTTCATACTTTGTAGTTATTTGGGGGGGCATAAGAGTTATTGTACATCGATTTTGAATTACATAGGGATCAGGCACCCCTAAACTCAACATTGTTGAAGGGAGGTGTGATTGAAATTTGACGATTTATAGGACAAATGTGATTTTGTTAGCAACATCATAAAATGGGACTCAGTTTGATCCTGAAATTTGTCAAGGTACCTAAATTGTAAAGATACAGATTTTTATTCAGTGTTACACTGGAGGGCACAAGCACTTGTGGAAATAACAGTTTTCAGACACTTTACCTTCCTGATAAGCTCCATCTGCCATGACTAAATGGAGAATTTTTGCATATTGATGCTTATGTTCATTTCCTAAAATATTCTGAACAATTGTTGAACAAATATCAATGTTCTCATCTTCATCTTCATGTATAGCCTACAAGAAAAAGGCACAGAAATGTGCTATTTGGAATAATAAAAAGTGATCAAGAATGAAATGTAACTGCTGCTCTTTTATTTTACATCACTTTCTCTTGTCAAACTATCCAGACACCTAATATGCCCCATAAAAACAAACTTATGTTCTGGATAAAAAGCACAATTCCTATTTTGCAATAATTGTTTCTTATTTATAAATCTCAGTGTTTTTCTACTTTCTTCAGAATAAACATTCTACAAACCTTTATTTTGTCATAAACTTCAATGAATTTTTCAAAACCTATTTCTTGCTCCAGTTCACATCTCAGCTCTTCCAAATGACAGAAGATGCTATCACACTCTTCACATTCACTAGCATTATCACCATCACTGTCATCTACGAAACAAATATAGGACATAGTAACATTTCATCATTTTTGTAGTAATGTATATTCCACCTTTGTACATGCTCTTTGCTACTTAGAATCAAAATCCTGAAGAGACCATATTAACAGCCAAGTCTGCTTTCTATATTTTTATTGTGTACTTGTATATATGCTGAGGTAATATAATACAGGTGCCTAGTGTACTGCCTCATCTTGGAAACAGTGACCTAGCACTAGACTTTTAGGGAAATAGAATTCCCTCTTTCCTGTGCAGTCTAAATCTGGCTCCAAAGAGTATCCAAACATGGTAGAGAAGACTCAGGGAATACACTGATACCTGTAGCAGACAAGGGAGATTACCCCTCTTAGGGGTATTACCCCAGTGTATTAGAATGTATTACCCCACTAGAGGGGGATCCGCCAGCAGACCCACCACCTTGGATTCTGGCTAATGCATTCTGAGAATCTGTTAGCTAGGACACTTTCCAATCATTTTAGAATTATGGTATTTTCAAGGAGAACTAATTACATTACAGATAGCCCCATTGCATTTGCAACTATTCTTTCCAAACAAGTCTGTGCATAAAGTAATTGCTAATTTACATCAAGCACCCTTGAGCCCCTTTAGTGTTTACTGCAACCTATCCTAGACAACCAGACATTTTTCATAAAACAAAACAGGCATTCTGAATTGGACGATGTAGAAATGGGGAGAAGTAGAAAACCACTGAGTTATCCTGCAGTTGTGTAGCAGAATTCTATGAGCTGGTTCGCATGTGCTGCCAGTGGTAGCACCAGATCTTTACCACTTACTTCTATCACACTTAGGCCTACCTAAAATTATACTGAAGAAATTTAGTGACACAGCATCCCAGGCAAAGTAATCCACTGATATCATTTAGAAGCAAAATATATTTATGTAGATTCTTAATTGCTATAGAAAGCCAGAATGAAGTACTCTCTGTAAGGCCTGTCTATCTAATTAGTACATTTGTATTTGTCCCATAAAATAGGAAAGAACTTATAAAGGCTATGCAGGTCTTTTGGCAGCCTTCTGTACTTTGCACAATCCGGTTATCGCATGGAATTGCATTAAGGCATCCATCCTCTGCCTGTAGAATGCTGCACTGCACATGTATAAAAGCAGTTAAAACACTCTGAGGAATCTATAGATTCTGAAGATGAGGTGATAGGTACAGAATGAGGATGAAATGAATACTCACAAATTTTCTCATTCTTTATGAAAAAGATAAAATTGCTGTGAGATTTTTTTTGCTTCTGATATACATGAAGAAAAGACCAATACTTTTTTTTGTCAGCAGCAGCATGAGCAAAAAGAGGGGGAACATGTGGCACAAGGATCTTGAATTTTTGTGCAAAAAACCAAAGTTTTGGTGCAAATTGCAAGTTTTTCTCCCTGTAAAGGCCCAAAATATGGAAAATGCACAAAACCTCTTGCAACTCTAACCTGCAGGGAAAACTTCTCAAATCTGTTCTCAACTGCAAGAATGAAATGAACATAGATTTACATCTTTAGTATAGAGTGGGCTTTAATATGACCTAGCTTAGGAATGCTTGTGCTACATGTATTATTACACCTACATCAGAATGTGGTTCCTACTTTTTACTTTTCTAATGTATACTTCACAGAAGAAAATGGAACTTGGGCAATACTAGCACAAATTAGCTATGAATTTAACCAACACAGAATGTAATTTCCATTAAATAAATTAGATTAATAAATACAATAACATATGCACCATTTGTAAAACTTATTTTAGTAGTTTTTCTTTCCAGGTTGTGGAACTTATCCACAGCAAGCAGGGTCTCTTGTTTTTAATAGCCTCTCAAAGAGAAACTACCTCTAAGGCAAAACCTTTTAGAGCCATCATTCTTAGTCTGTACAGAGATATACCTGAATGCCATTCTTCATTAAGGGCACTTTCACTACTAGGATTGTTGTCATCCTCATCCACCTCTGTACCATTTGCTAGGCATTCAGCTTTTAAAGTTGCTTCTTCCTCTTCACTGAATTCATCACCAGGTTGCTCTCTGAGTAATTGCTCCATTGAAGCCTGAAGTTCCTGCAAATCTGTATCTGGCTCCCCGAACATACTGCAAGACAAAAGGTTTTCATGCCATTACCTTACATAGGAGGAGTTTTTTAAAAAAAAAATCAGATTAAAACTGTACATCATATTTTTAGCATAAGCAATAATTCACTTCTGACCAAAGACAACCAGGGTATTTCAAGGGGTCAGCCATGTAGTACCACTGTTCTGTGGATACTGCAGAAAAAACATTATACAGACAATATGCTGATGCTTGATCGCAAGGCTGCTTACCTACTGCAACAATTTCCCACTCCATCACTGCTATGGAAAATAAACAATGGAAAGATCTACACATTGCTGATGTGATATGGGAGCATGTCTGAAGGGAGCAGACTTTAACTACACTGCAAAAAGTGACAAACAAATTGGACCTTAATTTGTATTAAGATGAATACTGAAAATGATACAAAGAGTACTACTGGAACAAGTTGTGAACGTCCAACAAAGAACCCAAACTCAGATGATGTTAAGAGATGGCAGGAGCAAACCCCACTGGCATTCCATGATTAACTTATTGGAAGTGTACCAGCAAAGATTTATAGAACTTCACCTTCATCCAGATTTACATCCTAGAGCCTTGACCCAGAGAGTGAAAGCACATGCAACTCGGTGGTTGAAACCAGCAGTGTGGGCTTCGGGGGAGGTCATGGAATTGGTGGTATTGGAGCAGTTGGTGGTTATGTCAGGCCCCATCCTATGTAGCTGGGTGAGGAGTCACCAACCTGCTTCCTTTGAAGAGGCAGTGACTATCTTAAGAGGTGTACTGGAACACCAACAAAAGTCCCAGCATTTCATCTGTGCCAGCAGAGGAAAAAGATCAGGGGCAAAAGAAAATGCAACCGATTTCCCAAATGAACCTTCCTCCTCCAACTGTCTGTCCCCATCCACCCCATCTAAGTTCTACAGTGCCAATGGGGCCTCACCCAGTATGCTTGTTGATCACCACTGAACCAGGGATTTCATTACCTCCTCCCTGCTGGTCCAGTAAGGCAGGGCAGAAACTAGTGTGCTTCACTTGTGGGCAGGAGGAGCAATTCAAGAAAGAACCTCCACTCGTGGAATGCTTGTGGGCAGACATGTTTATAGCAGCTCAGGTGGTTGGAGTTGAGAAGCCTGGCTGGGAGGTAGAGGGCTGGATGAATGAGGTGAAGAAACGGGCACTCATTATACTGGGCATGGATGTACACTATTCCATAGTTTGCTCAGGGGGAGGGCCAAGGGGACTTTTGATGGTACATTATGTTCACGTGGATATCAAACCTTATGGTATGGCATGGATGCATTTTAAAACTGGAAAGGAGAAATGAAAACTCTGGGTGGTTATAGTACCAGATTTGTTCTGGGAGCAAGGTTCCCTCTAAGGCGCGTGCCTGCACAAGCACAACTCTGCCTCCTCCACGCAGCAATCATTTTCAGCCCCTCTGGTTCTGGTTGTGACAGAACCCCACACGCAGGGGGCAGAGTCACACATGCACACAAGGGCAAAGTCACATGCGAGAGAGGTGCAGCCCCATCCAGCAGGGCTGAAAATTAGAGGGTATGTTGTCTGGGAGGTGTTGCTAGGCAGAGACTGGGAGGGCCTTGAATTTCTGACTCAGCAGGAGGGGTTGGAAGAATCCGAAGAAGTGAGTTGTTGGGGGAGATTAGTCACGAGTAAATATAGTTGTGGCAACAAGAAGATCCCTCTTTAATTTGAGCCTTAGCAGCTGTTTAACCAAAAGGAGCAGTGCAATCAAATGACTCAGGGTTCGAATTGTGGGGAGGGTTGGTATGCCTATCCCATACTTCAGTCAGAAACTATTCTTCCGAAAACATGTGGCCACTGAGCATGAAACTTTAGCTATCCACTGGGCCACTCATGCCCTCAGCGATTACCTCTTAGGTTCTCATCTCACTCTAACAGTAGATCACCCCCCTCTCCAATGGTTGCAGCAATTGAAAGACTCTAATCCCCACCTCACAAGATGGTACTTATCCTTACAGCCCTTTTCATTTGATCTAGTTTATTGCAAGGGCCAAGCACACACTAATGTTGATTATTTCTCTTGCCAAGGTCCCTGGGGAACAGAGGAGACAGTGATGGCCCACTTGGTGGTAGTGGTGGTGGGAATCAGTTATATGAAGAGGACAAGGACACAGATGCCCCTGTTGGTGGTCCATTGATCTCTGACCTATGACCCACATGACCCACCCAGCCTCCCAGTGAACTGATCTCAGGGTCTCCTGTGTGAGACACTGAAGTAGAACACACCATCATAAATAGTTCCTAGGAAAGCAGCATACAGACAAGAGGCCTATGTGGTCATCTTGACTATGGGAATTGTAGGGCCCCAGTAAGAGAGAGGGAGGTGTTACTTTGCCCCTGGTGCATGGCAGATGTAAAGGCTGCCTTGCCATCAAAAGTAGAGGAGGAAAAAAAGCCACTGCAGGAGAGAGAAGCCTCAGGGGGAGGGGACCACAAAAAGAGGAAGAATCAGAGACAGGTCAGGGGGAGAAAGGGCAAGATGGCCCAGGAGAGACAGAAGGATAACATAAAAGTGAACCAACAGAATCAGAAAAGGAAGAGCAGGGGATCCTTAGTGAACTTCAAAAGGAAGAAGCCCAAGAGAAGGAGAATGAGGTGATGTCTGGAGTACTGGTCACTACTTTCTGGGCTGAGGATTCACTTGGTGAAGAACTACAGCCCTCAGGGAAATGGGACAATATTTATGAATGGAGAGGAGTACTAGTCCAGTTGAGAGACCATAAGTGTGAAGGGGAGAAGCATGAACAGCCCCACCGACAGTCGTACTGGGGAGAGCAGAAGAGATGGAAAGCTAGGAAGGTGGGAAAGCCTAAACCCATGCTGAGTCAATGCTGGAGCAAGAAGAGACATTGGGAGCATCATCATGTGGAGGATGCCGGGGAAATTAATTAGAAGCTGGCAGAAGACAGGACTCATCAGATTTCCTTACTCAGGGGTCTAGTGGTGAGAACTAAACTCCCAGGACTGACTGACTGACTCCCTCTTGGTGGACAAAAGTGTGGGGGAAAATAATATTAAAGGACCTTAGGCTGGTGTCAGGAACTAGGTCAAGGAAGGCTGACTGTGTACTGAACTGGTTATTGTTCACTTGCTCTCAAGTTCAATAAATTCTGTTCTGTTTCAACACGTTGGTCTGAAATATATAGATTCAAGAATGGAGGATGGACCACCTGCTGGCCAAATCAGGGCTGGCAGGGCTCACTGACTGACAAAATATTTGCTGAAATCAAGATACAATATTAGGAATGGGACTTCTGGGTTTTTTTAGACTACAGCAGCCAAAAGTCTGTTGGAATTGCCCCAGGCAGAATTGTGGGGGCTTTAGCACCCCCCAAACCCTCTCAAGTGTTTCATGTAACTTAGAGCTGTGCAAAAATGAGAAAAGGTCTTTTTCTATTTCTGACTCTCCATTCCCACTGCTATTCACAATGTAGCACTGGTTTTATTTCCTTCTTTGAGGAAGGCCACCAAAACACTACATTGTTACTTGTTTTTAAATGTAGTTACAATGTACCTTAAAGACTTATGTTTTAAAACTTCATGCTTCCTACAGATAGATAAGCAGAGGCTTGTGACTCCAACAGTGTGGGACAGTGAATTCAGTGTAAATTTTAGAAATAGGACCAGAAATGGATAATAATTTTAAAGTTCAGGTTAAAATTCAGAGTAGACTCACCACCCCCACAATATGTTGGATAATTTTTTCAACATTTTTGTCTTGTTTACTCACATATCTTCAGAATCAGAATGTTCTTTGACAGGCTCATCTTCTATATCATCTATTTCAAGATTCTCTTGATTCTGTACGTCAGCAACACTAGGGACATCAACTAATGTTCTATATAGCTTGGAAAGATCTGGGAGGGAACATGTTCTCAACAACTGAAAAGAAATATTGCATTACTGAGCACATCACAGCATGAAACAAAATCTACCTGAAAAGAAAAGTGGCCAGGATCCTTTTGCTTACATATGATGGCATAAGTCAAATGGTATAAATTGCAGCAATGAATTGCTACTAGTTAAGTCAACATTTGTCCACCCTGTCTCATACACCCGTTGCATGACTTGGTACAAAATGATCACTGACTTCTTAACTACTGGCAATTCATTATTCTGATTTATACTATTTGATTTACACGTGTTGCATAAAGAAAGAGATTCTGGTCAGTGTCTTAATCAGTTCTGACTTATGAGGCTTCTAAACAAAAATAAAGTGTACATGTATCTGAAAATAGTTATGATAATAAACTTCCTTTCAATTTGCTTTAGGGTGCAGAAGAATCGGGGTGGTGGGGGAGACAACACAAAACAAAGCTGAACTATTACATAGTTTTCATGCTCAGGTAACAGTCTCTACTTAAAAAAGGAAGGAAGTCAAGTTCTTGGAAATGTTTCTATGCAACTGAAAGACTTCAGAATTCAGTCAGGACAGTTAAGGTACAGAACTCTAGTTTTAATCAGATAAGAAAGGAGCCACATGTAGCCCAATTTACACAATGAGCAGTCGTATAGATTGAAATGTGCAAACTTTGCACAGAATGTCAAATTCAAAGTTACATAAAGACTATGTAACTACACAGTATGTACTTCCTTGCATAAAAGTTCTTACCCAGAAATGCTTTTTTGGTAACTGTACAATAATAACTTAAGCTACTCTTTTGTGGTATTTTCTGTGACTACATAAAACAAGATACATCTGTTTCCAGTTGTAAGGTTTTTGTTGGAGAACAAGGTGTACCATATAGTGTAACACTACAACATTTTTTACACTTGCCTTTGGATTGTTTGCATCAAAGAGGCCTGTAGAAAGACCTATCAACAGCGAATTTTTGCCTTTTGTCTTCTCAGGGGATACAGAGCGTGATCTTGTTGGAAGAGAATCTTCAAGGGAAGACTGTGCTGACAGAACTGGAAAAGCTGTTAATCTTGCTTGGTGCTGTGCCACCTTCTGGAAAAAGGGTTCCGGTTGCATAGGATCATTGGACTCTGGTGTAATCAAGAAAAAAGCAAGTCAAAACTACAGTTTTACAAATACATGAAGCTGTGCAAGTAGTTTTAGTGAACATAACTGGAAGGTACAATTCGAAATTAAGCACAGAAACTGGTTGTTCAGTTGACATTAGCTTATTTTAAAACTGCTGATTGATGAAAAAGGTGGATTATAGGTATATAAATAAAACTGCTACCAAAACAAGGTATCAGTTCTTCAAGCAAATCTGAAAACTCCCCAGTGTCTTTCATTTTATTATTCTCATATTTTGTTCAGATTCTGGTTATTACATGCAGTAACTTTATGTTCAGATTAATACTAAAAATGTTTTATCAACTCCAATAGAGTTTGCTGTTTTAACACAAAACTAATTCAGTAAATTAGAAACTGCAGCCTTCTGAGGCAAAAGGAATGGATGTTAGAAACCACTACTACTGCTGCTGGATCAAAATGTGTCTCTCCTTTTTCCTCCTAACCTGATTCCCCTACAGAACTTTAAAAAGCAAGAGTCAGTTACAATCACTGGTCAACCCTCTGCTTGGATAAAGATCCCATTATTTACTCTCCATCATTCAGAAACTGGAGTCAAATTAGAACAGTTTAGAAATGTAAACCAGTTCTGGGTTTAGTCATCGTTTTATTTATTTATTTATTTATTTATTACATTTATACCCCGCCCATCTAGTCAATCGACTACTCTGGGCGGCTTTTTTCTTAGAATAAAGGCAGCCTCCAAATATAATAAAGCAATCAGAAAAGGCAGAATAGATCCTGCCTTTCTATTTAGCATGCCAGGAGCCAGGGATAGAGAAGGCACTATTGCCAAGATCTGCCCTATGATTAGGCAGCTTGAAGCACTTCCAGGGTGCAGATACTAAAGGGTGGGAAGAGCAATGCACTTGCAAGCCAGGGCTGAATGCCCAGCTCATTCTGGCCTGTGACCCCTAAACTAGCCCCCTCCCCTCAAGTGTAGTGCTATCCTTTTGCCAGTGAGGACATCACTAGCTCTTATTCCAGCCAGCTTGTATAATTCTTCCAATAAATATATTTGCTAGTCTAAGTGTTAATATGATGGTCTTCATTTTTTAACCAATATACATTTTTCTCCTTCCATTAAAATTGTTGGCTCATATTTAAATTCTGTTGTATAAAGTCCAACATTGATGATAACAATAACCTTTCCATATCTCCCCCTTACAATAACAAATAATTTGAATTTCACTTTCGATTAGTGTCAGGTACACTTTGAGACTCAAACTACATGAGATAACATGGGATTTATCTATTTAAATGTAGGCCAGTACCAATCACTTATAGGGGTAGGCATGGTAATTCATCTTGTAAGAGGAAAATGAACGCATGAAGGAGTGATTCCCTTGTCTATCTTCTGGGAATGGGTGGCTGCAAGTGCAAATTGAAAAGCTCCTTGCCAAACTCCTTTTCTTATCTCAATGTCCTTTGTTAGCTGATCTTCATCTTTCATGGAAGCTTTTATAGCAAGTATAGGTTTCCAATTACCGTATTTTTCCGTGTATGAAAGGACACTTTTTCCTAAAATAATCAGAGGAAAAATTGAGGGTCATTTTATACACGGAAGGCAGCAGCAGGAGGCAGAGACTGAGGCAAAGCAGCAGCCGCACTCGGCCGCCTCTCGTGGCTGCGCATTGACTGCTGCCGCCGCCATCCGATCACCTCCTCCTCCTGCCAGGGCTTGCCTCCAGCTCACGTCGCCTTGTCCCCTGCCTGAAGGAGACGATCGCTGGAGGAGGCGATCCGCTGGCGGCAGCAGTCAATGGGCAGCAGCGAGAGGCGGCCGAGCGCGGCTGCTTCTTTGCCTCCGTCTCCGCCTCCTGCTGCTGCTGCAGTCTCCTCCAGCGCCACTCACGGGTTCAGCAGCAGGAGGCGGAGGCAAAGAAGCAGCCGCGCTCGGCTGCCTCTTGTTGCTGCCCATTGACTGCTCCTCCACCTCCGGCAAGAGTAAAAATTAGGGGGTTGTCCTATACATTGGGGGGGTCGTATACACGGAACAATACGGTATTATCTCTTGAATTAGAACGTGTCTTACCAACAACCCCATCAACTTTCTGTGTTGGACTTTGTAGAGACAAAGTCAATAGCATCTCATAGTTAACATAGCAACCATACCTATTCACACCCATTTCTTCAAGAAAACCTTAAGCAAATGGATTATTCAGCTTATTTTCCTGTAGTCCCTGAAAATTTTCACTTTTGTTACATTACCCAAAAAGTAAAGTGTCAATCTCACTGAAATTTCAGGGATGATTCATGTCCTGTACATTTGATTGGAAATATTCATTAAAACATCTAAGTCATCACCCTCTATTAGCTTGAATACTTAAGCAAAAACATAATTGACTCTAGGAGTTTCACTGTTTTTGTTAGATGTACTACATTTTGAATTTCTGTATTTCCAGTCTGGAACAACATTTGAAACAACAAATTCTGTTTGTCTGTTGTTATCTTCAAACAGCTCTTTAACATACACCACACTGATTTTACCTTTGAGGACAATATCAGAGGAGTATTCCTATCCACTACTCATGGGTGATCTTTTTACACATGTTAAAGAGTTGCCGATCTTCTCTAGGTTCTCTCTTTCTGTACATCATATGGACCACCATTTCTCTTTGGATTCTCTCATTTTGTTTTGGACAATGTGTAATTCTCTGTATTTGATGTCTTCATTCTTCATTGTTCACCTCTATTTCTATTAACTCTACTGTTTCTTTTGTCATGCAAATTGCACTGATATCTGAGCTATTTAAGTATCCAGTCTTATTAATGACTTCAGGAATCCCCCCTAAACAATAGTACAGTAGGACCCCTGTATCTACAGGACTGGTATCAGTGGTTTCATTTTCCCATGGTTTACTGCAGTCATATATACAACCCAAAAGGGCTCCCCCTTGTGGCCTTTCTCCTGCCTGCTTGCATGTTACATTTATATACAGTGGTGCCTCGCTAGACGATGTTAATCCGTTCCACGAGGATCGCTGTCTAGCGAAAACATCGTCTAGCGAAGCACGTTTTCCCATTGGAATGTATTGAAATCGCTTCAATGCGTTCCAAGGGAAAACGCAGTCGTCTTGCGAAATTTCCCATAGGGAAACCTCGTCTAGCGAGTGAGGGTCCCCATAGGAATGCACTGACAGCTGCACTGACAGCTTTTGACCACTAGTCGGCGCACTCCTATGGGGAAACCTCATCGTCTAGCGAAATTCCCCATAGGGAAACATCGTTTTGCGAAGCGCAGTAGCGCTCGCAAAAAGGCATCGTCTAGCGATTTCCTCGTCCTGCGAGGCAATCGTCTAGCGAGGCACCACTGTATTGGATTCCTGTCCGTGGTTTCAGGTATCCATGGTAGATCGCAGAACCAATCTCCCATGGATATGGGGGTCCTACATGTATGGTGAGATCACAAACCCATTTCATTGCTAAGATTCTTTTGCTTTTTTGTATTTTCATTAATTTGACACAAATTACAATGCCAACAGGATCTCTGTCCTCCAGCTGGTACTCACAATGCTGCTGCCCAAAGTCAAATGAGATTTAGAGGTGACTTCAAGTTTCCATAGGCCTCTTGGCCAAGATTTCCCATCTAACGCAGTTGGCCCTTCCAGTCGCCGAGTTAATCAACCGTCATCCAAAACTAAGTGTGCCTGAGGCACACACTGGTGCTACTCATCAAAGTCAGTCTGAAAGCTGACCCTTCTTGTATGGCGGTTGTTAAGAGTTGTCTGTTAATAATTAATTTTCTCCTAGATTAATCTGGACATTATTTACCAATCTCCTCTAAATACATTTTTAAAATAGTAGCACAATAATATCACCTCTTGTTAGATTCACAGTCAAACTATATCACACTCATATAAGTTCAGTTACATATATAATAATTTACAATCCTGTATATTTTCTTAGAAAATAAGTGTCGTTGGGTCAATGGCACAAACGAATATAGGACTGCAGCCTAAATCCTCCTATTCGTGTTGGCAGAAGGGAGAAAGGGAGAAATACCCAAGGCACCTGCAGTCCCATTCTGGATTATTTAAAAGTATTTGCTGACCTACTGATGCTTCTTCATTGAATGGCATTTTTTTTAACATTCTATCTTCTGCAGGAGGATCTTCATTGTCATGCTGGCTATAATCAGTATGATCTCGTGACCTGTAAAAGTTAATCACAGCCAAAAGAAAAGGTTATGTAAAATAGTTTACTGTTAGTCCCATGTAAAGGAATTTCTAAGTTGGAGGCAGTACAAGGAGAAGAGGGCCTTACGTGGTTTCCTTTATTTTACTTTCTTTGACCCACACATCAGCAGCAACAGGCAGTACTTCTATTTTGCATTTATTTTCCTTGGTTTCTTCCAATAATTCTGCTTCCAAGTCCTCAGGCTCTGTGGAAACAAGTTGTGTTGCATCACAGTTTATTGCTATGGGATAGTAAGATGCGTAGCACTAAGAACACAAACTATTCTAACTATTATGGATGAACATCTGTAACTGATGGTGAGACATTCATGCAAACCTTTATTCCTCATAGATCAAGAGCACTCAGATGCCCCAGGCAAACAACAAGCTAAAGCTACTTAAAAAACAACTTTGGAATGTCATAAAAAATTTTCAGACACAAAAACAAGTGTTTTGGTACTTTAAGAACAACTGCCATATTTTAATATAAGTTTTCATGGATCATATCCACTTTTTCAGATATAAGAGTGAGACTACATTATTGTCATATTTATACCTGGCTCCATGACCAGGTGTGGATACAGATAATGGACAAAGTGACAATGGTTCATTAGTAATGGAATATGCTATCAGGTTGTGAATAATTTCAGTTATCAATCTAAAAGGTAACAATAGCATAGTTGACACAAGTGGGAAACTATGGGAATCAATGTAGGGTTTCAGAACTGGTAATGATTTAAAAACCCTTGATGGATATTTAGGCCTCTTAAATGGGTTTCTAGCATCCGTTTATACTTTACCTCAGCTGTTGCTCCTTCAAATCTTGTAGTCCCCCACCCCCCAATGGTGACCTGCAGGTCACTCAAAGAAGATCCAGGTAGATTGAAATATTCTGAAACAGATTTTTGTGTGTTGCCATTCCTGATATCAGATTTACATCCATTAGTCCTTTTGTGTAGAGATTGACTTGTTATTCCTATGTAGAGTGCTGAAGGGTGTTGTTGGCAAAGGATAGCATTGATCACATTAGCAGAAGAATAAGTAAACACACCAGTGATGTAGTATGTGACATTGTTAGGGCCTGTAATTGTGTTGCCAGAGTAGGTGTGGAGGCAGAGATGGCATCTGAGTTTGTAGCAAGGTTTACTTTCCACCTCTGTATCAGAGTTGCATAGCCTGTTGTGTGTCAACAGTTGCTCAAGACTGGGGGGTTGCCTGTAAGCAAATACAGGCCTGACACCAAGGGCTTGCGAGAGTTATGTACTCTTGTCAAGAATAGATTGAAGGCCATTTATGATGTGTGTGAGTAGTTTAAGTTGTGGGCTCAAGGTGATAACTATTCATTCATTCATTCATCCATTCATACATAAATTCAACTGCCAATCTGAGCAGTTTACAACATAGCATAAAACAACCACCAATCAAAAATCATAAAAAAACAACGCAACTATTAAAAAAATACATGATAGGAATAATCAGACAATTAAGACACATTCTACAGTGTTCTAAGTAATAACTAGAGCATTTAAATTGGTGGCAATTAGAGATGGGGTATTCATATACGAATACGAATATCCCCCCACAGGTGCTCGCGATGGATTAGCCACTCTGCGACCTGGCAGAAAGGCTCGTCATCCCGCCTTCTGCCAGGACTGGCTAATCTATTGTGAGCAATGGAGAGATAGGAAGACTCCGTGGAGCTCACGGCAGTGGCGAAATTGTGAGTGGTTGGTCTGGCCCCAGTGGGCCGGACCCTCGTTATCTGCACCTGTGGGGGGGATATTCGTATATGAATACAAATACCCCCATCTCTAGTGGCAATCTTATATTTTGACTGTAACAACAGATTAGGTGGGCTTCACAGGTGGCATATTCTGAAATGTCTGCTGAAAGAACCAGGTCTTAAGTAGTTTCTTAGAAGTACCCAACAAGGGGGCCAGACAAATAGCGGATGGTAGCTGGTTCCACAGCTGTGGAGTGACCTCCGAGAAGACCAGATTTCTTGTTTTTTCTTTGAGGGCCTCTCTTGGGTCAACATCCACAACCATCCTGTCTGAGAGGAGTGAAAAGGACAGGCAGTCCCAGCTGGGAACCAGTAGAGTTTGTCATTTTCTCTTCTGGATCTTTCTTGCAGTCAACATTCCCTCTAATTGTCATCCCCACTGTGTGGGAACCTCGCCTGTCTGTGTGTGGGGCGCGGCTTCATCTGAAACCCAGAACTAAACAGGCATTGACCCTGGCTGCCACTTTATGGCGCCAATGGAGCTCTGTGCACCTGCCCATGCATGCACCTTAGAGGGAATGTTGCTTGCAGTAGATTGCTTCTGAATATTCATCTTGCCAGGTTGATTTATTCTTTAATCATATTGGGTGGCTAATGTAGTCCAAGAAATGCCTTTTGTAGATTCATGAGTTGGAGTCTCTATCTTGTAGATATGAGCAGGGGCAATTATATCTACAGTTATATCTTAACTGTAGACAACCAATTTTGTGGTGTGTTCAGGATGGAAACTGGAGACATGCATGTATATCTTTTGGTGGGTTTTCAATATAGTGTGATGCTAAGATGTCCATGTTGTAGCTTCATAGTGGTGTCCTGAAAGTGCACCTGATGTGTAGAATGGTCCAAGTGGAGATTTTTTTTAAAAAATGTCACCTATAATTCCTATATGTCTATAATTTTAAATTGTGCAACACTCTGATATGAATAGTGAAAGAAAGAAGGCAGAGGTTGATGTCAGGATGAAAATTACTGAAGTCCTGGTGGAATTTCTCCAGAGTTTAGATAATAAAAATGTACTCAAAAATCACTTCTCTATTTGAGGTATAACTGTTAAAAAGGATTTTTTTCAGGGCAACCATGAATATATTTTCATACTGTGGTGCCATATGGGTTCCCATGACAGTTCCATTAATCTGGAGACAGATGTTGTTGTCAAAGGTGAAACAGGTGTGTGTGTACAAAGTCACAGATGGTAGTGACTGGGGGCAGGGCCTGTGTTCTCACTTTGAATGCTATCCTTAATGGCCTGTATTCCATCTATGTGTGGGATGTTGGTGTAGAAGGTATCTGCATCCAATGTGGCTAAGATGCTGCTGTCAGAGGGGTCATGAGTTGACTGCAAATTCCTCAGAAAGTCTGTAATATTCCTTACATAGTTAAGTGCATTGATGGCATGTGGTTTGAAGATAGAGTCCAAGTATCCAGATACTCCAACAGTGATAGTATTGATGCTTCATAAAATGAGTCTGCCATAGGTGCCCAATTTGTGTATTTTTGGTAGCATGTGGAAGGTGGCTGGTTGAGGTTCTTATGGTGTGTCAGCCAGGATTTGGTCACGTATATTTCCAGGAAAGTTTTTCATTGGATTTCATAATTCCTCTTGGTATTCAACAGCTGAGTCTGCAGTTAGGAGCTGGTAAAATTTAGAGTGGGACAATTGTCTCTCTGCTTCCTGTGTGTAACTCAACTTGTACATGACAACTACAGCTCTGTCCTTATCTGCCTCTCTGATGATAATGTTTTTGAAACTGTGTACGGCATCACACTCCATCTGGCCGAGACCGTATGGTAAAGCATTAAAATTTTTGTACGTTTTTGAAAGAGGTAGCCTTTTTAGTCTACTTCTGTGTGTATAATAAAAACAAAACAAAAATGTTAAGGTGCTACAGTAATTTTGTTCTTACTTTTAATTTTTGTTTTGTTTCTTTTACACAATTCTGTCTGTGCTGTTGGTGGCAACATATTGTATTGTACAAATTCTCAAAATGTTATCAAACTTATTTCATGGCTCCATATTAAACTTGGAAATATTTGTGTGAATTTGAAATGGGAAAGTCATACCATCTATGAGATCAGGCTTGGACAACAGATGCTCTAATTGAGGTGGATGAGACTTCTCTGTTGTCATATTTTCAGTGTTACCAACTTCATTTGCTGATTCTTCTCCAACAGGTGATGCTGCTTTTGTTTCGGTGTTCTCTCTTAATGTCATAGCTTCCACTGAAACCTCTGAAATGCAATAATAAACCATTACCATGTTATATTTCCTCTGCTTCAAGTTGCTTCAGCACAGTAAGAGGGCAAGTTTTTTATATTTAATGAATGATTCGTAGACAGCAGACTCCTCTGCTACAAGGAAAAAATTGCATCTTTATACTATCTGTAAATGATAATATTTTTAGTAAGTATTAATTCTTAAATGTCAAGAAATTGCACTGTAATTTTTTTAAATTGGTGCCATCAATGTCTATGTGATACATCAACATTCAGATTTTTTTCACTCATGAATTTTTAAAAGGCAAACATTCTGAAACATACTAAGCCAATTCAAAGTAAAGTATGCATATAAATTATGAAGTTATTGCAAAAGTAATTTAATTTTTAAATAAAATAGTATTTTATTGGTCATTTTCTTCTCATAGTGCCTATGCTGGTTTCTTGCAATTTTACTGCTTTGGTTTTGTCCTGTGAATTTAGTCCAAATTTATATGCTACCAAAAGGTGAACTGAGAAAATAATAGTATGTCATGGCTCATAGTGCAAGGAACCACCATTTTCATAAAGTGTAATGTAAAAAGTAAGCCCCTCCAAGGGTTTAACATCCAATCTGTATCAATCCTTACCATTGTTAATGCTTAAGTCATCTAGCAGATCAGTTTGAAGTTGTAGCTCAGCCTCTCCAAGAATCTTCAACACTGAATCAGTGGGGCTTTTGCCCCAGACTTTTCTCTGGGGTTCAGCAACATCTACCGTAATAACCTCACCTAATGTATTGGCTGCAGGAAAATATTTGATATATTAGCATAAACATTTTTAAAATAGAAGCTACAGGGAAGATGGTTTCTGTTTTTGTTTCTATTTTCAAGGAAAGACAAATCTGCACAATTATTCCTATTTTAAAAGCCAACAAATTTCAAGTCTGTTACAATTTCATTTGTTCTTAGAATGTGTAAATTGAAAACACAATGCCCAAAGATTCTAGCAATATCAAATACAAAATATTTTCATTCAGCACAATTAAGAGTTGCATTAAAGTAAAAAAACTGTGTGGTGTTTTGGAAGGACAAATTATTTGGTTAGGGCTAGATTTTCCCTAAAGGAATTTATAAAATATTACCAATTGCTACTTCCTTTTTCTAAAAAATTCTGCCTCAGAATTAATTAACAGTAATAAACAAATGAACAAAGGTATTTCAAAGAAAGGTTTTAGTAATCCTCTGGAAATTAAATTTGCAGCTGAACTTTGGCTGCATTTTTAATAGGACAAACAGATGCTATTTGAGGATGATGTTAGGACAGGAGAATGAGACTGTCTTCTATACTTAGATGAACCAACCAATCAATCAAAATGAAGAACATTAATTTTTGTGACAACTGTAACACACCAACTTATTCAAACCACATGATTTTAAATGCTGTATCTTATTACGTCTCTGAGCATGTACAGGCATCACAAAATATAATTTGAATTGTACTTCCTAACAAGTGCACATTTTGTTGTTAGCTGATATAGTAAAAATATATGAATATGTACCCACATAATACTGTATGGACAGGCTTAAACAAAGGTAACTTACCTTCTGTAGCCAACAAGGATTCTTCCATTGTCAGCTCTGCTAGTGGAACCACAAGTTGTGTACCTGCTTCCCATTTCTTACGATCAGCTAAAACTGGACACTCTTGCTCTTGATCCTGATTATTCTCATCAGCTGTAGCTTTCTCACAGATGCTTTTAGACTCATTTCTCTCTTTCCCATCTTCCTGTGCTTTAAGGTTTTGATTGAGTCTCTTTAGTATTTCTCGTTTGTTCTGAAGCGAAGTGGAAATAACGTGAACAAAAAAACAAACAAACCCCACCCCAAACAACAATCATGAAGTAGAACAACAACAACAAAAAACTTACTTGAACAGCAGTATCAGGCTTTACTTCTTCTGGTGCTTCTTGGATAACTGTTGCACTTTCATCCTTTAAATTAACAGCATACCGTGAGAGACTGTGTCAATTCCAGTAATTATTATAAATAAGAATATGGAAAAATATAGTACTGTCCAAAAAGCTGAACAATGATTGTCTGGATGTTACTGTAATATATTCAGTCTTTAAAACAAGGTTGAAATCCTGTTGCAGTTACACAAATGGCATAACGTTTAGAGACAAACTGTGGTAAACTAAGACATTTCCGTAGATCTTATCTGTTGCACAACTCATTAGGCTACAGATAATGTCTACAACGATTTCTTAATTTATAGCAACTGACTTTCAAGAGTTACTTCATTTGTGTAACTGTCCAGCAGGAGTTCAGCCAGAAGGTTGATTCCACATTTTAATATTGAAAAATTAAGTTTTCCTGTGCCTCAAAAACATGTAATATATAATGGTATGACACTCCCTCCCTCAACATGCATCATTACTTACTCTACTAAAGTAATCACGCCAATTCATAAACCTTTGTACAAGGAATGGACCTGTACAAGTAAGAGTCAGATCTGGTCCTCCTTTTAAAACATGATTTGCCAGTTAAGTTCTGGCAGTCCACAAAAATAGCATTTTTTAAAAAGGGGATATGGTAAGAAAATATTTCCTAAGGAATTATAAAGAGAGGTGATTGTTTCAGCATGTCACTAAGATTTTTTTTTATTTGTCTGTGTTAAACTTCAGTGTAAAACTTGCCTCTGTTCAAATACCTACCACGCCCACCTCCTTCAAAGCGGATGTCATTGAAATGTTTTGTGGTGGTGAACTGGGCTTTATCAGTTTGGTAGGAGATCCTCCAACTTCTTGCTTGCCATGAGTAGGACTCATCTCTGCAACTCCCATGGGATTCTTTACTCCTTTAACTACCAGCTATGGGTATAATGTATACATACTGTATTAGAGTACCAGGATGAAATATTCCATATTGTGCAAAAATGGTACATTGATCATCAAGGTCTGTTCTGCAGTGGCGTTAGGGAGGAATCTGAAAGAGTTTGCCATCTTCTGAGTACTGCATAGAAGCAAAGGCAAGTGATGGAGCTTCAGTAAAAGATGCTGTCTCTCGATTCCACCTCAACTTCTGTCTGCAGCTGAGCACGGTTAGGAAAGCAGCCATTAGAGTAAAGAGGAAAGGATGAGGGAGAAACCTTGTTCCTTCAAAAAATGGGTAATTAAAAAAAACAGTACCTCAAGGCTTCCATCAGCCAAAATATATGATACAGCTGGTTGGTACTTCAAAATGCCAGATGCAAGGGAGCGGTATCAGGAGACAGGTATCTAGTTGTCTCATACTCCCAGAAGCACCTGGTGGGGCTACTGTGAGATACAGGAAGCTGGGACTAGATGGGCCCTTGGCCTGATCCAGCAGAGCTCTTCTTATGCCTTCCCTGTACCACCTCACAATGGATCTTCATGGTAAATTCTGATTAGCATTCTCTCAATGCTCAGGAGATACCAGGAAAGAGTGGGAGGTACCCAAGCTGCTCCTTAAGAGTTATTGAGAAATGCTGTTGTGATGATTACTACTCTAGGGGAATTTGTGGCGATGTTCACTGGTCTAGGAATGTGAGCTGAACCATATGCTAGCATGATACAGGCTTTTATCCAACCAGCATGTGTGGATTTAATTACTTTTCTACCTCACAAAAATCAACTGAAAAAAATGAACCAGTGTTGAACTTTTTGTTTCTCCTAAGATATATTTTAGTGTTTTGTGTATATCTACCCTATGCCACAGCTTTTGAAGACGTGGGAAGAAGTAGCGCAGAAGAACTGAAACATCTGTTTGCAAGTTCTGCAGGAAAGTGTTACTTTTCAGTAGGAAGGATGGCTCTAGTATGAAAGTGACCATATCCTTGTTGACTTTACATTGCTGATCCCTCATCAAGAGGGCTCCCAGTTCTGTTACTCACCTAAACTGAAGTTTTAGTCATGTAAAAAACCGCCATGAAGGTAAGAAAAGAGGCAGTTTGGTGTGCAGGGGAACATTTCATAATATGACTCTGTGATTGGTGGGAGAGAAGGTGAGGGCAGCAGAGCTGCTTTGAGGAGGTAGGTGGTTTAGGTAAGTTTTGGAAGATAGGGTAGCTGAAGGTTAATTTGATGGACTTTGTCTGCAAAACACATAGCAAATGGCTCACAACGAGCAACCGGCTGCTCTGGCACCACCTTTCCTGCACCTCGGCACAGAAGGCTTTGCACAGTTCAGAAAAGTGTTATTGTTCTACTGTGTGTGTGGATGCAGTTGTAAACTGCCTTGGATCCTTTAAGAGAAAGGTGGCATATAAATATTAGATAGGAAGGAAGTAAGGAAGGAAGGAAGGGTCAGATACCTGGGCTTCTTAGGTGCCCTTATTGCTGCAGTATATCTTTTAGATCAGGTCCCCAACCCCTGGTCCGCAGCCCGGTGCCAGTCCGTGGCCTGGGCCAGACCGGGCTGCCAAGTCAGACCTCCCGCCCCCCCGAACGCACTCACCCCCGCGCCGCCCATTTGCGTCTGCGCATGGGCGCCCGCGTGCCCGCACGAGCACCGTGCCGCCATTTGCGCATGGGCGCCCGCACGAGCGTCGTGCTGCCGTTTGTGCATGTGGAAGAGCGCGTGCATGCGCAAATGGCGGCACGGTGCTCGTGCGGGCGCGTGCTTGTTCGCGGATGCGCGCAAGCGCGCAGGGGGGTGCCGCGCCTTCCCCAGCCGGTCCGCGGACCGAAAAAGGTTGGGGAACGCTGTTTTAGATGGTTTGTAGAAAATTTTGGTCAGACTTGCCCAAAGTTTTTCTCTAACAGCTCTTCAACCACTGTCCCTCTTGCTTCATTGCCCTAACATTGCCCTGTTAAATAATGAAGCTGACCTGGCTCCAGAAGTAGAGAAGTGACACTTAGAAGCAATAGTGTTAACTATTCTAGCTATTTTTGCGTTCCACAGATCTTTCAGGGCTACAACAGTATTACCAACATACAAAGAAGGAAGCACTGAAGTGCATTCAGGAAACCATCCAGATCCAACAGGTGCCTGAAGTTAAATGGAATTTACTGCTACTACAGAAATTCATGCCAAATGCCAATCATGGTGATTTGTATATGATAGTCAAGTCACACATAACCCCACACCTTCAAACTAGCAGCTGTACCTGAAGAGAATACCGAATCCAAAGTAAGTCCTGCTAATGTGTGGGGCCACGTACAGACTGAGACAAGTCTATGGTTGTCATAGCAGACATTAAATCCTGAGCCACTTGATTGAATTACTTCACTATGAAGACCCCAGAATGATAAGCCACACCAGATATCACTTCAAGTAGTGGGATGGATGTTACAGATTGTGCTGCTCTGATGCCCCTGTTGGTCTCTAGTCCCTGTTGGGTTGCTGCACAGTCAATAAAGAAGCCCCTGGAAAGCCATACAGGAAGAGGTTAAGGATCCTGTCTGCATCTCAAGGCTGCATGTCATGGTGATCAGCTCTTAGGATGGTGAAGAAAGACTGCCAACATGCTTGAAAGAGGAATGCTGTCCTCCGTTCCATATTCCCCCGTGCTCTGATGGGCCTCCTCACTGTTTTCCCTCATGAAGGTGAAATCTTGGGAGGCACCAGCAGAATCAGGCTCTTGGATCACTATGGAAGCACTTTTCAGCTGTATTTATTTATGTAAAATATTTTTACCCCACCTTTCTCTTTGAAAAGGACCCCAGATGACTTACAACAATGAAAGACAATATTTAAAGCTGAAAACAATTAGTATACAAGGGTGGTTAACACCATTAAAAGACAGTATTTGAAACTACAAACAATGAATAAAGAGGCATCTTACATCATTAACTGGCAATTTTAAGGCAATGATAAATACGTATACAAATATTTTTTTAAAATGCCACTCTGAGAAATGGAAAACACAAATATGGAAAACAGAAGTAGTACTAAAAATCCAATCAAAGCAGAAATGCATAGCAATCTATCTAAAAATCACACACAGGTAGCTAGATTACTGAGGGAAGGCTTGCCTGAAGAGAAGGTCTTTGCCTGCTTGTGGAAGGATAGCAAAGATGGGGGCAGTCTGCCCTCCTGTGGGAGGGAGTTCCAAAGTCTGGGAGCAGCAACAGAGAAGGCTCTCTCCTGTGTTCCCATCAGATGCACCTATGAAGGTGGCGGGACGAGAGAAAGGCCTCTCCTGATGGTCTTAACACCTGAGCCGGCTCATAATGGGAGATACGGCCTTTGAGACAGCTTGGAGCCAGGTCATTTAGGGCTTTATAACTTAAAATCAGTACTTTGAATTGTGCCCGGTAACTGATCGGCAGCCAGTGAAGCTGCTGCAACAGAGGGGTTATGTGATCCCTGTCACTAGCCCCAGTCAGCAATCTGGCTGCTGCGTTTTGGATATGTTGAAGTTTCTTGACACTTTCCATCGACAACCCCACATAGAGCACATTACTTCAGCTGGGACGTAACTAGGGCTTGTATCACAGTGGTCAGATCAGATCTCTCAAGAAATGGACGTAGCTGGAACACTAGTTTTAATTGTGCAAATGCACTCCTGGCCACAGCTGAGACCTGTACAATTCCAGACACCTCCTCACAGTCTGCCAGAGGGCAGTCCTTTCCAAGAGACGAATGAGTATTAGCAGGGAGGTGCAATGCCACTGGTGTAGTTTTATTCGGCTCATGGTTTCACCACATAGCTCATATGTCTCTTCTTTTCTAGAACTCTTTCCTCACTCTACTTGCCAGGCCCTGGGAATGTGGAGGGAGAGTGAAGAAAGGATATGAAAGAAGAAAGCGAGGATATTTTCCACCAGGATTCAACATCGAAAGAGAAAAAAAATGAAGAGGAAGATGTTTAGACAGTAGAAGTTAAGATGAGAATGGAAAAAGTGGGGAGCATCACCCAGAGAATATAAAGTTGCAAAACTTTCCCTTTTTAAACAGAACACTCAAATAACTTTAGAACTGGTCTTCATTTCTAATTGAAGACACAGTAATTCAACTGTTTGGGGTTTTTGCCATATTCCATGGGTCCAAGACTCAAAAGAATCTGGTGCAGTACTGCAGGGCAAAGCAGTCTAAGGAAAAAAACAACAGTAAATTCCTAATGAAAATTTTCTATGTAGAAATCTCATAAGCAGATAGGGAGCATCAAACAGAGAATGTAAGAAAGATTAATATTTCTTACATGATCTTCCCAAGCTCTTCTCTCTCTCTCATATGCTTCTCTTCTTTTTCGCTCTAATTGTTCTTTCAGGACTGCAGCCCGGGCATTTGCTTGTGCCTGTGGCAGAAAAGCAGGGTTTCCCCCCCACCAGTAAAAAATATGCTTCTTTCTAAATTCTAAGCAAATGTCTCATCATCAGTGTAACCTTCAAGTATGTGATTTTCTGCATACTCTTTTGTATTTACTCGTATTCAGGACTATCCAATATTCTGGAGCTAGCTATTTAAACCAACTGTAGCTATAACCACAACTTTTAATTTCTTTAAAGAGTGAATAACAATTATGTAAGGTAGGCACACTGATGTTTACAGCCTACATCCAGTTCCTGGTCCCAAAAAAGGTAGGCCCACTGAACCAATGGAACTTACATAATTATTGATTTATCACCAATTCAGTGGGTCTCCTCTAGCTGGGATTAACAACTGATTTTAGGCTTCAGGCACTGTAACACCCAGGCAGGATTATTCCACATACCAATCTTTTTGCTACTCCAATACAAGTCTTTCACCAGAGACTTGTTTCCAATAATTCAAACAGTCTTAAGAAAAGGACAACCAGCAAGTAGAGCTGAGTATCCTGAATAAAATTTTGGATAAGCGTCATTACCCCTCTTCTGCTGATACGAGCAAAGAAATTCACAGATAGCATCACATTCATTCAGTTATTTTAACCTAACCAAGAAAATCTGTTTTCATTATTCTCATTCACTGTTACCTTTAGTGCTTCAATTTTTTTACGCCTTAGTTCTGCTTCTTCATTTATTTCATGTACTGGAGAACCACCTGCTTCATTCTGGAAAACAATGATTATAGAAAAACCTGATGTATATATTTACAGGTGTATATCAGAAGAAATGTACAGCTACAACTGTAGCTATAACCACAACTTTTAAACTTTATTACTTTGCAAATATGAGACTATCACGAGCTTCATGAGACTATCCATTATAGTCTAGCAATCTTGTCAATATTTGGAAACATGTTTGGATCCCTGCATTTTGAGAAATTTTCTACTAACTTAATCTCTAAGAGTGCATGACAGAAATACAGAAAGTTTTACAAATATTCAAGTATCAATTCAGAGAAAACTTACCTGAATCTCTATAGCCCCTAATTCTAAAATTTAACCTACATTTATATTCTTAAGGTGTCTGCTTCCATTCTGATAACTGGAAACAACTGAGAGATGCATCTTTAGGTGATATTACAAAACATATTACTATGTGGTATTCACTTAAAAACTCACAATGAGGTAACTCAGGAGATAATTCATGTGGGTTGAGCTTTGCAGAATATGACCACAAAAAGAACCAATCCTGGTAGATTAGCTATGTTATCTGTCAAATATAAGCACCCCAAACATCCAAGCTGTTGCCTGAGCAATGAAAGAAAAGGTTTCTTACCTGTAACTAGTTCTTCAGGTGGTCATCTGTGAACTGACACATAGGCCCCTTGCACAGTGTACCTTGGAGCTTTTTATAACCGAGTAATGCCTTTTGGTGGGAAAGCTGCTTCCTGCCACTGAGCATGTCTCAATGTGATTCTTATTTATTCCCTCAGCCATGAGAATATTAAAACAAAACAAGGCAGGCTATCCCACAAAGGAATGCAAGTGGTGTCTTACTTCAGATATAAAACTCAGTTATAAGTAAACTGTTTTGTGACTCACACACATGGGAGATTAGCAAATGAACTTACTGGGAGAGGAAAGGTGTCATGCCATCAATACTTGAGGAGGTCTCAAATAAATATCTGAGGCCACTGCTTTTAATCACATGTTCCCAAAAGACTAGGAGCAAAGTTCTATCTGTCTTGGCCTGTGGTTAGGACAGGCAATGCCAGCTGAAGCAGAGCATATGGACTCATCTGAATAAAAAGAAACAATGGAAAGGAAATGTATCCCTGCATGCCTTTGCAGCTATAGGTCAAAAGAACCAGGCACAGGAAAAAAGAGAGAGAAAGAAATGTCCAAACTTTTTTCTGACAGGAAAAAATAAATACACAACCTTAAAAGAAAGGATTTGACAGAAAGATATTAGATGACTAAAAGGAGAAGGAAAAACTACTAAGCACAACTATCACAAAGTTCTTCAATGAAAAAGTGCCACGTGTGCTATGGGATGTGGCAGGGCCCCTACCCAAAGATGTTACCCAGCTGTTTAAGGCTCACAAGTGCTTTGGGCAGGCGCAGAATAACTTCATGTGTGTGAGTCATAAGAACATGAAGAAGAGATTGCACTTTGCTCACTAAAAAGGTAATCACAATCACTCAGTGACAGTACCCAAACTTTGCAAACAAAAGGTCCCAGTTTCAGTTCACAGCATCTCACAGGGCTGGGAAAGACTACTGGCTATAAAAGGTGCTGCCTATTAATGTGTACCCTGCAGTGGAACTAACACTGAAAAGTCATTTATGTGCACATAAGAACATGTACCCTAAAGACAATACTGAGTTAGAAAGAAAACAATTCGATCTGGTGAGTTTGATTGTTTTTTCAACACATGGTGTCCTTCCATTTATTACAGTAACAGGAAAGGCAAGACTTATTTTCCACCAGCCTCTCATACCAATCTTTGGTGTGATATTCTAATCTGATACAGATTGCAATGATGTGAATGTTTACATAATTTTTACTTCAGTTTTATGGAGAGGTACTATATCAGTGTATACATTCCTTATGAAAGACCTGTACTATTATTTTGTTGTTGCTTTCCCATGTTCTTTCAATAAAATTAGCTGGCCGGATAGCTCAGTGACTTAGGTATGTTGGTTGTGGAGCCAGAGGTTAAGAGTTCAATTCCGCACTGTGCCTCCCGCAAGTAGAGCCAGCCTGTGTGGCCTTGGACCAAACAATGTTATTTTTAAAAAGCCCCTCAGATTCTAAATAAGCAAAGTGGACAGCTATGGCCTGTATCCTTCAGAGGGCCCACCATGTGTCTTGCTGTTGTGTAGAGAACTAGGGCCATTACTTAAACATAGGATCCATATTTATTTTGGTTTTTGTGTCACATGAAAGGACCAGTACTTTGGAACACAATTAAACACTACCTGTTCACACGAACTAACTGCTGCATGGAGACAATGAATTCAAATTCTTGTTGTATGTTTTTCAGGGTCTATTTGCAGTGGCATGGCTTCATCGTTTGATCAATGTGATGAGCTAAAAGCAAAAAGACTGCTCTATGTAGCATGTGGCTACTACAGCATCAAGTGCTACTTCTTAGAACTGCGACTCTATATGTACTAATTTAAAGCCTGTTCTTGTTAAGAAAGCTCTCACCACTAGTTTTAGGACAGCATTAGTGGAACTCAACTAGACAAAATAGAAACATCAGTTTAGTTCAGTTGGCAAAGCAGACAGCACTTTTACTTGGAGGCATATAGAACTGAAAATGGAACTAAAATAAAATGACTTCATTATGTATGCTAATAACAATTTCAACCTGCCTTCTCTCCATGAAGTTTAGCTTTGATTTGCTGACGTTCATTGAAGTTTTGAAGTCTAATTTGTCTTAGCCTCGCCAGATATTCCTGGGAGAACATAAAATCACAGAGGTATTTCTGTCAGAAGAAGAGTACAATAATGCATATATTTTAACAAACTAAATAATTGTCATAAAGTGATAAATTAATGGGACAACTCTCTCATTGAAAAGTGGCATCACTACATTTCTAAGTGAATTCAGTGGTTCAGCTGATCCATCCATGTAGTTATATTTATTAAGGCAATGAGGGCTTATTGTGTTTTAAGGACAGATGAATGATTTGTTTCCAGTGACAGATTTACGTTAATTCATCAAAATGATATATCTAGGAATTGCATATGACACTTATTAGAAATCTAGAGAGAAGCCCTTTGTTTTGATAATATATGACAATCCATGCAGAAAAATGAAGGAGAGAAAAGGGATTCTATGTGTGTAATGAAGGCAGCAAACATGCAGGAAGCATACCTCTTCCTCCTTGTTTCTGGTTTTCCTTCCTCTTGTAGAAATAGGCCTGCCTTCATAGATAGCTGCCAGGTTTTGCAGTGTGTCCTGTTCACCATTTAATGTATTAAATACAAGAAGAGCTTGGGCCATCACATTATCTACCCTTATATTTATCAACATACTGATAATTATCAACAAGGAATGATTAACTCAAGATAAAGTAGAAGCACATTCTTAAGTATCTTCTAATTACCCAAGTACTCTTTTTTTGTCTATTTATTTTGTCATTTAGGATGCCTTTAAGACAGTAAGATAGGTTGGGAGTAGAACTTTGTACACTTTTTTATAGTAGTTGATGTGCTTATTAGGAATTTTAATTACTATTAGCTTAAAACTAATTTTTGTTTTAGAACTGCTGCACATTTAATACACTGTCAAACTTTTATCTCAAAATAAACTTTCATTTTAAGGTATCTTACCAAAGGTTTTCAGTGGAATCACACTTTGATAACTTTTTGTAAATCTTAAGTAACTGGGATGACATACGTAGATGCAAATCACAAAGACAAAGCCATATTGTAAGTGATAATATGTTCAAAACTAAAACTAAGTATTTATAAAAACTTACTATGCTGTAGTTGATAATTCTGGAAAGCTGAGAGTTTGTTTAGACAAACTGCAACAAATATCTCATGGTGACAAAAATAACTGGTTCCTTCCTGCAGAGGACGGTATAGATTTTTGGCTTTTGATAGGATATTTGATTTGAAGTCAAAAAGTCTGCTTTGATTCCAAAAAGTGTTCCAAGCTCAACTTGTGAAATGAGGTGACAGAAAATCAACAGTTCATATACACTTTGGGAACACCAGGCACTCTTCCTAGTAAGAGCACAAAATAATTCTAAACCTTGTGGAGTGCACAACAAAGGCAAACTCCGTAACACTAGGCTTTTCTTACTTCAGCAATCTGGATATTGTTACAAACAATTTATTAGTATTATAATTATCATCGTCCTTATTATTATTCCTTAACATCCCACCTCTGACCCCATGAGCTCAAAGAAGTATCCTACATAAAAGGTCAGGCTGAGAGGAACCAACTGGCCCTGTTGCTCAGTGAATGTCATGGTTTAGTGGCAACTCACATCTGGATCTCCTTAGTCCCAGTGTTAAGGCTTGTATAAAACCCTGTACTGGATTATATCAACTGATACTGGTTCTTATGCAATGACTCATTAAGTGAAATGTTTCATTTTCAGATTGCTTATATGCCTTTTATATTTATTTACCCTTTTATATTTACTTACTCATAGCAGCATCTTATGATTCCACAAAAACCTCCACTTTGCCCTTCATCACAGAGTGGAAAATGCCATGAATTTACTCCAATGCAATTCACACAATGACTGTATCCAGTGTTGTGTGCAAAGGCAGCTTGTGAACCACCTTTCCCCTGCCTCCCTTTCTCATGCAGCCCCTGTTCCACTGATACAGGATTCTCTATTCTCATTCACATGGTAGTCCCAAACAACATTAGCATGCAGGAGGATGCATGGAAGGGAGCAGGGAAAGAGGAAGGTTGGTAGTGTTAGCTGCCTTATACTTGCACATATACGGGATATAACCTCAATCTATCCTTTTAAAAACTGAAGGTGGGTCATTCCAGCCTGCAGTATATAGTGCAACTTCCATTTTCAAAGATGGAAAGGGGGGGAGGATGAAACGCTATCTCAAACAAGAAAAGCAATGCGAACTGAGGGGACGGTCATATTTTTGTATTTTTCTGCTATTTGGGAAATATAGAAATGCTCTCAATTTTTTCTTTTTTGAATGTTAAAGGGATCTGAGCATATGCAAATATGTACATGACTGCCAACTTCTAGTTTGTATACTGTACATCATTTGTTTATGGTTGTTTTTTAAAAGGCAAGGGACTACTTTACACACACCTAAAATTATAAAATAGAAATTATGTATTTTATTTGTACACTAACATTCCCTTGAATAATTCAGATCAGAGTTCTGATCTCAAGAGCCATCAGGCAAGCATTCACATTATACTACGTGCACATTTAATACTTATATACTACATATCTTCCAGCATGAAAGACAGACTTATTCAATGGAGTGAATGTACATCAGAGAAGCTGTAGCTATAAAATAAATGAAAGTGCCCTTGGACAGAGTCTAGAAGTTTGAGGCTTTCTATAAAAGAGTTATTGAAGTTTAGGTTTTGTATGCAGAGTGCTAAAATCAACTTGCACTAAGAAACTGTGATCTTTGTTTGGTCAGATGGTGGAATTTACACAGAAGTCATATGAACACAGAACTTAATCGTGGTAAAAGATGAAAGAGAAAGATTGCTATGTCTTGGTTCAGATATAATAGGAAAGCATGGTTTCCTACTAAGCAAAAGACCCACAACATGTCTTAGTCTAATGTGAACTTTATTTTACGTTGTAGAGCAAAAAGCTACAGTTTCCCCGAAAATAAGACCTAACCTGAAAATAAGCCCTAGTAGGATTTTTCAGGATGCTCGTAATATAAGCCCTACCCCAAAAATAAGCCCCAGTTAAGTGAAACCCCGCCCTCCACCATTGTGCAGCATTGTGCAGCATCCAGAAGAAGATGACATGACTGTAAAATAAAACATCCCCTGAAAATAAGCCCTAATGCATTTTTTGGAGCAAAAATTAATATGAGACCCTGTCTTATTTTTGGAGAAACATGGTAAAGACCTTGCTTGCAACTTTAAATGAGCTACAATTCACTGTAATGCCTGTGGCTTCTTGGAAAGTGGACGTTTGATCCCTTTCAAGTGTTGGAGAAAGGGAAAACATAGGAATCTAAGGCTAACCAGGAACTGTTCATCTGCTAGGAAACTGCAATTTCTTATTTCAAGTCTCAGTTCAATAAGAATGGCACTTCAATATACATACAGGACTTGTCATCCCAAAAGCAGCCCATCACACTGCCTGGCAAGTTTGCCATAAATATTGCACAGCATCAGAAACATCCTCCAATGCAGCAGAAAAACTTACCAAGAAAAATTGTAACTTTGATTGCAGAAAATGTTCAGTTAAACTATAGCATAATCCCATGGGCTTCTACTTAGAGCTCCTACTGACCTTTAATGGAATTTATTTCCATGTAAGTATTTTAAGATTATATAGCCTTACAGGTGCTGCCTTCTGCTGGCACACTACGTAACTGGCCAAAATAGGAATTACACAACTAACTGCATGATTGCCTTGAGCAGCCCATGTTGCTGTGCAAAACAGCTGGCATACTTGCAACAATGTAACATAATGTTATACCTTGATGAACTGGATTCGTTAGAATTAATGTCCAAAATACAATTTCAATCATATAGTACAACCACTGTAGGTGGAATGCACCATGACTGCTCTAGTGATTTCCAGCTTTTAGTTATGCAAGCTAGAGATAGTGCTGTTGAAAGTAAAAGGCACAGTTGTGTGCAGGAAAGTAAAATCTTATAATTTTTACACAACTGGTAAAAAATGACCACCATGAACAAAACAGGCTGGTGTGCCTGTGGAAAAAACTAAGATTTTGGCTTTTAATTTTTTATGGTCTACGCTGAAAAAAATGGCAAAATCTCTATTGTACCTCTGCAAAATTATTGATATATTTTGCAGGTTCATAAGAGTGCTGATTATTACAAAGAAAATCCAACTATTTGTAGAAGAGGAATGTGAAATTTCATACCATATGTCCTTCAGCACGAGCTTTGTTTTGCATGGCTTCTCGCTTCCGTTGCCAGAATTCCTCAACTTGCTTAGCTCTTTCCCATCCCTTTTGCCTGAGTAAAACATTTTAAGACTTTAATGTACTGATACAATCCTATAAACATTAATAATCTTAGAACTGCAGAGCTGGAAGGGACACTACAGATCATCAAGTCCAGCCCCTGTTAAGGAGGTACAGTGGGGAATCGAACTCCCAACTTCTGGCTCTGCAGCCAGATGCCTAAACCACTGAGCTATCCAGCAGTTCTATATTACCAAAAAGGGAGAGTACTAAGAAACACTCGCCTATTTTAAATCTTCAATAGACTTGGAATAAAATATATGCAAGGAAGAGGGTCTCAACATCATTCAGCAATTTACTGATAAGGAAATGAATATATAATGAAACAGGCAACTAACCAATTGATAAGCATACATACAAACTTACGTAGAACCACTTAATAGCTATAATAACTTCCTTCCATATATTTAGACTCTCTCACATGTTGGTACCACTAGAATAATTTAAAGGAGTTTATACGGCAATTCCATTCAGATATAGTGCCAAATTTCGATGCCCCCAAATACTAAACTGCTGGAGAGCTCAGTGGTTTAGGAATCTGTCGGCTGAGCCAAAGGTGGGGAGTTCAGTTCTTCACTGTACCTCCTTAACAGGGTCTGGACTCAATGATCCATGGGGTCCCTTTCGGCTCTGCAGTTCTAAGACTAAGACATGATAAACTGGCAGACGAACAATGGATAATAGATCCAGGTTTACTTCTACCAAGATAATGATTTGCTTTTACAGTGAAATACTGGCTGAAATCTTGTTCTGTAACTTACACTGTGTAAGGCTGATGATGTCAATCTTATGCAGCCTAACATCTGGCAGCAGGATTTCAGTCACCATGTCTTGTTCATTAACAAGTAGAATGTGTAATTTTTTTCGTGGTCTGATTAATCACTGAAAATGTGAATATGCTGAAGAATTACTAATCAGGTTTATGTGTACCAGTTTGTTTCTGCAACCCCATAAAACACTGACCATGTTGGGCTAGTACACTTAACTACAGTTAATGTGATATGAACAGCTGCAATGGCCCTTGGGATCAGATGCTCCTCTCTCTATTATGAGGAATTCAGAAACTTTTATTTCCACTTTTGTTTAACTACATCTTACCATGCTATTTGAACTTGTTTTTTTTTTTTGCTGTTTGTTTTTAAATTAAGTTTAATAGTCCTTTAATATTATTACATATTTAATAGAATTTTAAAGTTTTCAATGTATGTATCTGTCAACCCCCCACTGCTATTTAATGAGCCACCCTGGGTCTATGAAGTGGAAGAAATGCAGGGTATAAATGCACTGAAATGAATATTGATTGGTTGGTTGATTGATTGATTTGACTGCCCAATTAATGGCAAACATACTCCAGGCAGTGAATATAAGGGAACAAACAAGCACGCCCCAACCCTACCACCCACTGACAAAAACAGACAATACAATGAAAAGCATAAACAAAGAATCAACTACAGTATCCTATGAAATAAACCTATGAATTATGTCACTTTGCCTGAGAATAAATAACATTGCAACAGACAGTCACATACATTACTCAAATAAATTAGAAAGACCTAAGTCCATGGATAGACAATACAGAGTTTTGGCCTACAACTCTCATAAATCCCAGGTAGTATGGTCTAGCCATGAATTAAATCTGTATCCAAACCATGGGCTATTACTGCTTCTGACTTTAAGGTACCAATTTTGATTTATAAAGTGCTAAGCCAGAGGCTAGCAATGGCGGCATCATGATTTTTTAAAAAGCACCTCCTATAAACTCTCACCATTGGTTATTCTGGTTATGGTCAATGGGAGTTACAGGTGAAAAAAATGTGAAGGGCCACTGTTGCTCACTCCTGTCCTAAATAGTGTTCTTTCTACCACCTCCTCCTCCATTAGACTCCCTGGAATCTAAATTCAACCTATGAGGTCCTGCTTTGATTTTCTCCTTATCTGTAGCCAATAGTCTTGCTCCTTTGAAATACCTCTTCTGATGATTTTCATTAACTTCACTCTCCTCTGATGACCCACAAACAAGTAAAAATGCTTTTTCAGCATGATTTGGGGAATCAGGCACTGTGTTTTGTATTAGTCTTTTCTTCTTTGTTTTTGAATGGTTATTCTGGATTTTTACATATTTTATTTGCACGTAATTTTATTCTGATGGCTTTCAAAAATTATTACAATTTATCTCCAAATCAATTTTTTAACTTTATTTACAAGAATAGTAGATAATTAACAGAAATTTAAGAATTCCAAAATAGCTTTAAGATATAAGAACTGTCTTAAATAAAGCCTTGCCTTGAATGGTAGTAAGTAGAGATGGGCACAAACCGCAATTCAGAGGTTCCTACCAGTTCGTACACATGGCACCACAGGTGCCTTGTGTTCCCTACCTCTGCCTCCCCAGCTGGATCCCCCACTCACCAGCTGGCATGTGCTCCTCTCCTCCTCTTCGGCAGTCTCTGGCAGGAGCACAGGATTCCCTGCCCTGCCTCCTTAGCTGATCAACCACTCAGAGAAAGAGGCAGGAGAGGCAACCCCGTGCTCGTTCCGGGGACTGCTCAAACAGCCAAAGAGGAGGAGAAGAGGAGCGCTTGCTGGTTGGTGAGTGGGTCATTGGCTGGGGAGGTGGGAGAAGGGAATGCACAGCACCTGTGGTGCCGTGCATACAAACTGACACGAATCTCTGAACTGAGGGTTGTGCCCATCTCTAATAGTAAGTGAATATATGGATCTTTAATAAATCCTAAAACAGAATCCCCCCAAAACTATGGAAATAGTTTTATACTGGATGTTTACCTCCAGTCTACCAGTGTTGTATTGTTTTTTCCTACAGCATACATACAAAATATGAGTAGCAAGCATAGTCCCTTAAAGTCCATGTAAGTTTGAGAATCTATGTTAAACAGATGCAACAAAAATCTGTATCCCTTACAGAAATAAACATCATTAGTTCGACCTGTTTGCATTGGCTTGTCTAGACACCTCTTCCAATCTTCTCATTCTTCTCCTTACTGTATCAGCATCAGGTACATGAGGATGATCTGCAGGCCCATTAGGAACTCCTATATGAACTCCAGTTGAAGGTCCACTATAAATAAAAATGAACAGTAATTTTGATTACTTTTGTCTAGTACTACATGTTCTGTACTTTCTAAAGAATTTAAACATACCTTTCAACAGGCTCTTGACAAGGCTTTTCTTTCAATTCAGCATATTTTCCCTCTGCAATTTTAATATGTTCACTTTGTTGCTCTATCTGATCAAAAACAGCATGATAGTGTTCATATGGTCCTCGACCAGGCACAGGCAAAGGCACTAGAGCTCCTCCACCACCAAAAAATTGAGCCTGAAGATTTAAAAATAAAGTCTCATGTTCCGATTCCAACCTATGCCATGTTTAAGACAATACAAGTCTGATTTATACACTACTATTCCACCAACTAAAATGTTACCTTTGCATTACAGTATGGTAGTCAATGATACAAAACAACATTCACATACTAGCCTGGCAGTTATTTACCTATCAGCAACAGAAGCCCATAAACCACCCATTTGCTCCTATCTTCTTACAGGCCACTCAGAAACTAGTATGGCACCTGTTCTTAAAGGTCTTATTAGACTTCCTTTTGTCTAGAATATAGAGCCCTCAGGATTTACTAATCTTTGCCTTAATGTTTCATTCGAGTAATAAACATTATGTTTATTCAAGTAACCTGCCTATTTTTCATCAGGAAGCTAGCTTCTATAACCAACCCAGCAGATGCCAATACACGAAGATTCATTACACTGGAATATGAAATATATACATGTGAAACATGCATTTATATTATCTTTCATACATATGGATAGTGTGCCATTCTGTACTCTCTAACCAGTTCACCTTATTGTTCTAATCCTAACATAGTTTAAAGAGTAGCTATTGGATAGGACTACTGACAGCCATTTCATTGTCTGTCTCACAATCCTGTACTCAACAAAGCCATAAGCTGACATTACTTAAGTGTTGCATGACTAAAAATTACTGACTGGATGGAATCTTATTGCATATACGTATGTGCCAGTGTTATTTAAACATGAAATGTGTATGATAGCAAATGCCTACATAATCTTCTTAATTTGTTGAAATATACACAGAGTTACAGGAGCAGCTATAATTAACAGGATTTTGGTCAATGATCAACAAATAACTGCTGATAATTAAGAGTTAATAACTGGACTGTGATGCATCTATATATATTTAGGAGAAGTAATAGCTCCCAACCTTAATTTCACCACTACCACCTGTGCTGAGCACATTCCTCCATCCTTGCTCTCTGGCTCTGTTTATTCGTTCCATCTAAAAAAAAGAAATGAAAATTGCGCTGTCAAAACTTGTAAAGGCTCTGAAAGCCAAACCTGAGAGTTAAAAATTAAGGTCAAGCATTTTACCCTTTCCTTCTCAAGTCTTCTCATCTGCTCAATCTTCATGAAACTGATCTGAAAAATCAAAATTAGAATTTTTGAAGTGACAGTATATTAACTCTCCAACAGTAGCAGTTACTAATGAGTGAAACTCCTAATTTACCTGCTCACGCTGTCGTTTTTCCTTCTCAAAAATATCTAGTCTTCTCTTTTTAGCAGCTTCCTGTGGAAAGTAAATACAGGGTTAAATTATGAACCATTATTTCATCAGGTTTAGCTGAGACTGCTTAGGAAGTCATGACAAAAAAAACCAAAGTTGTATATAAACATGTATATGAAAGGCAGAGTGTATCTAGTGGAAGGAAATAAGGAGGAAAGGTTTGAAGATTTTGTTTTGTATTTAAAAGCATTTATCTCAGTTTCCTTTGTTTTCACGTCCTTATACCTCAAACATTTTCCTCCTTTCTTCTCCTGGCTTCCCTTTCTTCAGTGTAGATGGAGGGGCCTAAATAAAGAGCGAAACTACAAATTAGCAAGAAGGTATGCTCTAGAAAGTGAGAGTGTAGAATCAATATATGTGGGAACATTCATTTGTAAACTTGCTGTAACCTTACATCTTAGTCCTATCCATGTTTACTAGAAATAAAATTTCATTTTGTTCAACAAAGCTTTTTCATGGGACTCTAGGGCAGTTGTTCAGCTGAGCTGCCATATTTACTTTCAAATGTTTTCTTGATTTCAGTCAGTATCTACTTCCGCAAAAAAACACAAGTGCAGCATAGTATTACAGTCTTAATGAATTCTGAGGACTGCAGGCAAAAGTGACTGCTATACTTCCCCCTTCATCTATGTGACTGCTGTCTGGACAAAAAGAGAATGTATTAAAATTTGATAAATGGTTTTAAAACTATGTAATTAATAGAAAATGTAATATAAACAATGCAGGTAAGGTTTCCTCTAAGGCGCGTGCCTGCAACTCCACCTCCCTCCACACAGCTTTCCTCCTCCTCGGTGCAACAACTGTTTTTAGCCCCTTTGGTTCTGGTCACAAGGGAACCCCACGTGTGGGGTGACGGAGTTGCATGCACATGCAGGGGCGAAGTCACACGCATGAGAGGCAGAGCCCCACCCAGCAAGGCTGAAAATTAGAGGGTACATTGAATGCAGGTATATCTATTGTAACGAAAGCTCTTCTTTTGCTGCTCCATTGTGGAAACATAGTGAAGTGTATGTATGTGACCTTTTTAATGCCAGACATACACCTGCTGTGCAAGTAAAATACTGTCAATTATATATGCATCTCAATAATAGTTGTATAAGAACCCCAAACTGCTTACAGACTGCTATGTCTATTAATATAACAGTATTTTAATAAAAACATGTCTCTACAAATTTTAAAATGCAGATACAAGAACAGCCATATCTTTTTCAAGAAGCCATTTAATAAACTCAGAAGATAACCCATAGATAATTAAAGTAGGTATTACAGCTATGGTAAAAGCCATAAACTAGAACACTTCAAATACACAGAAAGTACTTTGCAGATAGATAGAAAAGTGGGTGCTGGTTGTATTTTTCTTCCAGCATATAACAAAAGATAAATGCCAAAACCATAGTCTGAATGGTACCTAAAGGCTGCCACTGAAGAAAGCAGCTGGATCTCTTGAGGAAGAGAGATCCATGTCCTGACTGCTACAATATAGGCAACTCTTTTGCAATTGTTCTTCTAGAAGTAATGGGACACAAAGCAGAGCCTTCTCTGATAAATAAGGGCATGTTCAGACAGGGAAAGTTGGAGCTGTCTGGATTGCACTTAAAAGATTCTTATCTCTAATGTGATCTCTCTCCTGAATGATAATTTTTATTTCTTTCATTAGAGGGGTCCAGGCAGGTCTTTGGATTGCCCCAATGTGTCCCCCTTTCAGTTAATGACACTCCCCTTTGTGCCCCCCGTCCCTGCCTTTTCCTGTGGCCATCACTCAGCAAACAGTGGCAACTTTCCTTTTTTATACATAAAGTAAGTGACATAGCGAAACAGCAATGCCTAGTATGGCACATATAATACCACCAATGTATCTCATTAATGCCTCAATAGGAATAAATATAAAATTAAAATGGCAGAATAGATTAAAATGGGGGGGGTCCCTGTTGTCCCATTCATTGCCATAATCCACCAAATACATCACAGAGTTGTCACCTCAGATAACACCACCCACAGTTCTATTTTGTTGGAATAATCACCCACAAAGGCTACAGAATGGGTTAATTAGGAGTGCTCTGAATCGCACCAAATAAACTGTAGCCCTTACTGCTGTGCCAAAAAGGTGCAGGACAGTTTTTTAAAAAGGGGCAGGATGGATTTCTCTAAATCAAAACACAATAAACCAAAAAGCACCAAAAGTGATCCAAATATTGAGCTATTCTGTCAGTGCATACATGCCCTAAATAGCATCCAGTGATAGATTTTTAAAAATTGTAATCCCTCCAAGGGGATCAAAACACCATACATGATTTTCACAACGTGGGATAGGTTATGCTGAGAGGGCATGGCCAATCCCACTTCACCTTGTGAGACTCATAATCAAGTAAGAATGTGAACCCATGTCTCTCCAGCTGCATGCTGCAATCATTACACATTCCTGTGGATCCTTTTAAATATCCATGTTTTATCCATGGGACAATGAGTTCAAATGCAAGATGTGTGGGATTTGGCATCTTGCTCCAAAAAGTTGGTGCACTGTATGTAGAATGAAGTCAGCATAACATAAACCCACCAGGCTGTGTCACTTCACATTTCCAGGAGCTAAATGAGCACTTTGATCTGAACGAATATTTGGAGTTTTCTTGGTGCTATATTATTTCAGGTTTCCTTTTTAGAAATGTTTATTGACCTTCCCCCAACCCCGATATTGCTGGTTTCATTTCACAGGAACATACATACATAGTCTTTATATATCTCTGTGTAGAACAAATTGAAATGCTATCAAGCATTCCAACCCTCTTGTGAGCCTTCGCCTAGATATGCAATATGTGCAACTTTCTATCAATGTATACTTCCATCTGTACCACAATATGAGCCAAATGAATGCCTCATACATGAACAAGCTTCACAATGCAGTTGCAAAGGCTAAATATGTGGCACATTCTCATTTGTGCAAATGAATCTGCAGATGAAAAAGTGGCCATGTAAAGAAGCACACAGAAGCAAAAAACAAGGAGTCTTGTAGCACTGTAAAGACCAACAAGTTTAATTTGGCATGAGCTTCTGTGGATCTCAGCTACTCTATTTTCCCCCAATACTACCAGAAATATTTGCCTTTTTTCATTTATGAATATTCTCTCACCTGTCTACATTTAATTATAGGCTTCTCATGGAATTTTTTAGCTGCATCTCCAGACTTCTTAAGGATTAAAGGCACTCCATATTTAGCGGCAGGTTTGGTAATTTTCTGAGCAGGAGCAGCAGAGGCCAAGTTTTGTCCTTGAGCTGGTCTCTTTGCTATGTGAGAAACAAAAGAAATGCCAGTGTTTCTGTACTACGCAACAGAAATGTCTTCCAGAGAGTTCACTATTATCTGCAGTTTCCAGTATCCACAGGGGGCTTGGAACCAATCCCCAGTGGATATGGGGGTGCTACTGTACTGGAAGCTACTCTTTCTAAGTATAACTAAAGAAAACTACTCATATATTACCTGGTCCAGCATGAGGCCCAAACTTTTGCAACATTTTATGGCTGAATTCTTCTGCAATAAGCTAAAACAAAAGTGGTATGTTACAAGGTAAACGAGATAAACTTATCTAGCTATTAAATAAATGCATTTGTAGCAATAACAGTATCATACAATACTAAAAAAATTTACTAGTTGTGACTCTGAAATGTAGATTAGAAGGAGTTACTAAGAATACATTAATGACATTATTTTAAAAGTGCAAACAAATAACAGTGTTTGTGTTATAAGAGGTCACTGTTCACATCTGTGAGCCATGACATACTGATATTTGGAAATAACTGCCACAAGGGGCATTCCTATCAAGTATTGGATAAACTCACAGGACGCAGAGTATGATAGTCTGAACCCCTTGTGCCCTTGGCTACATCATCCTCTACACAAGGAAGATGACTTTCTGAAGATGACGGTCTCCCTAGCTCTGGTAACTCCCTGTAGGGTTTGATACCCTAGAAAATCGCACACAGGGAGTCTTTCCCTTTTAGACAACCAGCTTTCATATGTAGAACAAGCAATAGCCTAGCTAGACAGGAATGCCTGAAAAGGCTCTTGTTTCAGTGCTTTGCTGAGGTTATAACCATATTTGAAAGTGTGGGTAATTTTCCATCAATATTGCTGTATAAGTGCTGTAGTATGACTTCATAGTATCTTAGTACTGTTCAGTAGGACAGTTTATAAAAATACAACAGTGAGCAATCTGCTCGGAGATATGCTCATTCAGTTGAGCACGTATATGCCTTTTCAGAAGCAAAATATTTGGAATGAGCTTTTAAAAGTTATAGCACAGCATAATATTTAGGAAAAAAAGGAAAAAGGACATACCTGTGGTGTGAGAAATTTCTCAATACGTTTAGCTATAAAAAATTTCTCCAATATGGAGTTAACAGATGGTCTATCCCTAGGATTTCTTTTAAATAGCTGGGAAATCAGGCTCCGGAGTTCGTGGGAATAATGCACAGATACAGGCGGAAATGATCCAGAGATTATCTTAAGTACTAGGTTTTTCATATTACCAGCTTCAAACTACAGAGATAAGGACAATTTGAAGAAATGAAAGATTATTCAATAATAGACAGGAGGAAATAACTAGATTTTATAATACTATGAAACCAAACATAATGCAAAATATTTAGTAGGCAACTTTCCATTTTTGTGAAGTTAATCCCTATAGGTCCTCCATATTTAAATTTTAATGAGATTAATCATTCTGAAGATTTTAAGAAGAATTAAACTCGGGAGAATGACTCTATAGGCTAATCCAATGCACAGACATGTATCCAACAAACATTTCTTCTTCTCCCCTATGGCTGATGTCTACACTGTTAGCTACGGTCTTTTGCTCCCAGTCACAGTTTGACATAGGAAAGAGATAAACTTAATCATGTAGAAACAAGTTCAGAGTATTTTAAAGATACAGTAATATGAATGACCCTCACCAAGTGTTCTAATATAAAAATATGGGTAGCCACCATAGTATAACATAATTTTCTTCAAAAGCCGACCACTTCCTTTGTTTCTCCCACATACATTTACCAAAATAACACAATCAGAGAGGGCAAAACCTCTAGCATTTTTCAAGTAAAAATTCTGAATTATTGTGACTAAAAACAGTTTTGTAGGCAACTGTGAAAGTGTATTTCTGAAATGAACATTGTGGAGTATATGAAGCATATCTCAAAGTTCCTACTTACTGCATGTTTCAGTGTACACATTTCATAAAGAACACAACCAAGTGCCCATATGTCACTAAACAAGGAACAGAAACAGAACGTTAGTTTGCACTGTCCTCTCCCACAACCAAAATTCTAACCTCTCCTTGGAATTTAGACTGGCTGACATTGGTGCTCACCATCTTTTTAACATCAGCTACGCCAGGAACGCATATGTATTTCAACTAGAGATGGGGGTATTCATATTTGTATATTAATACCCATGCACAGCTGGAGTTAATGAGCTGGACCACTCATGCGTCTGCCAGCGGCCCCGCTCTTCCTCCCAATCGCTCCAGAGTGTACAGCTGGCTAGCCACTCCTGGCAGAAGGAGGGAAGAAGAGTCTCCTTGCATGGCTGACGAGTGGCTAGCCGACTGGGCACTCCGGAGCAATTGGAAGGCAGAGCAGGGCCGGCAGCGGACATGTGAGTGGACGGTCCGGCCCCAAGGGCCAGACCCTCATTAACTCCAGCTGTGTGGGGTTATTCATATTTGTATATGAATACGCCCATCTCTAATTTCAACTATGATAATATCTGTCATACGAATAGCATCTGAGCAAACAGCTGCTCAAAGATATTTTTCTGCCTGAGGCAAAGGACAGAACACCACTTCCCATTTTACCGACAATGGCAACTGAAGCCAATTTCAAACTGGTAATGGAATAACATCCTCTACTATACCCAACTAATCAAGGGGTGGAGGGCAAATTATCTGGAAAACACTGCCCTCAAACAGAAGATAATGGCTGGGGCATGCCATTACTGTTTTTCCCAAGGCATCCAGGCTTTTCTGTCTGAAAGGTCCATCTGCTTCTGCCTAACGGTAGGGCTGGCCCTATTTCCACTGAGAGAAATTGCCCTAAGGCCCTGGTTGTGAAAGGAGCAAAACTTCATTTGTAGCTTCTTTCCCACTTCTTCCTCTGCCATCTTTTGCCACACACACACACCCCACAGAAAGGAAGAAAATTCTCATTAACACCCCTCTCATCAGAGCAAGGTGTCTTACGGAAGCTAAATCCAGGAGTCTAGAAAATGCCATATTTATTAAATTTAAAGATTTGTAAATGTTTTAAAAACATTTTTACCACTGTTTTTAATCTTGGTTTTAATCTTGACCAATGTTTAATTATTTTTACCGTGTTTCCCCGAAAATAAGACAGGGTCTTATATTCATTTTTGCTCCAAAAAACACACTAGGGCTTATTTTCAGGGGATGTTTTGTTTTTTTCATGTACAACCATCTACATTTATTCAAATACTGTCATGTCATCTTCTGGTTACTGCACAATGGTGGAGGGCGGGCTTTCACTTAACTGGGGCTTATTTTTGGGGTAGGGCTTATATTATGAGCATCCTGAAAAATCATACTAGGGCTTATTTTCAGGTTAGGTCTTATTTTCGGGGAAACAGGGTAGTAGTTTTTGTATAATATTTTAAACTTGTTACCGTGTTTCCCCGAAAATAAGACAGGGTCTCATATTAATTTTTGCTCCAAAAAACGCATTAGGGCTTATTTTCAGGGGATGTTTTATTTTACAGTCATGCCATCTTCTTCTGGTTGCTGCACAATGCTGCACAATGGTGAAGGGTGTGGTTTCACTTAACTGGGGCTTATTTTGGGGGTAGGACTTATGAGCATCCTGAAAAATCATACTAGGGCTTATTTTCAGATTAGGTCTTATTTTCGGGGAAAGAGAGTATTACTGTATTTTTTTTTAATTGTTGTGAGCTACCTTAGCTCCCCTCTGGGGAAAAAGGCAGCCTATATATAATATAAATAAATAAAGATCACCATCAGAAGCTAGCCTTCAACTCCTACAGAAGTCTACAGGCTGGACATTACAAAACTTGGGTAGCAAAGTGGCAACATAAAAGTTCTAAAATATGGCTAGATGTACAGGGAAGGTTCCTCTGTTTAAAGCAAGTTCCAAAATGGGGGCTGCAGGCTCAGTTCAGGGACAACCGGTTTCAGATTTCACCTCTGAGGATGTTATTAGAATCTTCCTCTCAGTCTTTTTTCCAGTAACCCAACAACTCAACCACCTCCTAGCTTCTGCTTGTAATATGTTATTGCTCTAATAAAGGTATCATCCTTGTCTTTGGATTAAGGAAGCATGTTTTCGTTACCATATTTGCCAAGTTACCAGTTATTTTTACTATGTTTTTGCTTTGCCTTTGAAAACTCTTGCTTTAAAGAGGCAGGATGGAACTATTTGTTCATAGTTCTCCAACAGGCAAAGTATACATTAGTTTTCCTTTGCCCAAAACAATAATAAACAATTAAAATGACTAAAATCTGTGAGTTATTTCTATATTTTCTATGCAATGAAATAACTAGAACAGAAAAGCAGATAAAACTGCAGTTTAATGAAGAATCCTGATATCTATGCATAGTAAGATATAAAACATGTCGAGCCTGCTGCTAAAGGTTACCTTTTGTTGTTGTAAGGCTTGTTCTCACAGATTTCTGGAGATAAATAATATGGTGTTCCTATACAAGTTCGAGCAAGCTCCACTGTACTAAAATAAAAAGGAAGCAATAGCAATTAATTAAAATTACCCCTGGTAGTATTACAACTTTGGAATAGGGTAGGGTGTTAAAATATCACCTGTTAAGGACTCTAGCTATTCCAAAGTCTCCCAACTGTATCGTTCCGTCTTTGGTTAAAAATATATTCTACAAGACAAAAGAGAAAAAATTAAGCCAATAGCATTCAACAAATAAGGAAGGAACTTGGTCATTTCAAGTTAATTTTAATCTAAAATTTAACAATTATCAAAGCTAGATATTACCCTTAGATGAATGCTGAGAGTAATAAGGCAGCAAGATTTAACACCAAGACATTATCTATTGAATCAAAAAGTACTACGTAAGGAAGTAATGCAGTCTTTTTACAAATACAATTGCGAGCGGAAGCATTGGCCAAAACCCATTGTTCAACTCCACACATATAAAGGCTGATGCTTCATACATAGACGCTAAGGACTTAATAGCCAGAATCCTGTTGCATAACTCCAGGCTTGTAAATGCTGATTATACCATCAGCTGCAGACTTTAATCATTTAGAGTTTTTTAACCTTCCCTTTCCCCAGCAGATTCTAGGCTCCCTAGGAATTCCTTTTGACCTAGAGAAACCTCTGGGAGCTTCAAGAGGGAAGCCCTTAATATCTGAAAACTGCCACTGCTGGATCGGGACCTGTGGTGGCAACTTTCAGATATTAATGGCTCCTCCTCCATCCCAAGGCTTCCACAGGCCTCTCCAGGTCCAAAGGGATTTCTAAGGAGCCTCAAAACCTGTTGTGGGAAAGGGTAAGAAGTTTAAATTAAAGATTAAAATCTGCATCTGATGACAGCCTTTACAAGCATGGAGTTATGCAACAGGATTCTGGCTATTAAGTTCTTGGTCTCTATGTGTCAAGCATGCTACTCTCCTCTTATACTTCACAAATAGTTCTTATAAGTCTCTTTCTGCCTATTACTTCATATGCACCTCTACCTCTGAATATTTTTTAAAGTCATTCAACCAAACTCCAGGTGCCAAACAGGTGTTTAATTTCAGTATGCAAACAAGATCTAAAAAGGCATCTGCTTAAACATGTAGCACCAGAAGTTTAAATTAATTGCCTCAGATACCATACATTTGGTAAGCTGCTTCTAGTCACCTTCTTTAGCACACAGAGGATGAAAAGAAGTAGGGGCACAAATCCTATGGAGCGCTACAACTGTTTCTTTTAACACCGAACAGTGTTTTGGAATGAACCAGTCTTTAACTGTTCTGATAAGTCTAATCTATACTTTGAAATGGTGCCATCCACATACCAGTTTGCTACCTTGCCAGAAGTTCACAAGAAATAAGCTTAAAGCTGTTCATTGGGATATTGAACTTTTAACAAAATGTTTCTCTCTACCTGTGACTTTATATCACGGTGCAAAATTTTTCTGTCATGTACATGTTTCAGTGCTAAACAGATCTGTACAAACCAATCCATGATCTAAAAACAAGGGGGGGAAAAAGGGGGTTAGGTTTCTTGCTAACCAGAATGAAGTATTATCATTAAAACATCAAAATATTATAATATTGTTCTTTCCTCGCAGTTTAATACAGAAAAAATAGTATGCAAAAAAATCGACGTTGTACTTATTAACGCACGAATGTGTCATGGGACAAAAGAATCTATTTTTAAAGTTTCAAGGAAAAATAAAATATTTTTAAAGAGTGCCCAAGGAAAATCACAACAGGCAATAACCAACATTTGCCTCACATTTCAAGTGACAAACAATGTAAAAAAATCATAAATCAACAGATATGACAATTAGAGAACCCTCACTCTGCCTTTCCATCTATTTTTACTTACAATCCATCTCTTAAGTGCAAGTGGAGGACAATGTTGACTTGGTTTCACAGTGTACCTCCGTGAATTATCTGCCACTCAGCTCCTAGCCTGGCACTAATTAAGATGGATGGGTGCATTAGGGGATTCCAAGTTCACCTTACAAAAAGTCAAGAGCAATTATGGCAAGCTATAGTCCTACTCTTCAGTTTGCATTTTGAGAAAGGGTAGAGAATTGTCTCAACTGTGCCTCGGAAGCACTTTGAGCATCTCAGTGCAAAATGATTGGGACTTACCCTCATCAGTCTGATACCCTTGGAGTGATAGCCAATTTCCCTACTACATCCTAGTTTGGGAAGCCTGACATGATTGTCAGAGAACTGTGGATTTGTCCAGTTTGGGTCCCAATGCTTGAACCCCTTCTTCAGCTCTCTCATGCAGCCTGATGACTTATGAACTCTTGAGGAATCAAAAGAAAGTCCATTCTTCAATGACAGACGTTCCACAAGGGGAAGTTTTTCTTGTTTGTATGACACTCAGATACATAGTTCTTAGCATTTTAAAATATAAAAATTCATCTGATTATCATTGTATAAATGATTTCTCTCTCTTTTGGGCCTAAGAATAAATTTAAAAAGCAAAGTGTGCTGCTTATATACTGCCCCATAGCGCTTAAGGCACTCTCTGGGCAGTTTACAAGTTAATTATGCAGGCTACACATTGCCCCCCCCTCCCCCGTGAGCTGGGTACTCATTTTACTGACCTCGGAAGGATAGAAGGCTGAGTCAACCTTGAGCCAGCTACCTGGGATTGAACCCCGGGTTGTGAACACAGTTTTGGCTGCAGTGCAGCAATTTAATCACTGCACCACAAGGCTCTTCTATAAGTTATTTCACTCATGGCGAAGCAGTTCTATCTTCAGATATATTGTCTTTACATTTTACATTTCTGAACAGAAAAAGATCAGCTATGCTGATGCTATTTTATACAATTTTGATCATCTATATTACATCTGTATATCACATATGTGAAAACTATCATTCCGAAAAATATAAAAATATGTAACCATAAAAAACTACAGTCAAAAAAGATATTTGTCATATTCTAAAACCAAAGAGTACTTTTCTAAAAAATTATAATCACCTTAAGCATATATTACTTGAACACATATAAAAATATTATGAGTATTTTTCACCCAGCCATTTGTGTCAGCATTAAGATTATGAGTGGTAGCCCATGATGCCAATTTTTTCCTCTTTTTCTCCTTCTAAAATCTGTCTCACATCATCTATACTTTGTCTTGTTTGCTTTTACTTCTGTCATCTGGCAGATCTACCAGTTTACTTACACACTGAACCTGGTTACATGCCAAGCGCTTCTCTAATCTTTCCTATTCAATTCTATACATTCTGAGCATACCTAGCAATCTGCTAACATAGCAGTCAGCCATATTGCTCGCTTGCAGTCATACTATTTTTCACATGTAAACAACTCTGCTGGAGTGGCAAATATATTGCTGGTATATGGGCAGATAGCCCTTGAAGTTACTTGCAGGGGTAGTGCCCTAAAGATTAAATATCTGACGTGGCAATTCATTTAACAAGCCGTTCTCTAAGAAGTGAATTTCATTTGTTATCTTGTAATGCCATCTACTGGAGTATTTAGTACACTTGTCTCATTTTTGCAATGTGAAGTTTACAGTTCACAACGTAATGTTAAAGATGAGAACTCTATACACTTTTGAAAAATCCAAACACTTTTAGACTTATGAAAAAGACAACTTGGATGAATTGCCTGTGCCTAAAATTATGGTCTGTTTGATAAGTGCAGCACCAAGCTAAGAACATGACCCTATTTCTTGGAAGAAAGGCATGGTGCTTAAGACCAAAAAAACTTTGTTATCAGAGCCAGCTAGGTTTTGTCTCAGAGAGTCATCATGGTTATTAATGAAAACCAGACTGTCAAGCACTACAGCCCTCAAGCCCATTACCTGATCTTCTGAAAACAAGACACCTTTTTGGGTGTTAATTTTTTTAAACAGATCTCCTCCTTCACAATAATCCATCACTATGTACAAGCAGCCACCTTCTGTAAACAAACAAAAAATCCAAGTCTGTGAATGTGACAAGCGTTTACTTACGCTGCAACATAGCAGTGAATTCCTTAATTTGTTTAGTTCAGAAACAGACAGGAGACACGAAAAATGGAATATCTGCAGCCTGCTCCTAAACCCATTTATACTGAAATGTTACTGATTAATGGCCAAAACCCAATTTGTCTAGTTCCATGGTACAAACGAGACAATATTATCATCCAGCAAAGGGAATATTTAATTTAAAGTAATTAAAAACCTCCTAACCTGTCTCTTGCAGATTCTTAGGCTCCCTTTTGTCTTGGGGAAGCATCAGGAATGGGGAGCATCAGGAATGGGGTGGGGTGGGGGTGTCAGTCTTTAATAATCAAAAATTGCCACTGTATCACAACTGGCAGTAACAACACCTGTGCCAGCAATCTGGCACCAATTTTTGACTATTACAGGCTCTCCTATCCCAAGGCTCCAAAAGGCTTCCCCAGAACAAAAGAGAGCCCTAGTGAGCCTTGGAACCTGAAAAGGGATAGAAAACTCCTAATTACTTTAAATTAAACTTTACTGGCACAAGATAATGACATTATCTGGATGCAAGCAGGACTTTGCCCAACATGACTTACTTCTCAGTAAACATGTATAGACTCATAGTAGTGGACACAAAATACTGTCTAGAAAACATCTAATAGAGTTGTTATGCTAGCACCAAATTACATTGTGCTTACACATCACAAGTTTCAGACTAGGCATAATGAGGAAATATAGCACAATTTCCAGTTACACATCTAATAGCACAATATCACAAAAACAAGTGCATGACTCCTTGTGTCCCTGGAAAAAACAAGAGGACTTTACCACTTCACCATTTTCCTCGGCTAATGTTAATCAATATCCTCCCCCTATGATTTTCTTGCTGTCATGGTGGATTGTTTTTGAGTTTAGTTTGCCATTGCCTTTGGGGGATTCCCTTTTTTTCTCATCATTTTTATAATTTGTGTGTTTTCTGTTGGTGGATGGTATGTGGGTGGTTTATGGGTTTATTTGTTGTTAGTCGCCCAGAATAGTAGTTTGCCACTAGATGGGCAGAATATAAATGTAATAAATAAATAAATATTGGCCCAAATTGTGTTGCTTAGTGTAGTAAATTCCACTAGAGTAGGCCATAAAATCAGGGGGATTTGGTCAGTCAGCTCCTCCATAAATTCCATTGATTCGAATGGGCCTACTCAAACTTCGACTTACCTTAACATAGTAAGTCATAGTTAGAGTAGGCCTATTTGAATCAATGCAACTTGGTGAGGAGTTAACTCACCAAAATCTTCATTGAATCAGCCTACTCTAGCGCAATTTACTATGCTAAGCAACAGGATCTTGGTCATTGGATTTAATTCAAGGAAAGGCTATAACCTAGAGAATAAAACAACCTTAATCAGTTCAATCCCTTTAATCTAATAAATGGTTTTATGCCTCTATATATTTCTTCAAACTGCCATAGCATTTTTCAGCCTAACCTTCAAAGGATTCTCTGTACAAAACAATATTTGGATGCTTCATGTTTGCCAATACAGCAACTTCTCTTCTTGATTCTTCTCTCTCTTTATTTGACATCTAGGGGGAAACAAAGATAATTTTTTTGAAGAAATACATATAAAATTCTTGTAATTTTTAAAAACTGAATTAGAGAAGCTCACCTTGGATATATTGATCTCCTTAATAACATATTGCTTGCCATCTTCCTTTGATTTAACCAGAATTGCCTTTCCAAAAGATCCTTCACCAATCTTTTGCAACTTAATGTATTTATCCATGATAACTTTCTAAGGCATCCTTACGCATGGGCTAGGGGAAAAATATATGTGTTTAAAAAAACAACAACTTATTTTAGTACTTGTCAAATCAAGTTCTGTACTGCAAACTAGTTTCTGAATTTTTTTTAACACTTACAACATTTCAACAGTTCTTTTCATGACAAAGCCTCCCACGCTTCAGCTAAGCTGTAGGCAGTCTGCACTATGTTCAACAGACATGATTGTAAGATTTGTTTTGGTTAAACACTGAAATGCTTATGCATTTTACTACCTAAAGACAGTTTCACATATTACACACCAAAGGGACAAATTACTCCATTGCTAATCAGAAAAGAAAATACTACATTTATTATTGTCCAGACAGACATGTAAATTGAATCTCTGTTGTGAGCCTGATGCATGTTTGCCTAGACATCCCAGTGAAACATATTCACAAGAGAGGATTAAAACCTTGTTACTGAAATGTACTTCCAGATAGATATCTGCATTTTGGAAAAAAAAAACCCCTTTGGATTGCCTTAAAAATGATACCCCTAACTTATTATGGTCAAAGTGTAATAACAGAGCGTTTGATCTAAGTGAACTACCCTGTTTCCCCGAAAATAAGTCCTAACCAGAAAATAAGCCCTAGTATTATTTTTCAGGATGCTCGTACTATAAGCCCTACCCCAAAAATAAGCCCTAGTTAAGTGAAACCCCGCCCTCCATTGTGCAGCACTGTGCAGCAACCAGAAGATGACATGACTGTATTTGAATAAATGTAGATTGTTGTACATGAAAAAAATAAAACATTCCCTGAAAATAAGCCCTAATGCTTTTTTTTTGGAGCAAAAATTAATATAAGGACCTGTCTTATTTTCGGGGAAACACGGTATTTGGGGACACTGCAATTCAGTATTAGCATGGTTTAGGAAATGAAATTGTTGTGGAGTTCAGGATATGGACATGGAAAATACAATCCTGTCAATCCTTCTGGATTTCTCAGAGTCAAATCAGGTATTGGGGAAAATGTATATTTTGTTTTATTAATCCATGTTTCTTCCTAGAAGATTTCACAAAAAATGCTGCCTTGCAAATTATGCCCATGTTCACTTTCCAATTACCAATCAGAAAATAAAGAAATCACTGAAATCCTGTTGCTTAGTGTAGCAAGTCTCATTAGAGTAGTCCATTGAATCAGTGGGAATTTGGTGGGTTAACGCCTACATACATTCTACTGATTCAAATGAGCCTACTCTAGTTGCAACTTACTTTAGCATAGTAAGTCATAAGAGATCAGGCCCACTGAATTTAACTGAACTTACAGAGAGGTTGATTCACCAACACTCCACTGACTCAATGGGCCTACTCCAGTGCAACTTACTATACTAAGCAACAAGATTTCGGCCACTAAATGCAAGTTTGCTCATTTATTAACTGATTTTTTAATATATCCCATCTTTCTTCCAATAAAGGATTTCAAGGTCCCTTACTGAATATAAGACAAATGTAGCTAAAATTACAATAAAGTACAGTATTAGAAAACAATTAAACATATTGGTTGAAATCCTGTTGCTGTAACTTATACTGGATAAGGATGATATCATCATGAGCAGCAATTTTTTGGAAACTGACTCCTCTCATGAAGCTCCCATGGCTACCCTGTAATTCCTTTCATCATTGGGAAACTGTGGTGTGTGGGGGGCAGGAGAGGGAAGTTTTTAATTACCAAGAATCACCACTGCTGCTGATGTCATTAACCTTACATGGCATATGTTACTGGAACAGGATTTCCACTAACTGCATCTTAAAATAAAAGATGAGTAAAAACCATTTAAAACAATTTGAAAATACATTTTAAAAAGTACAACATCCCCCATTAAAGACCCTTTCATTGACAGCTTGAAGACAGAGATCTTTGCTTGCACAACAGCAAAGTGGGGCAGCTCAGCCTTCAATCAGAATCATAGAATAACGGAGTTGGAAGGGTCCTATATGGCCATCGAATCCATCCTCCTGCTCAATGCACTATCTAAATCAAGGAGTGTTACAACCTGGGGTAGCAAAAAAATAAATAAAATTTTTTTTAAAAAGCTCTCTCATGTTTTCACCAGACATGAAGGGGGTGGGACCAAAAGAAAGGTCTCCCCGAAAATATTAAAATGTATGACACCTCATATGTTGAAATGCAGACCTTTAGATAGCTTGGACCCAAGTCATTTAGGGCTTTATGGGTTAGAATCAGTACTTTCCGTTGGGTCAGGAAATAGAACAGTAGCCAATGAAGCTGTTGTAACAAGTGGTTTTGTTTCTCTCTGTAACCAGCTCCCGTCAGCAGTCCAGTTGCAGCATCTAGGACCAGCTGAAGTTTCTGAACAATTTCTGAAGGCCATCCCATGACAAATGCAACACTATAATCCAGCTGGGATGTAACTAAAGCATCATTCACTTTGGCGAGGTCAAGCATTTCAAGGAATGAAATGGTGATACATTAGTTTTAGCCAGAGGTCTCCAAACTTTTCACTGTGTGGGTCACATAATATATTTTCCACATTTTTGAGGGCAAAAATGCACGCACACACACACCTGCCTGTGCAGACGCACGGGCTGGATAAAAAGGCAAGGTGGCTGGTTGTGGCCCGCGGGCCGTACTTTGGAAACCCCTGGTTTTAATTGTGCAAATGAACTCCTAGCCATTAGCAAGACCTGGGTCCACAGATGCTAGCAAAGTCTTGAGAGACTTGTCTCTCCTGAAAAGTCTAGGGCAGTTATAAAATAATGCCTCCAAGAGCCATCTCAGAAGGATACTATGGTCACGAGCTTGAAAGACAGAGACAGGTCCAAAAGAATCATCCAAAAGAGGCATACCCTCTCCCTGACCAGTTCCTGGCATAAATAATACTCAAGGTGACCAAAGCTATCTTTGTTCCACAAACAGGCTTGACGACAAATTGAAATGGATTGAGATAATCCATCTCATTCAACAACCCCTGAACCTGAGAATTTCCCTGGCTAATATTTATTTATTTATCACTTTTATGTACCAGCCATCTAGTAGCAAGCCACTACTCCGGGCATTTCACAGTGAGTAAAAGAACTGCCAGTCCACCTACCTCCAATCAAAAGCAAACAGATAATACAAGCAAAGGAAAAGCACTCCCCCCCCCCCCCCAATGGCAACAGCTAACAAAGACAAAGTTTAAACAAGCATGCCAGGATTGGGGAGATATGGTTGTCAACAAATCTAGCATAGGGGGAGAAAATTCTTAAAGACCTCTTTTAAAAGCCCTGTTTTAACAAATTTTCCAAAGGTTAAAAGGGAGGAAGCCCAGCGGTTGTCCATAGGCAAAGTGTTCCAAAGTGTCGTGGCCACCACCAAGAAGGTCTGGTACCTAGTCACAGTTTTCCTGGCTTCCCTTTGGGGAGGAACAGGTGGTGCAAGTAGAATATCTAAAGGAGAAACACTCTGACAGGTATCAAGATTCCAAACCATTAAGGGCCTGATGACTCATTATTAACACTTTTAATTTGGCACAGAAGCAGATAGGGAACCAATGCAGGTGTGTCAGGATTGGGGAGATGTGGTCATTATTTCAAAGCCCCTGAAACCAAACTGGCCAACTGCATTTTGAACCTGCTGTAGCTTCCATGTTGTCTTAAAAGGCAGCCCTACGTTGAGAGCATTGCAATAATCGATCCTTGAGATTACCAATGCATGAACCAGTGTAGTCAAGGATTTCCTGTCCAGATAGGGCCAAATGCTGTGACTAGCATATGCATTTCAATACTTGGGGAGCATCTCTATAAAAACTGTGCTAATCTGAAGATCTACTCTGACCAACAGTACTTTTCAGTATTAACAATCACTTCACCTCTACTAGACAGGAAGCTAGAAGCACCTACTTTGCAGTTAACTCTTCTTCTGTCTTCCAGAGAAGGTAACATGGGAAATATTCGGTTCTGCTGTATGGGTTTTATTGCACTGCTGCAGGAATTATGGAAATATATGACTATGAAGATTCTCTCCATCTCCTTCCTGCCAAAAACCTTCTCCAGACACTCTTGGAAACATGTGGCAACCTAACCAGGGTTATTACTTGTCACTGGTTATAAGTCTTCAGTCAGCACACAACTAAGTGATGTACTGGTTATTCTATACCCACTGATAATCTTCAGATTAAATAGTTAGAGTCTGCAATTCCTTCAGATGGACTACAGTTTCCATCATCCTTGAACACTGGCTATACTAACTGGGCCTAATGGGAATAAGTCTACAAAACTGGAAAGGCATCAGTCTGGGAAAGGGGCTGGAGTAATACATGGGGCTGGCTGCATAATACTTTCAGGTTCCTATCCTAAACACACTCAGCACAGAACATGCCACAACCACAACATTTGCCTCTGAGTAAACAATTATGATGCCAGGTTTACTTCTAAAAGTTTATCTGGCTAGTTTCTGATACATAAAGATATATTTACTCATAGAGGACCAAAGAGTATCTACCGACACAATCCATGTAGATCCTAGTATTTACTGAAGTCACACTGGTAGTGAGACTGGAAAATAGGGGCACCCCTGTTGCAAGGTTCCCCTCCTAGAGACAGATTCAATCATGTGTTGGGAAACAGTCAAAACACAATTATTCCACAATGTTTTCAACAGGACAAAGATATGTTTTACTTTATTATTTTTATTAACTGCATTATTATAACTACAGTTTTTGTTTTGACCATGTTTTAACATATTTTCATTAAGGACTAATTTAGCTGATAGGTAGAAAATTGATAAGTAAAGCTTTAGTATGAAAAGTGAGTAACTTCTCACAGTCATCTCAGAGCAAAAGCCTGCTTCAATGCAAACCACCTTGAGTTATACCATACTATGGTGACCACACACCTGCCATAAACGGTGCACCCCAGTCCTTTGCTTCGCCCTCTTTTAACGAGAGTTGCTGCAGGGAAGACAAAGCAAACTTCTTCCCAGCACCAGACGAGCTGATAAAGCAGAAGTGAGGTTGTTGTTTTTTAATTCTTCTTTATTAAACAGCTTCTACCCCGTGACAATTACTCCGCTCTCTCCTACCGCGAATTTAACCAGCTGCTGCTAAGAATGCTTTGGGGCGCCCCAAGAGGCAGGATGAGCTCAGCCTTTATTTTATTTTCAGACCCCTCTATCACGCAAACTTTAACCCAGAAGGATGAAGGTTCCCCCCCACCTCACCCCCAAACGACCACTGCGGTCCGGCCTTGACACACCCATCCCTGCAGCAGAGGTGGCGGGACCCAGGCACAAAGCGAGGTAACTTACTAGGCAAGAGCCGCGAGAGCAACACCGACCGCGAGAGGCAACGCGAACCGAGGGCGGCTGGCCGCCAGCGGAGCAGAGGCTCCCCAGAGCTTCTTCGCGCCCGCCCCCCTTCCCGGCTGCCTTCTCCGGCAATGCAAAGACTGGGCCACCCCGCTCGACCCCCCCCCCCCCAAAAAACCTCTACCTCACCCTTTTCCAGCAGTTCCAACCGAGCCCAGGCTTCTGACCCACCCCTTTGGCGTTGCTATTGGACGGTGCCCTGACAACGTCACTTGCTATTGGGCGAAATCGGGACCTCAATGTTCGGATGCGCCAGATAAGGAGCGCCGTAGGGTTTTGCTTATAGCTTCTCCCTGGCAACGCGGGAGCTAAAGGCCACGTGACTTAAGTGAGAGGCGTACGGGAGGGGAACGTGCGTTCCGGGAGAACAAAAGAGGATGCAATGCGTGTTGAGCGCGAGAGTGGCTTTACTCGTTCTAACGCTCGTTATATACGAGTCAGGAAAACCACCGTCGCTCTCCGAACGTTCTTAAATTATAACTTCCATGTTCCTTGGCAATTTAGCTCCGTTACCTGGGACTGAGAGGAGTTGGAATCCATCACATCGGAGACCACAGATTTCCCAACCTTGTGATTATCTGCTTTAGTTATTATCTGTGGTGTCGGAATATATACAGGACAGGGAGTTGTAAAACATGATGCTTGAAGCTTGTTAATGTGCATACTACAATGTGGTCTATGCATACGACTTTGCAGCATCATTACCTTCTTCCTCTGCCTCTCACCTGCTGTATCATTATCTTCTTGCATATTTATGTTTGAGTGGCAAATGGTACTTGTAATTCAACATTTGCAGGCTATTTGTCACCTGTTTCTACGTGTCCTTATTCAGAAGTTTTACTCTTCTGAAATAAGAAAACCACGTGTTTTTTTTTATCTCCTACTTCTTGTTTGTCCTCTGCTGGAGGTTAGATGTCATCATGAGTAGTTTGATTTTGGATGCAGAGGCTCTAAACAATGTTGTAAAGCATCCAAACCATCCACATTGTTTTTAATCAATATGTTTTTCTCCTTCCTGCACTTTCTTTCCTCCCCCACATCAGTCATGATAATCTACACACTTATTCCTCGCTGTAATCAAAGCTAGTTGGATACAGGACAAATGTTCTATGACTGTGGAGAAATTCAATCAATGCAGCACTTGTGTGCATGTGATTTATGCCTCACCATGTGTACAAAGGAAGATCAAGCAAACAGCAGAGAGAATGCTATTGAAGTAGCCCACTTCTGGTCAAAAATACTCTTAACTATCTTAACGTTTTAATTTGTTTTTAGTTTTACCTACTGTATATTTCGTATATGCCCATAATTTTAAATTGTGCAACACTCTGCTACAAATGAAAGATCAAAGTATTCTAGCTTTCTGCATTGTATATGGTTTGTGATTTGCTAGTCTTTATTTGGTCTTCTTAGCACCTGTGCATTGCTCCCACTCTTCATCCAAGAAATTCTTAGTATCTTAATGAATTCACATTTCAAATACTTCTCTTTCATGGTATATTGTGCTACAGTGGACAATTCCATACTGTACAGTAGAACAGTGAATATATAGGATAGTACAACATGCATTCTCAAATACAAATTTAAGGTTTTATTGGATATTGCATTTTTTAGTTTAAGGAAGCTACTCCAGGCTGTCTGGATTCTGAGCACTGTATATTGCATGGCTATGCTCTGTGTGTTCATTCAACTGGATAGCTCAGTGAGTAGCCAGAAGTTGGGAGTTCAGTTCCCCACTGTGCCTTCCTTACAGGGGCTGTACTCAATGATCCATAGTGGTGGTTCCCAACCTTGGGTAACTTAGGTTTTCTTATAGTGCAACTCCCAGAAACCTTGGCCAACACAGCTGGTGATGATTTCTGGGAATTGCAGCCCAAGAAAACCTGGGTTATCCAAGGTTGGGAACCATTGATCCATAGTGTCACTTCCAGCTCTAAGATTATTATTAACCAGACTCCAAGTACTTACAAGGATCCACACACTTTACCCTTTTTAACAGATCTTTAACTGCATTTCTTGGGCTCTTTTCATTTCCATGAACTCTGAATTGCACATTAAAAACTTGTTAACCTATTCCTATAAATTTATTTGTAAGTCAATCTCTCATAAAATGTTTTTCTGTTTCTGTTAGGATTGGCAACAGGTTTTGTAACTAAAAAGCATAGTTGTAATTTCCCATGAGGAAAATGAAAGTTACAATTGGACAAGAGCATATTAGGCCCAAACAAAATGCCACAGCAGTGTGCAACCTTTCCAGTTCTCTAGAACTGTTCATCTGGCAGGCTTGTACAAGAAAGTAGGGGAGCAGAAGATACAACTGTCCAAACATTTGACCAGATGTTGGTACTACGTGGTCTGCATTTAATCTCAAAATGGAGACTGGAGTCTCCAACTGAGGTTCTGGAGAGCTTGACAGTTTATTCAAGCCCTATGGACAATTTGGTTCAGCCTAATGGGTGAAGAACTGTTAGGAAGTGATTCAGATTTCAGTTGAGAAAGAGTGGGAGAGCTGGAGAGGCAGGAGCTGCAGTTCCCCTGGAGCAGTGGTTCCCAACCTTAGTTCCACAGATGTTCTTGGACCACAACTCCTAGAAATCCTACCAAGCACAGTTAGTAGTGAAGCCTTCTGGAAGTTTTAGTCCAAGAATATCTGGGGACCCAAGGTTGGGAACCACTGCTCAGGATAAGGCCTTATCATCTTAGTTTGGATAGAATTTCAGTGTGCTTGTGCAGGAGGGACACGGCAAGGGGCACATTTCTCCACCCACTGGGCCGAACCAAATAGTCCATAGCGGTCACACTTGCACATTTCCACTAAAGATGTGCAATGTTTTTGGACTGCAACTCCCAGCATTCCCAAAGCAGCACTGCATTTTTGTCAGTTTTAGTTGACATAATAGTATCATGGATTAGATTTTGTAATACCATTCTTTGCTTTTATCAACGGAGAAAAATCTTTGAGGCTTCAATTTTGCGCCTATATTTTATGTGTGTGGGCTTCTGAGAAAGTGTACGCTATTTGATTAAGGGATACTCTAGGAGCTGCATGTAAAAAGTGGTTGCATTATTTTTCTACCTGCGTTATACAGTACGCATGATGTACGTGCCCACAAAACAACTGCATCTGAGTTTCATCTCCGTAAAATGAAAGGCCTCATTAAGTTTAAAGTCATCTATGGTTATTGGGTCTGAAACCTCTAGAGACGTGAACTCGGGAGTTTTTACCGCACACAAGCAAGCCCAAGAGGAGTGCTCGCTAGAACTGCTAAGCTTACTCCCTGGTTTCTCTTCCAAACACGAGGGAGCTACTCAAGGTTTAGCCAAGTACTATTCGCGTCTAAACCCTATTCAAACTAGCCTTGAGAGTAGTACACACGTGATGCATCCACCTTGCTCCATTTAATACGGCGATTTTGCGCAGAGCGAATTGGCAGAACTAGGAAAAGCGTGCGCCGCCCTGCGGGCGGGGAAAAACACCCATTCAGGCGCTAGGACCACGCGCCACGCCACCTCATCGTCTGCCGCTGCGCCTGCGCGTTTGTTCTGCAACATTTACCTTGTCGTGGGAGGGGGAGGAAGGGCGGGGTTCCGTCATGGGATCTCTGGAGTGGAGATTGATTGGCTGTCCGAATCTGACCTCGGAGGCACTCGTGCTGCCTCTACGAAGTCCCGCCCCCTTCCTTTTCGGCTCCTCCCTCTCCGCTGTCTCGGCAGGTTTCTCCGCCCGGCCCGGCGGGAGGAGAATGTGTGAGTCCCTCTCGGGGGATCACCAGGCGGCGCCACACGGCCAGGTACGGGGTGGACTTGGGCTAAGGCGCTTGAGCCGAGCCCGGGATGGGAAGCGAGCCGCGTTGCTCCCAGTCCCGGCGTGGGGATGCGTCCAGAGGCGGGGATACCGCCAGGAGGGTATGCGTGCGGGGCTGCAGCTCTCGCCTCCGCCCGCTTTCTGCCTCGTTCGGCTGCGGGAAGGGAGGGCGGCGGCGGCGGCGGCGGCGGCGCGGGGGTGCTTCGGAGGGCGCCGCTGGCGGCCAGTGCGGAGAGGCGAGGCCCGGGGCAGCGCCTGGGAAAGGGTGCTGCTCTCCCGGCTTCCCTCAATGCCTCTCCGGGCAGGCGCGGAAGGCCAGAGATCGCCGCCGCTGACCGTTCACACGGCCGCGGATGTTGCGATAGATTCGTTCGTCTGTAAGGTGGGTGCCCCGAGACTCCTGGGTGCCTTCCCTGCAACAGACACGGCGACGCTCCTCTGGCAACTTCTCTTTCTGGAAGGCTTCTTCCTCCCCTTCCTCTTCTTTTCCGAGGAGATAAGGAAATAAGGATGCTTGTACAACATCTTATTATGTTCCCAAGTACCCCAAGGGGGAAGGACGGCCAGGCGGGGCGGCCTTCGTAGGTTGAACAAGGACCTCATTTCCGTACATCTCGTTTTAGACTGTCTTAGGTCGTCCATCAAATGACCAAAATTGCAATCTTATGCACATTTAAAAAAACACACAAGTATTCTCTCTATGGAGCACCGTGGGCTTTATTTTGAATAAACATTGGGTGGTAGGGGGTTGTGATTAGTCGCACTGATGCTTGTTCCTAAAATATAAGACAGTCCCACCCATTGAGATGGGCAGGCTTCAGACTTCTGGGCTCTACTGCTCTTTTTAATCTATAGTCTCAAGAAGATGTCCAGGCCTTGACACAAAATACATTTAATGAAGATTAAACAAATATGAGCTCAGAAATCTGTTTTGAGTGTCAAAACTGAACAGAGTTCACACCTGCATTTGTTCTTGGTTACTTTCCACTTTTTTCATGAATATTATTTAGAGAGGCTGGAATCATTTTTTTTTTGTATTTTTTTGTTTTTGTTTTTTATTTAAAATTTTACAAGATACAAACTAAAATAACGGTGGGGAGCACAATTATTTTAGTTTTTGGAATCATTTTGTCGCTGTTCATTTGAAAAAGCTGGGAACAAGAAATCTTTGTGTGTTGCAGATTACCCAGAGGTCTTACTAGTAAACCCAGATCTACTTTTTCTGCTCCTAAGAATATTTAATGAAGAATTACTGCGCATCTTGGCAGATGTGTTGAGAGAATGTGGATGTGGAATTGCTTAAGCCTCATTTTTCCTCATCAGTTTTTTTGTACAGGTGATCTGCTATTTTAATTCTCCGGAGCATTTGCATCTTCCTAGTCCAAGGAAGAGGCTAATACTCCAAGAAAAATATTTTTAAATCATCTTGTCGATAAGGTACAGATCTCTACAAAGTGGCAGAAAAAGGGTTAAGCATTATTTCCTACTGTGATATAGTTACAGTTGGAAAGAATGCTGTGAAGACTTCCAATTATCCTTCCATAGTCGTTGATTCCTTCAAAACATTTAGTAATGTATTGTGTAAAGCGTGCAGAAGATGTAAATTTCCATGAAAGTTCTTCCATGGTTTTTGAAGGGTCATATAACATTCTTCACATGAACTGTAATTATCCATAAGTAGAATTGAATATTTGATTGCAGTTTCATGATTCAAAGAGAAAACAAATGAATGCACCCTGAGGTGATGTCACTGAATGCGAATTATTTTAGGGCCCAAAGTGCAGTAAATATTTTGCCAGATAAGATTTAGTGCTTAAGATAGTTGTTCCTATAACAATTTAGTCGCTCTTTCATTCTTCTACAGTATTTTCATGAAGCTGTGTGACCTGTAATCCTAAACTGTTAACTATATTACTGTTAAGTTAAAAAAATGGTAAAATATTGATGTCAGCCTTAGTCGTTATTTAGAACTGAATGTTTGATTTCAATAAAGCTTTGATGCCGGCATTTGTAGGATTATTACTGTGATATATAGTTTCATTTATGTTTTGGAATTTCTTCTATATTAGCAGTATAGCTTATGTGCTTTTATTATTTACAATAATTTTAATATTGCATTACCTTGTCAATAAAGTATTGGGAAATAGTGGAAGTTCTGTTGGTAGCATAATATAAGTTTTTAGCTAAGAAAGGACTTAGTATTGTGACCTGTATGTGCCTCAGACTTGCTTAATTTTTCTGTATTTGTAACACTGGCTTTAGGGGAAGGGGCAACGAAAGGTTCAAAATACATAAGTCCTTTAGTGTCACTGGTGCAAAACATGCCATCTCTTCTGGTTTCTGAGATTAGCAGGCATTTTCCATTTAGGATGTTGAATTCTGCTCACACTCCTTGTTTTGTGTTTGTATAATGAAGTTGTATAACGTTGTCAGTACAGAATACAGACTTAAGAAAAACTGACTCTGGCATTTTCATGTGGAGAAAATAAAAACATTTCTGCTTAGCATTTTGGATTAGAGGTAGAAACATTTTTGGCCTTTGAAAGTGATTGAAGTCTAGTCTTGTACCTATCTACTTAGGACCATATCTCGTTGAGTTCACTCACATTTATTACCAAATAAATAGATGGACCGGAACTTAGACTGATGAACATTATAGAGTGAAATAAACTGGAGTAAGGCAAGGTGTGTCATATTTAAAGAGCTACCGTTTGTTTGTATTCAGTGTTTCTGGAGTAGGGTGCTTGCAGTTTTAAAATTAAATCGATACACATTTTCCCCCCACTACTTTTTCATGTGATTTTTTTACTCTACCTGAATTCAGTATCCTACAATACTCTCAGTCTGAATGATTTTGATTCAAAATTTTAAGATTGTGAACTGTAACCACTAGCCAGATATTAATATTAAGAATCCCACTGTAATGACATTTCTAATGTCCTTCTTACTGGGCTTTGCATACTGACAATTTGGAGAGTTTTCATTTTATTGCAAGGGTAGTGCCAAGGCCTCTAGATGAAAAATGTTCCTTTTTGTTGAACTCATTTTTGTTAAATTTCTTCGTAAAATAATGTCTGATTTGGTACTTGGTAAGTTATATATATTTCCCTTGAAGATTAATAGCCTCAAAATTTTCCACTTATTGTTAGGGTGGGTTTTAGAGGCTGTTGTTCCTTTACTTTGAAACTTTTACAGAGCATCTGTTGAAGTGCTGTGAATTATGTGAATAAAGACATACACTAGCATGTTGTAGTCATTGGTAACTGATTTTTTAGTTTTCTAATGGAAAATGCCCAACATTTCAGAATAATTTTGTAAACCTCTGCTATAGTTATCAGCAGTTAATAGGGATGCATTGCAAATCTCCTGTTTGTAGATATTGGTCCTATCAAAACCTGCATTTCATTTCACCTATTTTTATTGAGGGAATGGGATGACTGGTAAGATTATGTTGTATGTTTCTGTGAGGTAGAAATTAAGGTAAAAGAAGATTGTATCAGTATATCCGTGTTTTAAGAAGGGAAGTTGATCAGTAGTCTGAATTTCCTTGCTTTTAGGGATACAGCTTCAGTCACAAATTTTTGCTTTAAACTGGAATTGTGCTGTCTTTCAAGCATCTCCCTCCTTTTGAAAATGTAGAACACAGAGACTTCAGTGAAAAAGCAAGTCTATCATCAGCAACTAACGTCAGAGTAAAAGTTTTAAAAGCTACTGTATTAAAAAGAAAACAAAGCAAACATCCAACAGCGACAAAGCACATTGGACTCAACAGCTGGATAGCTAAGGAAATCACAGCTACTCACAAGGAGTTGCCATTTTAAACTTTTTCTTAAAGAGACAGGCCCTGTATGCTACAAGTTGTTAAAGATCATCACTCTGCAGGCAGTTCGTGTGCTCTCAAAAGTTTTTCCCCAGGAAACATACTCCAGCAAACAGTGTGCTCCATTAAAAGTTAATCCTAGAGTTGGGTGGAGGGGTTACAAAACCACAGTCACCTCATAATCTCTCCTGGGTATTTCTCTACTGGCAGGAATGGGACCACTGACAGTGATTTTTTTAAAAAAAAAAAAACTATTTAAAGCATGCACACCCATGTTCCAAGGCTCCCAAAGGCTTCACCAGGGCAAAAGGGAGCCCTGGAGAGCCTGAAAGGATTGGATAGGAAACTATCCAATACCTGAAAGGATTGGATAGGAAACTTTCCATGAGTATAAATTAGATATTTCTGGTTTATGATCTGGGTTATGCTGACATAAAGTTACATCAGCAAGATTTTGCCCATTGTATAGTTCCTCATCAATAGTTTTAAGCTTCCATTTGAATCGGGATTTGACTGTGAGTACAGAAAAACACTAAATATTGATGAAAGAAGAAATTATATTCAATAGCAAATCTTCCAGTGTTTTTCAGCTTCTGCATGAGTTAAACAATATGCCACTTGCAAATCAGTCGAATTGGAGGGGCTGAACTGTTGTTTCGGAGGTGAATGGAGACATTGCTTTCCCATCTGGCATTTTTCCCATGCTTTTTGCACACTTAATTTCTTCCGTACCATACCCTGCCCCCACCAAAACAGTCTGTTTCTATAGCTGCTATTTATAGGAGCTGTTGTCAAATAGGTTTCTCTGTTCACACCTTTCTAAGCACGTCTGGTTAAGCTCTCATTACAGTAGGAGAGGGCAACTGAAACCTTCCTAGGTGTTAAAAAAAGGATTAAAGTTCTATCTGTGCCTTCTACTGTTGTTTTTTAGTGAAGGATCTAAAGAGGAGACAGTCTGCTGCTCATGGAGCCTATCCCTATGAGAGCTGTGATCTTTCAGGGTCCTGGCTCCTATATAAGACTTCACATGTCACAGAAACTTTTTTCATCATATGGGCTATTTTTCGATGGAGGTAGGGTTGGTGGGGCTGGGGCTAGAACTCTTTCACTGCTCATCTAAAACTGAATGCCTGAATGGAGCTAAAATCTTCACAGATGTTTCAGTAATCACAAGGAAAATTAGTTAACCTTCTTTGGCAGAAATGGGAAACTGCCCAAAGCATTAGAAAGATCTAAATTAACTTCCACAACTTGTTGTTCTCCAGAGATTTGGATTTCAGCTCTCATGAGCCCAACTAACATGGGTGTGCGTGGTTGCAAAAGCCTAATTTAAATGTTCAAAATTAAAGGTAAACCAGAAGTCTGGAATGCCAGTTTTTGAATTCAAATAAGTGTCATCCTCTGCTGTCACTGTTGAAACACACTGTTTATGTAAGTTGCCCCTCCAGTGAGCTATCAGACTTTGTTATACGTTTAAAAAATAATTGCATTCTTTTCTCTAATGAAAGTTGTATATTTTCAAAGTTGTATATTATAACTGAATTTATTCTTTTTTAACTTATAAAAACAGCTAAATGGAGTCTGAGCAGCTGTTCCATAGAGGTTATTACCGGAATAGCTACAACAGCATAACTAGTGCAAGCAGTGATGAAGAACTTTTAGATGGAGCAGGTGTCATCATGGATTTTCAGACCTCTGAAGATGATAATTTGTTAGATGGTGATGCATGTATTGGTAAGTCAGCAAACCACTGCTTGATGACCTTAAATCTACTTTTTTTTGACATTGTGGGGGATTGGCATTTTACAATATACACATGATATGGTATTGCAGCAGATCTTTTTTAGCACATGGACATGATATGAATTATCAGCTCAACTTAGTTCATGGTTTACTTTGGTGGCTGTGCCTTGGACTCATGTGCTAGAATTTGTCTTTTAATTTCTATGGGTTCTTTTGATCACTATAGTCGAGTGACATCTAGATTGTACAAATTGGGGTTGGTGTAAATTATAGTTGGCTTCCACACTCAAACTGAAACTGTATTTTGTACTATGTTTTCAGTTTTAAGGCAAATTATGCTTTGTGGTAAATACAGGTTTCTTCAAATCAGACCCAGCTGTAGATAGTCACAAACCAGGAAGAGATTGGAAGAGGAGCCATACAAAGCAAGGAGCATATGAGCCCAAGGTGTAACACTGGTAACAAAGCTGCAGTTTCAACCTAATGTCTGATCTAGACGAGATGTTTATTGTTAAAGTAATATTGACATGAATGGTGTTACTAGAAACAAGTATGCCTTAAGAAATAAATAAATCTAACAAATTCATTCTTATTTGTGTGGGCTATCCATGATCAAATTGTCATTTTAATTTTATTAAGAAATTTAAAAAAAAATTTGGTACTTTCATTATTTGCTTTTATAAAACTAATTGTTGTATAGAACTTGTAAGTTAGAAGACTCTCAACCTAACGTTGTATAGTGTTACATTTTATGTCTATTGCATTATTGTTGGTCTCTGTACATTTATACACCATTGGAACTGAATGCTGTCTTCCATTATGTATCAGCCTTATAGGAACCATGCCCATATGCACCACCCCCTCTTCTCTCCAGGGCTTGTTCTGAATATGCTTAGTAGATGGTTATGTGATGAGACTGAGCATTTACCCTCCTCCATTTCTTCTACTTGTAATGCATAGGTGACATAGGACGTATGCCGTTTAACTATGATAACATGTACATTTGATGTGTCTTCCTTTTCTGAACTGAGGGAACAGTTCTGGTTAGCCAAAATAACTGAAGGCTAGCCGATGACATTAGACCTGCCGAAGCAGGGCTGGATCCAAACCTCTCTCAGCCTAGCAATGTTGGAAATTGCTGAAAATTACTTTTAATTTGTCCTCACATTGTGGTTGAGTCCTTCGGCTAGAGGCAGTTTGGATCTCAAATCCTTTTCATCCCACTCTGTATTGGCTGTTCTGCTATCTGATTTTAGATATCACTACAGTTATGCCTGCAGATCCTTATGCCAACAGATCTTTGACTTTGGCCAGTACAAGGACACAGGAGGCTTCTGACTGGAGATGGGGGTATTTGTATTCGTATACGAATATCCCCACACAGCTGGAATTAATGAGGATCCGGCCCTTGTCCACTCATATGTCCACTGGCAGCGGCGGCCTCGCTCAACCTTCCAGTCGCTCCTGAGAGCTGTTCTCTTAGCCATTCCTGGCAGAGGGAGGGAGGACAAGTCTCCCTGCAAGACTGCCGAGTGGCTAGCTGAGCGGCGCTCCAGAGCGATTGGAAGGAAGAGAGGGGCCGCTGGCCCAGGGGCCGGACCCTCGTTAACTCCAGCTGCGTGGGGATATTCGTATACAAATACGAATACCCCAATTTCTACTTCTGACCTTTCAAATCCCATGTGTCCATCACATTTTTAAATTGGGGTTGTGCTGTAAGTGGCTAGAAGGATCTTTTCAAAGCTTTTTCAGATGTTGTTGAGAAAGTTGAGTGAAAGAGAATATCCCACAGTTGGTAAAATCACGCACTGATAATGCCTGAGAACATTTAAGAAGAAAATCAGAAAGATAGGAACAATAACTTACAAATATTTAGGCTTGGGGAAACATGTTGACAGGTTATGGATACATTACAGGAAGAAAATGTTTAAGCCTGTTGTTGTTCAACCTTAAGAAAAGGGAAATCTAAAATGTGTCAGATTGTTTAAGGGTGCAGTGGTTTTGGTTTTTTTGTTCACATTTAGCATAACGTATTTATTTGAGATAATGGAATAGTCCCTCAAGAAAAAGAGGCATACTGTATATATTTTTGGGTTTTTTAAGGAATCAATTGCAGAAATGTTACCTCACTAGGAAATATATTTACAAACTCAAGATGGGGACTAAGGATCTCACTCTCCCTAGAAAAGTTAGGTGTTTTAGCTATGAAGTCTGCGCTTTATACCTAAATGAGGCAAATCAAATGAATTAGTGAGTCATCTCACCCTTTTGATAGTTGTACACACTGCCAATTTTAAATAATGGTCGTTTGCAAAACAAAGCTATCCTATATGAAAAATACACAAGTGTGATCGTGCTGCTTGCCATCTACCTCCCTTTTCTCTACTTTGTCCAAAGAAGAACTCGTCACACCCAATTCTTCTAATAAAACCGGTTTATCGTTTAACATGGCTTCTTTGATTTTTTGGTCTTGTTTGTCATCATCCAACTTCAACAACAAATCATAAGTCTTTACATTATTAAAACTGGGTATCTCTTCGTGGTAAGACAATGGGGGATAACTGTTAACTTCTTGGGTCCATTTGGGTCTGGCCCCCACCGACTCTGGTGCGTTCTCAGCCCACTTCAAGTTTGTAGATGGGACGTCGTAGTTCCCTGCAGTCCCCCAGTTGTCAAGCCACGTATCTTTCTCTGTCAGGGTTTGAAGGGGCTGGGCCCACGGGGCTTCTCAGGAATCACTATACATTTTTGCCTTTCTCTCCTTTGTTCTTCTCTCTTCACCCACGCCCTATATTCCTTCCTTTGCTTTCGCTCTTCAGTCTCCCCCCAGTATGGTGGCTTTCTATACATTTGTCGCCTCCATTCCCTTTCGGCATACTCACGAGGCACCTTGAACTCTACCCACTCTCCTGTCCAAGGATCTTCCTGGATCAACTCTACTAGCTCTTCCCTTTTCTCTCCTTTCTCCTCTCTTCCCCAACATGCTTCTGACTCCTCCCCTCCTTCTCCCTCCTTCTTATCCTCTTCCTTTCCCGCCCAATTTGCGCCCACTTTAGCCTCTTCTTTTATTTCTAGTTTACTTAATTCCTTTTCCGTCACTCCTATCTCTTGTGCTTCTTCCTTTACTTGAGAGGCGGACGGTACACTCTCCTGATCCTAGGCGAGGTGGCTTGTTGCCTCACAACAAGTTATCGTGTTGGTTTGTAAAAGTTTCCTCGCATAAATGGAGGATGTCGCTGGCTGGCCAGTGCTGGGAGGCTTGCTGACTACTGACAATGCTGGGATGGGGGCAGTAGCTGAGAGTATTTGCCCGCTAAACATGCTGCAAAAACGGAGCCACTGAAGCTACCCCCTCCTGGCTGGGCAAGAAAAATGTTGCTGGCAGACTGATGGTGGCAGGCTTCCAAGCTACCTTGCCATCACCTCACCATGCTAGCGAGCTGCAGAAGTCCTACTATGGTTTAAAAAGTGTGGATTAGACACCATTTTAAAACTGCAGTAGGACTTGCATTATGTGCAGCAACAGGAGTTGCTGCTAATTCCACCCAGTGTATAGTTTCATCCTCTGGCAGGAAAATGAACAAGGTTTCCCATGTGTGCTAGAAGATAAGCAATGGCTTGAATCCAGCATACTTGCTTTTGCAGCAGATATGTATGTCTGTATATGTGACAGCTTCTTTTGCGTTTTGAGTGTATGTCTGTGCAAAATAAGATACAGTAACTCCACTTCTATTCTTCATCTTTTTTGTCTGCGTGCATAGCAGAAGATTTGGAATGATATTCAGCCCTGAAAATAAGTCCACTATAATTACTAACCTAACTTCCACTCAAATTGTGTGTTGGGAGAGTGAGAACAGACAAAAGAAAATATTTACTCAGCGTGTTGTTAGTCTGTGGAACTCCTTGCCACAGGATGTGGTGATGGCATCTGGCCTAGATGCCTTTAAAAGGGGATTGGACAGATTTCTGGAGGAAAAGTCCATCGCAGGTTACAAGCCATGGTGGGGATGTGTAATCTCCAGTCTTAAAAGGAAAGTACCTCAAAATGCCAGATGCAGGGGAGGGGGTATCAGGAGACAGGCATCTACAGTAGTTGTCTCGTGTGCTCCTAGAGGCATCTGGTGAGGCCATTGTGAGATACAGGAAGTTGGATTAGACGGGCCCTTGGCCTGATCCAGCAGGGCTCTTCTTATGTTCTTATGTTAACTTTAAACAAACAAACAACTCTACTTTCTGTGGGCTAGCAGAAGACTTGCATCCCTCCTGTACATAGTCCATTGCATTTCGGTATTGGGTGTTAAAGAAAGTGGTTCCTTCTTTTCATAGTTCGTGTGCTGAGTGCAGAGATAGAGTGCTCTGTCTGTCTTCAGTGGTCTTCATGCAGTTCCATATTGCTTATAATTACGAAGTGACTGCTGAAACACAAAGTTAAATAAAGGGTCCAGCACAAAGTCTCATTGCCCTCTGAATTATCTGCAGTGTAAGTTATTTGCAGGACAAGTTGGAGGGAGGATGTTTATGCTGGGCACAGGTACCTACCCCCATAGTGTGCTAGATACTCATTTTACCGACCTTGGAAGGATGGAAGGCTGAGAAAACCTTGAACTGGCTGCCAGAATTTTCTGGGATTGAATGCTGACCATGAGCAGAGTTTTGACTGCAATACTGCAGAGGGTCTTTTTGTTGTTGCTTTGCTTTTAAGATTCCAAAGTAGTTTACTTCATGGGAACATACATACTGTACATACATATATATACATAAAATGTAAAAGCTGTATCTTGATCCAGAGCCAAAAAAGGGAGAGAGGAAAATGTTAGAATGAAGTTGCTTTCTTCTGTTGAGCACTGTATGTTTCAGTTCTTCATTAAGTTTAGCATTTTTGGAGTAGCAGACTTGTCTACTAGACATGTCCCCAACTGGTCCAGGATCTAATCAGACTCCTCTGTCCTGGATTTACTGTATGTTTGCTTAGATAGTCTGCTGTGGTGTTGGTGGTTCTTGAATGTGCTGGGCAGAGAGGGACAGAAGATGAACTTCTTCCCAAAAGAAGAGAACCATTGCCTCACTGTGAAGGGAGGGGGATCGATCCTCCTTGCTTGTTTACAAAGGCTTTGGCCACTACAATATCTATTCTGATCAGGACATTTTGATGTTATTGGAGATGTTGGACATATGCAAGAGCAAGTCAAACTGCATGGAGTTCCCACCAATTTATCAAAAGAGTCTGCTTGGATCTGTGCCAGGTTGGGCAGTGAATCGAAGACAATGGGCTCCCCAGCTGAAGAGGCTGGCATCTGTAGTTAACACTATTCTCTGAGGTCCCTGCAGGGGGATTGGCAGAAATTGTCAGTTTTGTTGTCCAGAGCGGAAAGGCTGGGGTGGGGTGGGGTGGGCAGGGAGAGAACTAGGGACCTTCTTCGGGAGGTGACCAGTTGGTAAGGCTGGAGAAAGTACTGTAGAGCAGGGGTCGTCAGCCCCCGGTCCGCGGCCCGGTGCCAGTCCATGGGCTTGCCGGAACTGGGCCACGGATACAGATCTCCGCCCCCCCCACGCACGCGCGGTGGGCGTGTTGCGCTCATGGGGTGTGTGCTGCCCCCCCGGGAGTGCAACCCCCCGCGAGCGTGACACGCCCACCGCGCATGGAGCTCGCTCCCCCCAGCCGGTCCGGTCCGAGGCCCCAAAAAGGTTGGGACCACTGCTGTAGAGGATGTGAGTGGAGGTGTGCCCATGGAACTAGGGATAGATAGGATACCATTCAGTCTAGCAACTGAACTAGGGCTATAATAGAGGTGGATGCTTCTGAGAAAGGGACTTTGTTTCTCCTCTGATTTTCAACACCCTTTCTGTGCCTGGAAAGACCATTGCCTATTGTGTCTAGTAATAACTCCAGATAAGTGTCTGGTCTGCAACAGGTGGCTCTTGAATGAGTTGATTATGAACCTGGAATTGAGAGGGCAGACAGGGTGGTTTGATATGAAGTTCCTTCTAAATTCCTGAGAGGGAGGAGAATCAGTAAGGGTGAATGTTCACCACTTGCATTTAAAATAAAGCTACCAGAGCTACCAGGAGCTTGGCAAACTACTGTGGTGTTAAAGACAGAACAAATGGTAGTGCTTTGGAACTGAAAATTGGGAAATACCAAAGACCACAAATAGGCGAGAGCAAATGATGAGGCCTGTACAAGGCAAAAGCAAGAGAAGAAAAACGGAGGAGCTTTAGAGCAGGGGTCCCCAACCCCCGGTCCATGGCCCAATACCGGGACGTGACCTTGGCAGGACCGGGCTGTGTAGACAGATCTCCTGCCCCTGCACACGCATGCACAGATGCATGCACGCCCTTCCCACATGCACGGACACACGCGCCCCCACGCACAGACGTACCTGCACGCACGGACGCGCACACACTCCCACATGCACGCACGGACACATGCATGCACGGACGTCCCCCCAACCTCCCGCACGCACACACGCATGCTAAACCGGTCCACTGTGCCAAAAAGGTTGGGAACCACTGCTTTAGAGCATACCTATTAAGCTACTCTAAGTTTGCTTCTCCTGCCTCGACATGGCCAAGGAAGGTATTAGCTATTCCTGGATGATTCCCTCCCACAGACTGATAAAGTACTGAACTGAATCTTTTGCCATATGTATATTCAACAGTTTATGAAAATTGAAAACTAAAATTAAAGAAGAGAAGGGAAATCAGCTTCCTCATTTAATCCCTTAAAGGTTAAAGTTTTTACTCTGAAGAGCCATTCCATTTCCTTCTTTAACAGAACCTTATCATGGCTTAATTTTATTCTATCAGGTGCTCAGAATTTGAAGTCCAATATTGTGTTTCTTCTCAGTGAAATAATGTAACACAAGTTTTTCCATTTTTGATATTACAGATATCACCAGTTCTCTTAAGTGCCCTGGGTGTTTTACAAACACGGAATTTTTTGCAAGGACACAGGATAATATATATCACATGACATGACTTATATTGCATGTAATATAAGTCAGGGCGTGTTTTTTTTATTTGCAATATCCTCAGACTGTGTCACTGTAGAAGTGTACTTGTAGTAGCCACGTTTTCTAAAATATATTGTCCCTTTGGTGTTGTAGTATCTGAAAGATTTTGAAGCAGTATTGATATTTTTGTATTAGAATAACTCTTGACTAGTGATTCCAACTAAAATTCAGTGTCCCTGTCAAGTTGCTGGTTTTGACTGACTTGAATTTAGTAGTATAATAGCTTACCTTGAACTATGGTAATATGATAAAGTGATATCAAACCCATGTTCTTCAGGGAAGCCTTTAATAACCATGGCTAGATGCTGTTTTTAGTTAAACAAGTTTGCTTTAAAAGTTTTAAATGTTTTTAATCACTTAATTTTAAAATTATTATTACAGTTTAATTGCTTTTCTTTCTGTAATTTATTATGTCTTTAAATTTACTTATTTTAACATTATGAGCTGCCTTGAGGGCCCCCCGCCCCATTATAAGAAAGACAGTCTACTGTCTGCTCCTCCAGGCAAAAGTGAAGTACAAAGAGAGGGGATAGGATTGCAGCTTGAGATTGATAAACAAATAGCGAGAGAGTACCTTATTACTTTGAATGAGCTCAAATTGCCTGATGGACTACATCCAAGAGTATTGAAAGAACTGGCTGAAGAACTCTCAGAATCACTATCTATTATTTTTTTGAAATCATGGAGGATGGGTGGAAGTGCCAGATGTTTGGAGAAGGGCTAACGTTATCCCTGTATTCAAAAAGGGCAAAAAAGGAGGAAACAGGAAACTACAGACAGGTCAGCCTGACATCAATCCTAGGGAAAATTCTGGAGCGGATTATAAAGCAGTCACTCTGCAAACACCTTGATAACAATGCAGTAATAACTAGAAGCCAACATGGGTTTGTCAAGAACAAATCCCGCCAGACTAATCTTACCTCATTTTTTGATCGGATACTCCCTGGTAGATGGTGGGAATGCTGTAGATATAATATGGTATATTTTGACTTTGGCAAAGCCTTTGACAAAGTGCCCCATGATATTCTGATTAAGGAAGCTAAATAGATGTGGGCTGGAGAACAGCTATCAAATGGATACACGGCTGGTTATAGAATCGTACCCAAAGAGTGTTCATCAATGGCTCCTTCTCAAACTGGGGGAGGTAACAAGGCTCAGTCCTGGGCCCAGTGCCCTTCAACATTTTTACTAATGTCTTAGATGAGGGAGTGCAGGGACTGCTTATTCAATTTGCGGATGACACAAAATTGGGTGGGATAGCTAGTACCTTGGAAGACAGGAACAAAATTCAAAATTATATTGATTGGCTTGAGTACTGGGCTGAAAACAACAGAATGAAATTTAACAGGTATGAGTGCAAAGTTCTACACCTAGGGGAAAAACTCAAATGCACAGTTACAATACTTGGCTCAGTAATATTACGAGTGAGAAGGATCTTGGAATTGTAGATCAAAAGCTGAATATGAGCCAGCAGTGCGATGTGGATGCAAAAAAGGCAAATGCAATTTTAGGTTGCATTAACAGAAGTACAGTCTCCAAATCCCATGAGGTACTAGTCCCCCTCTATTCAGCACTGGTTAGGCCTCATCTAGAGTGCTGTGTCCAATTTGGGACACTGCACTTTAAGAAGGATGCCAACAAACTTGAGCTAGGTCAGAGGAGGGCAACAAGGATGATCAGGGGACCGGAAAACAAGCCCTATGAGGAAAGACTGTTTAGCCTTGAGAAAAGAAGAATGAGGGGAGATATGATAGCACTTTAAAAATATTTGAAAGGTAGTCATATAGAGAACAGGTAGGATCTATTCTCAGTCATCCCTTAATGCAGGACATATAATAATGGACTGAAGCTACAGGAAGTCAGATTTAGGCTGAATATATCAGGAAAAACTTCTTAACTGTTAGAGCAGTATGACACTGGAACCAATTGCCTTGAGAGGTGGTGAGTGCTCCAACGCTGGAGGCATTCAAGAGAATATTGAATAACCATCTGTCAGATCTGCTTTGATTTCGATTCCTGTATTGAGCAGGAGGTTAGACTCGATGGCCTTACAGGCCCCTTCCAACTCAGTTGTTCTGTGATTCAAATACATACATACATAAATTCAGCAAAGTCAATAAGAGAGAAATGCACAACTAAAAAAAGCTCCTGTACATATTACAATCTTAACATTCTCCAGAGATTTTATAAATAAGATGAGTTTGGAATTAAATTTCTGAGGACTTACAAGGAAATGGTTGAGCAAGATCTCAGTTTGCGGAGAAAGTGAAGGTACAGTGGTGCCTCGCTAGACGATTGCCTCGCAGGACGAGGAAATCGCTAGACGATGCCTTTTTGCGAGCGCTACTGCGCTTCGCAAAACGATGTTTCCCTATGGGGAATTTCGCTAGACGATGAGGTTTCCCCATAGAAGTGCGCCGACTAGTGGTCAAAAGCTGTCAGTGCAGCTGTCAGTGCATTCCTATGGGGACCCTCACTCGCTAGACGATGTTTCCCTATGGGAAATTTCGCAAGACGACTGCGTTTTCCCTTGGAACGCATTGAAGCGATTTCAATGCATTCCAATGGGAAAACGTGCTTCGCTAGACGATGTTTTCGCTAGACAGCGATCCTCGTGGAACGGATTAACATCGTCTAGCGAGGCACCACTGTATATAAATGACAGTTGTTTTAGGTTTTTCGACCATCGGATCCCGGCTGTGAAAGCCTTCGAGAATATATAAATGACTTTTAAACATTGCAAGTAACACTTGTCTACTGTATACGTGTCTAGTAGAAGGTGACTCACTGAAATTTACATGAGACATTTCAGCTTTGGGAAAGAGGAAATAGTGTTTTATGTAAGGCAAACATTAGTGTGTTAGTACAATAGCTTGCCAAGTATATACTTGCATAACAAACAGTTTCCAGATACGAACTGGTTAATTCAGTATTCTATAGCAGGGGTCTCCAAACTTTTCACATGGAGGACCTCATAATATATTTGCAATATTTTCGAGGGCCGAAGGAACGCTAGTGTATGCGTGCGCACACTCTCGCCCACCCACCTGCACGCACACACACACTCCCGCCCACGCGCACACCCACACCCACACTCATGCCCGTGCGCGCACATGCTTGGGCCAGATAAAAAGGCCAGGCGGGCAGGATGTGGCTTGCGGGCCATACTTTGGAGACCCTTGTTCTATAGTATAGGAGAAATCAGGATTGAATCTAATGTCTAACACTGGTCCACCAAATCAGTACTTTCTGGAGAACATTGTTTTCATATTGCATGCAAGCTATTGCATTATGCACTCCAGAACCAAGAGGATTATTTTGAGGAGGCCTACATGTCTTGGAACACACCAGGTTTAATGCAGTCTGCAGTAATTTATTGGACAGAATCCTGTTTGTTTTCACATAAGGTTTGTGTAACTTACCATGGCTAATTGCAGCTATTTGATGTAATGCTAGGGCGTATCTCAGCCGCATGCCTGGTCACACATTTGATTGCCCAGCCAAGATGTGCCTTGTCAGTCAGTTGCATCAAGTTTCACAAACACCAATAAGATTCCAGCCATGATAGCTTGCTACTTGTTAACCCTTTATTTCTGACATTCAGAGTAGCTGGTAAAACCAGGTTTATTTAACCAAACAGTGAAGCTATACAAGGCTGGTATTTAACATTATGCAAGGCTGATCCCCTTCACGGATTGCTGCCTCCCCTTCACGGATTGCTGCCTTGTCGTGGCGAAGGGGCTTGAGTAATTCAGAGAAGCTATGGGCTATGCCGTGCAGGGACACCCAAGTTCGACAGGTCATAGTGGAGAGTTCTGACTAAACGCGATCCACCTCGAGGAGGAACTGGCAAGCCACTCCAGTATCTTTGCCATGAAAACCCCATGAACAGAAACAAAAGGCTAAAAGATATGACGCTGGAAGATGAGCCCCTCAGGTCGGAAGGCGTCCAACATGCTACTGAGGAAGAGCGGAGGACAAGGACAAGTAGCTCCAGAGCTAATGAAACGGTTGGGCCAAAGCCGAAAGGACGCTCAGCTGTGGACGCACCTGGAAGTGAAAGGAAAGTCTGATGCTGCAAAGAAAAATACTGCATAGGAACCTGGAATGTAAGATCTATGAACCTTGGTAAGCTGGATGTGGTCAAACAGGAGATGGCAAGAATAAACATTGACATCCTGGGCGTCAGTGAACTAAAATGGACGGGAATGGGCGAATTCAATTCAGACGATTACCATATCTACTATTTTGGGCAAGAATCCCGTAGAAGAAATGGAGTAGCCCTCAGTGTCAACAAAAGAGTGGGGAAAGCTGTACTGGGATACAATCTCAAAAATGATAGAATGATTTCAATACGAATCCAAGGCAGACCTTTCAACATCACAGTAATCCAGGTTTATGCACCAACCACCGATGCTGAAGAGGCTGAAATTGACCAATTCTATGAAGACCTACAACACCTTCTAGAACTGACACCAAAGAAAGATGTTCTTGTCATTATAGGGGACTGGAATGCTAAAGTAGGGAGTCAAGAGATAAAAGGAACAACAGGTAAGTTTGGCCTTGGAGTTCAAAACGAAGCAGGCCAAAGGCTAATAGAGTTTTGTCAAGAGAACAAGCTGGTCATCACAAACATTCTTTTCCAACAACACAAGAGGTGACTCTACACATGGACATCACCAGATGGGCAATACCGAAATCAGATTGATTATATTCTCTGCAGCCAAAGATGGAGAAGCTCTATACAGTCAGCAAAAACAAGACCTGGAGCGGATTGTGGCTGTGATCATCAGCTTCTTATAGCAAAATTCAAGCTTAAACTGAAGAAAGTAGGAAAAACCACTGGGCTACTCAGGTATAATCTAAACCAAATCCCTTATGAATACACAGTGGAAGTGAAGAACAGATTTAAGGAACTAGACTTGGTGGACAGAGTGCCTGAAGAACTATGGATGGAGGCTCGTAACATTGTACAGGAGACAGCAACAAAAACCATCCCAAAGAAAAGAAAATGCAAGAAAGCAAAGTGGCTGTCCAACGAGGCCTTACAAATAGCAGAGAAGAGAAGGGAGACAAAATGCAAGGGAGATAGGGAAAGTTACAGAAAATTGAATGCGGATTTCCAAAGAATAGCAAGGAGAGACAAGAGGCCCTTCTTAAATGAACAGTGCAGAGATATAGAGGAAAATAATAGAAAGGGAAAAACCAGAGATCTGTTCAAGAAAATTGGAGATATTAAAGGAAAATTTTGTGCAAAGATGGACATGATAAAGGACAAAAATGGTAGGGACCTTACAGAAGCAGAAGACATCAAGAAGAGCTGGCAAGAATACACAGAGGAATTATACCAGAAAGATCTGAATGTCCCGGACAACCCAGATAGTGTGGTTGCTGACCTTGAGCCAGACATCCTGGAGAGCGAAGTCAAGTGGGCCTTAGAAAGCATGGCTAACAACAAGGCCAGTGGAGGTGATGGCATTCCAGTGGAACTATTTAAAATCTTTAAAGATGATGCTGTTAAGGTGCTACACTCAATATGCCAGCAAGTTTGGAAAACTCAGCAGTGGCCAGAGGATTGGAAAAGATCCGTCTACATCCCAATCCCAAAGAAGGGCAGTGCCAAAGAATGCTCCAACTACCGTACAATTGCACTCATTTCACACGCTAGCAAGGTTATGCTCAAAATCCTCCAAGGCAGGCTTCAGCAGTATGTGGACCGAGAACTCCCAGAAGTACAAGCTGGATTTCGAAGGGGCAGAGGAACTAGAGACCAAATTGCTAACATGCGCTGGATAATGGAGAAAGCCAGAGAGTTCCAGAAAAACATCTACTTCTGCTTCATTGACTACGCAAAAGCCTTTGACTGTGTGGACCACAGCAAACTATGGCAAGTTCTTAAAGAAATGGGAGTGCCTGACCACCTTATCCATCTCCTGAGAAATCTATACGTGGGACAGGAAGCAACAGTTAGAACCGGATATGGAACAACTGATTGGTTCAAAATTGGGAAAGGAGTACGACAAGGCTGTATATTGTCCCCCTGCTTATTTAACTTATATGCAGAATACATCATGCGAAAGGCTGGACTGGATGAATCCCAAGCTGGAATTAAGATTGCCGGAAGAAATCTCAACAACCTCAGATATGCAGATGATACCACTCTGATGGCAGAAAGTGAGGAGGAATTAAAGAACCTCATAATGAGGGTGAAAGAGGAGAGCGCAAAAAATGGTCTGAAGCTCAACATCAAAAAAACTAAGATCATGGCCACTGGTCCGATCACCTCCAGGCAAATAGAAGGGGAAGATATGGAGGCATTGACAGAGTTTACCTTCTTGGGCTCCATGATCACTGCAGATGGGGACACCAGCCACGAAATTAAAAGACGCCTGCTTCTTGGGAGGAAAGCGACGACAAACCTAGACAGCATCTTAAAAAGCAGAGACATCACCTTGCCGACAAAGGCCCGCATAGTCAAAGCTGTGGTTTTTCCAGTAGCGATGTATGGAAGTGAGAGCTGGACCATAAAGAAGGCTGACCGCCGAAGAATTGATGCTTTTGAATTGTGGTGCTGGAGGAGACTCTTGAGAGTCCCCTGGACTGCAAAGAGAACAAACCTATCCATTCTGAAGGAAATCAACCCTGAGTGCTCACTGGAAGGACAGATCCTGAAGCTGAGGCTCCAATATTTTGGCCATCTCATGAGAAGAGAAGACTCCCTGGAAAAGACCCTGATGTTGGGAAAGTGTGAAGGCAAGAGGAGAAGGGGACGACAGAGGATGAGATGGTTGGACAGTGTCATCGAAGCGACCAACATGAATTTTACCCAACTCCGGGAGGCAGTGGAAGACAGGAGGGCCTGGCGTGCTCTGGTGCATGGGGTCACGAAGAGACGGACACGACTAAACGACTAAACAACAAGGCTGATAAAGTGCATTCAAGTCAGTGATCTGATGTGCCAGAATGATCTTTGGTATTATCTTGAACAGAGGTCTCCAAACTTTTCACACAGAGGGCCATTTAATATATTTGAGATATTTTCGAAGGCCAAAGGGATGCGCACATGCATGCCCGCCCGCCTGCCCGCTCACTCACACACACGGGTGGGAAAGAAAGGCCAGGCAGGCCGGATGTGACCCGCGGGCTGTACTTTGGAGACCTCTGATCTTGAAAGTTTCTGTCATCAAATGTGAAAACAAAGAGCTGGTTCACACATGATGATTCAGCACACTCTTTCCCAACCTTTTTTGAGTTGGAACCCCCTTTTATAATAGAGAAATAACCTGTGACACCCCTGCCACATTTGTATAAAAGGGAATTTAAATGGGTTAAACTATCATGAGAAGACAAACTTCCCTGGAAAAGACAATAATGCTAGGAAAAGAGGAAGACAGAACTTGAGATGGATTGACTCAATAGAGAAACCACTGTATTTTACAAGGCAGTGGAGGAGCATTAATTCATAGGCCCCCCCAAAAGTGGCAGCAAATTGACAGCATATAACATAGCCACCAAATATCTGCTGCCTGGTGGAGGGGGTTCCTCTCCCCTTCATTTGGTTGGGTTGCAGTTTGGGTTCTGCCTGCTCCCACTCTGCCCCCCCCCCAGCTTTTCCTAGCCTCCCCTCCAGCTTAGCTGGGGTAGACTCAGCAATATCATGCCCAGGCAAAATTGGGGAGGGAAAAAACCTGCTTTTCTCTGTAAGAAGGAAAAGAGAGACAGGAAGGGATTTTTTTTTTTATTGTACACACCCCTTGCCCCCACTTCCTCTCTAGGAACCCAATTCAGTGCCTTTAACACTTGCTGATAAAATGAAGCAGCTAGTACCTCATTAGCTTCATCATAGGCATACAAGCAGATAGCCCTGCTTTGTTTAAGCCTAGTGATCCCCCCAGAAAACACCCTTTGGGGGGTCACAACCCCCAGGTTGGGAACCTGTGGTTCAGCATTGCATACATGATCACTGCTCCCTCACCCTCCCTTTTTCCTGCTTGGTTGGAAGGAAGCTTTTAGCGGAGTTTTGCTTCCTTGTTTATTTAAATTGTGTTGTAATGTGCAAACAAGAAATTTTGATTCAATACAGGCTCTGATTAGTTCCCAAATATAAGTTGCTTAACTGGCCTGTTTCTTTTAAGCAGCAGTGTCTTAATTTTTTATGACAAGCCAGAGTTCACAAGCACCCCACACAAATAAGCTCAGTTGAAGTTGTTCTTCCAGTTATATAGGAGGAGGGAGTGTACATGTGAGTCCAATATTGCTCTTGAACTTGTCCATAAAATGCTGTGCCATGGTTTAAGTGCAAACTAAGTCTCTGAGTTTTGTGGTAGAAATACTCTTTTTCCCCACTGTATTTGAATCATCACATTTGATTCATCCTTTTTCTTATTTTGTATGTGTGTCCTTATGTTTTCACATGTCATCTGCCACCATGCTATGTTGTATATCTACTACTCATCATTGCTATACAGGATCAGTGGGTCTATCCACCTTCTATCAAAGCATATTAACCTCACATCTAGTTTGAACGAGTCCATATATCAAGAAAAGATGCTGATGTGTTTGGATCATGTTGCTTTTATTTAAGCTGTAGTAAACAATAAGGACCACTTCTTGGATGCACACCTTAACATGGTGAGGGGGGTTGAGTTTGTCAGACAAGCTGAGAGCAATGCTGTGAGGAGACTAGACTCCCATTATGAGCCTGGACCCCCAGCAGGGTCACCCAAGGTGGAATGTTCACAGCTGAGGCACCAGATCAAGATGCATCCACCTTCTTCAGAACTAACAACCACATCAGCAGAAGAGAATGGAAAGTTCCTTTGATGATGGGGACAGAGAAGCTTCAGGAGGACAGCCACTGGGCAGCAGAGATAGCTGAAGGTGACACTGGTGGAGAACCTTTTCCAGACAATGGCAGTGACACACTAACTTTTGTTAATATTGCACAGAAGGCAGCAGTGGTAAAGGACTGCTGAGCCTTTCTTATCTTGAAAATCCTATGATGAAACAGTCCAAAATGAAACAAGAGATAGTATGATTTAAGGTAAACGTCAACTGGAATTGGATGTCTTCAGGCAGACAACTACAGTGTTCTATTCTGGAGATAAAAAGACTCAGAAGAAATAGAGTGGCTCTAATACTGAGGCATGATGTAGCACAAGCAGGAGCTATAATGCAAGGCCTGATAATATTAATCAGACTTGTGGAAAAATCCGTCAGCATCACCATCATTTAAGTCTATGCCTCAACTACAGACATTGAAGAAGATGAAATTGAATGCTGTTATACAAGCATCCAGGAAGAAATTGATCACACCTCAAAACAAGACATGCTTATAATCATAGTGACTGGAACACAAAGGCAGGAAACAAAGCAGAACCAAATGTTGTTGGAAAATCAGGCCTAATGGTCAGAAATGTAGCAGGAGAGTGACTTGTAGAGTTCTGTGAAGCTGGCAATCTGTTTATCGTAAATATGTGCTTCAAGCAACTGAATAGATGACTGTACATATGGACATCACAAGATGATCAATAAAGTAATCAAATAGACTACGTAATTGGAAGCAGGAGATGGAGAAGCTGTATTCTGTCTCCCAGAACAAGACTGGGAGCAGACTGTGGTATTGATAGTGAACTGTTAATGTCAAACATTAGCGTAAAGTTGAAGAAGAGCACTAAAATAATTCTAGTGCCAAAATATAATTTAAACAATATTTCTGATGAATTTAAAGTCCACAGAAAGAACAGGTTTACATTACTAAGCAGAGTTGACCCTGAACCAGAAGAACTGTGGATTGAAATCAGAGGTATTATTAGGGAGGGATGCAAAAAGATAATTCATGTAGTGAAAAGGAAATAAAAAATTGGATGGAGAATGGAAGAAACACTTAAAATTGCTAATGACATGTGAGAATCAAAAGTAAAAGGTGACAGTAATAGGGCCAGAATCCTGAGTGCAGTTTTTCAGTGACTGTCCCATAGAGAGAAAGAGAACTATTAAAATGGCCAATGTAAACAGAAGAGAATAACAAAAGAGAAAAACAAGAGATCTCTTCCAGAAGATCTAAGAAGTCAAAGGGAAATTTAAGGCTGTATTAAGGAATGCTGAAAGACTAACAGTGAAAGCTCACTATCTGACCGGAATGAAATAGAAAGGAGGTGGAAATGGTATACTGAAGACCTATACAGAAGAGACAAAGGGATGACAGATTCCTTTGAAGAGGAACCCAATGATGAAGAACCCGCAGTTCTAGACAGTGCAGTGAAAGCTGCTCTGAAGAGCATAAGTTACCGAGGTAGATGGAATACCAGTAGAACTATTTCAAGCCACTGGGACTGGATCTGTACAAATCTTAGCAAGAATACGCCAACCGATATGGAAACTGTCCATTGAGCATTCAGTATACATTCCAACCCCCAAGAAAGATGCCAAGGAGTGCAGGAACTATAGGACCATCGCTTTAATTTCTCATGTGAGCAAAGTGGTACTCAAGGTGTTGTAACAATGGCCTTTATCTTATATGGAGTGAGAAATACTTGGTGTTCAAGCTGGGTTCCAAAACAGAAGAGGCATTTAGGATCATATTGCAAATATTTGCTGGCTGCTGGAGTACATGAAAGGATTTCAGAAGAAAATCAGTCTATTTTAGAGACTTCAGCGAAGACTTTCTGTGTGGGTCATGAGAAACTATGGATTGTTCTGAAAGGAATGGGTGTGCCCCAGCATTTGATTGTCCTGATATGTAAGTTATATTGTGGACAAGGAGCTCCTGTTAGGACAGAATATGGAGAGACAGAATAGTTTCCTGTAGGCAAAAGTGACAGACAAGGATGCATTTTGTCTTCCTGTTGGTCCAGTCTATATACAGAACATACGTATACAGAAAGCTGGACTAGATTCAGAAGAAGGAGGAGTGAAAATTGCTGGAAGAAACATCAACAATTTAAGATATGAAGATGACACCATCTTTTTGTCTGAAAGCAGCAATGACTTGAAATTACTTTAAGTGAAAGTGAAAAGTGTCGAAGTAGGACTACAGTTGAACATGAAGAACACAAAAATCACGATTACAGAAGAACTACAAAACTTTAATGTTGACAATGAATTGAAATAGTGAAAGATTTTGTATCATCAATCCAAATGAAAACTTTAGTCAAGAATTCAGAAGAAGACTGAGACTTGGAAGGGCAGCAACGAAGGAATTAGAAAATATCATCAAGAGTAAGGATGTGTTACTGGAGACCAAGACCGTGATCATTCACACTATTGTATTTCCAGTTGCTATGTATTGGTGTGAAAGCTGGACAGTTGAAAACTGACAGGAGAAAAATTGATTCATTTGAAATATGGTGCTGGGGAGAGCTTTGTGGATACCCTGGACTGCCAGAAAGATGAGCAAGTCAGTCCTAGATCAAATCAAGCCTGAACTTTCTTTGGAGGCAAAAATAATGATACTGAGGCTGTCCTACTTTGGGCACATCATGAGAAGGCAAGGTTCTCTGGAAAAGACAATACTGCTGAGGAAAGTGGAGGGCAGCAGGAAAAGAGGAAGACCAAATATGAGATGGACTGATTCCATGAAGGAAGCTATAGGCTTGAGTGTGAAAGACCTGATCAGGGCTATTGAAGGCAGGCTCTTTTTGGAGATCATTCATTAATAGAATTGCCATAAGTCAGAGGCTACATAACAACAACGAAAACAATAAGAAACTCAGAAATAAGAGTAAACTGTTGAGTCTTGGCCAAGTTGTGATCTAGTTCGGTTGGGCTTGAAAGATACTTTCCCCCTTCAGTCCTATTGCTCATGCAGCTTACTTATGATTTAGATGTATGTGTACATATACTTTTGATTTACTGTAGATGTATGTATACATAAAATCAGAATGAATTATGAGGAATAGATGTAGACAAAGATCAAAATCATTTCATTAATAGTAGAAAAATTCAGGAAGTGCAATTTCTGGCTGTTATAGTTTAGACAGCTGGAGTTAGAGGATAAAAAAAATACACATCACAATGTATGCATTCATTGTGCTCTTTTCTGTTTATTATTTATTAGTACATTTGCAGTTCACCTGACTACTAAAAAAAGTGCTAAAATGTGACAAAAATAATTAAAATAGATAAAAAGCAGATTAAATAGTAAAACCACTAAAATCGTAATAATTAAAACAATCCTCCAAATCAAGAAAACAATTTGAAGTGTTCTTTGTACTAGTACTCCAAGTATTTTTGTGCAGTCTTGCCATGATGCAGCAGCAAACCACTCATTCTTGAGAAATGAGTGATCGGACTAGATAGCAAGATTGTGTTTATCAACTAATGCAATCTTCTGTACATGTCAGAATTTTTCAACTTTTGTAAGAACCCATTTTCAATTTTCCCCCCATGTTCCTTTGTCCTCTGTCTCTGCCTTTTAAAAATTGTTAATGACCCGTGCTTACTCAACTACCAGTTATTTGATGAGAAAGTTATGAATATGTGAATAGCAGAGCAAGATTCTGTTTCATTCAGAGTGTATGCATTGAGAAACCAGGACAGGTATTTAGTTTACTGGAGCATTTTGTGACAGCAAAGTGGATGTGTTAGCATTTGTGCCTGAAAAACAGTAACACTTGAGTTGGGGAACATGTTTATTTTTCGGAATATAGCTCTCAGAATATGACAGCCAGTAGCCAAATTAGCTATGGGATCCTGGGAGTTGCAGACTAAAATCATTCCCTGTGTTCAAGTAACACAAAATGTAGATCTAAAAAGTTCATGTCTAGATTTATCTTTGAAATTGAAATTAAGTACTCACTGGTTATGCTCAGCCTTTCTGAAAACAGAACATATAGCAACAGCAACATTTATTCTTGGATCTCTAAGAATCTCTACATTAAGAATATTTCAAAATGTTTTATTACAGTGGATGATTACATGTGCTTCCCTCTGAATGTTCTGTCAAGTCACATCTGACTTAAAGCAACCCTAATATGGTATTTTTTTCATGGTACGTATATTGTATATTTAGGAAGTAACTTTAGCCTTGCCATCCCCCACCCCCACCGAGTTTCCATGATCAAACAGGTATTTGAACCCAGGCCTCCTGAGTCCTAGTCTGTCATTCTACTACACCACACTGGCTCTCCCAGTGAAAGTCACTTAGAAACGGAAGCATGGGAACGGAAAATGGGGCAGTGGGTGAGATTGTTAATTGGGGCTAGTTAGTGTGATTGTAATATGGCAGTGTTTTGCGATCTGCACTGCTGGGCACTACTCAGAGTGCTGAGATTAATATTTGCAGCCCTAAATAGCTTGAAGCTGGGTTACCTGCAGAATTGTCTTCTCCTACATATTTCTACCTGGATCCTAAAGACCTCTCCAGAGGCTCCAAGATGTCACTGGCAAATGAGGTGATGGATACTAAGTACAGGGCTAGTTATGAACTGTCCTCACCAGAGGACTCAATTGGCAACTACTTTATGTTTTTTTCTGAAGCAGAAGTGAAGAACTTTTTATTTTCTCAGGCTTTCAAGTTGCTTAATTTTATTTTATTAGACTTTCAAATCCTTTCGTGTTAGTGCTTTTTAGGTCATACTGATGCAGGTTTTACTTTGGTTATATTTTTCTTTGATTTTACTCTGGTATTGTTTTAATACTTTTGAGATTTTTACATTGTGTTTCACAATGCCACTCTGTTTTATAGTTTTGAACTTTGTTTTGTGAACTCACTGAAAGATTCCTTTGTGAGCAGTATAGAAATGATGTAAATATATAGCTTGTTTGCTAGTTCGATAGCAGAGGTTAGAAGTTCGATTCCCCACAGTGCCTCCTGTGAGAAGAACCAGCCTGAGAAAGTCTCGGGGAGACTGCACAGTCCCAGGATGCCCCCCAGAAGCAGGGAATGGTAAACCACTTCTGAGTATCTTCTACCTGGAAAACCTTAGAAAGGTTGCCATAAGTCGGAGTCAACTTGACACCACAGAGAGCATGCTGAATGGTTACTATATTTGGGAAGCCTAATGTGCAGTGTGATCTTGTATATGGTTATTTGAAAGTATATCCCATTGATTTCAGTGGGATTTGCCTAGGATTTCACTTTTAATCAAATATGTACCTACTCAGTGAGTGCAGCAGTATATATTGAGATGTATGGAACTGTAGGGAATCTCACATAATTTGTCAGACCTTCCTCTCCTTTTTGAGTATGAGAAAATGTTTTCAGCTGATGAGCCATTTTGTGATTTGTGCTTTTATTACAGATCATTTTAGTCTATTTATACAGATCTTTGTATTTAAAATAAGAAGTAGTAGAAGAACACGTGTGTTAGTCTGCTTTAGAAGACTAAAATATATAAGCATTCAGCTTGTTGTAAAGAAGCAGATCAAGGGCAAACATGGCTGACTTTTCAGAACCAGTATCTTACATTCGTGCTGGTTTGTGTCTCTTGGTTTAATTTATATTCTGTGAAACCAGTTTATTCTGTTCTACTTCAGGCATAGTCACCTTCAGACATAGCAGGCTTTATAGCTTAAGCCTGCTGTTCCACCTTTAAGCACTCCTAGATTGTAGCCACTAGCAACCAGGCTGCAATAATTTCCCTTTGATGACATCATCGATTGTGGAAGAGCCGAGTTGCTGCAACCAGCCAGCACGCAGCCCAGAGCCTGATTGAATATGGCAGCTTCCCACTCTGCTGCTGTTCTGTAAGAAATGGCTCAGTTGTTTTGATCTTACAAAGCCTCGATTCATTGCCATCATGGAAGTGTCTTCAGATCCTTATTTACCATACGATGGGGGAGGAGATGGCATTCCGCTGAGAGAGTTACATAAAAGAGGTATAGCAAATTCATGTTGTGATTCATTTTGTTGTTATAGCTTTGTGTGTCAGCCGGGTTGCTCTTAGATTTAGAGAGAAGTTCTTAATTTCTTTTTAAAAGCTGCTCTATTTTGCCAAGCTCCTCCAGTGTCTTTCATACCGAGGGAAAAAATCTAGGCTGTACCAGCTCCATGGCAAGCTTTTTATTATTATTAAATAGGCGGATTAATTCTGCTTCAGGTCACATCTGCTAAAGACTCCCTCTTCAGTACTGACATTTTTAAAATAGAACACAAACCTCAACCATTCTTTTATGTAAACCATGAAATAAACTAGTTGTTAGTAATGGCTGCCCATAGCTAAAACAAGCAAGAATTAATTAAGGAAGCGGTTTCCTCTCTTCAGAGAACTTGAAGGGAATGCTGCTTGTACTAGGCTTTGAAGTTTCTGTATGTGTTTGTACAGTTAACCCTTTCTTGGTGTTCTTCATGCAATTTGATTCTACTGCATGACTCAAAACAGCCATTTTAATCTAAAAATACAAAGGCTGCATTTATTTTATTCTTGCTCACCAGCTAGTCTGAAAAACCCTAAGAGAAAACCTCTAGCTCAATAAACATATACACAATTTCAAAGCAAATGCAGCTCTGCAGTAATAAAAGCAAATAAAGAGAAAAATGTATAGATGCACCTACCTTTATTCTTTTTGCTCTTTTATTACTGCAGGATTCAGTTTACTTTGAAGTTGTCTTTATATTTATTAAACTAGATGCCTTAATTTGAACTGTTCTGAGTAGGTGACTGGCTAAAAATAGAATATTGTACTTGTTTTCCTGTTCAAAAATATATTATGTTGAGAGCTTATGATTAGATTACTTCTAAATATACATAGAATGTGTTTTTATGCATTTGTGACCAATTTCATGTCATTTATTTTTGTGTGATAGATTTTATTAATATTCTAAAGAAGCAATTAGGCCAAGAGGGTGTCCAGTCGTTGTTTGCTGCAAGTACTTTAGCATTTGCCACTTAACACGCAATCCTCCCTAAGGCTTCTTGCTAAAGTACAAGCTAAGATGTCTGTCATCATGTGCACTGAGTATTTTGATCATGTTTTTGACTATATTATGTTTATGGTAAAACATCCATACAGTTACTATGTGTGCTAGTTTTCAGAACCATCTCTTAAGCTTGTGGCAGTGAATTGTTCATTAGATTAGCTTGTTCTTTGCCTTGAGTGTGGAAATGTATACAGTTTTATGTATGCGTGTGGCACATGTTCTATTTTTATGCAGATCTCCAGTGCAATCATATTTGAATCCGGTACTCACTTTCTTGAGTAAGTCTCACTGAATTTAACACATCTGGCTAAGTAAATGTGTGCTGGGTTTAATTGCATTTATACCTGTGAGTAGAGTGGTTTTGGGAAGTCTGGTGTGCAGATCTGTGTCCACCTAAGGAACGATAAAGAGGAAAGCAAAGATGAGTTAATTTTGTAGTGAGACACAGAAACAGTTTTGTTTAAGTGAGGAGAATATAAACACAAAGAAAGAAAACCTGTCTTTTACCTAGGAGTTTTCATTTCAGGAATGTTCTGCATTTGTATTGAATGTGGTCATTTATAAAGAGCTATGAATAGCATATCAAAACTGCACTTATGAAACTTGTATCCTCCCATTTTCCATTCTGTAGCATGTGAACATGGCAATGATGTGAACCATGAAAGAGAGAGTTGTTGATCACCATATTCTGTTAATGACATTTACCAGTATTGTTAATTTCATCACAGAATTTAAGAAAAATAAACAGAAATGCTTTGAACCTGATGTTAGAGTTCCCAGTCCCTTGGAATTTCTTCACTACCAGCCCTGAATGTTCATAATTGGGGAACTAGTAGCTGTGTTGTGCAGTTACTCAAAATGTATATATTTTAGCAGTGAATTGCTGTAATTTAATGGCAATTTGCTGCTTAAAGTCACACCTTTTGCGGAGCTACGCAATGGAATTTTAGCCAGTGTGTTAGAGATTTTCTGTTAAACATCAGAGTTAAGCCTTGGACAACTGGTAAAAATATACTTATGCTGAGTCACTGCTAAAGAAGTTTATGTGACTTCTGTGTGGTTGTTAACTAAAACTGATCAAAATGTTGGTAATAATACGTCTCTTAAAAATGTGTCTTTGGGAAAGGACTGGGAGGGGCTTTTTGGTATTTCAGTTCTCACAGGTATCTGTGAGTCTCAAGTAAACATAAAGAGAACATAAAGTACTTGTGTGTGAGAAGAAAGTTCAAGTGAATTTAGATGTGAATGGATTGATTACGTATCTGGAGATTAAGATCTCAGTTATATAAAATTCTTTTATGCTGCTTAAGTTAAATGGTGATGTTTATCATAGCCTCCCTCATACTATTGTTAATAGAGAAGAAATCATGTTAGTTTTTTGATGGCTAAGATACCTTTCAAGGGGCATTATTTTAATTATCCCCAAGGATGAGTAAAAAAATATTGGTGCTGCTGGTATTCATGCACAAGGTCCTGATCACTCCTCAGTATATTTCAGTCATGGCAACCAGTGTAATATCAGCACATGGCTATTAAGCATCAGGCCCTAATGGCTAAAATTAAATAAATAACTATTACCAGCGAGATAATTTGATGGCAGAAAGTAAGGAGGAATTAAAGAACCTCTTAATGAGGGTGAAAGAGGAGACCGCAAAAATGGTCTGAAGCTCAACATCCAAAAAACTAAGATCATGGCCACTGATCCCATCACCTCCTGGCAAATAGGGGAAGATATGGAGGCAGTGACATATTTTACTTTCTTGGGCTCCATGATCACTGCAGATGGGGACAGCAGTCACGAAATTAAAAGACGCCTGCTTCTTGGGAGGAAAGCGATGACAAACCTAGACAGCATCTTAAAAAGCAGAGACATCACCTTGCCGACAAAGGTCCGCATAGTCAAAGCTATGGTTTTTCCAGTAGTGATGTATGGAAGCGAGAGCTGGACCATAAAGAAGGCAGACCGCCGAAGAATTGATGCTTTTGAATTGTGGTGCTGGAGGAGGCTCTTGAGAGTCCCCTGGACTGCAAGGAGAACAAACCTATCCATTCTAAAGGAAATCAACCCTGAGTGCTCCCTGGAAGGACAGATCCTGAAGCTGAGGCTCCGATACTTTGGCCATCTCATGAGAAGAGGAGACTCCCTGGAAAAGACCCTGATGTTGGGAAAGTGTGAAGGCAAGAGGAGAAGGGGACGACAGAGGACGAGATGGTTGGACAGGGTCACCGAAGCGACCAACGTGAATCTGACCCAACTTCGGGAGGCAGTGGAAGACAGGAGGGCCTGGCGTGCTCTGGTCCATGGGGTCACGAAGAGTCAGACATGACTTAACGACTAAACAACGAAAGCGAGATAATTATTCAATATTAAAATGCTCTTGACCAGGACTAGAAGGGTTTCTCTAATTAAAAGCAACAAAAGAGTGTTAACACTATCTTAGGGGTGAAGCAGAAGATCCTTGATGGCTTTTGTTGCTACAAACGATTATACATGTATCTGGAAATTGATTCTCTGTTAAACTGAGATGGGGAACCTCTGACTCAGAAAAATGTTTCACATTCAGATCAATCCCATAAGGAACTGAATGAAACACAGCTATGGTGGGTTGCTAGTTTCGTGCATTTCTAATGTTGCCCTTTCATTGGTCTCACATTGCATTCCTAAGAATAGTGAAAGCTTTTGTAGACACTAACAATGCCAGAGGTCTTTACAGCATGCCCCACAAAGACATACAGCTCACAGACAACATCTAGCACTTTAAGTTTCTCTTACCAGCCTACTATAAACCTATTCCTACATTCATCACCATTGATTCCACTAACATTTATCCCTGTTTCCAGTAGCTTATGAATTCAGTTTAGGGTGGACTGCTCAACTGTTGAACAACGAGTTCCCAGGATAGAGCCATACTTTTCTTTCCTTTTTTGGTGTAAATATAGCTACTGAATTTGTTTCTTCTTCTTCTTCTTTAAATGCCATATTTTGCTTCTTTAAATGACTGTCAGAAAAACTGGAAAACTAACTCTGCTGATTTGACAATACTACTATAAAGCCCAGTTTGGTTTAATAATGACAAATACTAGGAGCAATGGACAAGGCTTACTTGAACGAGTGTTTCTGTTAACATTAACTTTTCTTCAGTTATTAAACATAAATATTGTAATGGACGAGTGATCTCAGGTTTTTCCTGATTTCCTTTGTTCCCTTTCTCCCTTGCACAGTACTTTGTGTCAGAATCGATTCTGTTCCACTGATGTTCTACAGTTACTGTGAAATCTAGTGATATACTTGTCCTTTCTGCCACCGAAGAATAAATCAGCATTTGAGGGAATTACGTCCCTAAATAAAGACTGCTTGGACAGCATTGTTTCTCAGTTTATATTTAAAAAATATTGTTCATTGAATTATAGAAAATGTATATGTTGTATATTCCTCCCATTATCATAGTATTTGGGATGTGTGGAACGTCCGTGTAACTTGCAGGTTGAGATCATGCATTGGTTTGATTAGATGCAACAAGGAAGAATAAAATCTCATGACACCCTTGTGAAAATGTGTTCCAAAGGTAGTTGCCTACTTTAAATTGGAGTATATGATATTTAAAACATACTTCTCATATGCAAACAAAGTAAATATGCATTGCCACAGAAACATATTTGAATGTTCATTGTGTAAGTGCTGAGTTTCTGCAAATCCAAAAAGTTGCCTGAAATTGCATCCAGGTATGCCAGACCCAGGAAATTGCAGTCCTTATCATTTTCTCCTTGAAGCTATCTGTTTATAACATGTCAGTTACTATGTTTTATTTTATCGTGTGTAGTTAATATGGCAAGATAATCTAGGTGGGCCAGCTAAGAATTCTGGGCTATTAATGTTTATGCCTGTAAAGGAAGAAGAACTTACTGAATACAGAGGCCAAGAGGCAGTTCTGTTTGAAGCAGTTCTGTTGATGGAAACAGTTTCTTCAGCAGAAATAGGAAGGGAGTGATTTCTTTATTTTGTAACCCCACATATGTTAATTGGGACTTTTCATCTCCTCCCATGGTGGGGTAGATCTTGGTGGCATTTGTACACAAACTATGAATGGAGCATGAGAGCTGGCAACTCCCGAATCCTCTGGTGGAATTGCTTATATCAGTGGAACTACTTTGCCAGATTCAGCCAGAAGAAGCACAAAGCCATTCAACAGAAGGACATGTTTCTACACCGCCTACTTATGTACATAGGCTATGTTCTTACTAGAGCATGCTATGCTTACTTTTTGTTGGTTACTGTATCAGATAAACTGTTATGATTCTACAATCTGTTATTGCTACCCTGTTTCCCCAAAAATAAGACCTAACCTGGAAATAAGCCCTAGTATGATTTTTCAGGATTTATTTATTTATTTGTTCCATTTTTACCCTGCCCAAATAGATTCGGGAATCTACTCTGGGCGGCTTACAGAATATAAAGATAAAAACAGCATTCAAATAACTTTGTTCATAAAAGCAATAAAGATCAATAAAGAAAACAGGATCCAAGATGGGATAAGGATGCTCGTAATATAAGCCCTACCCCAAGAATAAGCCCCAGTTAAGTGAAACCCCGCCCTCCACCATTGTGCAGCAACCAGAAGAAGATGACATGGCTGTATTTGAATAAATGTAGATTGTTGTACATGAAAAAAAATAAAATAAAACATCCCCTGAAAATAAACCTTAATGCATTTTTGGAGCAAAAATTAATATAAGACCCTGTCTTATTTTCAGGAAAACGCGGGTAGTTGCGAATGCCATTATACAAAGATTCTTGTTATGTCTCTTTTAGCTAGTCGAAATATAGAAAATGGTTGTGGAAGGATGAGCACCAAGGTCCTTCATTGCAGGGAACCTGCATTAAAAGGCAAATGTTCAGCTTTATGTTTGAATTATGGTTATAAGAAAATGATAGCTTCTTGTTTTAGGCCAGAACATCACATAAGGACTTGAAATTTATGAGGAACAAGAGATATATAGATAGAAAAAGTCACGTGTATGCATGTTTGGTAGCAGTGACTAAAATGAGCATTATTAAAAATAAAAAAACAAAAACAAATGGTGACTTCCAGAAAGATCATGACTCATATAGCAAGTCACATTTGCAGTAATTAGAAACCTGTATTTCAACAACTTACACAACATTATTTAATTTTACAAATAGGCTTGTAGAACTTGGAACCTAACTACAGCATATTTCCCATCAGGAAAAACCTTTTCAATGAGGAAGAACGAAGGGCTTGTTGAGAATCTGTAACTAAGACATACAGGGCAGTAAACTACAGTAGCTTTGAATCAAGATCAGTTTTACCAGGGATGGGGGCAAGACTGGTGTCTTAAGCAGAGTGGGAGCTGGGACTAGCAATTGCTGACACTCCAGTTACTCAGGACTTACAATAACAAGTCCTCTGGAGAAGGAATCTTAGAAACAGTCAGTATACAACTATGTACAAAACATTACACAACTGCGTACAACTTCGTAGAACAATATATAACTATGTACAGAACATTGTTTACAAAGAGATCCAGAACTAATTACCATCTTATGCTTTGTACTACAGTGGTGCCTTGACTTACGAACTTAATCCGTCCCAGAAGATGTTCGTAAGTCAAAACGTTCGTAAGTCAAATCAGCATTTCCCATAGGAATGCATTGAAAACCGATTAATCCGTTCCGGCTGTTTTTTGTTCTTATGTCGAGGTGCCGTTTGTAAGTCAAAGCATTAGTTCCCATAGGAACTAATGCAAAACCGGTTAATTCGTCCTCTACCACTAGGGGAGAATTTTATTTTTTTAACCTAAGATGACTTAGGTTAAAAAAAAGGGCAGGAAAGGAGGGAGGGAGGGAACGAACACCTTTTAAACAGAACACCTTTAAAACCAAGCAGCTTTAAACCAAACCAAGCACCTTTTAAACCAATTTTTACATTTTAAAATTACAGTACCAGGCAGTCCAAAGTCCATTTCCCGCTTTCCCCACGTTTTTTTGTGTTCGTAAATCAAAGCTCCGTTCGCAAGTCAAAGCAAAATTTTGCGAGCGGAGTTGTTCGTAAGTCAAAATGTTCGTACGTCGGGGCGTTCGTAAGTCAAGGCACCACTGTATTTGATTTGAAGATGGATGTGTATAACACTCTGAGAAAGCACTGAATCTCAGAGAAGTAGATGTCCATGCTTAGGAAGTGGCTTCTTGGCTACGTGAAGTGGGAAAGGATTTATGGTTTCCTTCCAGGAGGCATCATGTTCTGAGCACACAGGATCAAGCTGGGAGGATGAATTATAACAGCAACTGCCTTTCCCCCCCCCCCAAAAAAAGTAGCAGGTTCAAATTTTTGTGTAGCCACAGACTTAGTACTGGCTTGGAGCAGAGTTACTAATTCTTAGCTTCAGTTCCATTTTTGTAAAATTAAACATTTCAAGTTGTATCCAAAAGATAGCTTCTTGCTCTTGCTGACTTGCTAAGACAAAAGGTTAGGAAGGTGGCAAAACATGCTTTAAAAAGGCAGTGTGTTCTTTCACAGCTGCAGCACTGCTTTGGGTGCTTGTGGATCACAAGACTGTGCTAGCCTGCCACAAGGATGAGCAAATGTTTGACAGGGTCTGAGACAGTCCAGACAGCTGGCACAAAAGACAGGTGTTTTCCACACTTCAGTTTTTATTTATTTATTTATTTATTTATTTATTTATTTATTTATTCGATTGATTGATTTTTATACCACCCATCTGGCTGCCAGTCCACTCTAGGTGGTGTACAAACAATTGACAACAACATAACAACAAATGTACAATAACAACTATAAAATTAAGATAAAATAAAATAAAATCACTTTAAAAGTGGGAAACAACTACAAAAACTACAAGAGAAGACATCTTAAAATAAAGAAAGATAAAATAGAAACATTGCGGTGGGTTGGAGTTAATTGTTCAGGCACTATTGTATCATAATGTATGTGAATCTGGAAAGGCCTGTCTAAAAAGATGGTTTTTTAAGCAGTTTTTTAAAGGTTCCCAGTGAAGGGGCCAGGTGGATTTTGGGCAGGAGACTATTCCACAATTGTGGTGCGTAAAAGAATATGATACCTTTCTTAGACCATTAAAAACTTGTGAATAGTCACTGTGGTATCTCAGTAGTAATGCATAAAAACACTCTATATGTGGTGTGATGAACTTTTCATTGAAACTATTAAAAAAACCACTTAGCTGGTAGAGAGATCTAACCTAGTGACTTCGCCTTCATTAGTACCAAGCTCTAGCCAAACAAGCTACTACCTAAGCCATTCAAACCCGCTTTCAGAGGTCCTTATTTGACTGCTTTATTAAATAGACAACTTCTGTAATTGAAGCTGTTAGTGACACAGGTTCTGTTCTGTATCGACTCCAAGTTTTTAAATTGTCTTTCTTTCCTTTTTCAAAGAAGGTGAGTTTGGCACTTGGAGTTTGTGTGTGGATGCATGCATTAGTGAAAGAAAGGGGTTTAATCTGGGGGCATTTCAGATGTCTATTTGTACATTTTAAAACTGATTTGCATGGGTGTGTGAATGTTGATCAGGGAAACGTGCCCTGTCTTTAGAGGAACAAAGTATTTTTCTTTTGATTTTGCTAATTGATGCAGTGAAAATGAGTACTAAATTGTATTGGAAATTTAATTAGGGTGCTAAAATAAAGAATGAAAACTTGCTGGTTTTCACAATACATTTGGAAACATTACTATAGAGTAGCTGTTCAGTCATGAAGCAATGTTGTTCTGAAGGTGTTGAATGGTACCTTTAATCTTGTTTTGAAATGTGTTACTTGACACCATTAAGTGGTATACTTGCAGTGTGACCTACTTTCACAGTCTAGACATGACCTAAAGATACTTTTAGAATATTCCTCCAGTCTTTTGCTACATGGGACTCTGAAAAGCTTGGTTGTGAAAAGGTGATAATTATTTGCTTTGGGGAGATGTTTGTAAAATGGGAGAAGTGTAGAAAGAAATAAGAGAAAATTGTTATCAATATAAATGCATGATGCCAAGAATATATGGTAAAATAATGCACTCCTCATTCTGTCTGGTTACTTTCATTATTTTTGTGTATGTAATGAATGGTATCTGCTTACAATCTTTTGTGTGGAATTGAGGGAAGTGGTAGAGGTTCGTTGAATACGTTGAATTATTATTTCTGCTATGCTAGATATTTGCCTAAATTGTATTTAGCTTTTTCAATTAGAGTTGTAACTACTATCAGGTATTTTGCATGTATATTAATTATAATATTTCAGTATTCCATGTGTTAAATTTTGTGCCCAAGTCTTAATTTCTTATGAGCGCTGGCTGCAACAGTAAACTTACTTATGCTTACTTATTCCTGGAGAGGTCTGATCTGGCCACGGTGATATATGCCTTAGTTACATTCCATCTGGATTACTGTAACGTGTTCTACATCTACAGAAAGTGTCAGGAAACTTCAGCAGGTCCAAAATGTGGTAGCTAGATTGCTAACTGGGACTGGTCACAGGGATCATATAACCCCCTGTTACAGCAGCTCCACTGACTGCCATTCTGTTTCTGGGTACAATTCAAATGCTGGTTCTAACCTATAAAAGCCAAGCTATCTTAAGGACTGTATCCCCCTTTATGAGCCTACCCACATATTTCTCTTTAGGCAAACTTTCCCTTAATGACTGCCTGCCTGGGTAGGGTTTTAAATGGAATGTTGGGCCTTACTGGTTTCTAATGTGTTTTTGGCTTTTGCTTTGTTTACCATCTTTAGTGTGGTGTTTGTTTGATCCTTTTAAATATTTGTATACTTGCCGTTTTTAGCTTTAAATATTGTCTTTAAATGATGTAAACTACCTTGGATCCTTTTTTAAGGAGAAAAGCAGGCTAAATGAATAAATATTCACTGATTTGTGTTGAGTTAAACATACGTAGGTCAGAATCCTATTAGATATTTATAGGTGTGCAAGAGGAATTGTAGATGTTGCTATGGTCAATTGAAAGGTGTTGGTTGTGTGCAGGCTTGTGTGCTGAACACACACTTGGTACCTCCTCTGTTAGCCACAGCACCTTCCATGACTCCTCTTGTACGTATGTAAACATCCAACAAAATTTTGACTATAGTTTGTTTCTCTTCTGTGATACATAAAGTTACTCTTTTTTTGTTATACACCTCAATTATTTTTCCTTCTCTTTCCACAGCTGGAACTCATTATACAATGACAAATGGAGGAAGTATTAACAGCACAACACACTTGCTGGACCTCTTGGATGAACCCATTCCTGGTGTTGGAACTTACGATGACTTCCACACTATCGACTGGGTGCGAGAGAAATGCAAAGACAGAGAGAGACACAGAAGGGTATTTGATGCTACTTTACGATACTGCTTGTTGATGATGATTTTAATATACAGTGGTGCCTCGCAAGACGAATGCCTCGCGGGACGAAAAACTCGCAAGACGAACGGGTCTTGTGAGTTTTTTGGTGCCTCGCAAGACGGGCCCGTCTTGCAATATTTTTCGTCTTGCGAGGCGGGTTTCCCATAGGAATGCATTGAAATTTAATTGATGCGTTCCTATGGGGAAAAAAAGTCAGAAACCAAAAAAAAGTCAGAAAAAAGTCACTTACCAGGTACAGTAGACCCAGCCCCGCTCCTCACAGTGCCTTGGTAGCCCTGGAACAGCCGAACTCTGTGTGAGCAGAGCGCCAAACAGCTGAGAGTCGGCAACCAGCAGAGAGGCGGCAGCCATTTTGGAGAGGCGGCAGCCATTTTGAGAGGCAGGTCGCCTGGGAAACCACTTTTCGCAAGACGAAAATTTCGCAAGACGGCGCTACTCGCGGAACGAATTACTTTCGTCTTGCAAGACACCACTGTAGTTAGAAGTTAGTGGCTGATGATTGAAAAGGAAAAAGGTTTAGTGTCTGGAATCCTGTTATATATTCTATGCAACTCAAGTCGGTGTCATTCTTAAGAACAAACAGCTGCAAGTTAAAATGTCAGGGTAAAGGTAAAGGTTCCCCTTGACATTTAGTCCAGTCGTGTCCGACTCTAGGGGGCGGTGCTCATCCCCGTTTCCAAGCCGTAGAGCCAGCGTTTGTCCGAAGACAGTTTCCGTGGTCACGTGGCAAACGAGCGTGACTAGACATGGAACACTGTTACCTTCCCACCGTGGTGGTACCTATTTATCTACTTGCATTTGCATGCTTTCGAACTGCTAGGTTGGCAGGAGCTGGGACAAGCAACGGGAGCTCACTCCATCGCGTGGATTCGATCTTATGACTGCTGGTCTTCTGACCTTGCAGCACAGAGGCTTCTGCGGTTTAACCCGCAGCGCCACCACATCCCTAAAATGTCAGGGTAGATATTTGCAATTGCATGCAAGATTGTGCAGCTCAACACATAACAACAAATGTATACACTAACTAACTCGCAGCAATTTGTTGCTGAGGTTTAAGCCAATTGAGTTAATATTAGCAGATATAACTAACAAGATTCTGTCCAGTGTCCAGTAAGAAGTGTCATGTCTGTGGCATGTTGCTGCTGTTCAGTAAATTTTGAGTCATATTATTGTTGTTGTTGTTGTTGTTGTTGTTAGTATTAGTAGTATTAGTATTAACATTCATAGTATTATTGTTAGTATTATTTATTTGATTTATATACCTCCCATCTGGCAGCCAGGGCCACTCTGAGCGGTTTACAACAGATAAACAAACAACAGAATAACAAAATAATGCATATACAAAGTAATAATAATACAATTGGGGCATAAATCAAATATCATAAAGTGCAGTAAAACAAGTACAATACAATAAATAACAGTTAAAAGCATAAAATATAAAAGACAAGAAGCATGGCGGTGTGATGGATGATATTTTAGGAAATACTGTTGTATCATACAGCTGTTTGTTCAGGGAAGGCCTGCTTAAATAGCCAGGTGTTTAACAGCTTCCTAAATGTGCCCAGTGAAGGGGCCAGGCGGACTTTTGGCAGAAGAGAGTTCCATAGTTGTGGAGCTACCGCCGAGAAGGCCCGATTTCTAGTAGTTGTTTTCCGGGCCTCTCTCGGGGTCAGAACTCTCAACCACCCTGCCTGGGATGATCTTATAGGACGGGCAGCTCTAACTGGAAGGAGACGCTCGGCCAGATATCAAGGTCCCAAACCGTTTAGGCCCTTATAGGTTAGTACCATTACCTTGAAACTGGTATGGAAGCAAACAGGAAGCCAGTGTAAGGCAGCCAGGGTGGGGGAGATGTGTTGGTATTTTCTAACCCTGCTCAGCAATCTGGCCACCGCGCTCTAGACCCATTGCAATATTGGTAGCAGTCCCAAGAGCAGCTCCACGTAGAGGGCATTGCAGTAGTCTAATATCGACACTACCAGCGCATGAACCAGCGTGGTGAGGGGCCCGGTGTCAAGGTAGGGGCGCAGCTGGGTGACCCACTTTAGGTGGAAATAAGCGGAACAGACCATAGACGCTACCTGTGATGCCATTGATAGCGCTGGGTCCAGAAGTACACCCAAGCTACGCACCTTGTACAAATATACATACGGTTCACTGTTGGTTCAGGAGGAGGAGGAGGAGGATGCTGTGTTATCAAGTTGATTCTGACTTACATTGACTCTTTCAAGGGTTTAGTAGATACAAAGTAGTCAGAACTGGCTTACCATTTCCTGCTTCTGGAAGTACTATTACATATTTACTGGTTGAAAGTTGCAACTTGAGTAGTCACACTGAATCAATGGAAGTTATGAAAGATTTGACTCACCAGTCCCACCCCACCTGGATTCAGTGGGCCTGCTCTAGTTGCATCTTACTGGATTTCAGCCATTATTTCTTCCCAATCATGGTGTAAGCTATTATCTCAGGGGATATGTTGTGGCATCTTAAAACTAACTGCTATATTTTAATATGAGCTTTTGTGGACAAGTCCACTTCCTCTTACATAAGAGTGGAACTACATGGCAAATAATTACACATTTAAAAATGGCCCCAAAACGGAGACTATCTTTGGGCACAAGCTGTTGACCTGGCAATGACCTTTAAGACTCCTGTAAATATTCAGTTTCCTTCCTAGGAAGCATTGTTCCATAAACAGTGACAATGATTGGAGGCTAAATTAATCCCAGGCTATAGATAACGAGCAGGTAATGAATATCTGTAATCACCTATGGGGCTTGTGAGGTGGCACTGGTCAGTTAGAAAGGAGCTGCTGGGCCTAACTGAACCAAAATGTAGCAGTGTGTGAAATAACAGGAAAGAATTAAATAAACACTATATTAAAATGTTAGATAAAAGCAATACTAAGCTAATATAATTATTGTTGAAACTAAAGCAATAGAATCATGAAGTTGGAAGGGGCCTGTAAGGCCATCGAGTCCAGCCCCCTGTTCAATGCAGGAATACAAATCAAAGGGTATCTTCTAGGTGGTTGCCTAAGTTTCTCTTGAATGCCTCCAGTCTAAATTGAATTTAACATACAGATATCTTCCTTGGGAGTAGGCAAGAGGGCACCACTTACAGTTTGCTATGTATCCATGTGTGTATTCTGAGTGTGAGAAGTTCCAGCTGCTGGGCCTACCTGAATCAAAGTGTATTAAAGTGAGAAATAACAGGAAAGGTAGTATCGGCATCATCCTCAGCTAGGGGAGCTGAGAGGAAGTCCAGTAGTAGGACAAGGTGTTGACTTCTCCAGCACCTGATGCTTTTCCATAGGTGACTAGAAGATGGGTTCGTTGTTTGAGTAAGAAAGCAGTAAATTATAGTGTCCTGTTCTCCAGGATTTAGAAGTTTTAGCTCAGGAGGAGGAGGAGACAGTAAAATTTATAGGTGATATATTATCAAGTGAAAATTTATAATAGAATAATATTTTGTTTTTCAGATCAATAGCAAGAAGAAAGAGTCTGCCTGGGAGATGACAAAGAGTTTGTATGATGCATGGTCAGGATGGTTAGTCGTAACACTAACTGGATTGGCATCAGGTGGGCACAACTATGAAGGGTTCACTTAATTTTTGAAGACTTGGTGAAATAAGTAATATTTAAAGTACATGTTTTACATTTTCTACTTGGATGTAAGTCCTACTGATGTCACTGGGGCTTCTCCCTAGATTAGTGCGTATAGGATTCCAGCTATAAATTCTGGCTGAGCGAGGTAAATCTTCACTTGAGAAACCCCCAAATTATTCTTTTCAACCTGCAAGAGAATGCATTCATGTGGGGCTCTCAGCAAGTGAACAAGACAGCTTTTTTGTGCAAATAATGCAGTAACGCTCATAGCCCGGAGGCAAGGAATCTCACTGGGCTTGGAAATTCTGCCTCAAAGTGTCTCATTGAGTTGTGATAATATAATATAAAATGCTGAAAACTTAGATTTTAACAAGTATTCTTTATATCCCTACTCTGGTCACTGTAGTATTTGCATTTCACAATTCGTGGGGTATGGTCATTATTTCCTTCTGTAAATCCATACTGTTAATATGATTCATTTAGATAATTTCATCTAGATAAGCACGTTTTGCCTGTATATGATACCCAGAATTCTAGTATGTACATATGAAGTGTAAATTAAATGGTGTAAATCTCAGCAAAGAATTGCTATTAGTTAAAGGGGCTTATATTTCTTGTTGCACACTGGCCATGTGATTTGGCATGCAGTGAAGGATGCAAGGACAGACTCCCTTAACTAGCGGTCATTTGCTGCTAAGATTTGACTTGTGTTTGATGCCGTTTGACTTATGCCAGAGTATGTAATTGGTAAGATTCTGGCCAGTATTCTTTTTATGATTTCTGTGCAGTTTTAATTGATTTCCTGAGTGCAACATCAAAGTTTAGAATGTTATAGAACATGGAGTGTTTTCATTGTTTGGCATTCTTTTGTTTTCTTGCCAAGTAACTTAAAAACAGTACATGCAATTAAGAATGTATTTTTTCTTCTAGATGCAGTACAAGTCAAACTGGTTATAAAGTCTTGATTTATTTTTAGAAACTAGAAGAATGAGTAAAGAATATATTTATTAACTTTTTTAGAATTATGCTCTTCAGAGTATATTCTATTCAACCAACATTCTCCATCTAACAAAACATCTTGGAATGTTCATGTTTGAGAGAGAGAGGTGGTACTGTTTTAGAACTGACATCATTTTTCTTATTGGATTTCATCAAGCAGCTGACCAATTTTTGTGGTTTTGAATTATTTTGAAAGCATTGACTTCATCCCTAATTTAAGAAAAAGAAATATGACCAATATCCAGCACCCTAGAGACTGTTACATCTTTAAAATATCCTTTACATTTTATCTCCTAAAAGCTTACACTTACTGCATTTATATTTTGATTTTATGGACTTAATTAGCATTTGTTAAAATGTAAGTAATGCAAGAACAAGACCATATAGAATAACTTAAACATCCAAATATTCATATACTCTAAAGCCCTGTGTGAAGTCAGATCACAGTGTAAATATCTTTCATTGAGGTAGCCATGTTGGTCTGTATGAGCATGTGTAACAAAAATAAAACAGAAGGAGTTTTGCCACTTTACAGGCAAACTGATTTATTTCAGTATGAGTTTATATGGCTTTGTTAATTGCAGTTTGGATCCAAATAATGGGGTTTATTTATTTTTATTTATTTAAAATATTTTTACCCCACCTTTATCCTAAAAAGGGACCCAAGGTTACTTACATCATTAAAAAAGACAACATTGGAAAGATAAAAACAGCAAGTTGTTCAAATAGTAAAAAAGCATTAAATACTAAATATTATGTTAAAAGTGTTTGATAAAAGCATTACTAAAACAGATTTAAAAGCAACACAAAATTACTAATCATACTATTTTGAGACCCCTCTTAGACACCTTTCTCTTCTGGTGAAGAAACCCCGGGCAGTGCTGGTGGTGGTGAAGGTTTCTGGGAATTGTCTGCTTGCGGAAGGACAGAAAAGATGGGGCCAGCTTGGCTTCCCATGGGAGAGAGTTCTAGAGTCTGGGAGCAGCTGCAGAGAAGGCCCTCTCTCTTGCCCTTACCAAACAGACCTGTGGAGGTGGTGGGACTGAGAAAGAACATTGCATATGCTGTAGAGTTCTCTCCTACTTCTTGTGCCTTTTAAAGAACTGCTACTGAGGGTCAGGAAACAACATGTGTTCCATCACAGAGTGCTCCAGCAGGTTGGAGAGGAATCACAGACATACAGAACCCATCTGTAAATGGAAGCCATTTTTACAAGTGCAAGGGACAATTTGGATGCAAATATATGTGTGTGCAGATGTATGTGCACACAGGTTTTGTGTGTGCAAAAAGGGGAATAAAGCACATGTTTTAATATACATATTGACTTCCACACAAACACTTGGATTTTTGCTTTGCTTTTATGGAAAGGTAGAAACTACCACGAAGTAGAAAATAGAATCTCATAAAAATCTGATGTCTAAAAATTCACCCAGTATTGCAAAATCAAACTGGGTAGAGAAGTCTGTCCATTTGCTTTGGCTTAATCTAGGTTCTTAAAAGCTGATTTTATAGCTCTGGCCCAAATCTACAGCTCCATATGGTATGCTCCTGGACTGCTGTGTGTATCTGCATGTACTTACACTCTAAACAAAATGGTTAGCCCTGTCAGCCTTGACAGAAGTAATTATTTGTTCAGAAGGGGGAAAGCTGCACTTTGAGTCCCTTGAGCAAGGAGGTTTCTTTGCCTGTCTTTTGATGGTGGTAGTGGTGGTATGGCTTTAAGGGGAGGTACAAATTGAGAGAGCACTTCAGGATGCTCAGTGCTTCCTGTCACTTTCTCCTTTGCTAAAAAAAAATGTAACGTGATTGCTTTCAATCTGGCTGGGCCTTGCGTAAATTCAGAACATGTCTTGTGCTCTTCTGCATTGTATTGTACTCTAAGATAGTAGTTTTCAATCCATGGTCTTCTAAATCAGTGGTTCACAACCTTAGGTAACCAAAGTGTTCTTAGACTGCAACTCCCAGAAACCCTGGGCAGCACAGCTGGTGGTGAAGGCTTCTGGGAATTGCAGTCCAAAAATACCTGGGTTACTGAAGGTTGGGAACCACTGCTCCAGTTGATTGAGAGCTCAGCTCCTAGAATCCTTACCTTTGGCAATGATGACTGCACTTGTGGCGAGTTAAAATGCAGAACACCTGGAGGACGGAAGGCTGAGAATCACTGCTTCAGGGTGTACAGAAAGTATAATGCAGAGGAAAGGCCTGAATTGTTCAGTCTATGTTCCTGGTCAACAATAGTTTGCTGATCCATTATTCTTGGCTGTTTTCTTTACTCATTAATGGCATGAATACTACTATGTTTGAGTGGCAAGTCCATGGATCTTGATAACAGCAGCAGTTTTGAGGAGAAGCAATCTTGTCCAGTCTTGTATTTTGAATACCTTATGTTTGTTATATTTTGCATGAATTGATTTGATTTTAAAATATAAGTATGGTTGTTGAAAGGCTGAATCACCTGTCTTTCTACAATAGGTGCGTTGGCTGGGTTGATCGATATTGCTGCAGACTGGATGACTGATTTAAAGGAAGGTATTTGTCTCAGTGCCCTGTGGTTTAACCACGAACAGTGTTGCTGGGCATCAGATGAGACAACATTTGAAGAGCGAGACAAGTGTCCACTTTGGAAAACATGGGCAGAATTAATAATAGGTCAAGCAGAAGTAAGTATAGCTCTGAAAGGAAAGCCAATTTCTCATTGACTTAACTCTGTCTATAAGATGGGGATGATACATCCCCTGTCCCCAACAGACTGTGTCCCCTCTCAGCCATGGCATCACACTGGTGCTTTTTATTTGATAATCTGATAATGGAGGAGGAGATCAGTGTTCTTTTACACTGCCGTGTTACTTGGATTCCTGTTTGTGCATTGAGAAACAGGCAGTCCCTGTGTCAGGGCACAGACAGGAAACAGGAGAAGAGAGAAAAGCTCCACCTCTGGCATCTGACCTGTGTATGGTTCTGCAGAAACAGATGTAGCCTTTGGTAGACTGGACAGTTCTTTGATACCTTCTAAGCAGGTTATCAAGTGATCAGCAGTGGTCCTCTCCACTAGAGAAAACCCAGAGTTCCCCTGCCTTTTCTTTGCAAAAAGGCGAAGCTGTGTAGGGTCTTGTCCCCTGCTGTCTGTTCTAGAGTTCATAGCTAGTAGCGGCCCTTCTAGTAGTTGACTCTTAGGGTGTGGTTACGCAGGCATATAGCTTGCATTTTGGAACACTTGTGGCCATGTCCAGTTCAGTCTGTTTCCCAGTGATCCCATGACGTATGGGCAATAGTGCTCCAGCCTGACCTTGACAAGTACCCAAGCAGGACCTTTTTGAGGCTGGGCTAGAGTCACTCCCCAACAGATGGAAAGGTTGTTTTAAGAGAGATCACTCCTGGCAAAGCAACCCTTTCCAGTACTATCAGATACGATCCTTTCTTGCTCTTTCATCACATCCTTAGTTGTAGTTTTGCATCTAGGGAAGCAATGTGTGCTCCAGTTGTTGGCATTCTATGACTATAGTGCTGATCTGTAAGTGAGAAAGAAGTTACTGAAGTGATCTCTTGGTTAGTCATGAAGGCTTTTTGAATGAAGAAGAGGAAGAAAAAAGAAAGAAAAGTTATATGGGGCAGTGCGCACCCCATCTGACTTCTGCTTCACAGAAAAAAAGTTGGACTGAGCTTTGGGGTTTCCTGTTGCAGTACCATTCTGTGTTTCTTTGAAAAAGATAAGACTTGTTCTTTGAAAAAGATAAGGCTTACTAATCTGCTGTCCAGTGAAATATGTGCATGGTTGCTATCTCAAATGTCTTAACAATTGTGTTTGTTTCCTTCTAGGGCCCAGGTTCCTACATAATGAATTACATAATGTACATTTTCTGGGCCTTGAGCTTTGCTTTCCTAGCAGTGTCTCTGGTGAAGGTGTTTGCACCTTATGCTTGTGGCTCTGGGATTCCCGAGGTAGGATTTGCTCTATTATATGCTGTTATTTTGTTAACAGTAACATACAAATTAAAACTGTGGAACTTGATGAAAGAATCCAGGATTCTTTTGAGGACTCCAGTTCAGGATGTGAAATTTCAGGTGATATACTTTTAACCTAGTTGTATTAAAGTGCTTAATCACGTTGATATGTGTAGATGTTTACAGATCGGAAGAGGGGTTTCTTTCTCTGTCAGGCAAAAGCATTGTGAGGTTCTTTTATCTTACTCTGGTAAAGTTAAATACTATTATTGCAAATGTATCACCACGAGGGACGTGGTGGCGCTGTGGGTTAAACCACAGAAGCCTCTGTGCTGCAAGGTCGGAAGACCAGCAGTCGTAAGATCGAATCCACGCGGCGGAGTGAGCTCCCGTCGCTTGTCCCAGCTCCTGCCAACTTAGCAGTTCGAAAGCATGTAAAAATGCAAGTAGATAAATAGGTACCACCACGGTGGGAAGGTAACGGCGTTCCGTGTCTAGTTGCACTGGCCACGTGACCACGGAAGATTGTCTACGGACAAAACACTGGCTCCACGGCTTGGAAACGGGGATGAGCACCGCCCCCTAGAGTCGGACACGACTGGACTAAATGTCAAGGGGAACCTTTACCTTTGCCTATCAGCTATAGCTTGCAAAGTGTATGTGGTGGGCAATTTAGGTTTCACCTATGACTAATAAGATTTATATTAGGTTATATAGTGTATATATATTACATAAAAACAACCTAAAATTATTACCTTAATCATCATAGGACAGGTTGAAATAGCATGATGATGAGGATGAGGTTGAGGATGAGAAATAATCTAGAGCTGGATATAGGACTGTTATTAAATAGCTGTTGGAAGGCAGTCTGTAGTCATATATAACCTTTAGGAAGACCAAAAAGAAAAGAAAAATCAATTAAACCAGTTGATTCTTGTGTATTCTCATAGCTGCAATTCAGTCTAACTTAATGCAAATTTGAAGAAAATTAATTTAAATTTTAAGAAAATTTCTAAAAGAGATTTCAGAGTTTCTATGAAAAGTCTACACTATTTTTAAAGTGTCTGTTTCTTTTCTCTTCTAGATCAAAACTATTCTGAGTGGCTTCATAATTAGAGGATACTTGGGCAAGTGGACCTTGATGATAAAAACAGTCACTTTAGTCTTGGCTGTAGCCTCAGGGTTAAGTTTAGGAAAAGAAGGTCCTCTTGTACATGTCGCCTGCTGCTGTGGAAATATCTTTTCCTACCTCTTTCCGAAGTATAGCACAAATGAAGCCAAAAAAAGGGAGGTGTGTCCTTCTCAAAATTATAAGTTATTCCTAATTGTTTAGTTTGATGAAAGAGATGGAAGCATCATGTTCATATTACTATATTCCATTCAAGGTCAGTTGTTTTCATGCCATTTAGAAAATAATTCTTAATTCAGTTATCTTCATAGAGTAATACAAATGCAGGAGGTAAGTTAGAAGCTAACTAAGAAGCAAGCCTACACAACCACCTGCCATGAAATTTTGAGACTTTTAATTTATAATTTTTCTGCTCTATCCACAAGACATTGGTGCATAGCCTAAGGACGTAGATTTAAACCACAAAAGTTCACTGATTGTTTGGGGTTTTTTAGTGGTCTGATAAAGGTATCATCTGTTCCTGCATTTGTATTGTGTAAGGACAACAAAGCCTTCTTTGGTTGTCTTTTTTTTTTTTTAAATAGTGCAAGACAGCAAAACCATAACATAGGGATAGGGTATCTCAGGCCCTGGACTGAATGAGACCTTTCTCAGAGAGACACACTCTCTTCCCCCAATCACCCAAAAAGCTGGAGTCTTCCAGCTTTTGAATGGTTTTCTGCCTCCAAAAAGTTGAAACGCCTCTCCTGTAGCTTAGCTGTTGTTGATAAGAGCTTTATACTAAGATATGCTGGTATTTTTGGTCCTAGACATTTCTGTCTGTCCCCACCTACTGCTGGAATGCAGTTCTCAAGACGTCTGTCACTGCATACAGCTCTTGGACTAAAAGAGATTCCCCACCCTTGCCATGGAAGATCAGTAAAAAGTGTTAACATTGGAAGTACATGCATTTTAAAATTGTTCAATACCTTGTCTAGAACTTTGTTGTGCTCACCTATTTCTAACATATTAGCCATTACGAACCAAGAGCCCTAGCCCTCTTCTCTGCTGTATGGTAGCAAGAGAACTGGATCAGATTCCGGGTTCCCAGCGCAACAAGATCTTTCATCCCTGTGGCATAGTGCATACACTGCTCGGATATTAAGAAAAAGTCCATGTATGGCCTCCCCATCTGACACATGGAGTTCTCATAAATGTGAAGTGGGGTGGGTAGGTGCCTCTCGACAGCTTTGTTGCTTTGGCAAAAGAGTGCAACTGAGAGTGTGCGGTGGATTTACTGGGGCCCAACTGGATAACTGCACCACACTTTCCTACACATACATTGTAACTATGTGGGTGCATAAATTGGGCACTCAAATTCCAGAGTTGTGGCACATTGCCCCTCATTGGAACATATTGCTAAAAAAAAACGTTTTTCCTCCACTTGGCCAAGTAAGAAAGCACTTGCTTGTCCTTGCTATATCTGCCTTCTACATCTTTAAGACTTTCTATTCATATAAAGTTTTGCTGGCTACTCAGTTCTGCTGCTTTGGGGTTCGTATATGCCATGATTTATTAATGAGTTGTTTTAAATTTCAAAAAATCTAAAGCTGTGTGATCTTTTCTACAGGTATTATCAGCTGCTTCAGCAGCTGGAGTATCAGTAGCCTTTGGTGCCCCTATTGGAGGAGTCCTTTTCAGCTTAGAAGAAGTAGGTATTAAGCAGGGCTGAAAAAAATACTTGCTTTTCATTTTTACTGTACTCTTAACATGGACACTGTTCATGTTTCTTGTCCTGAGCAGCTCTGAGTTTAGCATAATTTCACTCTGTGTGTATTTGCTATAGGGGTATTTGTTCATAAATGGGTGTCAGAGTTTAGAGTACAATCCTTGCAAATAAGCTGACATTTCCTTACTAGCTAATAAAAATATTTCTAAATGGCCTGTCTGAACATACCATTCTCATTAATTTGGGGTACACTGATAAAAAGAAGGAAACATAGCTCTGATTTGTATGAAAGCTTTCTTGTTTAATCACCAAGAAATGAATTCTATGTGCCTGAGGCATTTGTTGCATTTATATTTATATCCCACCTTGCTTCCACTGAGCTCAGAGTAGCTAGCATACATGGCTCTCCGCTCCACTTTATCCTCACACCTCAGTGAGATAGGTCAGGCTGAGATCATGTGACTGGCCCAAGATCACCAGTGAGTTTCATGGCTCAGAAGAGATTTGAATTCCAGTCTCCTGAGTTTTGTTTCACCACTCTAATTTAACCACTGCACTGCACTGGTTTTCCACTGCTATATATATTATTTAAATTAATAGAAAGTGAAGACTGAAGACTAATTCACATGATCAAAACTGGTGAGGTAGTTCATGGGTCGAGAAGATCCAGGCTGAATCTGGTTTATGATGAGGCAAATATGTGATTGTTACACATCTGTCTTGAAATTCAGTCAATATTTACTGTGACACCACTGAGCTCTTCTTAAAAATAGGGACAATATGAGTTTGTGTTTGGATCAGTGCATGAGCTTCTTCACATACCGTGAAACTATTGCAAAACTTCTCCAAGCCAGATTCAAAATGTATGTGTGACAGGCTTTATTTTGAAAACTGGTAGAGAATTGCTTAAAACACTTCGCTAGCACACACACAAAAACTTTAAATGTAAATAACTTTCCTCTTCATATTTAAAGTGATATCTAGGACATTGCAACCTATACGTAAGATGTAAATTAATAAGGATGGGTATTTTGGAATTCAAGGCCTCCCAGTCCCATAATTCAGCAGGAACCCCCAGACAGAATTACAGAACTGGAGGCCCTCAAACTGGCAGGAGGCAGGGCAGTCACCTCATCTCTATGACATTCCCATACTGCGGCAACAAACTATTGGAAAAGTGTTTGACACACACACTGCACTGTGGGAGTCGCGAGGATTCTCTAGGACTCACAAAGGTGCATGGGGGGCAGCTTCTGATGAAACCCATTTCCCAGCATGGAGGTGAAGGGCTTTTCTCCCTTCTGGTTTGAGGGCTCCCAGTCCCATGATTTGGCCTGAGGGGTTCCTGCTAAATTGTAGGACTGGGGGTCCTTGAATTCCAAGAATCCCATCCCTATACACTGGTGTTCAACTACAGATTTTGACTATAAATGCTTATGTTTCTGTTATATGCTGGAATGAGAACAAATTTCCGGATTAAACCGATTCTTTTCTTTTTGTCTCCTGTATAGGTCAGTTATTATTTTCCTTTGAAAACTTTGTGGAGATCATTCTTTGCTGCCTTGGTGGCTGCATTTGTTTTGAGATCAATCAATCCTTTTGGCAACAGTCGCCTAGTTCTTTTCTATGTTGAATACCATACTCCATGGTATCTGTTTGAACTATTACCATTCATTCTTCTGGGTGTGTTTGGTGGGCTTTGGGGAGCATTTTTCATCCGTGCAAACATTGCTTGGTGCCGCCGACGCAAATCAACAAAATTTGGGAAGTATCCCGTTCTGGAGGTCATTATTGTAGCAGCAATAACCGCTGTCATTGCTTTTCCAAATCCATACACCAGAGTCAACACCAGTGAACTTATCAAAGAACTCTTCACAGACTGCGGCCCCTTGGAATCTTCTTCTCTTTGTGATTACAGAAATGACATGAATGTCAGCAAAATAGTTGATGATATTCCTGACCGTCCAGCAGGCACTGGAGTGTACTCAGCTATGTGGCAACTGTGTCTAGCCCTTATATTTAAGATTATAATGACTGTCTTCACTTTTGGTATCAAGGTGAGATACAAAAAATAGATTTTCTGGTTATTAACCTTTCCCTGGTTCCTTTCTTCTATTTTCCTTTCACATCTCTCTCTCTCTCTCTCTGTCTCACACACACACACACACACACACACACACAGAGAGAGAGAGAGAGAGAGAGAGAGAGAGCATGTGGAAGTATGGATAGGACTACACAGAGAGTCTCATTGAACACATGGAATTACACTCAATTTACATAGGTAAAAAGGAGTAGATCCTGACGTCCTCTAGATATGTTTATTATAACTCCTGTCAACCCCAGCAGTCTGGTGTCTGTGCATAGCGGGAATTGTACTCCAAGACAACTGGGGTTGTGCCAGGTTAGGGAAGCTTGGATCGAATGTAAGGGAAAAACTATGCAAATATAGCATCAGGAAATATTTGAATTTATACTACTCTTCTCAAACAAATTGTCTTTGGCTTTCAAGCTAATGTTACTGTATTTGTTAGGCAGGTTTTTCATAATATGTGGCATATGGCTTTCAGTAAATGAGACAGAGTTTAATTCATTATGGATATTATATGGTATTTCTCAATTTTCTGTCAGGAATCTGAACATGCCAAGTTCACAAAGATTTGAAAATGGAGAGTTAAAACAAAGATTCTTTTGTGTAACAAAGCATGCTGGCTGTGAAGTTCTATTTGCACAAAATAAAATCCATGCTGTTTTGAAATGTAAAAGTGTAGCAAGGATTGGTTTAGGAGATCAGATTATCCTACACACCTTTCTTGTGCATTCGTAAAATGTTTAGTAAGAGTTTTTGAAAGCTGTATATTCAGTACCTTCAGGAGGTTTTGTAAAGGAGGCCACATTCTCTAGAAGCAAACAGCAATATCCTATTGGAAGCTAACTCTCATTTGGATCTTTCCTTATTTTGGGAGTGACTGGGTGAAAACAAGAACAAAGCTCCAGTATCTTTAAATACTGTGTAGCTCAGGGAATGTCTTAAGATGCAGTTTGCATGTAAGATACACCTTCTGAAATTCTTTTACCTACAAATTGGTGCTGGAGTCTTAGTCCCTTTTTCACCTGACCACCCTAGTTATTTCATCTTGAGTGAAATCTGTTTTGATTGCAGATGTTGGCTTCTAGGAATATGATTAAATCATTGTGATGGCAGATAAGACTTTAGAAATATTTCAGATACAGCTTTTGGGAAGGGTAAGGGTAAGATGTTGCAATAATGTGCTAGCCCTGTTACAGTGCAGTTACAGGTGGGGGGGTTGAGGGTGTGAGAGACAGTGGGATGTTGGAGCAGTGACTGACTACCACTGGATGGGGTAGAGAAAGTTTGAAAATATAAAAGAGCTGCTCTTCACTAATAATATTCTTCAACTTTCCCAAGCTGATCAATGTGCTTATTCAGCAAAAGTATTTGTTGATCGCTTTTCTGTTCATTTTACTGCCAAAGGAGTAAAATGTGTCCTCTCAGAATGGATTAAAAACCTTTTTAAAACACCAGTTTTTAATAGTTTTAAAAACAAAAGTCCATACAGAGTAGAACAATTTTGGTTGCCTCCAGAAGCATAAAGCCTTCTTCACCACTCTAGTGGTTCTCTGCCTACCAAATATGTTAGTTTCTGCTTCTCAGAAATGTTTGTCCACATGCTCTCTCCCTATCGTAACTCTACTCGGCTTTGTTATGCCTCCACTGTGAAGCACTGATGCTTCCCACCATTACTGAAGCATTGGTTAGTGATAAGGCTGATGGAGGTCTTTCACACTTGTTCAGTTAAGTTCTTGTTGGAGAAGTGATGGTACAATTCAAAGGGGTGCTAGATTCTTCCATGTATCTCCAGCCATTGTGCAGACATATTTTAAAGTTTCATGTACAATGTCACCACCCTCTCTGTCTTTTTCTTTAGGTTCCTTCAGGCTTGTTCATACCGAGTATGGCGATTGGAGCAATAGCTGGGAGAATTGTGGGAATTGCTGTGGAGCAGCTTGCTTATTATCATCAAGACTGGTTTATCTTCAAGGAGTGGTGTGAAGTTGGAGCAGACTGTATAACACCAGGCCTTTATGCTATGGTTGGTGCTGCTGCGTGCTTAGGTAACTAAGTCATAATATAGCAAATGCAAGGAATTGGTGTGATTGATCAAAAGTATTAAGTATATCATGTGTCTGAGCAAATTCGTTGTAATGCACAAAAGCTGATATTGAAATAAATATACTAGTCTAAAAGTGCCACAACACTTCATGCTTTTGCTTGATTTAAATAAGTAAGTTTTTAAGGGGACAAAACAGAACAAATGGAGATGTCCAATAGCTGTTCCATTTGCCCATGGAAAAAATATCCGGAAAAATAGCCAGTTTATTGCTGGTCAGTGCTATGACAGATGGTTTGTGTAGTATTACCAAAGTTATCAAAGCTGTACCGTGTTTCCCCGAAAATAAGACAGGGTCTTATATTAATTTTTGCTCCAAAAATGCATTAGGGCTTATTTTCAGGGGATGTTTTATTTTTTTTCATGTACAACAATCTACATTTTTTCAAATACAGTCATGTCATCTTCTTCTGGTTGCTGCATAATGGTGGAGGGCGGGGTTTCACTTAACTAGGGCTTATTTTTGGGGTGGGTCTTATATTATGAGCATCCTGAAAAATTCTACTAGGGCTTATTTTCAGGTTAGGTCTTATTTTGGGGGAAACAGGGTATTTCACCAAAAAGATGTAAATAGGGCTTTGTGAAGTTGGACCTGAGCTGTGACAAAGGTAAAGCAGCAGTGTAAATGGGAACCCTGGCTGCCTGGGTTGGTGATAAGGATAATCCAAAAGCAGAAGTCCCTGCTCCCAAGTTTAAATGGCAACCCTAAACTTAGTGCAGTTCACTTTTGGATTGCGCCACACACAAGTAGAAATCATGTGAGAGTATGGCTGCAGAAGCATGTTGGTTGCAATCTGAAAGGACCCTTTTATAGTCTGAATGTTAAATAACTGCATTTCTTCAAAGAAAAAAAAAGCAGACATTTTCCTTCCATTAATATAGTGATACACTCTGTTTTTCATGGGGTCTGCTGTTTTATTTATTTAGAATGTTTATATTCCACTGTTTGGCAAAAGATATCTGATGAGCAGTGTCATGATGCTGCCTTGTGGTGATGGGCTTATTAGATGTCTGTATCATGATAGCTAGGGGACAGTTTGTGCGTATGGTCTTCCACAAGGTCATGTTGATAAGCTTCCTTTTTTCTTCCCTTTCAGGTGGTGTGACAAGAATGACTGTATCTCTGGTGGTTATTGTATTTGAGTTAACTGGTGGGCTAGAATACATTGTGCCCCTCATGGCTGCAGTTATGACAAGCAAGTGGGTGGGAGATGCTTTTGGCCGAGAAGGTATCTATGAAGCACACATTCGTCTGAATGGATATCCTTTCTTAGATGCCAAGGAAGAATTTACCCACACAACACTGGCAGCTGATGTCATGAGACCTCGAAGAAATGAAGCACCCTTGGCAGTACTAACGCAAGATAATATGACGGTGGATGATATAGAAAATTTGATAAATGAAACCAGCTATAATGGTTTCCCTGTTATAATGTCAAAGGAGTCTCAAAGGCTAGTAGGATTTGCCTTGAGGAGAGATTTGACCATTGCAATAGGTAACTTTTTCACTATTCTTCCTGTATTCTTTTTCCTCAAAAGCATAAGCATGAGGGCAATCCTAGCAGAAATCTTGGAGGGATTACAGGACTGTAAGGGGTGGAAGTGGGAATCTGATATTTGAAGAGCAGAAGCACCTCTCTCAGCCATTTTAAAATGGGTTTTATTTTATCTTTGAGCTTTCCATTTCTTCACTGTTCTTGGAACAAAGGGCTAACACAATTGCTCTCTGAAGCAGAAATGCTCTCTGGGTTCTTCCTGCTTTAAAAAGCATCTGTCACATCAGGTTGATGTTGTGACACAGTGATAGCACCTTCAGGGAACTTGGCAAATCCTAGAAGTACATATAATTGTATTGGACTGGTTTTGAAAGGACCAATAGCAGTCCTGTGAATCTTATCCAAAGGAATCTTTTTAGGAGGCCATATCATTTGCTCCCAAACCCTGAAATATGAGATAATAATCTGGCAGAAACTTTTCAGTGACACTGAAATTGTGGACTCACACCTTCTTCTGGGGTTGCCTTGAATAATTTGTTTTCTTGCTTTTGCTTTTATGATTGATGTTCTGTTAGGTATGTTTTAAGATATTGGTACCAATTTTAGCATTTTTTAATACTTGGGGTTTTTTTGACCATTGATTTTTAGTTGCAAGGCGGGTGATCAATATGTTAATAACAACTTCACCATCTATTGTTTTTTAATATTGTCTAATGCTACAGTGTACTTAATTTGGGTGTTTCTAGGGTTGAGTTTCTTTATTCATATTTAACATGTAAGGAATATTGAATTTATGAAATGTGACATAGTCATCTAGAAGAGAAAATTAATTTTTGAAATGTTGTAGTATTGTGTATAGTCCTTGTGCCACAATTGAGTAACTGCTGGTATCTGTTTTTTTAAAAAACATAAAATAAATTATTTTAAGTGTAAGGAATGAAGTAAGAGCTGGCAGCATAGCTCAGTGAGTTTAATACCTGGCTGAGAAGCCAGAGGTCGGGAGTTTGATTCCCCACTGTGCCTTCCTGGGAGAAGAGCCAGCTTGTTTAGCCTTGGGCAAGCTATACACTCCCAAGGTACTACAGAAAAAGGGAATGGTAAACCATTTCTGAGTACTCTTATGTATAGAAAACCCTGAAAGGGGTCTCCATAAGTCGGAATTGACTTGATGGCACATGATGATGATGATGATGATGTAGAAGAAGGACATACGAATCTATTTCTTTTCCTTTTCTTGTGCTTATTACAGAAAGTGCTAGAAAGAAGCAAGAAGGCATTGTTGGGAGTTCAAGAGTCTGTTTTGCCCAGCATACCCCATCACTTCCAGCAGAAAGCCCTCGACCATTGAAGCTTAGAAGTATTCTTGACATGAGCCCTTTTACTGTGACGGATCACACACCAATGGAGATAGTGGTGGATATTTTTCGCAAACTGGGCCTGAGGCAGTGCCTTGTAACACACAATGGGTGAGTCCAGTACTGGAAAATGCTGTTGTCTCACAAGGTTTGAGATTGCTTATATTCCTGTTTCTTCGTAGTTCCTTCTTCAGGAATCTAGCACCCGAATACTTGTTCAAAATGTTAAATGTGAGGACACAGTATTGTCAGGAGTCGACTGGAAGTCTTATTTTATTTCCCCCTTAATATTCCCTGATTTTTTCAAAGTGAAAATTCCCTTTGTGGAATTCCCACAATAACACTTTCTCCTAGCTTGTTTTTCCTACAACTTTAAAATTGTGTTCTCCTTCTCATTGGTTTTCCTCATAATGTGGAAGGGGGAAATGCTGGCCATTATTTGTCACACTGTCTTCTTAAGATGTCAGAATCCTTAAGACTTAACACATCTTAAGATAACATTTCATACAAAATAAGATAACATTTCATACAAAATACACTGCCTTGTATAACTCCAACATTATTTAAATCATGTTACTCAAATCTAAAAGTCTAGTGTGGCATGGATTAATACACACAACTGCCTCTGGTTAGGTTGTTGATACTGCTGAACTGCTCCTAGTTCCTTGCCATCTGTGTTTTTCTTGGATGTACTGAACATCTTCATGGGATTTCTTTTAGAGTTAAGAATGGTTTGAAGGTGCAGTTGGGTCCCAGAAATGTCCCCAGAGGCTTTTTATCATAGCCTGCACCATTTTGTGCTGCAAATTTCGTAAAAGCCATCTACTGCTAGTTTTGTGGCTGTTTTAGTTGTCCTTTTCTTCTTTTTTTGAAGAGCTTTGTTCTTGCTATCCGGTAGTTTCTTTAACTGATAGTGTACCCATGAATGAAAAGCTGCATGTTACAAGGAACATGGGGCTTCCAGTGAAAGCAGAAACCCTGTGTTGCATTTCCCTTCCAAATCCATGACATTTGCTCCAGCTTGCTTCTGAAATCATTACAGTTCGTGTTTCTCTGCCTCTGCTTTACATTAAGACTGGAACACTTGTGTCATCTCAGTGTGATTTGAGAAGAAGCTGTGTCCCTGAGCTGGTGCTGATATTGTTTTGGCAGTTACTGCTTTCTTGCACTCAAAACTTCTCATGGAAATTACCCACTCAGGAGAAACGTGACATTGAAGGAGGTCATGGACTGTATACAGGAACTGGGGGATGGGACAGATTGGTTTCCATGGACTGGGGAAAACTCTTGCCTCTGGAATAATTTTCCCCCTGCCCTATCTGAAAATGCAGGGGGATTGCACTGGAAATCTTTTGCATGCAAAAGGTGCCCAAGAATAAGAATATTTTTTTCTAGTTTATCCTAAATTATATTTTTACTTGAATTACGTATTAGACTTTAGGGACATCTCATCCCTGTGTGATCTTAAATTATTTAAATTTAGTGCTTCAGATAGTGATTATGGAAAAAGTATTCATAGCTGCCTTCAACCCACATTAAGCTGCTATGTTTATATGCATGTATGGTATTGTTGTTTAGTATGGTGTCTTCTTTAAAATATTCTTGGGGTAACAATTGTGTGATAGTAGATGAACGTATTAATATCTGCAGCCTTAAATCTGGTGTTTCAAAATTATTATGAATTTCTTAGACTTTTTAGTGACTTGTAGAAAACATTTTTCTTGCTTATTAATCTGCAGCTTGTCTACTAATTTGCAGCTTTTTGTGTGGTTGTTTTTGCTTCAGCTTGTTGTTGCTTTGCATTTGATAACTTTAAACAGTAGTCAGTTATCATTCTGCTTGTCAGTTTTGGGGGCAAACCCAATCCATACATTGACAGAATCATGAAACAGACTGGTATATTTGCTGCATATGCCTGCATGACACAAGTACATTTTTATACAGAACGAAAAGATAGATACTGTATTGGATTATATTCAATGTAGAACTGCTGAATAGCTCAGTGGTTAGACCTACATGAACCTAAAACCATTAAAATAAATGGGATTAGTTGTGACTAGCAAGTCTGATTCATTTCAGTGGGTTGACTTTTAATAAGACTTAAATTGGATTTAGTTCATCCTGTCCAGGACATCTGTGAGATAGCAACATCTAGGAGAGTAAAATATTTCAAACCCACCCCCAGATCTGAAAAGTCTATATTCTAAAATGCTGCTCAGCAAAATATCTCTTAATTTTTGTGGCCTCTGGAGGCACAAACTAGCATTGTCTTTAAAATTAAAATTTGGAGGAACAAAAAGTCTGTTTCTTGGTTCTTCATTTTAGCAGTGCTATTCCTGCTATAGACAATGTGAAATAATTTTGTAACCTTTTTATGGGGGGTGTCTTTTAATGTTCTGTATTTCACAGAATCACTTCCACATTCAGGATTCAATAGCTGGTCTAGTGTATGGCTTCCTGAAGATCTTAGTTTTCAGCTTTCTAAAGTCTTCCAGTTCTTATGGCTTGTACAGAAGGCTTGGGCATATATAAGTAGTGTTTATGAAGTTTAAGACATCAGGAAGAAACAAAGGATTCATACAATTAACTCCTTGTCCACCCACTGTTTTCACTGCCACTTGGCTCTGTTCTTTCAAGATGTTTATAACCAGTCCTCATAACCTTTCCTTTAAAAAATATGAATTCTCCAATCCTTGTTTTAAAAACAAGCTTAAAGAATCTTAAATGAACAGATTTTGATCTAATATCTTCTAGATGTAAAATTCAGATAGAATTTGGCAGGATAGAATGGAGGAGCATTCACATACCCTTGCTAAGGACTTCCAGTATGACTGGAATTCAGAGACAGGTTAAAAGAGGAAAGGATTATTGTAAAAAAAATAAACATTTGCATGTCTAGGAATACAAGTTTAAATTTATTCTTGCATTTCATTTTTCATACCAGCAGAAACTGTGGGAAAGGTTGTTGTGATGTTAGAACATTTAGATAGGCATGTTCAATATCTCTCTGTATTCTACTGTCATTCTTTGTTTTAAGCTTCCTGTACGTTTTAAGGGTAGATTTTACATCTCTCAAACAAAGATGTATTATCCTTTAAATCATTTCTCAGTTAACCTTTTCATTATTAGCATTTCTGCAGTCCATGTTTTCAGTTTTCAAACCCCACCCCACCCCATTATTATTGGAACTTTTTTGTTTGATTTCACACACAGTTATTAGCATAACATGATCTGTTTCAGGATTGTCTTGGGGATCATCACAAAGAAGAACATATTAGAGCATCTCGAGCAACTAAAGCAACACGTCGAACCCTTGGTGATTAGATATATCAGATCTCCTCCTTAGATCATTTAGAGAACAGGAAGCATGAAACTTGTGAATCGTTCAGTGTTCTTGCAACATCTGAGCAACAGTGGACCATTATGTGTGAAGATATAGGCTTTTGTATTAGAATACAGTAAATCTGAAAAACAAGCAAAACCCATTTGTGGAAAATATGCTGATGAAGGCATTAGCGGTTAATTAAAAGAGAATGTTATAGAAGGAGGTGGATTAGAGATTTTAAAGATAGAAATTATGCTGTTCTGAAAGATATTAGGGTACATCTGTTCTTGCCTAGTAAGTTTCATGAAATTCTGTAAAATTTGTATGTGTCAAAACTGTGGATTTGAGTTTCCATTTTTAAAAATGAGCAATCAATCTGAAGTCTCCATGTTAGTCTTGACATCTAAACCAGAGCATACTGTGGCATTGCTACTACTTCAGCTTCCTGTGCACTTGTATAGTCACTGTTCTGGAGTGACTGCTGGAAATAATTTTATTTCTTAATTAAGATGATAGTTCAGTTGTCCTTGCTATATTCTGTGCTACATAGATTTTGGTTGCTGCTCTGCAGTAGATGCTGTTAAACCTGGCCTTCCAAGTTTTAGTTGCTTACATGCTGCTAATTAGATTTCCATATTCTAATACTTCACAAGTGTTTCATGCATCCTTTAAAATAAAAAGTTACAGCCAAAACTAACTTTTGTTCTACTAACAAGAATAACAAGGTCAGAAGTACATTCCTTATTTCTGCCTCTCCTATGATAGCACCTGTTAGGACGGCTTCACTCTTTGCTGAAAGATATTGAAAGATCTTGATCATAAGGGCGCTATTTCTTAATCTGAGGATAAACATTTAAATATTTGGCTTTCATTCGCCACCTCCCTAATCTGTGACTTACATTAGCCATTGATCATTCTTTTCTTATCTGTTTGCATGTGCTCTTATGAAGGCACCTAAACCAGTAGGTTATAATGCTGGACAATACCTCAAAATTGAATTATCAAGCAATTTTGACTTTGGCTAGATCTAAACTTATTTTTCTTTGGTAATGGGATCAATGTCACTTATTCATACCTTCCCCCCCCCCCTTATCCTCCCTTATTACTTTTTTGTTGGCATATGGTAATCAGAAACAACAAAATAAGTGAGCACAGCCTTGGCTTCTGTTTACTTTTATTGTCTTGGAAATGGGTAACAGTTCAGTTACCATCCTCTTTAATATCATAGTACTGCTGTCATTTTTAACAAAATGATGGTTACTTGATGGCAATAATTTTTTTTCCATGAAAAGGAAATTAGGCTTTCCTATGCTCTGTTCCTGTCAACAAAAAGGATTTGGCGACAAATGAGCTTGCCTCACTTCTCTTGTGTCCTTGTTTTTAATTAGTCCTCTTCTAATGTGTCTCTTTCCAGGCGCCTCCTTGGCATTATAACAAAAAAAGATATCCTCCGTCATATGGCCCAGACGGCAAACCAAGACCCCACGTCAATAATGTTCAACTGAACCCAATAATGGAGGAGAGAGGGGAAAGTGAAGAGGAAGTTCGTTTGTTGAACAGCACAACACTTTAGCATGAGGCATTGCTTTGCAATGCAGAATGAAAGCTGGATTTCTGGAGAAGCATGCTGCCGGATCTCAGGAGTTTGGTTGAGGAAAGGATGGAGGGATGGACAAAGGCTGTTTCTTGCACTAACAGAGGGGGGGGGGGAGTGGAATTCTGCAGTCCTGCACTGGATGCATTCTGAGTTGCTAAATCTGCTATGATAGTGCAGTGAGAAGTTGTGTCAGAAGACGGAAGGCTCTGGTTTACATCCTGCTGCTTTAGCTTTGAAGAAATGGATGGTGAGTCCCTGTTTCTGGAGGGATCCTTTTGAATTGAGCCATCATTTGAAAACTGGAAATTTTGCCCTTTTTACTGCAAAGAATTGTGTTAACTTGTGAATTGCATAGTTATACAGTATTCTACATCACCTCTTTACATTCCAGAAGACCTTTTATTTCCTGTCTCTCCTAAGCTGTAAACACAGTCTCTTCACTACTGGTGTGTGTCCTACTAAAATGATAGTTTCTCATATTGAGATATACTGTGACCTGCTGAGTTTGATCACAAGAAGGAAGTATTTCTTGTGCCATTTAAAGCTAGAGCTTGTATATCATGAAACTGTTGTGGCAGTTTAGATCTTCTGCAGCACAAGCAGATTGTACAGGTAAAGTGGCATCTCTGGAGCATGTTAGAAATCCTGCCATTTGTGAGCTGCAATATAAACAGCCAAAACCTGTCTCAAGAAGAACATCTGTGTTGCAGGATAATAATGTGACCTGGGCTTATGCAATTTTTGTATTATTAAAAACACTAAGGTATATATACCAATGTTGTGCAGTGTAAGGCAGATACTGCTATTCTGCTAAAACCAGGAATAATTCTGTATAATTGTGTATCTAGTAACAATTGCATGTTCAAACACTGGAGATCCTCCCTCCCCAATTAAGATCCGTCATTTTTGTTTCCCATTCCTACAAAACAGGAAAAAGTTATAATCATAATTTGCACTAGATATACATAGATATTTTACCATGGTTTTATTTATATTTTTATGGATTAAAAATATACTGAATATAAATTAGTCACACAGTTAATTTTACCTTATAGATGTGTGATTTTTATACAGTAATTCAAAATCCACCATAAACAAAGGTGTGCTAGGCAAAAGCGCCTGCAGGGAAAGGTTTAACTTTTTTTTTTCTAATCTAACCTGACACTTGATTGCCATAATCTTAAAATTACTGTTTCTTTTTCATCCAAGAACTGGAAAAACAAGAGTCTCTGTACGTGTAAATAGTGCAAGATTTAACAACATGATCATATTTTAATTGTAGATCTGTGGTCATTTGATTTTTATTTATGGGGATTTTGAAATGTAGCTGCTGAAATGATTACTAAGTTCTGAATCCAATTGGTGACCCACTGAATCAATGAGATTTATATAAGTCTTGATGCATCATTTAACAGTTAATTCAGTGGGCCTTTTCTAATTGGAAATCTGAATCAATTAGATTTAGGCCACAGTTGTAATTGAAACCAGTTGTTATTTGAAAAGTTTAAATTCCAAATTCTGTCTGTCTGTGGTCTACACAACTTGAGAACTGGAACTTTTTTTAAAAAATCATTTACTGGATACTTTAAAGACTTAAGGGGATGTTGTATCTTAAGGTACTTCACAAAATAAAACAAAATATACTCAGGACAGTTTGGAAATCAGACTGGCAGCTGAGCATTCCAAAAATATTATCTTCTAATGTTGGGGGCATTGATAGTATGTACTTAAATGTTTCTTGGAAGGTAAAAAGACATGAGGGTTACATAGTAAGTTATCCATGTAGAGGGTGGATTCTGACTGTCCATCTACTCAGTAACACCTTACCTTGTTTGATATGCCCATTTTGAAACTTTGCAGTCTCCTAAGCTGTTATTGAAATAGCAGAGGAAACTGTTGTTAAGGAGGCAAAGAAACCCAGAAGTCCTGCTACACGCATGTGAGCCCTCTTCACAAACAAAAGGTTTATTTGGTTGCCAGAGTAAGTTAACCCATTTCTTTCTTCAGCACTTAAACTAGGATATCAAAGACCTTGATTGAGAGGATTGTAGAAGGGGCATCAGAATGAATGTAGTGGGTGAGAATGTAGCCATAGTTTAAGAACTGGAAAGAAGTGCTTTGCTAATTAGCTAAAACTTGTGACATTTGTTTAAGTCATAGGTTTTCAAAGTTATGTGATAATGTTTCTCCATAGTTCATATTTGTTCAATTTGTGTTTGTATGTGTTTTAATTTGGTTTGAACTCAAGGATCTTGAATATTTACAAAAACTTGCTTTTGTCATTGGGTAGAATCCAGAGGTTCCCTTCATTTGATAGAAAGTGCATCTGACCTCCGACTGTGCTGTTTTTCAGCTACTTAAAATTGATAATGTATCAATCCATTTTCCCTTTGTTGCTTGGATATAAAATTGGCTTTTCCTTTGCAGCCTTATATTGCTTACATCACTGTTCACAATTTAATTTGACTTGTACCCTGTATAAAGGAAAGAATGCAGAAGACTGCTTCTGTCAGTCACTCTTTGATATTAAAAACTGTGAGTGTGGGAGAGAATTTTTCCACCCCTGGCTGATTATGTACATCTAAATTTTCTCTTCCAAAGCAACCTATTCTAATTCTTAAGCCTCCTATCATGTTTGAAACTGCTCTCAAACTAGTTCTACCAGTTGACATTCAATGAGTATTATATAAATCCAGTGCCAGCGAAGTATGAAGTGAGAAGACACCAGGTTTGGAACCCTGCTGCATTTTGTTAGATTTTTCATAGTTCAGTACTTTATATCTGTATTGTGCTGAACTAATGCACATTGCTGTTCTAACCTCAGTTTTTCTTACTGGCAAATAAATATGTCACCGTTCATCATGATGTATTAGAGATTTTGAAAATTAAGTAAGTGTGCCTGTGCGACAGAAAGGGTTTACTATTAATAATGTAAAAACTCGCAACGCCTTATTTAAGTTGGATCAGGATTAGGGTGGGGTGTCATCATCTTTTTTTAAAATAACAGTTCAACTGATGGTTCATAAAAATTGCATAGTTTGTTAATCTGTGGTATTTCTTAGGGCTGTATTAACATTGATCTAAATGTTTTTATTTATACTAGTGTGGTAGAGTTGTGTATCATTACAGTAAAACAAAATCCTATTACTGTAATGACTACATTTAGAAAGCATTAAAAAAATTCTGTATGGCCATTTTTGGTTGGACTTCTTCATTGCTCTCTGTAGTCACAATTTTTATGAATTTCATGTAAGCTTCTCACTCACCCTTCTCTCAAGTTGTGCAAAATCATATGAAAAGCAACAAAACTGGAAAAAATTTGCAGACCCGTGCCCCTTAAGAAATGCTGAGGTAGCACTGCAAGGGAATGTAAGTGTAAAAAATCACGGCCCCCTCCTGAATGGAGGTCTCTGGTGAATTCTGGTTCTCTCTGCAAAGAGGGACACATCTAATCCAACTCAATATACAAGCTGATATATTAGCACCATTGTCACTTATGAAACTCGATGTCATGTCTAAAACAGCTCTTACTTCTGACTGGTTTTTAAAAAAAACTTGCAGGCACATGTGCTCATTTGCTCAACATTTTCTTTTCTTCCACCTGCAGTTCAAGTAGAAACAGGAAACTGCATAAAAGTCAACCCTTAAAAATGACTCAAAGCACCAGACAGCATTTTTCTGACACTGACTACAATTTCTGCTGTTGAGTAATGGTGCAGTACCAAAGTCTGTGATAAGCAACACTGCCTAATGAATCTCAATCTGCCATCAATACATTTTGGAAATATACACAATGCAATTTATCTGCTACTCTGCCACAACATTTTTGATAGTACCTTTCCTCCAATCTATCTATGCAACTTCTCCAGCTTAGTTAAAGGGATGTTGTGTACCAAGTCAATGGCCTTAGTGAAGCCTTGATGAGATCTCAGCCTGCACTATTGTGAACTAAACCACTCTGATCGAAAAGGGAAAGAGGAAATTTAATTTTCATGCTAAAATTTAAATGGGCCGATAGAAAAAGCAGTTACCATTCTGGAATGAAGTATTTGCTTTAAATGGTTTATCTTCATTTATTAGCAAACAAATGAACAAGTTCCCAATTCCTGGTTTTAGCTTTTCTGCCATGAAAGACAATAGTTCAATTTATCTATAGCCTGAACAGCCTATTTGGCACTATTTTTGTTGTTTTCAAGTATAACAGCTGATTAGGCAATGTATAACCACTTACTGAGGATGGCAAGGGGCAGAAGTAACTAGAGGGAGCAACTATACCACTCAAAGTATAAAGCAGGTCTATGTTTGCACTCCTGTTTTTAGTGGCAGACAGGTCTTAGATTATTGTCAACTAGATATCCCAGCTTAAATAGATTTTAGAGCATGCCTGTTAATGACCCATGTTCATTCTCCCTCATTTTTGGAATTTTCACTAATTATTACAAAAATGAAGCAAAACTACTTGAACTCAGAAGTCAATGCAATGTTACCTCTTTTCCTACCTGGTTGTGTATTTCTTTCCCTAACATGAGGAAGATTAATCCTTTGCTAACTGATTTTCAAAACCGGTGTTTCTTTATATCAAAGCATAAATTAAAATATATGAGCTTAATCCATTATTACACATGCGGATTTCCATATAGATATTGAACTCCTGTTGCACAGCTCCATATGTGCAACAGGAATAACATTTGCAGCAGCTAATCACATTGATTAAAAGCTTTGATGATTTTTGGGACGGACACAAATTTGCTGCATTGTGTACAATCTGCATGCAACTCGCTGCTGCTGATGTCATTTCTGTTGCACACGTGGACATGTGCAGTAGGATTTCAGCCAGTATATGGGAGTTTCTGATCATTAAATTAGCTCTGCAGGGTCAGTCCCCTAATCCTCCAAGAGCGGATCTGAAGGTACACAGAGTAGGAGAAGTTCAATATTCCAGCAGGGTCCACTTCTCTAGCAGAAAGATGACCCTGGATACAGGCTGGTTTTTCTTGCAGTAAATGCAATTTAGTGTAAAAGGTAAAGGTAAAGGTTCCCCTTGACAATTTGTCCAGTCGTGTTCGACTCTAGGGGGCGGTGCTCATCCCTGTTTCCAAGCCATAGAGCCAGCGTTTGTCCGAAGACAATCTTCCGTGGTCACATGGCCAGTGCGACTTAGACACGGAACGCTGTTACCTTCCCACCGAGGTGGTCCCTATTTATCTACTCGCATTTGCATGCTTTCGAACCACTAGGTTGGCGGGAGCTGGGACAAGCGACGGGCGCTCACTCCGTCGCGTGGATTCGATCTTACAGCTGCAGATCTATAGATCTTACAGCACAGAGGCTTCTGCGGTTTAACCCACAGCGCCACCACGTCCCTCTGCAATTTAGTGTAGTATACTGTAAATTCTCAAGCTTTTTGAAGTTCTGAATGAGAACTAACAGATGAAAGGCTGATAACAGCTTCATCTTAACATTGCAGTGTAGAAAGCAAAACTCTTTTCTAGTTTGTTATGATATTAATGCCTTACTTTTAAAAATCGAATCAATAAAATTTGTAGAACACCTTAAAGTCCATTCACTAAAATTTATTTTCTTTCACTTCCCAGAGACCTCTTGAAAAAAATTTAACACTGCTTTTCTAATGAGAAATGCACATCTCCCAGTCATAGTTTTCAGCCCAATTTGTTTCTATAACTATTTAAACATCCTGTGAGCAATACTCTATGTAACAGATTATTTAGAAGTCAATAAAAGCAATAAGAAAGAGTGAAATAAGTCTTATGTAGATTATGTTATTTGTGGGGATGTCTGACTCCATGTACCGGGAAACTGTACATGTTAAATGAGCATAACAAGTGAGAGTTCTTAATTGCAGCAGTGGAGAGATTTGCTCTGTCTATAGTATGGAACCGGTTTGCAAACTGTAGCCAGAATCCTATTGGGAAAAACATTTCAAGGCAATCCAATAGTGGTTTCTCTCTTGCTGCTTGCTGTACATTTTACAACTGTTTCTCTAAGCCAAGGAAAATGAGAAGTATGACAACAGACAAGATAGTTGCCTACTTACAGTACATGGTACCAACAGGATTTTAGTCTGTGTTTTCCTTCCTCCCACTACTCAAGAACACACTCAATTGCCCTTGAAATATCTGTGAAATACTAGCACTTCTCTCCCTTTACAAGACTCACATTTTCTCTCCAGGATCTGCAGAACACAGTGTAAAAACAAATGTGTTGAATCTGAAGTAAAGGCTAAGGCAGGGAGTAAATAAATAATAATTTAAAAATGAATGTTTTGGGTAAATATTTGCCTCAATAACTTGCTTAGAAAAAGGTTTATTCACCACATAAAAATTACAGCACTTTAGTACCAAAAAAGATAAAGCATCAAAAAACATCATTAGTATTTCACTATACTTAAACATCGTTATAAATCATGATGTGAGTTGGTCTACATTCTCCTCTTTTCTGTTAGCTAAATGACCTTCAATGATCTCTGCAAACAGATTCCTCTTCAGCAAGTTGTAAGCAAGAGGCAACAATTGACCAATAATCTTGTGAAAATACTGCAAAAGATTAGAGAACATGTTTTAGCTTCCCCATGAGATCAGTAATATACAGTGGCCAAAATCCTGTTGCATAGATCTGTGGAAGGGTAATGATGTCACTGGCAGTGGGAGGTTGTTGGTAATTAGAGTTCCTCCCTCAGTCCATCTGCTTGTTCCACTTAAGCAATCTATTTCAGTGCATGGCTGCCTTGGGAGCCACAAGACATAGGAAATTTTTAATTAATTACTGAAAACCTACTCTGGTTAACATCATCTGGTAGCAAAGATTTTCTGGCCTTAGCCTTCTTCCTTCCATCCCACAGCTCCTATGCAGTGAAATCGACTACTTGTGAGTCAGATAAGCCATGGGACAGAAAGAGAAAGTTTTTAATTACCAAAAATCTTCCCCACTCCTGGTGACATAATCACTCATCTGCAGATACAACAGGATTTGGGGCAATACATCAGGTTTTCCTCCAGTTTTTCATACCAAAGATTCACACACATTTTCCTAAGTGGAAGAATATAATTTTGAGAGGTAATGCCTAGGAACAAACTTACTCTTCATTCAGAGAGCTTCTGAAACAATTTCTTCCAGAGTTGTACACTAGTTTTTCACTTGTTACTGTTCCTAAAGGTTAGGACTGTAGTTTTAATAATAACATTTGATGCAATAAATAGTTTGTTGGGGATAGTGGACTTGTATTAGTTACTACATAGAAAATCATTTGACTTACATGAGAGCCATAGCAGAAGAGGTTTATACCTAGTTCGTATCCCATTCCATAGTCACATTCATCATTGGCAAACTGAACAAAAGTTATCATTTCTTGAATAGGGGCAAAGGCTTTCAGTCTCTGGTCATCATTAGGTGCATCTACAATGGCTTGACAGATTCTTTTGAGACTAGCTGTCAAGGAAAACAAATCCACAAGAGAACTGGACTGAAACATAACCTCTATATAGGCAGTAATTATAATATGCACAAAAACAATAGGATAGAAAGTTTAGACCACAGAATCCAAGTAACAAACTCTTGGAGGTGAAGAGTTACAGCACCAAAAAATTCTGCTTAAGAGTATGACAGGTGATCATTAGTGAAGTATTTCTGAGTTCCTGTTAAATGGGAAGAGATTATGTTTTTTTGGGAGGAAACAAAAGGGGGTCATAAATATCGTTTTCAGACTATGGGCAAAAAAGTCTCAGAAACACTGTATTTCAGTGAGAGGACTATATGAAAGGTAAGCAACATGTCCATCATTACTACTGCAGCTGCTGGGCATTCTTAGGGTGAATTCAGTTCCACAGGGTGACAGAAGCCCAACAGATTCTCTCAGGACCCAAAATAAACAGTGCATGATAAAGAATATCACCTGGATTTCCACAAAATCAATAGTTTTAAAACCAGTGGCTGAGAGAACTACTTTATCATTGTATGTTCTAATAATTTTTTTCAGTCTCTAAGGCCTGGCACGGTTTTCTCCTATTTCTCTAACCAAGTTTTAATTAAATAAGATACCTTGTTTGAGAAAATAATAACATAGTGGCCCAAATCCTCTTACCTAGTTACACTGGTGTAGGACAAATGGAGTAAATGTTGGAGGCAATTTGCCCCAAGTTAAGAAATCACCACAGCCATTATCAATTGCACACTTGAGTGTGTGACTCAGCAGGCAACTGATTAGGTCCAGGATGATTTCTTCACTTAAAACAATTTGCTTGCAAAAGTTATGCCACTTGTATAGCTACACAGGAAGAGTTTGGCAAATAAGTTGCTTTTTTATGCTCATGTATTACATTTTGGTACAGTGGAGCTTTCACCATTTCTCTTCAAAGATTATTATAATCAATATCTAAAGCACGCTACTATTGAAAGCAAAATACTACTTTTATTATCTAACATTATTGCTAAGAATAGAAACCCTAGAATTTTACCATTTGTTTCAGGAAGTTCTCTATATCCAACACCATTCTTATCTACAGGGACAACAATACCAGCTCCATTAAATGTCTTTGTTACAACCTGGGTTGAAAAGATAAAATAGGTAAATATTAACACCAAACAACGCTCTCAGGCCAACAAAACCAGCACCATTATAATACCAATTCTGCATCTGTTCAAAAAACATGTTCTAGCATTTTGCATTTAATTGAACAATCACAGCTCCAAGGGTCACAGCATACCAGTAGCTTGCCACCATCTTATTTATTTTTTTATTAGATTTATATACCACCCATCTAGAACATGTCTACTCTGGGCCGTTTACATATAATATAAAAATAAACTAAGATAAAATCCAGATTAGTGCAAGATGGGAAAGGAAAAAAGAAGAAAAAGAAGGAGGAGAGAAAAAAGAAAAGAGGAGATAGGCTAGGTAATGGCTGTAGGGAAGGCCTGCCTGTATAGCCATGTCTTCAGGTTAGTCTTGAAGGCCCTCAGCGAGGGAGCCAGGCGGATCTCAGCAGGTAAGTTGTTCCAAAGGCGAGGGGCCACTGTCGAGAAGGCCCGATTTCTAGTTTTTTCTCACCGGGCCTCTTGGCGTTAGGCCCCTCAGCCGCCTGGCCTGACTAGAGTGGGTGATACGGGTAGAACTGGGCAGAAGAAGGCGCTCTGCCAGGTATCGAGGTTCTAAACCATTATCTTTCTCAATGTATGTTTTAAAACAGAAGTATTTCAACTTTCTGAGAATTCCTACTTCACTAAGGACACAAATTGCATCTGCCACTCTAATTTAAAGAGTGCTTCACCTCAAAATTGTTGACAGATGAGAAGGAAAAGGAAAAGGTGACAGAAATAGACTCCTAAATGCAAATTTTCTGCAACTTGCATGTAAGAACAAAGATAAGTAAAACAATAATTACAAAGAAGTAGAAGAGAGAAGAAAAACAAAGTTCATCTTCCATAAGATCCAAGATAGGCAATGAAGAAAACTGAGATATTATTTGAAAATGTGATATTGGGGGAGAGTTTTATGGATACCATGTACTGCCCGAAAGACAACTGAGTGGACTCTAGATCAAATCCAGCCTCAACTCAAGAAGCTAAAATGATTCAACTGAGACTATCACATTTTGGACATATTACTGTGTCTCCCTGAAAATAAGACAGGGTCTTATATTAATTTTTGCTCCAAAAAATGCAGTAGTAGGGCTTATTTTCAAGGGATGTTTTTTTCCATGTACAACAATCTACATTTATTCAAATACAGTCATGTCATCTTCTGGTGGCTGCACAATGGTGGAAGGTGGGGTTTCACTTAACTGGGGCTTATTTTTGGGGTAGGTCTTATATTACGAGCATCCTGAAAAATCCTACTAGGGCTTATTTTCAGGTTGGGTCTTATTTTCGGGGAAACAGGGTATGGTTCACTGGAAAAGACAATAATGTTTGGAGGAGTAAAGGGTAGGAGGAAAAGAAGAAAACCCAACATGAAATGAAGTCACTGTAAAAAAAAAAGCCTTAGCCTTCAGTTTGTATTACCTGAGCAGGACTTGGAGGTCATTGGTTGAAATCCTGTACACAGTTATACAGAAGACAAGTTGCCACGAGTTAAGAAACCTCCATAGACATCATCAGTTGCACAGCAAATCATGTGACTCCGCATGCAACAGAAAATGTCTGCAGAGATTTCTTAACTTGAGGCAACTCACCTCTAAAAGTTATGCTTTTCTTTGCTCTCAGCTCCTAAGAATACTAAGGAGCAGATAAGGTTCTAAGCCTTACTTGGAACAACTGCATCTATTAGGGCAAGCTGGCCTCAACTGGAAAAGAAAAAGCAGCTAAACTTTAACATTAACATTATTTTCTATTTTACTGGATCTGTAAGTAAATTACACCATACTTTCTTGTCTCTTTGTTTCATCCTCATGGTTTTTTGCTCCAGCGAATAACCCAGTTCTTTTGCTGTTTTGGTTAGTTTTTCATCCAAATCTTTCAAAATGCCAGCTTTCTTTTTATCAGTCAGTTCTTTAAGTGTTTTGAACAAAAACAGCCTGAAACAAAAGAAAACTAATCATTCACTTTTCTTCTAGAATTATAATAGTTTTTCTTAGCCTTGCAAAACATCTGACATGAGCTCATTAGCTACCAGCACATATTTCAGCATTTTGAATGTACTAACTGCAACTTTTAAATACATAACTACAAATGTAAAGAGTCCATAAGACTGCTTCAAAGCCTTGACATTTGTTAAAGGACAGACCTTTGAAATGCTCACAAGTTCCTCCATGGGGGAAGCGGCAATTAAGTGGTAACTTAAACATTTCCCAAAGAGTTCCATGAAATGAGTTCTATTCACTGGCTAAACAAATAGCTGTATTCACGGATGGGTAATCAACATGCAATAGTTTCAAGTAGAAATGCTCACATGGACACTAAAAAAAACCCAATGTGTACAGATTATTACGTCAAAGAAGTGCCACAATCAAGCCTTTCTTTCAAGGCATCCCAGAATACGACTTCTGGTCTACTATTAATGCTGTGACACAAACTAAACATCTTGACAAATAAGTTCTCTCAGTGCAAAGGAAACAGGCAAAACAAAAGCTGTACAAAGAATATTGATTTCAGCATTTCCTAGCTACCTAAATTGTGAACTGCATTTAGTTTTGCTTTACATTATATAGTTAAAAAGAAAATAAACATGCAATGCTTGAAATCCTGTTGCTAAGCACAGTAGGAAGCAACTAGAGCAGGCCCGCTGAATCAATGGCACTTATGAAGCAGATGACTCACCAAATCCACACAGATCCAGTAGACCTACTCAAGTTACAGCTTACTATGCTAAGTAACAGAATTTCAGCCAGTATGTGCAAACTGAATACTGTATAGTATATTTCCCAGGTCTGTTATTTTACATTACTTTAAGTGAAAAGTACTGAACCATTTGTCTGAAAGTACCCCTGGCTAAACATTAGAAGATGCACATGGAGCATCCATTTCCACTCAAGTTCACAAACTGGAAACTCCCAAGCAACTTGAAATATTTTGTATGAAAGCAGAAAACCTGATTATATAATTGATCTAGCCACTGTATAGATGTGGTTGGTGACAAGTTTCCATGCCAACTCTCTTATACAAAATAATAATGAAAACACTGCTTTTTTTCCTTTTTGGCAACCCTTTTCTCATGGCTATCATTCATTGATGCTGTAGTTCTACCTCTCAATCCTGTTACATTCTGAAAACTTCTATTTTAATCTCCATTGTTTTTTACCCAAATAGTCATGTTTGAGTGGGATTTATGGGCTGAAAGTTGTGTTTTATCTAACACCCTTTCCCCCAGATAGGACAAGCTTTCACAGGAAGATGCCTGAACCAGGAACGTGTTTCCCAAGGGAAAATACTAAGCCGTATACCTACTGCTGGAGGAGGAAGGGGCCGGGGGGGGGGGGGGATGGGATCTGTAAGTAATATAATATTCAGAATCTATCTCTTTAAGAGGCAGGCCTAAAAGACTACTCTCTCCATTTTTTGCGTGCATATCGCTTCCTTAAAGAGCCAATTGCTGGGAGAAGTTGGTGAGTCCAAGATGCTTTGTTGCTATTGTCTTCCCAATATGCATATCTTTGTCCTCCTATATTTTAAAGGCAGGGAAATGCCCAGAACAGAAAGAAAAAAACACTGATTGAAGAGAAAGTTATGACTGAAGTTGTAAGAGTAAGAAATTCAGATCACAGATCAATCCCCTCTCTTCATCCAAAATATTAGGCAGCTTTATAGATCCTCCCTGTACTTAATTTCCACTCTAAATAAACTTTACAATATACTCCTACTAGCCACCACACTCTCTATACAGTACATAACTAGTTGTGTGGGACTGCTGAAAGGAATCACCATCTACAAACAATGTAGGAGGCTTGTGGAGAAGTGGATAAACTGCAGTACTGCAGTCAAGACTCTGCTCACGACCTGAGTTCAATCCTGACAGGTTCAGATACTCGCTCAAGATTGACTCAGTCTTCCATCCTTCTGAGGTTGGTCAAATGTGTACCCAGCTTGCTGGGTGGGTTGGACAATGTGTAGCCTGCCTAATTAAATTGTAAACTACCCAGAAAGTGCTTTAAGTGCTATAGGGTGGTATATAAACAGCACACTTTGCTTTGATATGCAAATCAGACTTATCTACAGCTACATTAATATCTACTACTCCAATCTAACTAATCTTTATTTTAGAGAAGCCCTGTTGTGTTAAATTGGCTTAGTTCTGCATAAAAAAAGCTGCTCGCTTGCTCTCTCAGAGGAAAAAAAAGTGTGGTCTTCTATTTCCTTGGAACTAATGTTGAGGTGCAAGAAGGGTACGTATCCCGATCAGCCTTTAACCAGCTTAGGCTAATTGCCCAACTTCACCCCTACCTAGATGAGGACTCCCTCAGGACTTTGGAGCAAGCCCTGGTCATCTCCTGGATCAACTACTGCAATGCCCTCTACGTGGGGCTCCCCTTCAACCTGATCTGGAGACTTCAGCAGGTCCAGAATGTTGCAGCCAGACTTGTGGCCAATGCAAGTAAATTTGACCACATCACTCCAGTTCTGGCTCGCCTCCACTGGTTGCCCGTGGCATCCTGGATCAGGTTCAAGGTTTTGACACTCGCATACAAAGCCCTCCACGGTTTGGGCCCATGTTACTTGTTGGAGCACCTCTCCTTAATGTCATCTGCCCAACCCACAAGATCATCCCAGTTGAGGCTCCTCCAGGTGGCCACCCTGAGGGAGGCCCATAAATCCTCCACAAGAGGTAGGGCCTTCTTTGCAGTGGCTCCAACTTTATGGAACCAGCTTCCGGAGGAGCTCCGCCTAGCCCCCTCCCTGTGGACTTTTAGGAAGCAATTAAAGACATTGCTTTTCAGGGAGGCTTTCCACACCAATTTTTATTTTTACGAGTTGTGACCTGCCCGGAGTAGTACTGTGACACTAATGGAGTGGGAGACAAACTGAATGAATGAAGGAATGACTCAACCAATCAATCAATGGAGGGTTGCTCTGTCAACTGATTTTCCTTCCTTCTGGGAATACATCTTCAACCACATATTTTTTGCTTTAAACCAAATAGGTTTTTCCCCTTTGTGGAAAAGTTTCTAATTCTCTAGTTTTCTAATCCAGGTTGCTACAATGCATACTGTATGTGCATAAATGTGTGTTGTATGTAATGTACAGCTTTGTATCACTTTTCCTAAGGATTTTGGTTTACAGAGGATGAAATCCACAACAGAACTTTCCTGCCCTCTCCAGAACAGGCCTTGGTGGTGCATAGTGAGGTACAACGGGGTAAAACAGATTCGTAGATGAACAGCCCCCTTTAGATTTAGGCCACACACTAAATCTAAATCTCTTAGATGAACTAATTTAATGTTCACAATGTTGGCCTAGCACCCTTTGAGTATCATCTTTTAGCACCTATCCAGTCCTGGTGGCCCCAAGGAACATTTGGGAGTAGAAAAGCTAGAGATCCTGGCTGTCCTTTGGATTCTGACCTCTACTTCCTCCTGTGTCTATTGTGAGATAGATATTCTCTGGGTCTGTCTATCGAGTCTCAGTTCCTTCTTTTCCTGACTTTCTAGAGAACAAACAACTTACTGATCCTTTCCAATCTATCATTTATTAAGTCACAAGTCTATCTAGTCAGAATTAGGGTTTAAGCTTTTCTATCTTGGATGTAACTTTCTTAATAAAGGTTAGTTGTTTTAGCTAGTTATACCTGCTTTATCATGGGACTAACAGCCCATATGTCTATACAACACTTACTCTGCTACTGAGAGAAACCTCACTTTCTCTCACTTGATGAACATTTCCAACATAAAAAATGCTCTACAGAGTTGTACAAGCCAGTAACACACAGCTGTACAACAGCAAGTGGCAGATAAATAATTAACAAGAAAAATACATTTTAAAAACCAGAAATTCTGAGCAGTCTCCTGGCTTTTTTTAAACTCCAAGTCCACCTCGACCAGTTGCAAATTCTTTTGGAGCAATGGCAGAACAGGGAGTGGGTATGTTCCAGTTTACTAGACAGCTGTACTTAAGTCATATTGTTTCATGTGCTAACTTTCTTGAAAAATGCAGGATAATTCTTTGATCAATGGTTTGCTCCTAAGAATCCACGTAGTCTTACAAAGAGAACAGCAGTCCAAGAGAGCTCAGGAAGAAAGGAGTAGTAGTGATTATGTGTTATCAAAATTTATTCAACTTCAGTATGATTTCTCTACTTACAAAAGAAAAATAATTGGTTCCTGTATCTTTTTTCACAAATGGAGAAAATCAACTGAAGTGAAAGTTTGATGGCCCATGGGTAAAGAGAACATAGCCACAGACCCACTCATCACATCCATGCATGCAAGTAAACACAAAAATGCACAGACAGAAGCTACATTTCAAAGTAAGAAAAAAAAAAACACAGACTCCAACACTGAAAAACAGCTCCTCCACATTATCTAATTTGATCAATATTAAATTCATAAATCCAGGATGAAAGTATGAAACCTTACTTTACAGCAGCAAACACATTGTCACCAAGCTGAGAAACTGTGCAGCCTTTCTTAGCTTCATTTTCACCAACCCATACTGGCAGTTCATCTGGCACATCTCTATAAAACATGTAGAGAAAATATTCTGAAATAAAAAATGTTTTCAGTAGTTACATCTGCATTCTTCCAGGTATGACAGAACACTAAAACACAGCCTTTGTAAAGCAAAAATGTCATTAAAACCCAGTAACCACCAACACGATACACATATATGCCCTAACTGGAGATGAAGGATTGAAAAGACCTATGAAGAACAAAAATTATGAATTATGAAATATTTTTTAAAGGAACTATCAAACTTCCTTTGCCTTGTCATTTGGCTATTTAGGTAAACGTCTCTTGATACCTGGATGTGCACAAACTTATCCTGGTCCTGATATAAATTCAGATCACAATCCTGTCACTGTTGTACTTTTTGTCAATTTTTTTAAAATGCAGAAAACTTAAAAAAATTAAATTAAAAAAAACAGCCAGAAAAACACACAACTTTATACATGATTAAGAATTTATGAAGGCATCAATGAGATTACATACTCAGATACATCAAATACAAATTCTTTTCCTCTAAACTAGGGATGGGCAACTTTGGCTGGATTGAAGGTTGGTTTACTGATTGGCCGGCTGCTTAGGCTGCACTCCCACAGGGGTGTAGTCGAAATGAAAGGACACAATGGGTAATCTGTATTTTTAAAAATTCTTCTAATCCCAATGAGAAGCACCATATGTGAGAAAAGATTTTAAAGATTTAAAACTATTGCTATTTCATAACATATTATCATTCTGTGAAAATCAAATGCATTCCTTTAGGTTAATTCATAAAATTAGTTCATTGGCATAAATCTTATTGCGCAGTTATGCACAGCATGTAACTTTTAGAGGTGAAGTGCTGTAAGTTATTAAATTTCCACTGACATTATCTGTTGCACACCAAGTTACATGACTCAGTATACAACCAGTGATGTCTAGAGATACAGTGGTGCCTCGACTTACAAACTTAATCCGTTCCAGAAGATGGTTGTAACTCGAATTGGTCGTAAGTCGAAGCACCATTTCCCATGAATGTATTGAAACCCCATTAATCCGTTCCAACTGGGGGGGAAAATCACCAAAACACACACACACACACACAAACACAGCAAGCCCCATCGGAACGCGCTGGGGCCGGAAAAAAAATTGCCAAAAAAACAACAAACAGAGCAAGTTCCATCGGAACGGGCTGGGGCTGAAATTTTTTTTAACCAAAAAAACAAAACAACACAGCAAGCCCCATCGGAACGTGTTGGGGCTGAAAAAAAAAAAAACCGGAACACACTGGGGCCGAAAAAAACACACACACCAAAAAACAAAACAAAAAAATCACATCACAGAAACATACCCCCCCCAGCCCAAACCCACCCTGCAAAACCCTGTATGTACTCACTCAGAGGCAGAAAGCAGCACCAGGCAGTCCGAAGCCTCTCTGCAAACGCACAATCTCTAACCATTGGGGCGAAAGAGCTACAAAGAAGCAGCCTCTTCGCCGACCAACGGTTAGTAATTTAAATTTCCCACCTTTTTTCTGATTGTAACTCAAAGCTCCGGTCGCAAGTCGAAGCAAAATTTTGCAGCCAGAGCTGGTCGTAACTCAAATTGGTCGTAAGTCGGGACGTTCGTAAGTCGAGGCACCACTGTGTTCTTAACTCATGGTTGTCCACTTCCAAAAGTTACACGGGTTGCATAATTGTGCAAGAAGGATGTAATTTTTTAAGAACAAAGGGCATTGTGGTACCCTTACAGTTTGGCATAAGCTTTCATACACTGCAGCCAAGCTGTGGGCCACAGTCTATGGAAATGTATGCCAAATAAAATAGTCTTTAAGGTGCCACAGAAGCTTTTGTTGGTTTTACTGGAATAGATTAACACAGCTCTCTATCCACTTCAGGAGTTTCTCCAAAACAAAATGCATTTCTCACCTGAAATATCCCATATGATATTGTGTTTTGCTGTCTTCAGTAATGATTGTCTGGAATTCAGGAGGGTCATAAAAAAATCTCCAGTGAAGACTGAAGTTGACATCCCCTGATCTATTTGCCTTTTTCTGTTTTCCATCTAGAATGTCATATGGTCCAACCAGCTGAAGACCAAGACTTGATTTGAGTGCATCTAGAACACAAAAATACCTATTATTTAATGTGTATAGATAATGGTCTGGCTTTTTTAATCATCCCAAATTACATTTTTTTTAAAGTCCTTTTACTGGAAAGGAAGCTCTTTGTACCCACTCTTGCTTATCCACTGTAATTGAAAGTTTCCCAGGGTACTGCCCCATCTATCCATTTCTAGGCTAACTAAGGCCCCATGTACCCACTTCCTCACTGGGGTAGGAGCCTCACACAAAGAACTCTTCGTATCACAGCCTGAGTTATTAACTTCTTAAAACAGAATATTACTTTTCAAAACTGGAAAGAGATAAAGACTTTTTACTTCAAACACTAGGCAGAGGTAGAAACTTCCAATGGATGGCCATTGCTGCATAGAAGATTCAGTTGCTCAATTTTCTAATTTCATCTCACCACAGCATAATCCTAAACATGATAACATGGAGTATGTAGTACATTTAACAGCTGTTACTTCCATGTTATGATGAGGATCAGGGTATTTATCATTCTTGTTTTCCATGTTCAGAGTTAAGTATGTGTAGAAGAGTTATATGTGTAGAAGGCTTAATGTTTGCAGAAGTTAAAAAACAACACCTTTAGGGGAAAAATAAACTATCACTGGGAGATAGAGCCGCAGAACAGCCCAATAAGGAATGGCTATGCTGGTGAAAAGACTTCTTAACACAGGCAAACTAAAATGGAGTATCCCACAGAAGGGTATGACTGGCTCACTGGAACAATGAACATGAGCAGCCCACAGTAAAATACTGACCAACATTCTATTGTGTAAGTTACACCTGCCAAAGGGTGATGACATCACCACAGGAGATGTTCAGTAATTAAAGATGTTCCCCACAGCCTGCATCTAAGTGAAACAGATTACACTGCAGGAAAGAAAAAGGAAACCTTTAATTACCAAAATCTCCCTCAACTGATGATCTCATCACACTTCCACAGGTATAACATATGCAACAGGATTTAGCTGTTTTGCTGCAGGTCTCACTTACAAACAATAACAATTAACACATGAGACCAATAATATATAAGCCATTTACTCTGGAATAATTCTGAAGCTGTCCAACATTTTTAAATGAATATACTAAAGAATGTAGCTTAGAGAATAGTTTTTTTTAAAATTGCAAGTGAGAGACAGTACTTGGTTTTAAAAGGCTTCCTATTTCTCTTTGTTACGACAGTTTTTAAAACTAAAAATTAAGCCTGGTAGATGCTGTGTTTTGGAATTTACCACATGGTTTATCACAATCCAGCTCCTCACAAAACTTCCAGAAATCATAAAAGTCTTCAGGCATCTTGAGCCGATAGCAACTTTCCACTTCTTCACGAACATGATCCGGGACGTCTGTTCCTTTGGACCGTCTCTTCTTTCCTTCTTTTGTCTTTTCACACTGCCAGTGAACAGCAGGTCAGTTTTAGTTCCATACCTGGCACGAGGCAAACTCATACTTTTATACTTTAAGATAAGGGAAATCTGTGGGCCAGATGCAGTCTGCCCCCAATTTTACCAAGCGGAACCTTTGCCCTGTGCTACTACTTCAGCATGAGCCTTCTTCAATTATAATCTACAAAAATTCATGCTAAAATAAAACTGTTAGTCTTTAAGGGACGACAAGACTCTTCAGTTAGGTTGAAAGAATTTTATACAGCTACGCCTTTACATTTTGCGGTGTATGAGCATGTGCAAGAAAAACATGGGCACACACGCTAGCAGAAAAATAAAACCCCTTTGCCTGCCTTCCTGGTTTTGCTCTGTCAGCAGAGCCTTTTTTCAACTCATTTCCTTTACAATAATCATGCACATGAATGGTAGTTACATATTCCACCTCAACCCAGTAAGTTTCTGAATTTCTGGTCTAGTACCCACCAGCACTCTGCATATCTTCAAAGACAAGCTTTCAAATATATCAGATACTCTGACCTGAGTATAGAGGCAGATTTCTAACCAGAGAAGGGTGAATAGTGGATACAAAGAGAATGGCGTGACAATACTAACTCTTCCATGGGGATCTGAATGGGGGTGGGATGATATGGATACCTGCTCTTGCACAGTTGCATGGGGTCTCTGCTTGCAGTCTGCAGCCATTTTGTCCCCTGTTGTCACTACTGCAACATCCCGTCTTTTTCGCCCAGGAGTGTTTCCAGGGCCTCTACCCCTTGATGTCATCACACAAAGGTATCTGGATCAATCACAGAAAATCAGGAGGGAACAACATTAGGATTAGGATTAGCATAGCATAGCATGCTGTCTGAAAGGTTTAGAAGTTATTACTGATTCATGGTGCCACCCAGGTAGGAAGCAGAAAAATAATGCTATATTACTCATAAACTATAAACAGTACTGAATGGAAAGACTACTGAAGAAAGGGAGGAGCATACCTATCTTAATATCTATCTCAGAAGAAGCCCAAATCCATATACAAGACTCCACTGTTAACTGCACAAAAAGAATCAGAAATAAAGAAAATATGTGGTATGCAAATTTCCAACACCAGTTTATTGTTTGCATTACTGTATTTATTTCAAAGGAACCGTCACATTGTCAATCAACCTTCCCCAACTTGGTGCTTTCCAGATATACTGTCCATTCTGGGGGATGATGGGAGTTGTAGTCCAACCCATTTGAAGGACACTTGAAGGATATTTTTAATTGTGCACACACAAAAATTGGGTCTTTTTATTTTGATATATTTTTCTGCTTAGGTTTGTTCTATTATTCTGTTACACTTGAATTGTCATTAGGATTAACTAATCAACCAAACTCACCTTAGTAAAAATACATTACTGCCACAATTCTATATGGCCCCACCTGAAAGTAACCCCCACTAAACGTGTGTTTACCATTTCTCAGAGTGGTATTTGTTCCTTTTAAATATTTGTATACTTACTGTTTTTAGTTTTATTATTGTCTTTTAATTATGTAAGCTGCCTCTTTATACTTATTGTTTTCAGCTTTAAATATTGTTTTTCAATTATGTAAACCACATTGGGTCCTTTTTAAGGAGAAAAATTGAGTAAAAATATTTAAAAGAAATAAACTCAGGGGGGCTTATTTCCAAGAACATACTGTACATAGTCTACGGGGCAGAATACATTTTTTCCCCTCCAGTGGAGGACTACAGTCCATTACAAACAGTCAGCCAGCCCAACTAGCAGAAGTAGTAAGATTGCAATGGCAAAGGGCGAGAAGCCGAAAAGTATGAATGATGGAGAGATGTAGCAAAATTAGCTATACAGTACTGGAGGTTTACAAAAAGACCCGAGACATTTTGCTGCCTGAGAAGAACACCAAACGACACCTCGCCTTGTGGCCAACACATTTACAAATTCTGCAACACTATTTAGGCTCCTAATTTGAATTCCACCTTCGTCTACACCCCCCCCCCCAACCCAGTTTCTTCCTCCGACTGCGACCTTCTGCATACTTCCCTGGGAGGAAGCGACACTGAACCCGCACTCCTGTGAAAGTAAGTCGCACTCTGGGGAGACCTGCTTTGTTCATCTGCCTGCCCAGCTACCTCTCTCTCTCTCTCTCATATGTAATTATACAACAGCAGGCCCTTTTCCGACACGCACACACCTTGCTCCGGGGGGAGAGAATAAGGCTTGCACTCCAGGATGGGACTCAAAAGAGACGGGAGAAAAAAGCCACAAGGGAGAGGTGAGCCAGGGCGGCTGACAGGCAAGCAGGGAACGCAAAAGGCTGAAACCTGGAACAGAGAAGCAGGGAGGACGGTGCACAGGCAAACCAGCCGAAGCAAGGGAAGCGGAGGAATGCCGCTGCTGCAAAAGCGGATGGGACAACCGAAAGGGACGCACACCCGCCTGGCAGAAAGGCTTTCTCTGGCCCCCAACGTGGAACCGCCTTGGCGCCTTCTCAGCCAACGAGTTTTCTTTTTTCGCCGTCCCAGCGGAAACGGAAGCAGGGCCTGATCCTCGGGCAGCGGGAGACGCTGCTTTTTTTGTTTTGGAAGGGGCACCTCCAGCTACAAGCTGGGTGGCGTCCAATAATTGTTAACTCACCTCGAATCCGTTGAGAGCTGGGTTACATAAACCACAAATAAATGGAGTTAGTCTTAACGGGAGCGTTCACAAGACTCGTGTTAAAAGTATCTCTGGCATTTCTCTTGGCCACGAGAGGGAGCGCTTGACGTTTTCAGGCGGGAATTCACCTAAACGTGAAGACAAGCTTCTGGGACAGAGAGGAGGCGCTGCAGTGCTAAATTCCAGGCTCTGGTTTGTTATAACAAAACCAGCTAAATTGTGATGTTTCAAATAAGTTTTACTTTTACCCTGTTTGTATATATCCAGTTTTTATGAGTACCACCATTAAAAGCTCTAAAAGCACATTCCTGTTTAAGTATATAAAGGTGGTGGTGTAGGGTAGTGGTTAGAGGATGGCCTGGGATTAGGAAGATCTAGGTTTTGATCCATGTAGAGTGGTGGTTCCCAACTTTGGGCTCCTGATGTTCTGGACTACAACTCCCAGAAATCCTGGCCAGCACAGCTAGTGGTAAAGGCTTCTGGGGTTTTAGCCCAAGAACATCTGGGGAGCCAAGGTTGGGAATTACTGATGTGCAGCTATGAAACACACTGGGTGACTTTAGGTCAGTCTTTGTCCTCTCAGCCTGATGTAGCACCTATCATTGTTAGGAAGGTGTGAGAAAAGCTCCTTTTATTACCACCTTACCTTGAGCAAACCGAAGGGGAAAACAGCATATAAATGTACTAAATGTATACTCAGAAATCATGTATGTTGAGTACAGGTGGGCTTATGCCTGTTAAATATAAAATACCGTGTTTCCCCAAAAATAAGACAGGGTCTTATATTAATTTTTGCTCCAAAAAAACGCATTAGGGCTTATTTTCAGGGGATGTTTTATTTTTTTCATGTACAACCATCTACATTTGTTCGCATCTAGTCATGTCATCTTCTTCTGGTTGCTGCACAATGGTGGAGGGCGGGGTTTCACTTAACTAGGGCTTATTTTTGGGGTAGGGCTTATATTACGAGCATCCTGAAAAATCATACTAGGGCTTATTTTCAGGTTAGGTCTTATTTTGGGGGAAACAGGGTAGCAGTCTAAAATGGGATCTTAGAGATGGATAATGTATATTCACATCAAAGGTGGACAAACTGTAATCCTCTCTAGAATCTTGCATTTGCAGAGAAAAGGAATCTCCATGTTACCTTTTCCCCAGTGGGCTTTGCCAGCAGTCATGTGATATCTGCATGATGGTTCCCAACCTTGGGTCCTCAGATATTCTTGGACTATAGCTCCCAGAAATCCTGGCTAGCACAGCTAATGGTGAAGACTTCTGGGAGTTTTAGTCCAAGAACATCTGGAGACACAAGGTTGAGAACCACTAGGTGGGATTACAAATATCCAGCTTCCCCAACATAGTCAATGGCATGATGGGAGTTGTAGTCCAACATCTAGGGGGGCACAAGTTGCCTATCATTTATGTAGTTATCCACAGTCCATGCAGCTACCTCTCTTATTGATGTGAATAGGGGATTTGTGAAATGCATTGCTGTAACTTTCATTTTTCTTTTATTAAAGCTTTGCCGTGTAACTAGGCAGCTGTAAAATAAATACCTTTTATTTTTCCCATTTTAAATAATGCAGAGGTGGGACACATCCAGAGTCCTGGCAGGGGACTGAGTCTCTGTTATTTTACAGAAATTAATTGTATCAATTTAATATTGGTTTCCTCTGTTCTGAGAACGAATCACACATACATTTCTTCTGCATTGCTTTAATATTCTCTATCTAAACAAAATGAACTGAAGACAATTAACATGCCTACTGTTTGAAGAAAATATGGTCTTCAGGGAGGTGGCAGCTGAACAGTGCTGCAGTGGAACTGCAAAGGCACATCTGCTGAGTCACCACATTTCTACTTTTGATGCTGACAGGTCATTCTGGAATTCTGCCCAGAACCTTCCCTGCAGTTCTGTAAGGCTGGCAGCATGCAATAATTGAATGAAAGAATTTTAAAAACAAACAGACCCAAATCTCAGTTGGGATGAGGAGATGGCGTTTTTTATACTATATAGGAAAATCATTTAAAGTATATTTCTGTCAGAAAAGATAGTAGATGTCACGTGTCTATTTACTGGAAAAACAGGTGCATGGAGAAAAGCTATTAATAGAAATGTGTAACTCCAGATGCCTACTGCCTTCAGTTTTAGGTCCTTTAATTGCCAGAATCTAATCGATCATCTGTAATAACATATCAAATCAGCCTGCTAATTGAAAATCATCAAAAAGTTCTGAAATACTTACTGTACAATAAGGTTATCCTTAAGAGGCACGCTTTACTACTTTTACCAGTAATTAAGTTTGAATTGGACTAAGCTTTGTGAATAATAACTCCACATTATGAGCAGTTTTAAAGAGAAAATTTGAGAGGATTAGGGCTAACATCATGCTTAATAATTTAAAACACATTAAATGCTATTTTTCACAGTGCAATCCTAACATAACGATGTGTGAGCTATAATAGGTTTTGAGTAGAGAGAAGCCTCTTAATGCTGTTAGCACAAGAGCCTTTTTGGTGACAGATCTCTTGTCCTGGTTGAGCTCAAGAGATCTGGAAGCACAACAACTGCGCTGGTTACGATTGGAGGAGGGGCAGGGTGGGAGATGAACTGAGTTATGCCAGATCCAAATCCCTCCAGCCCAGGGACACAGCTGCTGTGCTACACAAAGTTTGACTTGGGAAGGGCAGTCCTACCTAATTCCAACATCCCTAGGCTGAAAGTGGTTTGTATTTAGCATAACATCTTAGCTAGTAAGGATTGTGTCCTAGGTCTGGAGAAGAAAAAACAGACCTGTTGGAAATTATAGTAATGAGTTAACTTTAGTGGGAACAGATATCCAGGCTTAACCAATTTCCAGTCCATTCTGTGCTGATACTACTGCAAAAGTTTAGTTCTCTTTCTACAGAGGTGTTGTATTAATACAAGACTTCCCCCCCCCCCAAAAAAATATATATATAGGGAAAGCAGTTCCATGTTTGATGTGATGTGTTAGCTCTATAGTCTTCAAGGGGCCACAAGACTGTTGTCCTAGTTGCTGAGTCCAGTGGTTTGATTGTGTAAAACACAGTAAGCTGCCTTATCCCAAATTGTCTGTCTAGCCCAGCATTGTTGTCTGCTCTGGCAGTGATTCTGCATGATCCCAAGTAGAGGTCTCACCCATTACCTTCATCTGAGTAGATCTATCTAGATGGGCAATATAAAAGCCAAATAAATAAATAAATAAATAAATAAATCTGGAAAGGCCATGAATTGAATATGAGACCATAGGTATACGAAGCAGAGATGGAATACATGTATTTTCTTACTGCTGCTCCCCGAATCCTCTAGCAAACATAGCAGCAGTCATGTTGGCTATTGGATTCTGGGAGCTGAAATTCAAAAAGCAACCTTTTCCATTACTACATTTCTGTAAGTCCTGGCTTTTTTCAAAATCAGTTGTTGCTGTATATCAGAGGTGACGAACTTGCATTAGTGGACTGGTGAGGGTTGATGGTCATTGCAGTCCGACAATATCAGAGGCTCCATATGTTGTCCATCCCTGCTGTTAGGCCTGGGACTTTCATGGGCTGCAACTCTCACAATTTGCCCAGGATTCTTCCAGGCAGAATTGTGGGAGCTACAGGCAAAAAATGTAGAAGTCTACAGAGCAGTTTTCATTTCTTACATGTGGACCTTATTCACAATTTTTTGCCTTTGAAGAAGAAGAAAACTGGCCCAGTGGTTCTTGGGAGTGACTCCATGAGGGCTGCAGTGGTTCCTGGATGGGTAGTTCATTGAGAGGTGGAGTCTAATCTTTAGAGTCGAATGGGCAACAAGACTACCCATTTTATAGAGCGATGCCACACGCAAACACTACTGGAGCAATTTCCTTCTTCAGAAGCAAACAAAATGGTCACAGAACCCCCCCTTGTAAGTAATGAAAAGTGCTCTGTAGACTTTTAATGTTTGGCTGCAGCTCCCATATTTCTGTCTAGGGAATTGTGGGAGTTGCAGTCCAAAAAAATCCAAAAGTACCATCCCTACCTGCTGTACATATTCCAAATATATTTTTCTATTATTTATTCATTCATTCATTCATTCAATTTACATCCTGTTTTTTTTCTTTATAAGGCCCCAACAACATGGCTTACAGCATTAATTTTAAAAACAGCTCCAACTAAAAACACAACAAACTGCAATATTAAATTACCAAATTAAAACAAACATTCAGTTAATACAGTTTAAAACCATTTAAATGACAACAATAATAAAAAGCATCTGCCATTAAAATCACTGGCGAAAGGCCTGCTTAAATAAAAATGCATCAACCTGTTTATGGAGCGACAATAGGGAAGGGGATTACCTAGCCTCCCTCAGAAGAGACTTCCATAGATAGCCTGGCAGCAGCACTGAGAAGGCTTCTCTTGTGTCCTCACTAAGAGGGCATGCACACTGGCATATAGATATGATATATGGATCACTGAGGGCACAGTTTGGATTGAAAAAAAGAGAACTCATCCGCAAGTGTTTCAAATTAGAATGATCCATCCTTCCCCATCAAGAGCTGTTGTGCTCCTTTCTGGCCCAGCGATAGGGCATGCGTTCTTTTTGGCATGCTCAGTTTAGCTAGAAAATAGCAGACTCGTCTAGTTCTCAAAGGGAGAGTTTGAGAAAGTGGAGGAAGAATGAGGGAAGGGAATCAGGGAGCCAGGGAGGGAGAAAACAGAACAGCATTGACAGAGGGAGAGAGGATCACTGTAAAAAATAATTTCACTTCCAACTCAGTGCATACTGTAGTTGTTTTTTACAGCAACTTTGTACTGAGATATTGTCAAATTGTCTCAAAACCAGATAGATTTATTTTCATTGTAGAGATAAACATGAAGAAGCAGTAGGGTATAAAGAACACTTCATGTGAAATCCATTAATGCAAGTGAGACAGGGTTAGGAGTAAGGTTTTTCAGCATGAGACACATTACCAGACACATGACTCCTATTAATGTTAATAGGAGTTAAGTAGCTTAAACTCTGAGGGTTAATACCTTCCAATCATTAACTCCTTCTGGGTAGCATGGACTTCTCAGGCAACAGTGATAATTTGCTATTCATCTGGGATGTTAATGACTGGCAACTTACATACTGTTATTGGTCCCTTGATAGACTGATAAATTATAGTACTTCAGATTGTCAGATGACTAATGACACATTATTTTAAATGCAAAAGATCTTGAAATTAAGAGAAGAGTTCAGAGTAGGGATGGACAGTTTGTGGCTTTCGAGATGTTGGATTGCAACTGATTCTGAAGGAGAAACCACAGTCTCGGGATGTAAAAATTTATAAATCTCCCTTTATTTCAATTTAAAATGCCCAACCCACATCAGCCTAAATTTATGACCTTCTTCATGGGCTGTATAAAGTGAAAACAAAAGAAGGAAACAAAAAAAGTGGGACAACTCATTACCATTTTTAGATGTATACATTGCATTATATAAAACTATCTTGGACTCTATACATTGTTCACAAAGAGAATAATCATCTAGTCTATTATTGCATTTAATAGGCAAATTTAGTTATTGGTTTTTATATATACCATGGAATTTTTGGTCTGTCTTAGATCTTTCATTTGGTCTGTACACAACTCCACCAGATTACTTATAACACTGGGGTGGGGGAGAAATCCCCCTATTTATGGATGTTATATTTCACAGCTGTTGTTCAGGGTCACTCTAATTAATCCACATAATACTACCTAATAGGAACTTCACTGAACAGTGAACAATGTATATAATCTTAGATGGTTATATGCAATGCAATGTAAACATGCAAAAAAAGAGATAATGTTCCTTCTTTTGTTTTCTCTTTGTACAGCCCCTGAAGAAGACAATAAAAATTAAGCCAAAATGCATTGGGCATTTAAAATCGAAATAAAGATATATATATATATATTTACATCCTCAGACTGTTTCTCCTTCAGAATCAAATTCATTGGATGTACCAGTTCCTTTTGTTCTTTGGATTGCAACTGCCATCATCCTTCACCATTGGCTACACTGATTAAGGCTGATAGGATTTGCAGTTCAGTGACATCTGGAGGGCTACTGGTTGCTTTTCCCTTTGGCTAAGCAGTTCACTTTTACATTAAAACATGGAAAATGTATGTTAAGATGCTCATATTAACGTATGAGCCATATAAGCAGCAAACACATTGTGCAATCTCACATGTTGTACATGTTTCCAATTCAGCCTCTATGCAACCACACTGTCCACATTATTCCTGATGATTCTAGTAGTTAAAAAAAATTACTGGTCATACAATATAAGTAGTTTGCAGTTACAGTTGCCTGTAGCCCAGTAGTATTTCTGTTATTACAGACTGCAAATGAAGCAGATATGGCGAGAATATTTTGGGGGGGGGGGGGGAAATATGTAGAGCAAATCGCTAGAGGAAAACGGCCAGGACTGAGGCTGGAAATCAAGTGAAATCATGCTAATTCTATTTTCTATTTCTTGTAACACAGCTTCATGGCATAATGCAAATAGGCAGTTGTACATCACATTAAATGACTGAAAATAGGTGCAGCAGCATGTTCGTATACACTGTTTTCCTTCATATATTTATATGTGCTCTGTTTTTTTCATGTATTTGTGTGCCCTTTGTCTCAGTGCTGCATAGAAGCAGCCATGTGCATACAACAAAGATTTGAAAACATATTTTGACCCTGACTTGTTCCTACTTTGTTTCCCATTAGTTGAACAAGCAGACGTATGTCCCAGGAAACTGTAGTTAAGTTTAAAAGCAGAAGGAAATGCTCAGTGAATCTTCTCTGGAACATCAAAGAGAAGCAAGAGAGTAAAGGAAGATGTAAGATTAAATATCAAATTAAATGCCACAGAGTTTGTGTTGTAGAAACAGAAGTTCCTTAAGTGCTTGAAAGACTTCTCTTTGAAATAGCTCAAGCGATCTCACTTTATAATGTTGCAAATTAGCATGCTTTGTCTGGTGATTGGTCACTGGAAGGTAAGTACAGGCTTTATTTGCACATCTTTTTACTCGGGCACAAAACTGGGCAGAATTGTTATCATCTTCTAACAGTCTGTATTCTCTATGACTCCTGGTTTGACTTTGAGCCTACTTCATGCAGTCATTCACATAGCAGGAAACTATATCTTCCCATTACTTATAAAATGATTAGATGTATGGATCAAAATTTCTTCTGTCAAAATCTCTTCCCACATAAGGATCAGCTCCAGTAGATAGCATGATTTTCAAATTATAAATTTTAAAAGTGGAGTTGCAGTGTACTTTTATAACTTTAAAGGGTTGTGCTTTGGATAGGTTAAATTCAGTCCTGCTTAGAAAAAAAGTTGTCATGGAAACCTCAGATAATTGGCATCTATTGTGAGTAATAATGCATCTGATGACTCAATCAGGGTTTCAGGGAAAGGACTACTTGGCTTTCTTTGTGATTCAAAATTATTTGATTTCAAGGATGTCTTTTCTGGGACAAAATTATGATGAGACAAAAATGTGAGCTCTTCTCTGTTGGAGGTAATTGTCACTATATAGTTCATCAGGATGTAAGTGTTCCTGGAAGCTTGGTAAGAGGAAGCCATTTAGAAAAAAAAAGCCACAGAATCCCTTGTTCAAAGTTGCAGCCTTTCTAACAGCATGTTCGGTCTCCTATCCCAGCCTTTGTCACTGACTTCGCTTTTGGGATTGGAATCATTGCCTTGATCACATAAAAGCCATTTAGACATAAAATAATTGTTAAGCAGATTGAGGGATCTTAACAAATCTTCCCCTCTCCTTGAGTTGAGATCGTCACTGAAATTTAAAACGCTTGCAAAATTCAAAGTGCTCAAACAATTTGACTACAGTTGGAAAATACTGAAAATATGAGTTGGTGAATCACACAGTATTACAGAAGTAATAGCAACTTTCTTCATATTTCACCTCGAGCAGGTTGTTTTCAAATGAACCCAGGGTCATGTGACTTGAGCTCACTGGCCAGATGGCTGCTAGACACCACTGGAGATGTTGTTTCCTAAATTTGGACTTTTCCAGTGTTCCACATTTTACGTCTTGAGAACTGCATTCAGAATCATGCACTTGTAATGATGGTAATGTTTAGTTGGCTTGGACAAATGCAGATGATCAAAATATGTGGGTTTTGCTTATCAAGAAACAAATGGTATAATGATGAAAAATGAAGTAACAATTGAATTTTGCCAACATGAATTGCTGCTTCCAAGATCTACAAAATCAACACTTTTGCTATGAAAGCAAAAGCCAGTCTTAGGGTGCAGTTACATGTTGAAAAACCCCTGGGTTTGCTTTGGATTTAGCACACTTGAAATTGATTTAAAAATATCCCTTTATATAACGTAGAGCTGAGCACACCTTTTTTTGGCCAGGAAGTGTGTGTTTTTGTTTGGAAAGCAAGGTATTTTAAACAGCCTTGAGAGGCTTGGTTTTTAGAATTGAAATATGTGTACATTTTAATCCTCTTGTATTATGTTTTTAATCCAGCATTTTATAGAAAGTATGTATTTGTATTTGTATTTTTTAACTTGCTAGCTCTGTGGATGTTCAGCTGGCTCCAAGCATGTGTATATATTTATATTTATACCTATGTTTTAAATCTGTGATGTTGAATGACCAAAGTGGTCAAAACAATCAATAAATTTACATTTTGCCTTGAGAGGGACATGATTTGTGGGGCATGATTTATTTTGAATTGTTTTGGTATGTGTGCTTGCCTGTGTTGGAATAAATTGTGTCTGTGGGGTATGTTAAATAATGAATGCTGGGATCATGGGTTTCGGGGGTGCAGGGAAACCTTGCAGTCTTATCAGGTTTTTTTTCTATCTGTGATACTGAAATAGCATTATCCCAGTTTAAAAAAATAAAAAATAAAATATTTAAAATAACACAGCCAAATACAGTGGCTATGAGAGAGGCAACCAGTGCAAGGGTGGGTGGGGTGCCGCAGGTTCATGCGTTAGGATTGGCTATATATGCTCTACCTTTAACTCCTAATATAGATTAATAATAACAATGTTTGAGTGCAGTCCTCAGCACTTGATTTTACTGAGCAAGTGGAACTCTCCATAAGAACATTTTTTATTTGTAATTAAAAAAACCAGGTGCATCATTGTGCTCTTCTCAGGTTTTTGAATTAATGCACAAATGTAAAATAGTATCAGCGGAATTATTTAATGTTGTAGACATTGATAAATTTAGGATTTCTGCTATGGCAGTCATTTTTAGGCTAGGATGACATCTCAGGTGGGTGTCTATTGTCCTCACTTTTCAGTTTTGATTGAAAAGTGATTAGGTAGCAGTGAGCTAGCCACAGTATTTGGGTAAGAATTTATTCTGTTTGGATTTATTTCAAGTGGCAAGCTAGTGTCAGGAGTTATGTGTTTCAGAATCAATGCACTTACTGTAATCTAATGATTTTGAACTGTGATAATAATGTTTAAGTCCTCTACTTTGGTGTCTGATATAAATACAAAGAGGCACTTACAAAGAAAGAAAGCTTTTCCATAGGAAGGAGGTTCAAATTCTGAGAGCAAACCATGGTTAGCCAGCTATTTGTTTAGCTAAAAGACTGCCTTCTCTGCCCTTGAAATGGCTCACAGGTCTAGCAAACCTGTACCAGAGATTTGAATATTCACTTTTTTGGACTATAATTCCCATAATATCCCAAACAGTATGGCCACTGGCCTTGCTAGCTAATGTACTCTGAAGGTTATATGCTAAGAGAATTATTTTTTCCCCTCTCTGTTCTAAATCCTATCATGATATGTCTTTACCAAGTTAACTAAAAACAGCCACACACCCAGATCACCATAATTCCATCTAGCATTCTTCCACAAGAGGAGAAACAAGACCACCAAAATACAACTCATTCCTGATGAATGGGGAGGACCAGAAACCACCTGGAACAGACTCATAATTTTCAGGATTTCATGGAAGCCATAACATTCTGAGCTTTGGGCAGTTTTAGTATGAATGATTAATTCCCTCGATAGTACAACAGAGACCAAGTCAGCTAGTTCAGCAGGACTGGTGGACAGTAGGATCTTTGGTACACCAACAGAATCTCTGTTCTGTCGGAAAAGCCTACTTTTGGGAACACAAACTCAAAACTCGATGATTCTTGAACACACCAAGATGGAATAATCATAGATGACTGCAGCTCTACCTTTATGCCTGGTGCTACACAGAGAAAACAGGATGACTAAGCTAGGAAGGGTTAAATCCCTTGGCATTTTATCCATTTTTAAGCCTGCCATTCAACAACAGCACTTTCAACCCTGTTGACTGAAATATTACATAATTGAACTGAAGGGGCAAAGAAAAGCAAAACAAAGTTTGCTGCTTATATACCATCCCATAATGCTTAAAGCACTCTCTGGGCAGTTTACAATTTAATTATGCAGGCTCTGCATTTCTCCCACCCCCAGTAAGCTGAGTACTCAATTTACCAATCATGGAAGGCTGAGTCAGCCTTGACTTGGCTGCCTAAGAGCTTTGGAATCGAATTCAGGTTGGGATCACAATCTTGACTGTAGTACTACAGTTTAACCACTGCACCACGAGGCTCCCCCATAGACCCCTCCAGAGGCAGCTTGCCCATGTCTCACTGCTTTCTAACCTATTTTCCTAAAGTGACCTTACCTCTCTCTCTATCCATCTCACCTCTTTCAAACACTTCCCCCTCTACAGTAAAACCTACACAATAATAAATCCAGGCAAATAAAGACACAAAAAACCATTGCAATAATATTAAAAATAAGATGTTAGGCCTGGAGCTGGGGCTTGTCCAACAAGAGAAGAATCTGGCTAGCTTGATAGTATTGATCTCAGGGCCTGTCAGAGTGGTTCCCCAAAGGAGATATCCCCCCCCCCCAACACAACTGTAATGTACATAATGTCTAACCCATTGTAGGTGAGCCCAAAGGAAATGCCCAACATATAGCAAAGTGACAGTTGGCCAGATGTGTCATTGTTCATTGCCTAGACCTCTAAAATCTCTGGTGAAAAAGAAGTAATTTCAGGGTTATTGAACAACAGAACCACAGCACTAAGCTAATGATGCATCTTTTCATATTAATATTTTAGCCTGCAGAAATGTGAGCTACTATAGGAGTATACAAAAGGCTTGTTATCCTTCCCTTAATCCTATTGTTCCTTTAATCTTGCTTCTGGAATCTGCCATTTTACAAAGATTACATGGGCTCCCCTGTTTCTCCTGCTAGATGGGTTACTTCTTTCATAAATGGGAGAGCTACTACTTTCTCAGCTTATATAATAAGAGGATAAGCACTGTGTGCGTAAAGGTATGGAATATTAGAGCAGCCAAGCAAAAGACAGAAGATAATGCTCTAATTCACAGTGAGGCAGTAATGATCAGAACTGCATAGAAGTGGCATGTGGAGAGGGACAGAAGTTAGTTATTTTTTTATATGTATTGCTTTTGTCTGGTAAAGTCTGCTGGCCTGTTTTGCTCAATTAGAGGTTCTCATCTTTTAAAAACATTTTTTTTCATGAGCTCCAGCATTATTATCAAGACTAATACTGGATAATGAAAGCACAGACATTAAGCCAGGTTACTAACTTAAAGGGTCAAATGACCCCTTTAACTGAAATTATTTTAAGGGAAAATGAGAGCTTATTCTGTCAGAGCATCTGTTCTTGTCAAAGACCAGATCCTGCACTGATTTTATTGGGATTTTTGCTGGCATCCATTCAATACATGCCCCCGCCAGCACGTTTCTTTAATATTGCTTTGTACTGGGGGTAATAATAATTGGAAGTGGCGTAAACAACACAAGCTTGCTTGGGCTGAAAAGCAAATGTAATCAAAGGTTTCTAATTTTCAGAAAGACTTAAATGAAAGTCACAAGCATCTCTCCCTTTCATGCACCTATTGCACACAGTTAACTGGAAATCCTGAACTGTTTTTAGCATAGCTTACTGTGCTACATATAAAAAAGGGTCAGAGAAAAATTGATTAGCAGATATTTAATATCCAAACCAAATGAAAATATTTAGCTTTAAAAACATCATTTGTTTTAATATTAACCTTCTAGGCTGAGTGCTTCTAGATCGAGGGCCACACTGTTCTCTTTTTCCTTAATGGGTTTTTTTTTCTGGTGGGAGAAAAGACAGAAGAAACAGCAGGTAAAAATAGGAGGGGTGTAAATAGAAAAGAATGTCATCTTGATCTCACTCCCCAAAGTTCAAGTCAATGGAACGTTCCATGGCTACAGTAATGTGCAGTTTGCACATACCCATTGTGTTTGGGACTTTGCATGGTAACTTAAATTCCAGAAGCTGATGAAACTGCAGCTGATAAAGGATATACTCTTGCTCATAAATGATGTGCTATGAATCCTGTGCTGCAGCTAGTTTCAGCTTTACCACTGCTGACTGTTTGTGACAGAGGGTAAAACTGGATGCTAAATGAAATGGATCTTCCCTGCGATTAACCTGTTTTCTCCCGCAATAGGGCTTCCTCTGAGTCACAACCCACAGCAAAAAGATTTGCCAAGTAACCTGATGTTTACCTTCTTGATCAATCACAAAATAAAGCAAAGTTCAATGCAAACTATGGAGAAAGTAAAAATCATGTGCTATCACAAACTGAACATATTTCACTACTTGAAGGAGCACTGCTTCTAAACTTGTACTAAGCATATTGTCAGAGTGATGGACCTACGCCCCAGATCTGTCTGCTGACTGGCATCTATGCAACTTAAGCTGCCATTCTACATTATAAGTACTCAGCATCCCTGTAATTAATTTACAGCCATTCAAAAGAACAAGACAGACTGATTTTAGAGTTTGGTGCAATTCTCTGTGCATAAATGAGAAAGAATAACTGAGCACAATGAATTTTGGGGAATTGACTGCTACAAGATAGTGACTAATCTAAGGTCATCTAGTAGCTCAGTAGGAAATCTAACTTCATTTTGCCATCACATCCCACTAGCCTCTTTATTGGATACAGGCAGGCAGGCATTTCATAGGAGCTTAAACAGAATGTTCAGCTGTGAACATTTCATAGGAGGTTAAATAGAAAAGAGCAGTCATTGTTACTGTTTACAAATTTAGCTATATGCTGAATAGCCTTTTCCCACTTGCTGTTTGGGTGAAATTACATAATACATTCAGCTGATTTTTGCAAAAACATTGATCCATAGTTCTGTTTCCCAAAAGCTGTGGTGTTGATATTTAGACTACTTTTGAATTATATCTGCCTGGAATTTGTAACTAACAGTTTCCTGCATTAAATCCCAATTTAATGATGGTGCTCTCAGTCTTTAGAAACAAGAGTTGCTGACAGTATGTTGGCAAGTTGTTGAAATCAATTATTTTAATAAACCACTATTTTTTAAAGGGGATCCCCTTCAGTTACAGGATCTGAGAATAAAGTCTAAGATCATAGCCGCATTCATATAGCCATCATCTGTACACATATCATAAGTCTTGCTGCTTACAGTACATATGCAGCAGTAAAGAGAAAGTAATGGAGATATTACCATCTAAGATGCCTAAATATTTCTTGTGCATAGTAATACACCGAAGATTGTCCAACTATTTCATCGCTAGGCTGGGAGGAACTACATTTGTTGAACATATTCCTTTTCCCCATCAGCCCTGTACTTAGTAGTAGGGGACAACTTTTGAACCCAGAATTGAATCAGATCAGTTTAGATGTAATTTGGGAGAAGGGCACTTTTGAAGTGGACTGAATCTGAATGTGAACACTCTTGGAGATGCATCAGCAATTTCACTGAAGCTATGTTCAGAAATTTTAATAGCTTTTAGCCAGGGCCATCGTTTGTGCTGTACCTTAATTTCATAATACTTTCCTCAAGAAAGGAAAGGAAGGGAAAGGGGGGAAAAGAAAAAAAGGTGAAATTTTAATTTTAAAAATAAAGGGGATAGTGTGCCACCCCACTTCCCCATATACACAGGGCTGCTTTGCACAAAACTCCCTGTCCCAGGTCTTTTGGTAGATGCCAGTCCACCCACTAGAATACAGCAATTACCCCTGCAAATTTAATCAAATTCTGCCAATACTTTTGGGGGGGGGGGAAGGGTACTAGCAGTTCCTGTTCTGCACTTATCTGCCATTTGGGGGGACACAATCCCTCCATAACAGGCTGCCATGCCTGTAGATTTTACTGACAGTAAGTGAATTGCAAATGAAATCTCTAGAGAAGTAAGCTGTAACTAACCATCATAAAGAGGGAAGAAGAACACCAAGGAACGATTTTGAAAACTGGAGAGCATCCAACTAGAGACCTCAGCCTTCTTCAAGGGGATTAAAAAAAAACAGTCCATAAGCATTTTTGCATGTACCAAAATAAAGTTTCAATTACATTCTAAAATCACAAGAACTTATAGCCTAAAAAGGCACAATCAAAAAGCAAGAAATACATCTCTTAAAATATCAAAGTTCTTAAAAGTAAGAATATATTAAAGAAAATGAGTTTCTTAGCCTTTAAGTGTATTATAATAACAGAGAAAATAACTAAGTGCTCCACCTAACCAAACCAGTATGAATCTATGAAATAAAATCCATGTTGTCATCATCTGCTACTGCTGTGGCTGCTACATAATATCCGTGTTGTTGGTATCCAGTGTGTGTAGCATAGCATTTATGTGTGGATATAGTGATGTGTTTGTTGCCTGCCTTCCTATATTTATATTTCTCTTAAATGTATAAATTTCCCTTCCAACTATAAACATTCTCTTTTGCAGGGCCTGCAAGCAATAGGGGTCTGATGTAGCAGCAGAACTTTTGTAATAGGAATTTCCATTGCTTTTACAATTCCTGTAACTCAGAATCTGGCAAGCTGCCACTATGATGATAAGCATTGTTGTTTTGTCTAACAGAGGGTGCAACTACACTGGATTTGTAGCCTATATTATGTTTGAAATAGCAGTCACTGCTCACACAGGGCTGTGGATTGATTTGTGTTGTGAGTTCTCCATTCATACTGGATGCAATGCGCTGCATTCCAGCCTGTAGACCCCCCATTCTTTCCTTCCCTCCGCTAGTCTTGCCTCTGTTGATTCTTCCTTCCTCTGGTTCCACTTTTGCTGACCCTTTAATGGTTTGATGTGATGCTGCTTTCTCATTTCAAGCTTCAGACTACAACTACATTACTATAGAAAACTAACATGGAAAGAGAATTGATAGTCTAAAAGTTCAGAACATCAAAAGTCTGAACAGTAATTTTGCAAATGCATCATAATTCATACCTCAGAATTATTCCATAACAGGGATCACCACCTTCCCTTTCCCATCTGTTTACTCTTTTCCTTACTTTCAAGTCATGCATGCAGTAATTACTCATCTCTGGTCATGTATGGTTTTGAACTATGGACATGATTAACTTTTGGCTTAAGTCTACTTTCAGACCTGCCAATTAAGTAATTAACAGCACTAAGCTTTTGCTTCACAACAAAAGGGCCCTCTTGCAAAACCTGAAGCTTACTGTGTTTGAGAGAATTCAGGACTAGCACCAAATCCGCCGCATTAAAATCATAGTGTTTTGCTTTTGCATCATGGTATGTCTTCTGTTGGCCTTGCCTCGGATCTCTTTGGCCATTTCCTGAATATCTTTTACAAACTGATTGCAGACATGGTACTTTTAGTAGCATTTTCCTCCTAGTCCATAATAACAATAACCCAGCAATAAAGTGATAGGATGATCTAGCAATAATCTCATGTATGTAAGACTTTTTTTTTAAGGAGGATGACTGAAGGAGAGGAAAGAATGTGAGGGCATGCCCCCCCCCTAGCCTGACCATCATGCCCCAACTACTTATGTAACTGAAACACCACCTACAGACATGCCCCTGTCTTTACAAGAATGTATCACAACTAACCATGTGGGGGAAAGCCTGTTCAAATCATTGCAGCTTGAAAAAGTAGAAGCCCCCCATCGGCAGAGGGGAAAAAAAGCAAAAAAGGGCTGGACCAGTTCAAATCAGCCTTTGTGTCATGCAGTCAGTAAAAAAATACTTTAAATTCACCCATTTTATAAGCAGAGCATATCCTGTAGTATTTGACCATGTTGCACTCAGAGTCAAACATTTGCATCGACTATCAGTTATTCTGGTGCTCCCATGTTTTTAAGTAATAACCAAATATTGGTCACACTCCTTTTGTGCCTCATCCATTAAATACATCCTATGAACTCTCATGTAAAACATATGTCTTCATCTCTTGGGTTGGAAGCCATTATTGGCTGTAACCTAACTGAAGGTCGATTGTACCAGCAGTGCTAGCACTAGTTCAGGCAGTATAGTAATCTCTCTTGCCAAGGCTGGCTATGTTGTGTGACCTGTTTCAGGAAGTGCCGGGACTCTGTGTAAAACTGAAGGCAGGAATCAGTGCCTATTGCAGCAAGATTTTCATTGTCTCTAGCAGGAGGAAGGGCAAATTGGTTTCATCTCAGGCAGCAAAATATCTTGGGTCACTGTAATATTTTGCCTGTGAGGATTTCATAACATACACTGTACTGGTCTTTTATGTTACAAAATTCACAGCATGGCTTTATTAAAACAGAGATAAAGAAATCAGAGGACACATTGAAATTGGAGGTCTGTCTGGAATAAGAGTGTCTATTACCACTTAATAATGTGTAGAGTTTGTGACATCTATTGAACTTTCCCAGTTCCATTTAAATGACATTGATATATTTAGGCCATTTATTATTAACACCTATTCTCTTCTTACATTAGCAGCTGTTCTTGTTCAAAATGGAGTACTTTTTGAAGCAACAAAGGGCTTTTCCCCCAAAGGCTCACTGAGGGATTTTAAAACAAGTAAAAACAACGGTTGAGAGCAGCATGAAGAAAGGTTTTAGGCACTCCTTTTATAAACAAACATAGAAATGGTAGCAGCACAAGATCTTGTGGACTAGCTCCTATGAAGGTGGAGAAATGTACCAATTAAAACACCCATTAAAGGGGTTCTTTCTAGCCTACCTGGCTACTATATTAAACCTGGATCACAAAACAATAATATAATTATTCTGATCATATTGAAGGTCTTCTTGTGAAATGGAAAATAACTACTAAAGCTTTTCTTTTCATCGAAAAATCACATTAATTGTATTCTGTCAAGTCAGTTCTGACATGGGGCCCCTTCTAGGGTTATCTAAGTATACAGTCCTCAGAAGTGGTTTACCATTCCCTTCTTCTGGAGGTACCCTGAGACTGTGCAGCTTGCCCAAGGCTATGCAGGCTGGTTCTTCTCCGAGGGGGCACAATGAGGAATCAAACTCCCAACCTAACTGTCCAGACAGCTTCTCTTTTTATATACGTCTAAATAACTTCTCAGCCATAGGGTCCCTCCTGATAAGCCATCACCTGAGATGATGCATCATCCTGCTAGTTTCGTTGTCACCAATGCTGTATGCAGAGAAATTTCACGTTATTTAAACAAAAAAAACTATGATAAACCATGACATTACACAATGCAGTGATTCATCCAGGAAAAAAAATGTTTGGGAATACGAACACATTTAATAAGACAAAAACATTTAGTAATAGAGCAGGGGCATGTCTTATAAGAGTTCAATAGACTATGAGTAAAAAGCTGAGAAATTACACGGAGGTGCTTTCTTCTATGCAAATAGCTATAGGAATTTCTTTTTACTTCAGTTCATGACTAGAGATGGGGGTATTCGTATTCGAATACGAATACCCCTGCACAGGTGGACATAACAAGGGTCCAGCCCCATGGGGCCAGACGGTCCACTCACCGATCCGCCGCGGGTGCCGTGGAGCCTTCCAATGGCTTCGGAGGTCACGTTTGGTTCACCACTCCTGGCAGGAGGCGGGACAACAATCCTCTCTGCTAGGTCGAAGAGTGGCTCGCCGAATGCAATTTCCGGAGACATTGGAAGGCTCCGGGTTGCCCGCGGTAGATTGGTGAGTGGACCGTCCGGCCCCATGGGGCTGGACCCTCGTTATGTCCACCTGTGCGGGGGTATTCGTATTTGAATACGAATACCCATGACCAGTTCATGCTAGTTCATAAGTTGAAAGTGTTAAGTTCTTTTAAAAATGCCAAAAGGAGTTGGCACATTGCTTCCTTTGCAAACACAGCTAGTCCAGTCGTTAGAACTAGGAGCCAAACAAAGCATGGAAAAAAGATTCACAGACACCCCAACGTTTCAGGGGGAGGTGCTGTCGTTTCTGCTGCAATAATGAGCTGTCTCTGTGGCAGAGCATACCAGTAAAAGGTTGGTAAATTTAAAAGGTTGGAAGCCTAAAACATGATGCAAATGATGAAGTGCAGAAATTAGCATCTCAGAGGGCACAGCACCCTGAGAACGTTTAATCCTGGAAGAGGAAGATTATATCTTCTGCGGATCATGGACAGAAGGCACACAAAGCTTTTATATTACTTCCCACAGAAAAATCAATGTTTTCATTTTCTTTCTGTTCTGTAGCTTACAGTTCTAATATTAGCAAATCCTCTAGCTCTTCGCAATCTATTTCAGTATATTAAATAATGTGACAACATCTGCGGCGTTTCCCTCTACAGAGGTTTCTGGCTATTGGAGAACAGATTAAAAAGAACAGGTCTCAATACAGTTTCTTATAACATTCCCCTTGTTCTCTTTTCAGTGTGTGAAAAACTGATCTTTTTACCTCCCTTAGCTTCCACTGGCTGCCAACTTGGAAATCTTGTTGACTCCCCCTAAAACTTTGAAGTATCAAAGTGGACAAAGTCACTGCGTCTCTATGTCCTTCCTGCTATACAGGAAGGTACATCATTCTTCATATGTATAGTAGATTTCTACAACAGACTGAAGAGAAAAGATAAGCAGAGAAATGGAATGGACTGTGCAACTGCTCTAGACCTTTTAAAAGACCTGTCTAGCCTTCAGGCAACAGCTGACAAACTTATATACTTCCGGACCATCAACTGCCTGATGATCCAGAAGATGACACTTTGTCATTGGATATATTTTGAAATGGAGGAAGGAGAACTTCTTAGCTGAAATGCCTTTGAGACTGATTTGAATGCAGCGCAGCATCATTGTTTGGAACTGCTGTCTCCAAAGTCAAATTGGCATGATGACATCAACCTTCTGGTAGGAGAGGTATGGCAACAAGAAGCTTCTGTAGGATTCTCTGTTGAGAAACCTTGTCAAACACCATGTCTCTGCTGTCAAGGTCTTATTTGCCTGTTCTCCAAGCGTGGTTTTTCAAGCCTGAGCTGCCAAGTCCTCTGCTGAACTGAACCACAGTTTGTGGTGCCTGGGAATTAACAGATGATCCAACTAGGCTGCTGTGCCAGAAGAATCTTGAAGACGTCCTGGCCAAGGTGCATGTGATAGCTATTATTAGATCTTTAAGACTTTACCCCATAAAAACTGGCATAGAGGCCTGGTGTGAAACATGCTGAGAGGAGGACTTGGGTAAGTCAGAGAAGGCCAGGAAATTGAGTCCAGCACTCAGGGACAATCTAATATGCTATAAATAGATAGTCTGATAGATGCCTGACTCAGCTTTCCTTCCTGGCCTGCTGTCATCACAAGCTAAGGAACTAAGAATATAACTCTAATTGTCCAACACTCCCATTCAGTGCATCTCTACTGAGGCCAGTCAATGTGTCAGCAGGTTGGAAGCATCTGCCTACAGAATGGCACAATGTCAAGGCGTTTCACAAGTGGCAAAAGGTCCCTCAACACATACAGTAGATGTAGTATTTCAGGAGGGCACTACCTTGATAAGATTTAGGTAGAAGAAATGGTTCGGGGGGGTGGGAACTCTGTTCTCTGGATCAGAGTTGTTGCTGGAGATGGGCAGGAACCAAAAAACAAACCAGGAAGTTCGTAAAAAATCACTGGTTTGTTGGTTCTGGTTTGTCAAAAGCGATGAACCAAAACAAAATAAACCAATGAACTTTTAAAGCAATTTTGGTTCATTTGGTGCATTTGTTCATTTTCTCCCCCCTTGCCCCCAACAGCCTGCTCCTGTCAACCAGAAGCACTAGGCAACCCTGGATTGGCAGGTCAGGCAGCCAAGCGTGTGGCTCAAAGGGCTCTGGGTTCTTCTTTATAAGGCCTATTCACAGGAGCCATTTTCGCCTCAGAGCCACTTCTGCTAGTCAGAGGAACCCTTCTACCTTGGAACCAGGTTAGCTCAGATCTCCAGCAGACATTATTTCCCTTCTCAGGCAGCCTGTCTCTCCCCGCTCACCCCCTGCTGATTACACAACAACCTCTGTATCTCAGCTTAGGCTTTCAGCATGGCATTGTCCATGGGGTTTGGGGAAAGGGCTTTGTCTCCCCAGTCCACCGCCTGATGAGCAACACCCTGTGTCAGGTTCCCTGGCATGAACCATTGTTGGAATTTCCCCCAAGCCAGCTGCTAAAGGGCACTTTTCTGGGGCGACCTGCTTTGATGGTGTATAACTCAGATGTCCAACATCCAAACTTCACCAAACTTGGAGGGGGTGTAGAGGAGAGCCAGGGGAAGCCTCTCTGTGATTTTGGTGTCTCTAGGTGGTGGGTGGGGCTGCTCAAGGGCTGAACAGGTTAATTTTTTCCAAAAGTTTGGGAAATTTGTGGACTTTAATGAACTATGAACCACAGCAAACCACCGTTTTGCTGGTTTGTGCCCATCTCTAGTTATTATCTTCCTTTTTTCTACTTGTTCACCTGGACTGAGTGAGCCTTATTTTCCACTTGCTTGCCTCATCAAAGCAATACTGTTTAAACTTGACATCTCAGTATCCATGTGTCCCAGATGGCTCCAGGTTCTGTTGTTGGTGGTGATCATGCAAAGCTTTTATTAGTCAGATGATTTTCCAGAAAGCCTCACTGGCCTTTTCTCCAGAACAGCCAGTTTGGGGTGATTGTGACTGTGGGATCTTTGCTGAAATGGAGGCCTGCACACTGCCTCTTTCTAATACATCTTCCTCCACAACAACTACAGGACTTTTTCTACACCCCAACTTCACATTCAGGAAGGATAAAATGGTATCCTAGGAAAGGTCTCTTCCAACTCTTATCCTATTTTCTGCAGGTCTATGCAGTAGCCTCCATCTCATTCCTGTAGTGTTCTTTTCTGAGAACTGGCAGATTAGTTCTATCTTTTAATCAGACTGTGCTTGGAAGCCTATCCACTTGATGAAACCTTCTCCTTAGGAAACCACTAGAGGGAGGTCACAGACAGGATCCTTGTTATAGTCCCTCTTGATTTCTTTTCTAGTCTCTGGCCATTTCTGTTCCCCAAAATCCTTTACAGCGGTTTGATTATGTTAGAAACAAAAGCTGGAGTAGCTGTATTGGCACTACCGCCCCCAAATCCTAAATTTGTACTGAGGTGATACCTTTATTAGACCAATCAGAAGGGCACAGCAAAGTACAAGCTTTCAAGAGCACAATATTTTCATCAGGCAAGATGTTAAAAATAAGTGGAAGGAAGGAAGGAAAAGTGAGGGTAATGTTAGGGTTAGCATTAGGGTTGGGGTCAGGGTTAGGGTTAAAGTCAGGCTAGATCCTTGGAAAAGAAAAACTACAGAACAAGAAGTCAGAGGGATATAGCTGAGGTAATGGAGAATGGCCCAGCACAGGAGGGACAACGCTCAGGACCACAATCAGCAGTGCTGCTTCATTTGAAGGACAAAGGACATTCATTTGATGACCAAGATGTACTCATTTTGGACCAAGAAGATAGGTGGTTTGAGAGAGGGGTCAGGGAAGCCATACATGTGCATGTAGAAAATCCCTCACTCAACAGGGGTGGAGGCCTTAGATACAATCTGTCTCCTATTTATCATGCTGCCCTTTCATCCATCCCCAGAAATATCAGGACCACACACCAGAAAGACTACTGGTAAGGACTGTTAATGACCCATCACAATGGGTGGAGAAGGACTGCAGAAGTGGGATTTTCACTCACCCTTAGTCCTTTGTCCATCTAACGAGCCTATTCAGACCAGGGGGAAGTGAAACCAATGTGGAGAATATATCAGGGATGAGATAACATTTATACATATGCTGAACACCATATAAATGGATTGAATATCACATAACAAAGTTTCTTAAGTAATCACCAAATGTAATAATTATTCTGTTATCTGCTTTTATTTTTCTTCAGAACTACCAGACACATCTTTCAGAACAAGTTCAAAAGTAAAGTCTGTCATTCTCTATACTAACACACATTGTTCCTCTGTAGTTTCCTTTAATCATGTTACAGCTTACAACCAGTCTTTAAAGCACCACAACATCTTTTTTTCTTTTCTTTTTTCTTTTGCCTTGTTTTGTGTTTCTTTACAGAACCAGACTTCAAAAGAACTGAATACCAAACAGGGGTCATAAATCATTCCAGGTGTGAAATGGAACCATAACACCACTGTCTCTTAGAGCCTGTCATTATTGTTTTACTTTATGATCTGTGTATTCTACTTCGGATGTCCGCAGAGATGGGTGAACTTCCATGAAAGCTTATATTAAAATATAACAGTCTTTAAGGAACCACAACATTTGTCTTTTTCATTTTTCTTTTGTTTTTGTCTAATAGGACAGAAATAGTTGGGATTAGTGATTTATAATAAAGATCCTGAAAAAGAAGCAAGGAAAATCCAAACATTTATACAAGATGCCAAGCCTCTGTGTGAATGTGTTGAACATAGTTGCCTGAATCAGCTTTTCTTCATGGCTTGCCACAGTGACTTCATGCCAGGACTAACCTCTATGCTATATTCAGAACCACTGAACCCTTCTTTGGGGGTGGCTACATTAATGGCAGGGAGTGAGCTAGTATAGGCTACTTTGGAATGGTTGGGCTTGATTAGAGTGATCTAATCAAAACCAATGCTGGCTGGATAGCTCAGTGATTTAGATATCTGGCTGCATAGCCATATCTTGGGAGTTTGCTTCCCCACTGTGCATTCCAAAAGAGCCAGCCTGTCTGGCCTTGGGCAAGCTGCACAGTCCCATGATGCCCCCAGAAGAAGGGAATGGTAAACCACTTCTGAGTACTCTCTACCTAGAAAACTTTGAAAAGGGTCACCATAAGTCATAACTGACTTGACAGCAAATCAAGCCCAATGGTTCACATGGAAATCACTCTTGCAGACCATCTTTGCCTTCTTTTAATGGATCGGTCAAGAAACTGCCTGCAGCCAAAGCTACTGCTGTGGATTTGACTGCAGGCAGTTTCTCTATCAGCCTTTTAAGGAAAGATTTTAAAAATATTTTTATAATTGATACAGTCCATTACACAATCTTTAAAAAATTCACTTCCCCTGCCCCTTTCCGAAAGGGTAAAGAAAGTGATTAATTTGCCAATATCCTGAAATGGCTTGCTTAGTCAGCCACTTCACAATATTGGCAAATTCAGATGGGAAGGCTTGGATCACACATTCTGGAACTGATCCAAACCAGAGCGGTTCCTACCTGCACCAGAAAAGTAGAAGCCCCTTATAGGGGCTCAGAAAGGTACAGATAGGACCACTCTAGAAGCAGGCTGGTTTGCTCCAGCAAAGACACCATCTGATCAACCATCTTTAAAAGCGAGCCAGCTCATTCCTGCAGTGGACCAAACAGTGGGCTAAACCTCTTTGTGCTGTTTCCTGTACCATAGCCCTTTTTAAAATTCCTCCTACTTTCTCTCCTTTCTTGCTCTTGCTCTCTCTCTCTTTCCCTCCCAGAACCCTAATTTGTTTCACCCAAATCCTTGTACAGTATCTCTCTCCTAGTAACCGCAGAGCCACATCTGCTCCATGCAGCCCTGGCCCAGATTCACCAACTAAACTGCCCCAGTTTAAGCACTGGATGTGCTTCTGGACTATTCTGTTTACATTCTTTTCTGGTACATGGATTTACACTATGTGAATTTAATCGTCTGCTTATATGTTTACTATGCATAGAACTGTCTGTTCCCTTCAAGTTAATTAATTAATTTCCTATCACAATTTGTACTATTTTGTAGTTAAATACCTGTTCCAAACAAGGCACTTCTGAAAAAGTGATCACTGTATATATTTTAAAGCCTGTGTGTTAAATGGATATATCTCAGTGAAATAGAACTCGTGTCAGCGAATTATTGGAACAAATCTGCTAAAACAGTGATTCCCATCCTTTTTTCACTTATGTAGCCCTTGGCAGACCATTTCCATAAATTGTACCGTTCAGGAAAACTTTTCTGATTTCTTGGAGCATCATAGAAAAACATGACGAATCCCAGACGAAACAGATTGAATTGGCTCAAAAAACTTCACAAGTTTAGCTTCCAAGTAAAAGCTTTAATAAAACAATAAAAGAACAAGCTTCATGTTAGCAAAATGTTTGCAATTAATATGGTTGCTGTTATTTCAAATGTTGTAGCCATAAATAAATTGCCCAATAATAGAATTAGAAAGCAATAGAATAATAAGGTGAACAGACCTTATATCTATATTACATGTATATTTACATTCAAAACTCAAAAAATACAATGAATTCAAGTAAATACATAGATTAGGGGGAAAAATCCTTACATTAATTAATACATTGGATTTGTTACTTAAATTAATAATATTTCAAAAACTTTAATATGTTTTGAAATAATATTTGTAAAACACATAACAAATGTTCAGCGCAATCACTGTAGTGGCATCACATTGTTTAGGGAGGGACTCCCTATCATTCGCCAAAATAACAAAGCAAGAGAACAGGGCTTTTCTTGAGGTTAAATAACAAAGAAAACCTGCTCTGCCACTCATCATAACATTCAATTAATTTCACAACTTTCGATTTGTGTTCTCTTACACTGTTGGTGTGTGTGCCTTTTCCTGCCTTTATTCATTTTTCCCCACGTACTCATAAATGTCCTGGTTCGTACTCCGGGGGTATTTATACCCCAGGTTGGGAATCACTGGGCTAAGCAAAGGGTTTCCTTATTCACATGTGTATCAGAACACACACAGGTTTGTAACTTGGAGAGGACACTCATGGACAATCTGGCCAGCCAAAAAAATGGGAAACAGTAACTGGATAGACACTGGAGGTAGACTAAGCCCAGACAACCAGCAGATGCAGAATTTTAAGAGTAAATGCCTTGGAAAAGTAGCTGATTGGGTATTTTCTGAAGAAGAGGTATAAGGGTCAAATTGGACTTTCAATAGGCTTAGAGAGAACACCTTGAATATTGGTGAACTTTGCTAGTTACCAGTAAATTTAGTAATAAGAAACCATGCTCAGCATTGTCTCTTGTTTTCCTTGATAGTGAACAATGCAGCTGATCCAGTCAAACTCCAATCACAGGAACAAGCCGTAAAGGCACAGTCATTCATATAATGTGGGTCACCTTTAGACACATGCTGAATTACATCCTCAGAATGCCATATAATTTTGTGAAAGCTCAAAAGCCATCTTGAGTCTGATGCATCATGTTATTTTCGCATAACAGCCTATTCTGTTCTTAGTAATAGAGCTTAGAATAAAGATTAATTTGAAAAGGAGAAGACTCCTGAGAGAAAACCTAGTTTAAAAACATTATGTTCACTCTTCCATCCTAGGAAATAATTTATGTAGTGCAATTGATGAATAGAATGGCTTCCGGAAATTTCTGATGGGAAATTAAATAGTATTCATGGTATTTTGGCATTTTGCCTTCTATTCTTACACATCTTTTTAAGTGACACAAAGTTGTAGAACCACTTTGGGGGGGCTTTTAAAATTTTGGTGATATATTACCTCCTTCCCCTGGACCTTTTTTTTGGGGAAGGGTGCAGCATAGGGATTATGTACCGTAGTGAGTCATGGAACAGTTTTGTACTAAAGTGTTTTTAGAACTCCAGGATGAATGCTATCAAGTCACATTGACTTTTTGTTTTAAACTCAATTTGCTTTAGACTTGTTCTGGGAAAAGTCAATATACACCTCTCCTCAGATTTTTCACCTGCTTCAAATACTCATTGCCTGCTGTTGGATTTGTTTTGTTTTGTTTTGTTTTGCTTTGCAAATTCAGAAAGGTAAAAGAATGAATCACAATTGACGTAGCAGCCCAGTTTTAGGGCCTATGATCTATACACACTTCTTATATCTTTTGTTGAATTTCCTCCTGCATCTCGGTCAGGGGTGGACTCTGGAATGAAATGCTTGCCCCCAGAACCCACTGCAGCCCAGAAATTGGGGTGGGTGAGTGGAATTAAAACAGGAAATATCTGAACAGGCACTTGAAAGACACCATCATGTACTACAAAGTTGAACCAGATTTACAAATATTTGTCATAATATCTGTGGGAAAATCAAGTTTGTGTTGGGACCATGATTTAGCACAGAGACCCTGACTAGTTTGGCTCTTATATTTTGAAACTTTCTTATCTCTTACTTTAACTTATAATCACAGTAGATTATGTTATATGTTATATTTCTACTGACAGCAGAAAAACCGAAGTGTTAGGAAAGGCAAGCTATTCCTGTCAAATTACAGTGTGGTTTTATTTTATAAGCACCCAGTTGAGGGTTGAACTGAACTCCACAGAGTTAATTTAATGCATAGCTTTATCCAAATTGCATCTCCCTGCTGTGAGTGGAAGTCTTTTTGGTCTGACAGTTTTGCTTTATAAAATTGATATGATGTAAATTCTCAGTGTGTGAGAAGCAGTGTGCCAAGCTAAGCAAGCAAGGATACTTTAAATATATATTTTTTAAATGTCTCGGTATAATTTTGTGGGAACCTACATCTCGTCCCTACTGAAATATTTTAATAACCCTTTTTGCCCCTTTTAAGTAGAGCTTCAAGGGCAACTTTAATGAATGATTAAGAAGCTAACTGTGCAAAGGAAAAAATCCTCAGCAAATTATCCCCCCAAGTGAGGACTTTTCTTATCTCCGTTTTCTTCAAATTGAACATACTTAACTCCAGCCAGAGGAATAATTAAGAATCAACAAGTTCCCACAAGTAATTAACTCAAGATAGGCAGTCCCTTGCTAGGAATTTTCTTGGTGTGTTTTCTCTTTCTTTTTAATTACATGGAGGGCGGGGCAGGCGTAGAACAAAAATGCAGTTCATAAACAATTATTCCAATAGCCTGATCACATTACCCTCCTGTGGCAGCTGCTCCACTAGCTGCCAATGTGTTTCCAGGCACAATTCAAAGTGCTGTTTTTAATGTATAAACCCCTAAACAGCTTTGGTTCAAGCTATCTCAAGGACTGTGCCTCTCTTCATGAGCCTGCCCACGTGTTAAGATCATCAGGAGAGGCTTTTCTCTTGGTCCCACCACCCTCACAGGTACATTTGGTGAGGACCCGGAGGGGGCCTTCTCTGTTGCTGCTCCCAGAGACTTTGGAACTCCCTCCCTCAAGAGGCCAGGCTGACCCCATCTTTGCTGTCCTTCTGCAAGCAGGTGTAGACCTTTCCCTTCAGGCAAGCTTTCCTTCAGTGGCTGCCTGCCTGTGTGAGTTTTTTTAAATGGAATTACTGCTTTGAATGTGTTTTTGGTGTTGCTTTTGTTTACCATTTTTTAGTGTGGTATTTGCTTGATGTTTTTTTAGTATTTGTGTACTTACTGTTTTTAGCTTTAAATATTGTCTTTTAATGATGAAAGCCACCTTGGATCCCTTTTAAGGAGAAAGGCAGGGTAAAAATATTTTCAATAAATAAATAGTAAATAAATATTGTTGCACTAGGAGTTCTATATGCAAACATTCCAAGTGTGATACCAAACAAAGAAACAAAAGATTGCTTTTCTTTCAGCCATGTTAGCAGTAAGGATGCAACAGAATATCACACAAACAGTACTGTAACAGAGCTGGCTACAACAAATATTGGTTTAGTCTGAGAGTATGTGTCTTCTATTCTGTGTAGTGTAGTTTATTTGTAGACTTCTGGACATATTGTATGCTGTTGATTTTAATTAATACAAACTCTTTTCTTCGTGCTGTTGAATCTTGCCTGAACCTCTCCTGTGTCTAATTATATGTCCAAGCCATCTGGTGAAGGAAGGATTAATGTTCATTTCCTACCTTGAGACAGAATCTCTTTTGACACCTGGTGCGCCTTCCATGTGATAACCTGGGCACGTATTTGGCTCTGCTAATTTCTTGCACTATTGCTTCTCAAGCTCACAAGGAGAGGGGGAAGAGAGGAGATAATAATAATGTACCATCAAGTCACTTATTTCCAGGGTTTTCTAGGTAGAGAGTCCTCAGAAGTGATTTACCATTCCCTTCTTCTAGGGATACTCTGGGGCTGTGCAGCATCAAGGCCACATAGGCTGGTTCTTCTCCGAGGAGGCACAGTGAAGAATTAAGCTCCCAGTCTCTGGCTCTGCAACCAGATGCCTAATTCAATGAGCTATTCTGCCAGCCCCTCCAAAAGATGCCTACTGAATATCTTCATAGTGCCTGACTGCATCTATGGGCTAGGATGAAGCCAAGCAACTAAAGGCCAATCCAGGTTTGACAGGTGGCTGATTCATTTGGCCAGCTAGGTGGCATTTGGCTTGATCTAGAGTAGACTAGACTCCCCCTAGAACAGGAATGGATCATATGTCTCTCCTCATTTTTAGTGCGCAATGTGCCTGCGTAGCGGTGCATCACCACATTTTGGCAGCACAGGAGCACTGGGAGAAAAACCATATATTTGCCTTTGAAATAAGGCCATGGATAACACATGGTTTGCTTTAAAGCAGATCACATTCCCAGAAGGCTCCTAAAACCAACATTCTGATTTAAAATATTGCAGTAACTCCCCTTCATGCCTGATTTTAAAAGAAAAATGCTAGTTCTTCCCTTGGCCAGTTTATTGGTATGATGGTAGCAGGGTGCATCCCCATTAGATGGGGTGGAAATGTGGGCCTACCCCACCCAGCTGCTTTTTATCATCATAGAGAAACATTGGCTAGTTCAAAATAGGATGGCGAGACTGCTAATTGGACTGGGTGATAGAAGCATGTTGGTGACATTCTGGAATTAACTCTTTTTCTGGGATAAATGCCAGCTGTGATCCCCCCCCCCCCCCCACAGACCTATACAATCCTGTAGGGCTCTTAGGGAGATATTCAGGCATTGGACTCTAACTTGACACACTAGTCACAAAAAAATCTTTACAGCACATTTATATGTTAACATTATGTACCTTTCTCTTCCCCTCAAAACACACCTCCCCAAAAAGGTAACAGGATTTCAAGTTTGAAATTAAGGATGTGCCTTTTGGATTGGACTGGAGGTTGCACTTTAGAGACCCACACTTAAATTTCACTTATCAGAAGAAATGCCCATATCACATTTAAATTTCACTCACCTGGAAAAATGCTCAAGGCCTAGCATAAGCCTAGCTTTGCCTAACTTCCTGTTCAGAAAGAAAGTTGCCCCATATAAGGATGCCACATTGGAAGGAAATGTATCTAAGAAACAGAGCAGCTCAGTAGCAGAGCAGATTCTTTGTGCCCGGAAGGTCTCTGATTCTACCCATGGAACTTCCAGGTAGGGCTAGGAAGCAACAATTCCTGAAGTTCTGGAGAGCTGCTGCCTGTCAGAATTGGCAATACTGGGGTATATGGACCAGAGGATATGATTCTGTATAAGGATTTGGATGTTCTACAGGGTGAATTAAGTCCAGAAGCTGGAGGTTCTCCTCTTTTAGACTAGACTGTACTCTCACAGTAAATATTGTAACATTTCTGAGTCTGTGAAGTTCCACCTTCAGACTGTTCCAACATAAACCTTTCTTGATCCTTTTAGAAAGTGGGCCTTCTTTCAAGAGCTTTTAAAGTAGCAAATGCTTTATGTCCTTGTACAACAAAGGCTAGGCTTTGTTTGTGATTAAACAGACTCTTAATTGGATTAATGCTCAAGAAGTAGATCCAAGATCAGTATGTTTAACAAGTGTGACTGCCCGATTTACAAATATGCCTTTATTGAATGACCATAGATCGGGTCTCACAAGAGAAAAATTAGGTAAGGCAGGCCATTGATGCAACTTCTTTCTAATTCTGCACACATCTCTCTGATCATAAATCATCCTCGATGGAAATCAATGATCTTTGTTTTCTGACTGCTTTTCTTATTGTTCCCAGGAATTGCTTTTTATCTTTCCTCAAGAGAGCATTTGGAATTTTAAGCGCTCTCTCACACAGCTCATTTATATACTAAAATGTGCTGAACCATTCATTTGCAGAATGAGCTCAGTGCCAAATTCCGGCTTGGCACTTATGAAAACTTCTCCTTTCACACCCCAGAAAATAAATGTTTCTTGGCTTTTCTGAGCAACTGAGAGATCTCAATAATATAGTGGAATAAAAGTGATTTGGACTAAGACAGTCAAACATGGCCTTGACAATTGTGCCTATTTCTATGGTGACAACATTGGTTGGAAAAAATAAATAGCTTACAATGTTTTTTTTGGGGGGGGGAAGAGGAAAAGAACCTGCTTGTACCTATTTAGTCAGTATGATAAAAATCTTAACGAGTAATAGGAAATTTCTATATTATTGTATTATATGATCATACAGTGATGATACTATGCTGGTAGAGTAAATCAACATTGTATAAGGCAATTCTAAAAATGGGGACAACCCAAACAAAAATTATAACTTTGAAACTGGACTTTGGATCAGCATAAAATTTGGCACAGATGTAGCAGTTTGTGCCAAATTTGGGGAAGTTTGAGCAAAGGGTTTTCAAGATAAGATTTTTTAAAAAAATCAGTTTTACCCCCTCCCTATGCAGAAACAAGCAATGTTAAATGTCCCCAGATTTAAAACAGATCAAATAAATTGAAAATACCAATCTTGCTTATCTAGAAAGAGAATAGTTAGTTCCACCTTTAAAAACAATTTTTGGGAAGGAATTCAGGCTGCATGGGCTGAAACACTGATCCTCCATAAAGGCCTTTTGAAAGGGTAAAACAGTTACTTTCTTAGAAACAGAGCATGCATGAAACAGGCTTACACCAAGACTGTTCCAAAGTAAATACTTTGTTGTAGCTCCATGGCCTGGAACAGGAGATGTTTGCAGGGCAATGAAAGGTCACAGAAACAGTCAAAAGATAGGTTTTCTTTGAAGAGTTAACAAACAAACAAACAAAGCCAAGCTTGCTTTAAAGAAAGTGACACAGTGACAGTGTTCCAGAAAGGGAAATTTTGCCAGTCTCTCCAAGGAATTAGCATAGAATTTTGTAAGATATATTCAAAGTACTTCTGCATTACAAAATTTACATTTGTCAAGAAACAGTCCTGGCAATTGTTTTGTATTTGGGTGAAAAGTCTGATGAAAAAGGGAGTCAGCTTCTGGGATTTTCTCTTGCTTAGTGTCACTTTGTAAATGGGAGTAAACACAATAGGGTATCCTGTAAACCATCTTGACTGCTGCCATAGGTGTGGCCAACATTCAAGCTGCCCTTCGCTAGGTAAACCTTGACATATTTTTTTGCTGCTGGCGACTCAGGCCCAATATTCTGCAGTAATATTGGGCCATTTTGAATCATGGATACAGAAGCACAGTATCCTACATTCATAAAACGGAGACTTTTTGAAGGATTGAATTAAGAACCTGCTTGTGCAAACTTATATCCCAGCTGGTGTATATTTTCTCTGTATTTCTGGGAGCGGTGGGGTGGGGTCCAAATTTGAAGAAGCATCATTATTAGGTCAAAAAAAAGCATTCATTTGAGCTGCCTGCTCTCTCTAGAAATCTCTCTTTCAGAATACTGCTGAGTAAGAGCCTGGCAGCCAGACTTTCAAAAGGAGAGGTCACTCACTTTAAATTTCCTGCTCACTAACTGGATAGGGATCTGTCCGTTTACATTAAAATAAATGGATTTAGGATGCACGTTATTCTTGAGATAGCTGCATCCATGTAGAACTTGGTTGGGCAAGTGCCATAGGTTCCTGCCGAACAGAGACTGGGACCTAGCACTAGACTTCCTCCTTGCCCACATTTGAACATTTTTGTTACTTAAGAACATTTTGTAGGCATTGTAGGCCCTTTCTGTATAGTTCCACCAAAGATGCACTTAATTAAAACAAAACAATAAATACTGTGGTAGTAAAATTATCCCTTCCTTGCCTCAAATTAAGGCTGTGTCCCTCACAGAAAGGCACCCCTCCCCTATCTAAAGTCTGTGTGGACTGGACACAGCCCACTAAAATGGAGAGCTTTGTGGACTGTATTGAACAGGGACATACTGCATGCTCTGTTGGGTCATGTGCATTATTACAACCCAACCAGACATTAGTACTTCAACAGTGACACACAGCTTATCCAATCGTGTGCAGATTCTTTATTGAAACAGCGATGGCATTTTACAACAGAAGTTTGCAACAAGTACTTTCCGGGCTCAAGTCTGCCTCCTCCAGGTGCTGTCTGTACACCTCTCCCCTGCTGACACCTATTTGAAGAAGACTGAAAAGGATCCACAGGGAGATGTGATGTATGGAAGGGAATTTCTTCCTTCTCCTGTATGTGCCCTTCTCTTTCTCATAGTTTGATTTTGTGATCTGGATAACTCCAGGGTGGAGAAGAGAAAGAAAGGCGCATGAGGATGATAATTCTCTTTGGTGATTTCCACCTTAGTGTGTTTTGGCCCTGCTGACAAACTGCTCTTCCATAATCAGCTGGAATGGGTGAGTAAAAGAGTATTCACACAGTACATAAGTTTAGCCCTATTCGAGCATTACTGAATCTGTTTTCCTTAACATGCTTACAAAAAGGAACACCTAACCTCACCCTTTTTTGGTGTCACTTTCTTACATAATGACAGAACAGTCTGAAGAAAAGTTCCTTCTCACATGTAAGCTCTACACATAAGCAAGAATTAAAATCTGGGCAAGAAGCTAGTTTAGTTTTAGGGGCAGCTCAGTGGCAGAGTGCCTGCTCAGTACTCAAAAAGTCCCAGGTTCACTCCCTGGCATTTCCAGGTAAGGCTGGAAAAACCTTCCTGTCTGAAATAGTTGGAGGAATGCTACCTGTCAGCGCAGAACTGTTACCCTATAAACCTCGCTGGAGGACAGCTTCCACAATCCCCCAGCAATAGCTATGCCAGTTAGGGCTGATGGGAGCTGAATGCAAAAAAAAAAAAAACCTAAGAGACTATAACTGCCCATCCCCTGATGTGGACAACATTGAACTAGAGGGATCAATGGTCTGTCTTAGTACTGTACAAGGCAACTTCAGAAGTATGTCCCAGTACAGCAAAGCCCGATTCTCCTGAACAGTCCAAGCAAGGAACAATAACTAGCTTTCTCTTTGCAACTTTTTCTTTCAGAACAGTTCTTGTTCTTTTATTGTGGCTTTTTGTTCACATGTGTAGCTGCAGCATCCTCCACTGACCTCTAATTAGTCTCTATCAAGGTTTTGTGTGTGTGTGTGTCTCTCTCCAATGACTGATCCTTCTTTTTTGTGTGGCCAAAAGTGGTGGCTAATTATTGAATTTGTATAAGAGTGAAATGTCACTTTATAAAAAAGAGGTACAGATAAAGATGCTCTGAACTGCATAATCTCCAGAGAATCTTTGATGTTTGAGGCTTGCATTTGCTTTTTAGAAGAAAAAAAAATGCATCAAAAATTAAGTCAGAGAATCAGATGGACCACAAGGAAAACACTGGGATGCATCAGTGTCATATGGGTTTCTTTTAAAAACCGAGTGAATGAATGAGGTCCATTCTGGACCAGACAGTTGTAAGAAAGCAGATGTATCACTTATCAAACTTATCATCTTGGATTCCATACTTGCACACTTTTATGTAGGTACATTTTCTCTGCTAGTGTAATAGGGAGCCTTTTCTATACCTCCTGCCTCCAAGGTTATTTTTCTAAGATAGAAGAATCTCAGCACTCATACACTCTCTTTCCACTTTTGTCTTTCTAAACTGGAAAGTGGCTTGGGAGAGAATAAGGGGGAAAGAGAGAGGGAACAGGCAAATGTCAAAGAAGAAATGGAATTCCCTCTTGGCACTGGGAGATTATTCCAGAGAGAAGCACAGATAACAGAAATCCTTTCCCTTCAGGTGCATACTCCTCTCCTACCATCCATCAGAGGTATTGCATATTGCTGGGGGGTGGGGGTGGGGGACAGGTAGGAGGGAGTTGCTGGGTTTCCCAGTAGAACACGTGTATAAAGATGGGGTCTAGAATGCTCCGTTGGATCATTCTATTTTTATAAAAGCTCCTTTAACATACTTTGCAATTTATGGCTATGAACCACAAAATCGTCATGTGTGCAGCTCTTGAAATCAAAACACAACCATGATATTTTAGTGCAATAGAATGTTCATGTCTGTTACATTTGTCTTTAAACGACGGAGACATTAGCTTCAGTGCAAGCAGTTTCTGTGCAATTAGGAAACAAGATAAACTCTACAAGCTGTGAACCTATATTAGCAGCTCATAAATGTTCTTTTGCCTGAAGAATGACCTCAGAATTATTGGCATTCTAACATTCACATTTATTACACTTCCTTGAGATGTCATCTGCCAGCTGCCATAGGTTAGAAAAACCTGTTGATACATTACAGTACAAAGGATTTGAATAATGGATAACTAAAACGACAACCCCATGAATTTTTTCTGCTATACTGTATCCACCATCAACAGTTTTGACATACAGGCAGGTATTGACATTTTAAACTGCAACCACTTTAAGATAATGCTAAAGACTATACATTCATCAAAGAGGGCATGGACACATCATTCAAGATGAGATATCAAAGCTGCATAAACAGGTAGATGAATCACAAATTCAGACTGCAGAAGATCCTTCCCTTATCTGGTGCTCTTCAAGTGTATAAAACTAAACGTCATGCTGGCAGGGGATGATGGGGGTTGTAGTCTCATACATAAGGAAGATATCACATTAGGAAAGGCTGTTATAGAAATCATGGGTGAAGAAATGAAAGGTGGGAAAACAGATAAGACTATTCAAGAAATGAATTTCTATTTAAGAGCAGTTTGGAGCTAACAGAAGAACATTCATAGAAGTTATCTAGTGTGAACAATAAGAACTAGGTCTTTTTGCATCTGAGATTTGACAAAAGTACACAACACAGTTACATCATAATCCAGCATGGGCAGTTGCCTTTGTCATGACAGGTAAACTTCAGTGGTTTTCCTTGACTCCAAGCTTAAGACCACACCCCAGAGCCTCACAATCTTAGGCTGAGAGCCAACGAAGGCATACCCACATGTACTAATGTAGGAAAGAGCAGTGCTCACACTTGGGAGGTGTGCTTCCTGTTTTTTCCAGGGGCAAGACACTGTTAAAGAAACAATCTGCTGTTTTGAACGAATGGTCCCTGCATCTAGTTTTATAATCTTACAATACAATCATCTTGGAACTGCAGAGCTGGAAGGGACCCTGCAAATCATCAATTCTAGCCCTAGTCAAGGAGGCACAGTGGGGAATTGTACTCCCAGCCTCTGGCTCCATAGTCAGATACCTAAACCATGGAGCTATCCTGTTTTGTGTGCCTTTAAGCTTTAATTTGTTTATAGATTGTTCTTTTTGTATTTCTTTGCCACTCCCATCTCACCATCCTTAGGAATGCATACCTGCCAAGTGTGGATGATATCGGATGCACCTGATGAAGGTGACTCGACTCGACAGAAGCTAACACCACAATAAATGTATTCATCTTTAAGGTGCTCTGTGTTGTTTGAGCATGGTCTTTAGTTTATATAATGCTGCATAAAACATATTCAAGTTCCATCTGCATGGGATGATTTTCTCCATTCACACAGGAGTTCTGCTCTTTAGTGGGGAAACGTTATGTATGCTGGCATTTCTATGACTCATTGCCACATAATACTGCTTTTTAAAAAATAACAGGTAATATGAAGAGCATCCCTATGAATTTATATTTTGCAATTAAATTACATTAAACTGATGATTATCTAAGCATTAAAAAGCTTAAACTTTTTATAGTTGCTTTCAAAAATGCAAATTTAACCCTGGTAGCCTCACTACTATGATAATTATTTGTTGTCAAGTTGATTCTGACTTATTGTGACCCTTTCCAGGGTTTCCTAGATATAAAGTACTCAGAAGTGGCTTATCATTCCCTTCTTTTGGGGGTGCCCTGCAGCTTGTCTAAGGCTACACAGGGTGGCCCTTTTCCCAAAAGGCACAGTGGGGAATCAAGCTCACAACCGGTGGCTCTGTAGCCAAATACCTAATTCACTGACCAACCAGCCAGCTAGGGCCACAAAATATCACACAACAATTAAATTTTGAGAACCAGTATGCAGTGGATAAAATTATCTGGGCTCAAATCCTCACTTGGCCATGGAAAATCACTGGAATGGGTGGGTGGGGTGGCAATGGTAAAAGAGCTCCTTAAATATCTCACATACCTTGAAAACCCTATAAGGGTAACTGTATGTCAGATTCAACTTGAGAGCACATAACACAACACAATTGGAAATTTGCAGATCTGAACTTAGTTGATCCTACTGGGTCCCACTGACCTCAGTCAGGTTTAACCAGTAGCCTGCAAGACTGCAAGCTTAGTCTCTGGACAAAATTTACCCATGTTGGTGGAACAAAGAAATGCTTACATTTTTTTCATCCATCCTGTAAAATAAGCAAATGGGTCAGGGTCTGAAGAGGTATTTTTTTAATTATTCAAAGAATTACTGTACATCTAGCTTCCTCCCCTCTAAAAAGGATACCACCATCCTATAGCATAAATGGCTTTTGCAAGGTATCATTTGTGATGCAGCAAGGGAGCGGACAGGGACAGGGCTGTTACTCAAGAAACAGAAGATGACAATCCCCCTGGATGTTCAATAACTGAATCATCCTTTAGCACCCAGTTACATCACCCAGTTCTAGTCAATTAAAATAAGGATCACATTTTAAAAAAAGGAATGGGGAACATCAGAATACCTTTGTAAAAAGAAAAGAAAGGAAAGAAAACATTTTATAGGTTAAATGAAATATCTGTGGTCCAGAGACTGGTGTTTCACTGGGGGTTGATTCTGATGTATCAAAAAATAAATACTCAACACAAATGGCAATGGGGAACATGTCCACTGGACAGAATCATTACAGATGATTAAATAAAATATCCTAGCTTGTCAAGGGGAAACAATGCACAGAAAAGGAGTTTGCATATTAGAGTTAATCCAAATTGCTTGGAGTCCCTAAGCAAATCAAGCTGTTTTCAAAGAACTAACATTTTTATGTAAAATCAAAATTAGGTCTCTATCAAGCAAGTACTAGTGCAGAGTTTGTCATGTCTGCTATAAAAGCAAGATAATTTGTTTTGACTGTACTGTACTGCAGCACACCACCCTCTTCAGTGATTAGGCAGTAAAAAGAGAAAAAGGAACATTTGACTCAGTTATGCAGAGAAATAAATTTTTCTCCTCTTATTATGGCTGGAAGAGATGACACCATAACAAGCCCCAGTCTTGTGGATTAAGGACCACAATTTTTAAAAGAGAAGGAAGTTGACTGCAGCAGGTCTGTTAAGGGCAAAGCAGACATCCTCCTAAATAGAAATGTAACATTTTTAGCACAGATTTGTGGGAGGAGGTAAAGATAATATCAACACAAATGAGAACAAGTGTATCTTGTGTTACTGAAAATTATTTAGGTATTGCCAGAATACCAAGGAATTAAAACAAAATAAAAGTATTTCTTTCAAAAAGAAAAATAGCTATGGTGGCTGGAGGTTTCTAGGAGCTGTAGTTCCAAACCGAGAAATTTTTCCAAACTCTGAAATACACAGATGAGGAAAAGAAAGTAATTTCCCTCTTGAAGAAGTAAGCTTTTCCTAACCAGGACTGTAACTAAGATGCAGACATTCGGGCTTTGCCCCACAGCATCAAAATTTAGAAGGTGCCAGAAATCTAGAGGCAAATATACTGGTGAGAGTTGGAAAAAGAAACAACACTTCCTGGCCTTATTTACTTTTATTTTTCTGAAAACATGGACTTTCCCTCTTTTTTGTGGGGAGGGGGAAGGAACCACATTCTCTTCTCTCTTTTTCATGGGTGGTGGTGGTGGTTTTCATGTCCGTGCCTGATGGCAGGGTGCTGGGGGGGAGGGGGGAGAGTGCTGCTTGCCTCAGGTGCAAAAATTGCTAGCTATGGCTCTGCTCCAAACAATGTTCATACCAAGTAGATGCTAAGCATCTGTACTTGTGTTATGCTGGTGCCATGGTTGTCACTGCATGTGAAACCACAGTTTGTATGGAAGTTAGGATGGATGCATAAAAAAAGAAGACAGGGCTATATGCTTCTTATGGCAAAATGCAGCTTTCCAGATGCTGTGGGACTGCCAATCCAAGCATTCTTTGCCATTAGCTATTCTGGCTAGGCCTGATGGGAACTGCAGCCTCATAACATACCATACCCCTGCTTTAATAGTTGTGCATAATTGAAAATTTCAGGAGGTATTGGTTGTGATATAAGTTACACCTGTTGAAATTCTGTTTTGCACACAACTTCAAAATGTTTAGGAATCCTATCCTCTTTATCATGTAGCTAATCCAGTAAAAGGGCTCCTTGAAACATTGTTCAGGCCATTTTACACATGCCAATAACATATCACCTTTGCAGGCAGTTTTACTGCTGCAATTAAGACTTCTCAAATGACATGTTGCTCCCAGCAACAATCAAGTCACCAATGCAAAGGCAACAAAGAGGTCTGCATTTTGGTTTAGAGCATTCCTGATCTAGGCCATAAAATTAAAATGCAAGATAGGAATTACCATCCCAAAGATCACAATTTCTATTTAAAGGGTCCAAGGTGATTCTAAGTTGCCACATTATTCCTTTCTGAGTGACTGAAACGGCCATTTCTCACATCCATTTAAGTAATTAAGTTATTCTGTCTCCAGAAGTCTTCAAGTCTCAGTCCACCTGTAATGCTAGTAGTACAGTCAGATCCATTGACTTCACAGACAACAAATGGCTTAACTCCATGAAAACACATCTAGGTAAGTAATTCTGTCCTCCAGCTCCCCAACTGTAGATTTTAAGTGCTGTTTCCATATGAATAGTAAAAAAACCCACATGGTTTCCTGAATTCCCATCTCATTAATAAAAGCCTTTGTGCAGAGGGGGTGGCGTAACCAGAGACAAAGACAGATAGGTTTCCTGCCCCTCTGAAGAGCCAGAGCTTGGAAAAAATATATTTTTGAATTATAACTTCCAGAATTCTCCCAAACCAACAGGGTCATAGACAGTACTGATGGTGAAGGCTGGAAAATGCTGGGACTTGTAGTTCAAAACATCACTTCTCCAAACTTTGGTCAAGAGAAGATGTTTGCAGCTCTCATTTGTCATGAGGGAACTTGAGAAGCTTCAATTCCAGACAATTTGCTTTCCTATACAAGGAGCTCTCATCCTTCTTTGCTTGTTCCCATCATAGCTGGCAAAGGGTTTGGGGGGTAGATGTGTTTCAGAATGCAGCTATTGTTCATATGCAGCTTTCTGGCTCATGCCAAATCACCCCTTTGCAACAAAAGAGGACTGTGCACCCTCTCTGAGAAGGAAGATTTGCCAAGTTTCCTTCTTTCAAAACGGGACAGAAAATAAAAAAAGAGGAGGATGGGCTTTCTCCCACATCAGTGCAATGAATGCAAAGTGTCTGTCTTCAAATGAAATAAAAGCATTTGGCTTTCTTTACTACACTCCAGTACAGGGCATTAAAAAAAAAAAGACCTTGCTCTGGCTAGGAAAACATTCCCTCTTCAGCAGTTTTTCCTAATCATGGGAGCACAGTCACAAGAATTTGCAAGGGACAATGAAAAATGAGAAAATAGCTTCATTCCTCAGTTTATGAAAGTGAGCTGTCTCCCAATCACAGTCAATAGTTTTGTAGACTTCAGCAGCCCTGCTCTGAAGTCAGAACTCTTCCAAATCAAAGCTTAGAAGTCCTATTTCTAAGCACTCTGCACACCAATTCTCAGTACCCACTGCAAGCAGGACTGACTTCTAACTAATTATTGAGGTAAACCTTTCGTGAGCATAAAAAAGAGTGTTCTGAACCTAAAACAACAATTAAATATTAGTGTAACAGCAATTATTTTGTCAAATCTGCTGGCTAAATGTAAGTTTTATAAATGAGGAATAAAGTGCCAAGAAATCCACATACATGCGTCTGCTGTGATAGTCTTCAGGTAAGGCTTACTGGCAAATAAAACTCTCCCCCCCCCCAAAGAATGCTCCAGCTAATTTCTTGCTATGCATAGGTTTGAGCAGAAACAGTCATAAATGGCTTTCATAAATAGTGCATGTGTTCTTCTCATTTCCCAGATCTGGATCAGTAGGGCTGAGTCCAGCAGAAGGCTCCAAAATTGGACCAGAAGGCTCCAAGACTTGGTTAGAAGGCTGTGCTGGTGCTTGGGCAACCTCTTCTTCCTCCTCTTCCCTCTCTTCTTTAATTTCTAATTGTACACTCTCTTGTGACTGGTCATCAATACAGTCCTTCTTCGTTAACTGGTGAACAGATACTTTAATTGCAATCTTGAGTGGTGGTTCATGCAAAGAAGATGCATCTGAATCAGCAGTGATAGAGTTGCTACGCTTTAAGGGATTGCGGATCATGTACATCTCCTCGGGCTCAGTGGTCTCCTGTCCTTCTGCTGACTGCCTTACAAATTTGTGGCCCTGCTCCTCTAGCCCCACCACCTCCATGATTTCTTCCATGATTGTTCTGCAATTCATGATAAGTGGTGGCAGTGGGACACTCCTCGCTAGTTCCTCAATGTAGCGGGCGAACTCCATGGTCTTGAACTGTGTTACTTTAGCAAGCTCAAGTGTTTTTGCTGAAGTAATGATAGGGATACGTTTCGCGATCTCAAAAGCTTTCTGCAGTTTTTCGGCACCTTCTGTCCGAAAGAATTCATTGATTGCTTTCTCAGTCTTTTTCAGGTGGCTGCTCATCATGCATAGCCTAGTAATGTTTAATATCAAAACAATGGTAAATGCTACAAGGCATACAATCATATAGTAGACCCCCATATCCCCAGAGGTGAAAACAACCCTAAGAGTCACTGTATTGTTCACTTGGCCATATATGTTAGAAGCAACACATGTATATTTTCCTCGATCCTCAAATGACACACTAGTAATGTTTAGTTGCCCATTGTCGAGAATCCATTTCCCTGCAAGAAAGAAGGCAGAAACTATCAGTACCATGTATTTGTTGGTTCAGATTAAATAATGATGGAAAATTAATATAATTTTCTTTTAGGGGAATATATACCAGGCACCTTGCATTGTCTGCAAGCAACTTAGAAAGCTGTTGGTGGTTTTTTTTTTAACAACCTCCAGGATAATACTGCAAACAATTGCACTATATAACCCCCATTTTGACTTTAAAACAAGGCATGCATGAAGAACATGTCTTCTTTTAAAGGAGACCTGCACTTCTGGAAGCCTCAAAAAAAGCACTATATTCCCTTAAAACAATGTTTGAATTGCCTTGCTGTCTTTTTTTGGGGGAAAAAGGAGAAATACGACTGCTTCAAAACTTATGTTGCTTTATTTTGGAGGTATATGGCAGTGCCACAATAGTGGTGATGAAGTCTTTATGGAGGGATTGGTTTCCAAATCCACAGAGTTGTTCATGATTGCTGTATCATCATAGAAACAAGCGAAGTCCACAAGTAAAACAGACTAGCCATTAACTGCCCTTAGCCAATATCCCAAACCACTCCCAGCAGCACCAGAACGGATTGTCAGATGTAGCTAGTTGTCAAACTAGTTGTGTTCCCAAGGCAACATCTCCTAGAAATAAGTTTTGCTGATTAAATGGTACATTCCAATGATAGTTTCAAACTCACCTCACCTGAAGGGAACTTGTGGTTAAAACACCAGTTTGTCTTGTGCAAATAAATAGAATTCAAGTAATTTGTAAACAAGATGAAAAATGTTCTAAATTAAGGAGGTCTGGGGAAAGTATCTGGCTGCAATCTAGCACAGAATTATGCAGGCTTTTGCCCAACTGGATCAACAGGCTTATGTGCACCATAAAAAAAAATTTTTTTTAAAGGCTTGGACTGGAGCCAACAATACTGAATCAGAGGAAGAAAGATCCTTAAATAGCTTCTTCCAATTCAGTCAAAGTGTGTTTCTTCTGGTAAGGAATCTTGGGGCGGGGGTGGGCTTGAAAACATTAGGTTAGTCAAATTCCAATCACAGTTCTTTTCCATCCGAGGTTAGGAAACACTGGACATCATGGTAAAGGCACCTCTATGCCTTTACTCACCTGGCCAGGCAACCCACAGGGCCTCTGGTATGTCAAAGTAAGATACTTTGCAAAGGCATCGCCAATCCAAATTATAGGTCTTTTGAACACCAGAATTTGGAAGAATCCATCAGTATCATTCAAATTGTAGCAGACTCATTCAGAGTACAAAAGCCTGTGCTGTGTGCCTCCCACACTGCTTCTGAAATCCCACTTTCAACAGTTCAGCTTGTTCCTTCCTTTGTATGGCAGAAATGTGTTTACATATCTTCTGTCTGAAGACATTGTTAGTTGTACAGAGAGCAATTATAGAAAATAACATGCAGCTAAGCCAGCCAGCTGCTTCTAGGAAGCTCACATGGAGGTGATGAAAGCAATAGTACTCTCCCACTGTTTTCTCCCAGCAGTGTCCCGTTTAGTGATACACTGCCTCTGAATGTGGAAGGGGGATGTAACAATTATGGCAGGGAGCAATGAATACATGTATCTTCCAAAAGTATGTTTGGCCCCCTTTCAAAGTGAATTAAATTAGGGGCCATCACCACATCTTGTGGCAGTGAGTTTCACAGTTCTGTACTTTGGAAGAAAGACTTCCTTCTGTATGTCCTCAATCTGCTGCCAATTAATTTCATTTTATGACCCTGAGCTACAGTATGATGAGTGAGAATACCTTCCACTTCTTAAATAACCATCCTCAGCCCCTTTTGTTGCCTTTTTTAAAAAAACTAAGGTGCCCAACATATTGTAGCTTTCCTTTGAAAGCATGTTACTCCATTCCCCAATCATCCTGGTTGCTATTTTTTCCCTAGCCCTACAGCATCCTTTTAAAGGCCCATACAACATTAAACATGTGTCTCCATATCATGGACATCTATTATTTAGTTACAGGCAGTGACTGCTGTGGGATGGGAATTGGTTATTCAGGATCAAAGCTTTCTATTAAATGTCTCAAAACAACAACAACCCCCAAACCCTTTAAAAGTAACTTTTAAAAAAGTAACTAGAAGCTATTATTGATGACATCAATACAATAACTTTGGTCCCAACATTATGTTACTTTCTTTTTTTTTAATTTTTATTTTTTTCTTAAACTACAACATAAACATAAAATACATAAATGTTACTTCATTATCATTATATTTTTTTAAAAGCAACTCATTACAGGTAAATGTGCTACCCAGAATTGGTTATTTCCAATATCTAATCAGAATTGTGATTATGGTAGGGAGGATGTATCAAATCCTTTCCTGCCCCTTGCAGTTCAGGCACAATATCTGTGCTGCTGAATCTAAAATTTGTGCTAAGAAGGAAACCACTTTCACACACAAAGTAGGAGACAACAAGCCATAGCAATAGACAAGACTCAACACTATGCTTGGGGTTTCAATTAAGTTGGGTCTGACTAGTCTCAGAATAGGAGCATTGAGAGAAACTATGTACTGTATCCACATCACTGGACATAATATTTGAACATGATATGTTCAAAGACTCACAAGGGCAAAGGGGTAGTTTCTTACATGTGGAAACACCAGCATTTTCTGAGGTCTCCACATGTCAGAGGAAGGGATATTTTTGCAAGGCCAGAGGCGGTCAGTAAAGAAGGAGAGGAGCAATTGCATGATGATAACCTTTGGAATGGATCTGTGTACCTCGAGATAAATTGCTACAAAATAAACTTACAACTATTCTGAAGTAAAGAAATGTAGCACAACTGTTGTGATAGTGCATTAATTCCATAATTATGTATCATGAATGAAAAATCTCTCAGAACTATACCTCTGTCCCCATTGTCTTTCACCAAATGGCCATTAGAGTTGTACCACTTGTATTCTGGCCCTGGATTTCCTTGAATGTTGCAATCAATCAAAGCACTGTAACCTTCTTTGACTATCACATGATCAATTCTGGAGGTGATGACAGGCACAGATCCCACAAACATATTAGTGTGGTTTAAAGTGCTGTTAGTGACACTTTCAGCAGTTGCCAAAGCTGCTAGTAAGATGAAGAGGTGACTGATAGTCCAAGAGTACAAAAGGAAGCAAGTGTTGAGCATCTTCATCTGTTTTCCAGTATACTGCTGGGTGAAGGTAACACTGGATCAGGAGTTTTGTAATGTAATGTCCTGAAGAAACCACCTGTATTAAACTTGATCCATAAAACTTCAAAATCCAAGATAATAAAATCCTGCAAAATAAAACAAGTTAAATCAGAAAACGTTGAGGAGGTGCAGAGAAATGAAAGCAATGACTTTGTTCAACCCAATAATACTTCTCAAACCGCAACATATTACCTTGCAATAACATATTCATTCTGTATACTGGACACTGAAATGTCTTTTATTGAAGTTGATGCATATACATTTTCATTGCTGTCCTTCTATTTTTTCTTTCTTTTTTTCATGTTTCTTCCCCCCCTTCTGTATATGAATTTTATACAATAAAATTTAAATAGTAGTAATAGGCATTATATGACTCAATACTACTGTCCTCATTAACTCAATGTCAATGATGTAACAGTTCCTGAAAACACACATTCTTTTTCCTGGTCATTGAAACAGGGAATAATTAAATTTAAATTAACACAGTATTCTTCAAATTAGTGAATATATTCATTCCAATGCTGAAAAGGGGGTGGGGGTGGGAAATCCATTAAATGAAACAAATGCTTATTTTGCACTTTAAAAATAAATGGAGAAGGAAAGTTGTCCTTTTACTGTTCATGTGGCTTGTTTAGTTCTGTGAGACTCATTTGCAATGATATGAACAAAACAGAAATAAAAAGCAAGCCTGATTCCTGTAAGGATAACATCCTTAACCAATCCCATTATAACAAAATTCCTGAGCACATGCATGATTGTACCCTTCAGCTTTTCATAAGAAGCTGAAGGAGAAAAAAGCAATACTTAACACATGATGGAGCGTATCTTAGGTCATCCCTGATAATTCAGGCAGAATTCTGAAACATAATTTAACATACTATTTATCACAAGCTTTTAGTAGTCAATTATCCAGAGGTGGGGGGAAAGGTTTCTAATGGAGAAACAATTAAGGCTAGCGTTTCATTAGATCCACAACACAGCTTGGTGACTGTTCCATTAAATAAATGCAATGTAGCCAATATTATTAAAATCGGAACAAAAACTATCATTAGTTGCATAATTTCAGTTAATGCAGTTGACCTCATTCTTAAGAATCCAGCACAGTCCTTTCTTTTCTTCTCTTAAGAAGAAAAGCAAGTGACATGTTGATTGCATTAAAAAGGAACAATGAATCTCAATGCATGGGTGTGGGAATTAATAGCGACGGGGGCACAACACAGTACCAATTTGTATGGATTCAGTCTTTAGCAGGAAGCAGGTAGACCTTTAATAGCTACATCTCAGGAGCATGGCCATACTAAACTAAGTTTTCTTCACATATTCCCAACAGTACACTGGATATTACTTTTAAATGTTCTGAGGTGGCAGAGCCTACTACCTTTGCCATATAATTGGTTAAAATACCAATCCAGTCTATACATTTCCATGGGATCCTATCAAATGCTGACAAAGCCTCCTTTCAGAGGGGCTGCCAAATGGGCTTGGGAACTGCAGGCTGCTTGTAGGCAATGGGCTGGCTGTCCTTATTATAAAAGCTTCAGCAAAAAATCCACTTTTGTGGGACATATGGATACTTCTGTTCTCCCCCTTTGGCCACTTTAATTACTTTAAATCATGTGCCTCTGAAAAGAATAAAAGGATGCCAGCCAAAAATGGGGATAAGTATTGAAATAACAAGAAACTGTTCAGGAGAATGCAGTGTTTGACTAGAGTGGCAATCAAACTAAAAATCCTAAATATGTTATCTATACCTGGTCCTGCTGTAGGTCAAGCTAAATGAAAAATCATGAGTTAAATCTCCACTTATGATTTATAGCCATCTCATCCTGGTGGATGTCAGAGGCCAGGCCAGCATGACAGAACATGGTGAACAGATGGACTGCTTGTTTGGGCACTGCAGAAATGCACCATAAATGGGATGTAATTTATCTGAGGAAGTGAGGACTAAAATAATACATGACTATGGCAGAGATTTACTTCCACTCCTGGGATTTTTAGATTGTATATTTCAAAGTCCCGAGTCCCATTTCAAGCACATTTCAGTTTTATGTAAATTATGAACAATTATTTTTGCCAGCTACAAAACTTGGTTGCATTTCCCCCCCTTAGTCCCCAGTGCAATATAGTAGCTCACAATTACCGTATTTTTCCATGTATAAGATGCCCCGATGTATAAGACAACACCCATTTTTCTAACCCCAAATTAGAAAATTTGATCGCTGCTTTCCCCACCACTTCCTAAGCCTGGGGCTTAGCAAAAGGAGGGGGGAAGGGATCAAAGCAATCCCGCGGCTGTACAAGGGGGAAAAGGATCAAAGCGATTGTGTAGCCCTTTGATCGCTGCTTTCCCCCTCCTTTTGCTATGTTCTGTGGGGCTTAGGAAGTGGAGGGGAAAGCAGCAATCAAAGCTCGGCAGGATCGCTTTGATCCCTTCCCCCCTCCACTTGTTTTTGTTCTCTCCTCAGCTTACTTTTGTGTATAAGACGACCCTAAATTTTTAGTCTAAAGATTTTAGACAAAAGTATCATCTTATACACGGAAAAATACAGTACCTCTTTTTAAACTATGATGCCCCTCTTAGTATTTATTGCCACCGACTGTAATGACAAAGTAGCCAATGCTTGAGTAAAAACCAAAACCAAAACCAAAGCTCAAAACATCGGAAACTACATGTAAATTTGTTTTCCTTATGTCCAAGGCCAGAGCATGTGTCTGTGTATATGCGTATGTATGTACATACATGAAAATAAGTGTACAGTAGTTGGTTGGATAACTCAGTGAATGGGAGTTCAATACCCCACTGTGCCTCCCAGAAGAGGCAGCCTGGCTTTGGGCAAGCTGCACAGTCCCAGGATGCCCCCAGAAGAAGGGAATGGTAAACAACTTCTGAGTACTCTCTACTTAGAAAACCCTGAAAGGGGTCGCTATAAGACAGAATTGACTTGAGGGCACACAACAACAATAGTTGCATGTATTTTGTACATATGGGTGTGTGGATGTATAAATATGTTCTGCAGATTGTGGCTTTGCAAATACAAACATCATGCAATTATTAGTTATTTACTGATATGATGGAGTGAGTTCAAAGGTTCACTGGGTGTTTGCAGGCTCATAAGCATGACTGAATTGTTCAATAGAAACACAGGCTACGAGAGGCTAGAAAGGGAGGCTATCAACAAGTCATATAGTTCACATGCTGCTCAGTGTGAAGTGTCTGGCCTTCACCAGTTCTTATAAGAAGAAACAACAATTTCTAACTCTTAACATTTCCTAATTTAGGAACCATTCTGATTTCTATTAGATCTAGTGGAATTATAAGATTGCAGGGGGAGCCATTCTTGTTATACCATACTACCACAGTCACAATCACAGTTCCACACAAGTGTTGAATTCACGAAACAAAAAATACATGGGTGGACTCACAAATTCTCTCTCTCTCTCTCTCTCTCTCTCTCTCTCTCTCTCATCACTGCTCATGCCATACAGTCAGAACTCCATATCTGCAGAGGTGGTATCCGTGGTTTCAGCTGTCTGCAGTCACCACTGTTGCAACCCAGCTAGCAGTACGCATGTGCACTTACTTCTCCTCCTCTCCCCTCCCCCTCCTCTCACTCCTTTTAATGGGTTCACTACCATCCACAGTTTCAGGCATCTGCTGGGGAGTTTGCAACCCATCCCCCATGGATATGGGGCTCCTATTGTACTTCAGGCAGCTGAAGAGGGAATATAACTGAATGCATCGCAATGCAATTGTATGCCTATTTATATAGAAGGGAGGCTCTCTATGTTTTGTATAACAAAGCAAGTATTGGATTGTAACCTTATAACATAATCCCATGGTTGTTTACTTGGATTAAGTCTCATTTCATTCTCCCATGGTGGATAAAAGCAGTCTTGGTTTTACTCCTCATTTTGTTCAATATTATAGCCTACAGCTGCAACTACTGGATACCTGCACTCAAGTCTCATTGAATTCATTGAGCCTTCCTTGTGAGTTGGCTCCCTTCCAACCATTGGTTGTCTGTATGCTTATGCAATTCACAGATGAACTCCAAGGTACTGAAGGTCAATTCATCACAGGAGAAATACTGTACATTATCGTCATCATAATTTCTCAGTACTGCTAGTGCTTTTAGGGCAGACCAAAGGGCCAAGCCTAAAAATTAGGAATCAAGTCTTTTAAATTTGTGGGTGAGATGACATGTTTATAAATTTCTCTGATTTTTGGAATTGGGGAAGCAAATTAGCAATTATAGGCAATTATTTTAAATTAGTAATGAAGAATTTTGGAATTACTCCAGTTGTGGAGACCAATTCAAATAAACTGTACTTCTTACTCAGTAGTCATATATGCTCCATTAATTTCACAGGGTCTACTCCAGCTGGCACTATCACCTGCTTTTAAAAAATGTTTATGCCATTTTTTCTGTTACAAAAGGCCACAGGTCAACTTACTGAAATAAAAATGGCTAAAACAAACCAATATACTAATTACCTAAAATAAACCATTTATTTTTACTGAAGATAAATAGCAAAATATCCCCCTTTCTGGAGGACTGTCACTCCATTACTTTCTTTAGCAAACTGTATTCTTTTTTTCATTAAAGAAAACCCACCTTTTCAGTCTGTTTCTGTGACCTTTCTCTCTAAATATCTCTTCCCCCACAACCTATGAATATATACAATGTTTAATTTTGTGAAGCTCCTGCTGGCTAGCCTATACTATGCATTCTCAGTCTTATAACAAAGTGGCTGTTTTTCTCATTTTAAAGCTCTTTTTTGGATCAATATTTCATTCCCTTCAACCTGGATTTCTACCAAACAAAATAGTGGATGGGGCCAACCATTCTCTTTCAAGATAAGCAAAATTTGTCTTTTCAATTTATATGATCTCTTTTAAACCTGTGGATATTTAGGATTGCCTATTTCTGAATAGGGGGATGTAAAACAGTTTTATTTTAAGAATTGTAACTTGAAAACCCTTTGCCCATACTTCCCTAAATTTGGCCCAGAGGAAGAACAGACTGTCTGCTATAACTATGCCAATTTTGCTGCTAATCAGAAACATAGATTAAAAGTTATAATTTTTTGTTTGGGCTCCTCCCTCTTCTACGATTGCCTTATATAATGTTGATTTGTCCTACCAGCACAAGGTTATTGCTGCTCTCTCGTGCAGCAATAATTTCTTGATGGAGATGCAGAAGCATAAATGATTCTCACATCTGCACCCCTGAATAATTTATGTAACATCTGAAGTGCCCTTTCAGTAAAAATGTCAGCCCTTCCTTTCTTCTTTCCTTCTGTAAAAAAGGAAGAATGGCTAACATTTCTTTAGTATAGAGGCATATGTTTATAAAATGAACATGGTTTGATGGATTTTGTGCATTAAAATGTATTTGAGTGCCTTTTAAATAATATCACTTCACTTGTAAAATCTGGGCTGTACAGAAACAACAGTGCACAGCCGAGGTGAACTTTTCAGTTTTTTTAACATTTATTTTGATTAAGGCCCTGTGTTTAAGTTCACATAGTTCCTTGCTCAGCTGATTGTCTATATCAGGGGTCTCCAAACTTTTCAGCATGAGGGCCACATCATATATGTTCCACATTTTCGAGAGCCGAAGGAATGCATGTGCGCGCGTGCATGTACACCCACCTGCCCACACACCTGCCCACCTGCCTGCATTCCCGCCCACACTCCTGCATGCGCGCACACACGGGCTGAAGGGAATGGACCTGAGCCTGCGACGTTCGCTGGGCTGGATAAAAAGGCAAGGCAGGCCAGATGTGGCCCATGGCCCATAGTTTGGAGACCCCTGGTCTATATCCTTTGTGAAGTTTCCACAAGTCTTATGAATAACCAAAGCTCTATAATTCATCTCAATTTATGCAGCATTTATAATTTTGAGACAGCAGGCAAGGCATGTTTCATAGCTTGGTACACAAAGCTATTATTTCAGAAAATAGCTATACTTCTTTATTAGATGTGTACTTACATTTATTAAAAGAATAGCCCCGGCAATTATTTTAAGTACAGCTTCTTCTGTGTAGCAAGGGAATCTACATTACATATATTTATGCTCTCATATTTTCTCTTACTGACATAAACTAGGTATTTAAATCCTTACCGTTTCAAAGAATGAAGGGGAAAAGGAGAAAAATGTTAAATCAGGCCTTTCATCCCAACTCTCCCAATCAACTTCTCCTTCCTTGCCACTTGCTTCTTTTTCTTAACTGTTTGTTTCCCAAGCCTAATTACGAGACAAGATATATCAGGCATTAGGACTCAGTTCAGAAAAGTTACTCTCTGGTTCAGATGCCTCTTTCCCTAGTCCCTGATACGTGAAAATGTATTGCAGTCACTTAGTGCTTAGAGCAACACCATCTGCATAAGTTTGAGGGGCTTTTTCATCCATTCTTTATGTGTTCATATGGGTTCAGTTATAAGCAAACCCTTGCCCCCCTCCAAATACAGTCTTTTGAAATGCATTGGGAATCAAGCATTAGTCAGAAACACTAATAAGAATCAAATTCCATAGTTTTCCTAAACAAAATAAGACACGTCCGAAAGTGAAAAATAAAACATTTAACCTTGCCTTTGGCGGCAGGCAGGCAGGCAGGGTTGGCCTGGGTTAGGATCTGTGACAATGCAGGAAAAACAGAGACTAAATTTTATAAAACGTGCTTGAGGATATTGAGACAAATTTATATTCTTCTGTCTATCTGGGATGCCTGCATCCTGTAAGACTTCGTAAGATTAGATTTGCTAGACCAAATCAGAGTCAGTCACAGATCACTAATTTGCATGCAGAATATCCCAGAATCATTCCACAATCAATACTACATACAGAAGCATTCCAGATTTTGTAAAGTTGGCTGCAGGGTGGATAAAATCAATCAAGGCTGCCATAGCATAATTTTTATTTATTTATTTATTCGATTTCTATCCCGCCCTTTTAGACAAAGTCTACAAAGTCTATTATTACTATAATAGTAATGATCTGTTCACCAATCTAAAACCTTGGTATTGAAGGAACTGTCCAAACAGGTGGCAAAAGTTGGGGTATTCACACATTATATTGAATGTGCATTCACACTATATGTAGTTTTGTAAAGATGGAGGACAACAAGAACCCATACTCCTTCTCTGACCCCTCTCCATATTCAGAGGTAAGGTCTGCTATGTTGCTGTAAACATGTTCCACTCAGTGTTGCTATAGAATTTCACAACCCTGTTTTAACTTTGCACCTGTGTACACTGATAAAACACAACACACACACACACACACATAAAGGAAAAGTGATGAAATTGCACAGATGGTTTTATGTAGCATTCAATTCAACTGCAGGCACAAATGTGTGCATCAGCACAATACTGCACAAAAAAAGTCTTGATCCAGTCACGTTTGATCAAATGAAGATTCCTCTGCCATTTTCTCTACAGTTAAGTACATTATAGTATATTCTATTGTGCATGTAATTGTGTTTTCTGGTCTCCTTTAATAATATATAACTGTTAAGCTTGTTTTTGTCAGCTAGGCATTTGATTACAAATCTCAAATTATTTCATTAATTAACATGTGCAAATGACAGTACAATCTCTTTCATCCAAATACTAAATGGTTTCAGAGAAATCCAGATATTTTGTACAATAAAACTATTGTACAGCAACGTACTTTAATCCAGTGCCCAAACAGTGGCTATTACATTGTAAACAGAACACTTTTCAGCTCTTTTCTGAACAGCATCTACAGTGAAGTGGCTACAATGATTTCTTTAAGAGCAAAGCTTAATTACATCTAGATCTGAACAAAAACGAACATGTTCAGAAAGCAATGTAGACCAAAAAGATAATAGGTGCAAGCTTTTGAGGTCTCTCAGGGCAAAAAAACTGCAGCACCCCTCCCCCAAAAGTCTGCCAAGAAAATTGCTTCCCTCATGTAAACCTTAATCTGATGTCTCCAAGTAGTAAGAGCACCAGGTCTGGGACTAAGTTTCCAAGACCCACAAGACTTCAGCAACTTTCCACGTTTGTCAGATCAGATTTGTTCTCCTCAAAAATTTAATAGTGTATTTGTTAGTTATATACATTTTGCTCAGTGGGCAAATGCCTTCAGGGCAGTTTATAGTAATTTAAAACCCCAAACGGTGAACACAGTGACATCTGAAACAAGGTGGTCAGTTTCCATAATAAAATGTCAAAATATTCAGACGTTTAAAGGTCAGCAATGAAACCCATAATAAAAGCAACAGATTAAATCCTGAATGTCTGCTGAAAGAGAAGTCTTACCCTAATATCTAAATGGATACCTACATGAGGACACAAAGTATATCATCCCAGGGAAGGCATTCCACAGATGGAGATGCTGGTTTGCTAACTACTATTCTGATTCTACAACAAGAGATACAGTACATACATTCCAACATGTATATGTTGCTAGCAAATACCGTATTTTTCCGTGTATAAAACATTTCCCCCCTAAAATCATTAGAGGAAAAATTCAGGGTCATTTTATACACGGAAGGAGGCGGAGGCAAAGGAGCAGCTGTGCTTGGTCGTCTCTCGCAGCTGCCCATTGACTGCTGCCAGCAGCGCCGCCGGATCGCCTCCTCCAGTGCCACTTGCAGACTCCCTTTGGGCAGGGGACAAGGCAGCGACGTGAGCTGGAGGTGAGCCCCGGCACTGGCACTGAAGGAGGCAATCGGGTGGCGGTGGCAGCAGCAGCAGGAGGTGGAGGTGCAGCTGTGCTGGGCCACCCCTCGTGGCTGCCCATTGACTGCTCCTCCGCCTCCAGCAAGGGTCAAAATTGGGGGTCGTCTAATACATTGGGGGGGGGGGTCATATACATGGTAAAATACGGTAATGAGTAAAATAAGGTAATGTAGCACCAAACCCATCCACTTCATGGTCACCAATGGCTAAAACTAAGGAAAAGTTTTCTGCACAAACTTCAAGCTCTAAATATTATACCAGAAGAGACTAGGCTAAACCCATCAAGATCAAAAGCAACACAGCTTGCCAAATGGATGAATGCCGAAGAGGGTCTCCCACCAAGATACAACTCTAGTTAGACTACATGGAAGTCATTTAATAGAACTTGAAGCAAAATTGGAAGGTCAAAGAATAATCAAGTAAAATGGGGATACTTGGATACAGGACAATTTTTTTGTGGCTGTGGAAAAAATCAATCAAGGCAGCATTTATGTGCATCCAATTTATGCCCCATCATGTATACAAAAGCAGGTCTAGCAAATTACTGAGAGAATGCTATTGAAGTAGCCTACATCTGGTCAAAAATAGTGTAATTATCATAATATTTTAATTTGTTTTTAATTTCTACCTATATTTAATATATGTTAATAATTTTAAATTGTGCAGTGCTCTGATATGAGGAAGGTAGGCCGGCTGGCCAGAAGGAAGGAAGGAAGGAAGGAAGGAAGGAAGGAAGGAAGGAAGGAAGACCTGTTTTCACATTAATACCAACTAGACTCTAGCTGGTGAGCAGCTTCCATGATAATCTAGTGCCTGGCAGAAACTTTTAATATTTTCCCCACAAATGTTATATTAAATGTACAGTTCATAATGACCCAGAAAAACAGGAAGGCTGGCATTGCTGAGATGGTGCTCTACCATGCACTCTACCATGGACTGGAAGGAGATGCAGACAGAATGGTTTGGAGAAGCCAATATGAAGAAGGCAGTGACTACACTAATCTACTTCAGTTGTTAATGGGACTTAACCAAGTGGGTACATTTGGAAAATGTGCTCCAGGCTAGGATGTGACAGCTAACAAAGGAATTTCTGCATCTGGTGACAGGAAAGGACATAGAAAACTGTCTTAACTCTTTATTATACCACTAGTCCATCTATCTCACCATTCTCACTAATTGGCAGCAGTTTGCCAGGATTTTAGGAAAGCATCTCACTTGGTTCAAGCTGGATATTGTACAGTTTGATCAAGGGACATTCTCTATGAAAATCACATGCTTTACCAGGAGCCACAAACTTTGCCTCCATTACCCTATGCTGGGATGTGGGGCAGAGATCAATAGAAGTATTTGTGTCCTTATCCTACATAAGAATTTCTTAAGGGCTTGTGGCTGGCCAACACTGGAATCAGTTTAATTTTTAGTCTAACAAAGACAACTCTTGTGCTGTACCAGTAGAAAATTAATAAATAGACTACAAATTAGAAAAATAGATACCATACATAGGAAATGAATAGTCTTGTAGACTACAACCTTAAAGAAGATAATAATTTATGGTCTAGGAAGAGCAGAGTGAAATAAAGTTCACTCTTAGAAGAAGAAGTAAATCTCAAAAGCTGCTTTTTATTCTCTGTTCTGCCATGTAATAGAATACTTAAAAAATGTATAGTCTCAGATGCGAAGGCTGCAAAAGACAAATGAAATCAGAACAAGGTTTCTGTCTCCTCCTTTCAGTGTGGTGCTGGCCAGAAAATTAATAGTTTATTTGTTAATTGTATACATTTTGCTCAGCTGGCAAATGCCTTCAGGGCAGTTTATAGTAGTTAAAACCCCTAAACAGTGAACACAGTGACATCTGAAACAAGTTGGCCAGTTTCCATATTGAAATGTCAAAATATTCAGATGTAGGGCTCAGACTGCACTGCAACATAACACAGAAATGCAACTTGTGGGATTACATTGTTCACAGTGTCCAGATAAGCATCTTGTGGGATCAATTAATAAGAATTACTATTAATTAAAACTGCTGAAAGAGAAGTAGCAACCTAGTTTAAAAACTAAGGTTTTTTTTTAAACCACCTAATTTAAACATGTTATTTGCTCACATTTCTCTCTTCAAAGTAATGCATGACAAATTAAGCATGAAGTTCACATTTCTGAGGTGCAGCCAGGCAAAGGTTAAGGATCATTAAATTTTTATAGCACTCATGGAAATGTTAGATTAAACCTCTTCTGGCTCTTGGGCAAAATCTGAACATTAGAAAAGGGCAGCATATAAACCACGATAGTATACATTCACCAGTTTTAAGCAGCCTGTGACTTTATGGGTTCTTTCAGATGGACACCTTTTAGCATTACTGAATAAAAGAGTTGGCACAGCTATTTTGCCTTTCCTGCTTTAATGGATTATTTTGTGTAGTAAGAAACGTGACAGAGACGGTGAACATATGAGAGGATAACAAATGGGAGATGACATTTTTTGCATCCTGTGTATAATTCCATATTGGAGAGAAGGCAATTGTACCGGGCGGAAAAAACTCCATCTGGAAGTATCTAGAATGATCAAAACATTTCCTTGCTTGTTGAGGCACTCAAAGAATTTTAAAAACTGTTGCTAGTATTTGCTTATAAGTCACTTCTGACTTATGGTGACCCTATGAATTAGGGATCTCTGAAAGCTTCTGTCATCAACAGCTGTGGTCAACTCTTGCAAATTCAAAGCTGTGGCTTCTTTTTTTTTTAGTCAATCCATCTTTTATTTTGTCTTCCTTTTTTTCCTGTTGCCTCCAGCTTTCACCAGCATTATTTAAAAAGTATGCTACACAAAACCTTCTCTTACACTTTCCTCTTGGGTGGGAGGGTAAAAGTAGTGACTGGGTGAGACCAGAGGGTAGACTGGCATTCTTTCTTTCTGGACAACACTAGACTTGCTGTATACAATTAATCTGCACATTCTTATTACAGCACCAGTTAAGGCATGGGGGAAACCTGGGCAGTCCTGGAATCATGCAAGGTGGGGAAGTGGAAGGGTAACTCTTCCTTTCTCTGTTCCAGTCCCAACAACAACAATATAATTCTCTCTCAATGTGTCAATGATTCCAGTCTCTGGAACTAGAAGTAGCACCTTCAGAAAGGCAACAGTTATGAGGACTCTGCCTTTAGAATCACAGCTGCTTAGGATTCCTCACACTTGCTATCAACACACAAAACAAAATGGACATACGCTTTATATGACCTCACTCTCCTGCACTATTCAGAATCTCCCCCACCCTTTAATCTATAACAGCATAGTCAACGGCAGCAATTTTGAAAAGCATGCCACAGGGCAGCTTCAAAATATTAAAAAATAAAACATTACACAGACAATTCAGTACAGACATACAACAAAAGAAAATAATGAAAAATCTGAACAGGCACATTACAACCAAATATAAATGCCAAGGCAATAAAAAAATTACAGAATTCTGAAAGGAAAGAAGAAAGGAAGGGAGAAAAAAAGGATGGAAAATAAATAAACAAAAAAGGATGGTACTGGAAGGTGGCAGAATAGAAACTGTGTCTTTTATAGGTTGCACTCTTCAGATGGTGATTCATGGTGTTCTTTTCAGCCCCATTAAGTCTGGAAAGTCATTCTTCATCACATAAGACTACTCATCACTGATTGCACCTTAACATGCAGAGACAAACCAGCATCTCTCCTTTTTAGAACACATGTCAACAGTTCTTTGGATCCATTGCTACCACCTTGGAAGGAAGTGCCATAATTCTGGGAAAGTTCAGTCCTAGGGAGCTCCATGTGAAGATCAGGTAATGAGTGATGGACAAAAAAACCCTTTCTGCTTGAAATACTGAGGTGGCAGTTCTAGCCACAATAGACAATGAAATGGCTATGTACAGGATATAAAGCTTGGGTGTACTCCTGGATTCATCCCTAAGCTTGGATGCCCAGGTTTCAGCAGTGGCCAGGAGTGCATTTGCACAGCTAAAGCTGGTGCTCCAGCTGCACCCGTTCCTTGAGATGTCAGATTTGGCTACAGTGAGACATGCCTTGGTTACATCCTGTTTGGATTACTGTAACACACTCTATGTGGGGCTACCTTTGAAGACGGTTTGGAAACTTCAGCTGGTGCAAAACTCTGCAGCCAGACTACTGACTGGGGCCAGCTACATATAACGCACCTGTTACAAGAACTGCACTGGCTACCAGTCCGTTTCTGGGCCCAATTCAAAGTGCTGGTCATTACCTACCTATAAAGCCCTATACAGCTTGGGTCCAGGCTACCTGAAGGACTGTATCTCCCTATATGCACCTTCTTGGTGATTAAGATCAGCAGAGGAGGCCCTCCTCTCGGTCTCATTGCCAGCACAAGCACAGCTGATGGGGACACGGGAGAGGGCCTTCTCTGTGGCAGCTCCCAGGCTATGGAACGCTCTCCCTCGGGAGATCAGGATGGCTTCTTCCCTTTTACCTTTTCAAAAAAAGCTAAAGACCCATCTCTTCAGGCAGGCTTTTAACAATTACAACTGAATCTCTGAACCCCATTTTAGCAGATAATTTTAATATTTTTCACGTTTTCATGTTTTAATCTTTTAATTTTATTTTAAATCATATATTGTTTAATTTGTCTTTTAATATTTAACTTATTGTGTTTTTAATTGTGTGAATTTTAATGTGAGCTGCTTTGGGTTCCTTGTTGGGAGAAATGCAGCATAATAATAATAATAATAATAATAATAATAATAATAATAATAATAATAATAATAATAATAATAATAATAATAATAAAGCATTTTTCAGAGTTGGTTGCCTCTTTTTGAATTCTATCCCTAGACTCTTTCAACCCTATGTTTAGCTGTAGGGTCAAATCCCATTACTTTAAAAAATCATTCAGACAGTACAGCTATCATACATTAGGGAAAGTACTTTTCTGGACTATCACTTGTGGACAGTTGGGCCAGTGCTAATTATGCTACTGATTTCAATTCAAGTTTTCAGTGGTTTTCATCACTGTTTAAGTATTTCAATTATTTTCATTGCTTTAATGGTTTGATTGGGTAACTTCTCTTAAGGTCTTTTAAGTTATCTTAAGGACGTTTATGAGGAAAAGTGCCTTATTCCATTCTCCTCCATAGTATCCTGTGTCCAATCTCCCACTGCCAGGAGTGTTTTTCAGGATGAAGGAGATTACTGCTGGCTATGGGGAATGCTCTTCTGTTAACTTTCTATCTATCTATCTATCTATCTATCTATCTATCCATCCTCCACTTTTCCTACAATGAGCTCATGGCGGGATACATAGCTCCCCCCCCCCCCACTTTTTCCTCCTTGGGTTCTTTTTAAGGAAAAAGGTGGTACAAAATATTTTAAAGAAACAAACAAACAAACATACCCTATGGTCAGGTAAAGAGAGAGCATGCCGATGCTGATGCAACCCAAATCTAGTTAATTGGGACTTACTGGATTGTTGGTTTTACATTTGTTTTTGTATCTTCTACCATAAACTTTGACTAGCCAGATTTTACTTGTTCATTGGTTCTCTGTTTACTATTCTATTCTATTTTATTTTACTATACCAATAAAGGTATGATGATGATGATGAGAACATGAATGGCTGAAGGTCACTCAATGAGTTTAATGGGTCAGATAGGTCTGAAACATGGATTAGTCTAACACTGATACTTAATACTGTAGTTCACGGATATTACAATTTGTACCATATTCTAGCTGTAAAGACAAAAGAGGCAGTACAAAAACAAATCATTCAAACTAAATATTCAACCATCTCCTACCTTGGTGTAATTTCCTCTAACCCTGACACTGTGTTAGGGAGATGGTAGTAGAGCAGAGCAGATGGACTGGCAAGACTCTATTATTCGGTATGGTCTTGGATTGTTAAAACTGGTTTTAAAAAGGGCTCTTGGAAGTGTTTCTAATTTTCTTCTAAAAGAATGCTGTTTTTCTTTTGAATGGCTTTTAAAATTGTTTCTAGTATGTTTCTAAAAATAATATGTTCATCTATTTTGTTGTGCATCATTTTGGGACTGCTGGTGGGCAGAAAAACAATAGATAAATACTTTAAATAAATACATAAGTATCTTGTCTTAATGTGCTGCCATTCTGTTGCCAAAATCGGTCATGGTGCTGGTGGTAACTGGGATGACTCTCCTGCCTAAGCAGACAAAACCTGTATGTGCGGCTTGAAGCACCAGTGCTTCCAGGTAGCCATTCACAATCTATAGCAACCAACTACCAAAGCAGACACATGTGGAGTAATAACAGGAAGTGCATACAAGCAACAAAATTTCCAAATACAAGGTACAATACTATTCTTGTTTAGAAGAGGTAGAGGTATCTGTGCTAGCATTTCAGGCCAAAACAAAAGAAAAAAAACTGGAGGGAGGAAAGCCATGTATTCCACCATGAGCTCATCGTAGGAAAGATGGGATAGAAATCTAACAAACAAATATATTGTAAGAACGTTAACAGAGGGAAGATTTCTCATCCCTTGCAATCTCCTCCACCCTGAAAAATACTCCTGAGAGGTCAGAGTCTCCTGGCAGTGGAGGATTGGACACAATAACTTCATTATTCCATGGAATTCTTCCTGGATTGAACAGACTTGGGTGCCTACTCCCCAGTCCCAGAGATACTTACACACAGATTCCTCCCTCCCTCCAATCAAAGCACTAGCAGTAGGGCTGCAGGCTGTCATTGGCCATTTCAGTCCTGAATATTCTTTAGTAAACTGCCATGTCTTCTGCCATTTATTCCCCTACTATCAGTCTGGCCCTACAGAGTAAACAGGTGCTATTTGGGCCACACTGTGTTCTTCCCATAACATGCTTAATGAACATGCCTCATTCTTTAGACATAAAAGTCACTGGGTGACCTTAAGGACTGGTCACTCTCTCAACCTGACTGACCTCATGGGGTTGTTGTAAATATACAGGGAGGAGAATAATCATGTATACTGACCTGGACATAGTGAAGGAAATGAAGGATATAAATGTAACTCATACCTAATAAGATAACTTAATAAATTATAGATTTTGGTTGAACTTAGTTCAATCATCAATCCAAAAGTCAAAAAATCAGAGGAAGACTGAAAAAGGGCAGCAATGAAGGCATTAGAAAAGATCCTAACTGCAAGGATATGTCACTGGAGGCCAAGGCGAAGATAATCCATATTACGGTATAATTACTATATGCAGGTATGAAACCTGGGCAGTGAAAAAACAATTCATTCAAAATGTGGTGTCAAGAAGAGCTTTACGAATATCATGGAAGGTCAAAAAGACCAATAAGAAGGTTCTACACCAGATGAACTTTTAAAAACTAAACTGAGGTTATTCTAATTTGGACACACAATGAAAAGATAACACTCAGTGGAAAAGTCAATAAAACTGGGAAAAGTGGAAGGCACTAGGGAAAAAAGGAAGGGCAAACATGAGCCAGATTGATTTTTTAAAAAGCCTTTAGTTGTCAGGGCTTTTAACGACAGGACATTTTGGAGGTCGACAGCTCATGGGGTCACTATGAGGTGGAAGTGACTTGATGGCACATAGGACGGCAAATACATAAGAAACAAATCCTGAGTTTCAATTCCTGAGTTTCTAAAACCAACATCCTGGTTGTAGCTGGAGCTGTTGGAATCCCAAAACCTTTAAAAAAAAAAAAAGGAAAAAAAAAAAAGCCTTTGGGCTTTCTTTTTAAGCTTCCCGGAAAGTCAGGCTTTCTGGCCTGGAAGTTGCTGTTTTTTTTGTCTTGCTCTATGACAAAGATGATCATACCTACTTCTTGTACACAGAGAAGTGTATTCTGCACAGTCTCAGAGGCACTCTCTTAAAAGATTGTTGGCCTCATGCGTTCAAAGGCTGCTCGTAGGCACAGGCAGGCAGGCGCTTCCTGGTCCCCCGGCCTCTCCTCCTTTCCTTTCCAACGGTGTTGCTCGAGCCCAAATCGGCACACCTCGATGAAGAAAGTTCCCACGGGCGCTGGGTCCCGGCGAAGTCGGCATCCCAGCCCCGGCATCCTGACGGCCCCTTTGACACTGCAACTCACCTCCAGAGGTTCTCCTTCCCACAAAGGTGGCGCAAAAACGAGAAGCAGCAGAGAAACCCAACAGTTGAAACCCTGCCCAAGTCTTCTTGGGCAAAGAAGGGACTCCCATCTTCCCCGCATTTCGTCACCCCCCCCCCCCCAAAGCCTGCCAGGACCTCCCGCGGCTACAAGTTATAACGAAGAGACCCGTCTCTCCCTCCCTCTCGGAGAACATCATCCTTTTCTCTCCCACCCCACCCCACCCCACCCCCATTCCGCGCCAGCCCCACCATTTAGTGCACTTCGGAAAGCGAGCTCTTTTTCTCTCATACACCCAGAAAGGACCGTTCCGACGTTATCTGCTCTCCGGAACTGCCTCTTGCCGCAGCATTGGGCAACACGGGAGAGACTCGGGCGCGAGGGCTTGCCTACCGACAGAGCCAGGTCTCCGCAGTCCTCCTCCTCCTCCTCCCCTCCTCCTCCTCCGAGTGCAATAAATTGGTTTTTAATCTATTTTTTGGCAAACTGCTTCCCGGGCGACGGGGCTCCTCGACCGCGGGACGTCGGGACGCTGCCCCATCCTTCCACACGCGCTCCTCTCTCTTTCCGCTCCGTATCTCCGAAGCCGCAGCACCGGCTTCCCGCGCGCTCTCTCTCGCTCCTTGCGCGCGCGCGCGCGCACACACACGGCAAAGCAAAGCGGCAGGCAGACCTCGCCGGCTTCGGCGTGCAGAAGTAGGTCAGAGCCACGCTGCGCATGCTCGGCGTTGAGGCAGGCCGCAGTGGAAATACTGTAGTGCGGGCTCTTGCCCTCTTCTGCGTCTATTCCCTGCGGCTCGTCCCCGAAGGTCACAGGAATTGTTGGGATGGGCGGGCGAGAAAGAGGTGGAGCCATGAGGGGGGGGGTCCTCTCCCTTCCTGTGCAGGGAACGGAGAGGGAGATCCCCCCCCCCGGCAACCTGCAAGGACAGAGGATAATTTCCAGTTAGTAGCTGGACCTCGGGGGGGGGGGGGTCTGTTTTTAGGCGCCTTGAAAGGGTCGTCGTGACTGTCACTCTGTGGTGGTTTAGTCATTTTCTAGCAGAGGAGAGATTACCGCGGCCATTTGTATTTTGCAGGTGTGAGCAAAGATTCCTCCAACCCTTGGCTTTAGTCATAGCTATCCAGTTGTCTGTATATTGTGTATGCGTTACACCTGCTGGCCATAGGAATCTGTACAGTCTCTCCAAAGTGCTACTGTGATTTATTGGAATTGTTACAAAAATGGTTACAACGAACGCTGTTTTCTAGTTACTTTGAAAAGTTATTTTTAGGGACATTGAAAGGCATTTGTAGAGTTATTTGGACAGCATTTTTTCCTTAGCTTTTGTGCCATCTTCTTACCATTCCATTAGAAAGGATAATCAAGTGTAACAATGTATCACTGGAGACCAAGAGTAAGATCATTGACACTCTTGTATTTCCTGATTTTTACTGTCTTGTATTTCTGATCACTATGTATGGGTGTGAAACTTGGACAGTACAGAAACCTGGCAGAAGGAAAAAAAAATCCTGATTAGTTTGAAATGTGTGGGAGGAGAGTTTTGCAGATACTCTGGACTGCTGGAAAGACAAATAAGTGGGTCCTAGATCAGATCAAGCTTGAACTATGGAGGCAAAAATGTTGAAGCTGAGACTTTCCTACTTTGGGCACATCATGAGAAGACAGAATTCTCTGGAAAAGATAACAATGCTGGGAAAGGTAGAAGGCAGCAGGAAAAGAGGAAGACCAAATACGAGATGGATTGACTCCCTAAAGGAAGCCATAGGCTTGAGTTTACAAGAGGTGAGCAGAGCAGTTGAGGACAGGACATTTTGGAGATTGCCCATTCATAGGGTTGCTGTGAGTTGGAATGAACTTGACAGCACATAACAACAACAACAACATTCTTAAGTGACAACAGAAGGGATTCTTTATTTTTTTTCTTTAGTATTTTTGTACAGACTTGCAAGGTGCAATATCAGAATTGGCTACTAGAGGGAGCCAAGGACTATTTCCCTGCATTTTCCCAGCCTGCTTGTGACAACACTGGAACCTGCCAACAACAGATACCGCACTGAATTACTTGTGTGACTGAAGCTAAATTAAAGCTAGAGATAATCTGGCTGTTCAGCAGTGATGAGAGTAACCCAGGTAGTTACTTTAAAAATGTGGCACTTGGGAATGTTCAGTTCCTCCCCCTTCGGTAATTCTGCCTTAGTTCTCAGGTGGCTGTGGTTTAATGAAATTTAAATTGCAGTGAGTTTCACATCAATAACTTTTCAAGGAGCCTATGGCGTGAAGTGGCTGCTTTGCTCCCAACTTGATGCTGGTACGGAAAGAAGTGGGACCAATGCTTTGAAAAAACATCCATTCCCAAGAATATTTTTCAAAGTATAGATATATAGACTTTCTTGGCACTATGGAGCTTAATTTCTGATTTAAAATGTTTCAGCCTCGACAATTAAGCATTTTTCTCTATGTTTTGTAAAAGTCATATGATGTAAACCTGAAGGACTGTTCTGTTGTCTTCTTTAAAAGCCTACCTTTAAAAAAATCTAGATAATTATAAAATAATATATAATATTACAACCGAATTTAGGTTTTCCCTCTATAAGTTATTTTTATTTAATTTATTGTTCAACAAGATTCCATTTTGTTGTATCATTAATACTAATAATACTAACAGCAGCAACAACAACAATATGTCAAGTTGATTCTAATGTATGGTGACCCTTGAAAGGATTTCCTAGGTATGAAATAGTGGTTTACCATTCCTTTCTTCTTGGACTGTGCAGCTTGTCCAAGGCTACACAGGCTGGCTGTTCTTGAGAGAGGCAGGTACAGAGGGGTATCAAATTCCCAACCCCTGGATCCACAGGCAGGTCCTCCAACTCAGTGAGCTATTCAGCCAGTTGTAGACTTATCAAAAAAACTATTGTGGATTGTATCTGTGGTGGGCTGAGAAGTATGTTGCACTGCTCTGTTTCCTGCCAAAATTTACCAGTATGACAGCATGGTTTCCCCACCACTCCCCATTAAATGAGGCACATGCCCCGCACATAAATTGTTTACACATTGATTCATACTTTCTGGAGTGCAGATCTGTTTGTAAACAGTGCACATTCAGAATTTTCACCTTGTTTTGAAGGGAAAGGGACAATGCTTAAGGTGAAAACACTACCTTTTTGCTAGTAAGGTGCCAAATTTTGATGCACTGGAAGGGGATTCTTGGAGGATTTTTATGTAACAACAATGCAACACATTAATAATGGGCAACATAACACATTTCTAGCATGATTGGATGATTAGAGCACTGATAACACTAATGTCAATGTGGCTGGTGGGAATTAAAATGCCTTTAAAAATGCAATGTTCCAAATTCCTGTCCCATCAAAAAATCAGTGGGTGCTTAAGTGCTGAATCATATCATTTTGTTCAGCTTATCAATGGGACTTTTTTTCACTCTCTTGCAATCTGTCTTGTCATCTTCCTCATTAAGACTTTGCAGAGATAAACCATATGGTTCATTGACAAAGTGAACATACTCTCTGTCAGGGACACTTTGCTCCCCTGCAGTTCTTTCCTTCTGTTTGGGCTCCTGTACAATATAGCTACATATTCATGTAGACAATATTTAGCCTGCTTTTCCTATAGAAAAGTCCCAATTAAAATAGCTCATTCAATTAATGAGGGTTTGATAAATCAGTACATACATAAGGCTCATGGATTCCAACTTGGACTAACAACTGGATTTAGTCCAGAAATTCCAAGTAAAGAATCCATTGAACTGCAGTTGAGGCAATGAGATTTTTATTTTGTAATTTAACAGTTAGGCAAGGAAAAAATGCTCGCCAGCCAGCCAGCTAGACAAACAGACAGATAATAAGATAGATTTTTTTCAATGTTTAGGATAGGCAAATATAAGAACCTAATTTTATCAGCTTAAATTTTTTTTTGGTGAGACATAGATTTCTTATAAACTTATCATTTTGTCTCTGACAAATGAAATCTGGTTGACATATATGCAGAGCATGGGGTGGATACTTTCCCCCATCCTACTAGAAACATTTTCATTTATTCTCTCTCCAGTGTGGTTGCAGTAGAACCAAGATTATTTCCTGCAACAGCTATTATATTACACCTAAGGGGTTTTGCTTCCCAGCTTCAGTTTTGTGCTTTGTTGTAGATTTTAGTGAACAAAAGGTATAAACTGGGTATCATTTTAAAATGAAAGGTGGTGATCATTTAGAGGAAGTAATTTCATTTAGTTGTCTCTCCAGAACAAATGGGCTTTACTCATAATCTTCTAAAAAATTTTTTATCTGGGATCCATCCAAAAATTGTGCTTGTGCTGCAGAACCAGAGTGGAACTTCCTTCCCCTTGCAGCCTTCAGTGCCACTCAAAACTCAATAAGAGATGTTTTTCTTCCAACTGGACCAGATTTGGAAATGCATGGGGGGCACTGGAATAGAGAGGGCAATATTGTCTCCTTTTAGTCCCATTAATGGAAGCAGTTTGGACAGCAGACTTACCACTAGCTGTGGTGGCCAGGATTTCTGGGAGTTGAAGTCGAAAAACATCTGGGGACCCAAGGTCAGGAACCACTGTACTAGAGTAACCTGGGAGAAAATTATGAATCTCCCAACAAACTAAAAATCCCAGGATTCCATAGGACAGGGCCATGACAGTTGAAAAAAAGCGAAGTGGCTGCTTATATACCACTCCATAGCACCTGCAACACTCTTGGGAGGGGTTTACAATTTAATTATGCAGGCTACACATTGCCCTCACAATCTGGGTACTCAATTTACCAACCTCTGAAGGATGGAAGGGCGAGTGAACCTTGACCTGGCTAACTGTGATCGAACCCAAGTCATGAGCAGAGTTTTAGCTGCAGTACTGCAGTTTAGCCACTGCACCACGAGGCTCCTGAAATGCTATTAATCTGCTATGTTTTTGTAGTGCAGATGTGCTCTCAGACATCAAAAACTCTCCTGTTCCCTGAAATGGCTACATCTAGTTTTCCATGCTGACAATTATGCCTAGAACTGCCTTACTTACACAGATGCGCACACACACGTTTGTGTGAAGAAAAGATTGAGGAAGATTTAGTTAGGGAGTTTGACTCAGAAGATTTGTTCTAGCTGAATTTGTTGTAGAGTTATATCTGTGAAGATTGTGTCATCCAGGTGAGGTTATCTGGAAATTGAGTCATGGCAACTGGACTTCTTTCTTGTTAGGTTGAAATGTTTCACTGCTCATCCAAGTAGCTTCCTCAGTCTGAGGAGAATTGGTAGGAGATCCCTGATACATCCTCCACGTTGGTTTCACTTCCCCCTGGTCTGAATAGGCTTGGTAGATGGACAAAGAATGGGGGGGGGGGGATGAGTGAAAATCCCACTTCTGCACTCCTTCTCCACCCATTGTCATGGGTCGTTAATGGCTGTTAACAGTGGTCTTTCTGGTAGGTGTGGTCCTGATCTTTCTGGGGAGGGATGAAAGGGCAGCATGATAAACAGGAGACAGAGTATATCTAAGGGACACCTGTTGAGTGAAGGATTTTCTATATGCACATATATGACCTCCGTGACCCCTCTCTCAAACCACCTATCTTCTCGGTCCAAAATGAGTTGTTGCAGAATTTTGTTCTTAAGTTTTTAGTTAATTATTTTAATATTGTTTATAGTCTTTATTGAGTAACCACCACCACCTTGGTCTGCTTGACTGCACTATGTTTCTCCCCCTAATCCTATGATGGGATTTGCAATATCTCTCCAAACAGTGTACCTTCCCTCCTGCATTGTTAGTTACATACCTTTGCACAGGGTCCATCTTGTCTTCTGATTTCTTCTGGGAGTATCTGTCCATGGGCAGGTTCAGCACAAATATCCTCTCCTCCCTCCCTCCCTCCCTCCAATCCTCTTGCTCCACCTTTCTGATTTGCCATGCAGAGCATGCAGATGATGAGGGGGCATATTGGGTGTGGCTTGATTTAATTGGGGGGTGTTCAGCTCTTTACAATGTACTTTGCCCACAAAGTTGTTGAGGGTAAGGAGATGCCTCACATTCAGCCAGACAGATTGGATTATTTAAAGGGGGGAAGTGAGACTCGGGGAACACCCGCAGAGTGATGTAACTGATGACATTGTGGGTGGCACCCCCCACAAAGGGTCTGATGAAACATTTATCAAAATTCATTCTAAGCAAGGTTTTCTGCAATAATATGATGCACTGTTAGTTCTTTTTGCTGTTTTAACACCAAAAACACATTAAAGGAGCAAAGCACAACGTTCCATTAAAAAAAACCCCACTCAGGTGGCCAGTGACTGAGGGAAAGCTTGCCTAAAGGGAAAGGTCTTTGCCTGCTTGCGAAAGGGCAACAAATATGGGACCAGCCTGGCCTCCTGTGGGAGGGAGTTCCAAAATCTGAGAGCAGCTACAGAGAAGGCCCTTTCCTGTGTCCCCATCAAACGCACATGTGAAGGTGGTGGGACCAAGAGAAATCTCTCCTGAACACCTGAGCAGGCAGGAAAAGGGAGACACGACCCTTACGATAGCTTGGACTTTATGGATTAGAAACAGCACTTTAAATTGTGCCCAGAAACAGATCCACAGCCAGTGGAGTTGCTGTAATGGGGGGTTATGTGATCCTTGTGACTTAAGCTAATACCTTTGCATTACAGAGAAATCACAGCAAGTAACCTCTAAATTTGCATGAAATGTTTTTTTTTATAACAGGTAAAGATTCCATGTTTTAAAGCTGTATTCTACTACTATCTAATTCTTAGCTTTTGGTTCAGTTCAGTATTTTTAAATCACAGAACTTTTTTCATGAAGCAGGTCTGCCACCTGCTGACAATACTGTGGTACTGCCAATAATGCATTTTATTTTTATTTTTTATATTTTTAAATTAATTTTTTGAGGAATTTCTCCCCATAACCTTCAATTCCTTGGTTGTGTTTTTAAAAAACTTTTGATAAAGGAGACATTTTATTCATAAAGTTAGAAAGAAATGGGAGAAAATGTATGTCCACACTTTGCTTGTGTTATAAAGGCGTTCCAGGTGCCACATTCAGCCACCTTTGATGTGGTTTTTCCCATTGAAATTCCTAGATGTATTTAGGGTGTCTCAAAGGTCAAAACTTTACCCAACAAATTAAATGGCTAGCTCTTGGCATTATGTGTAGATTATTCCAGCTGTTGCATTATGCTGAGTGACTGCTAGAGGGAGCCAACACTATTTTGCAATGAATGCCAGTTTCCTAAGTTTCCTGTGAACATCTGTGGAAGAAATTTAATAACTATTGCTTTTGTAGTCTAGAATAATAAGCTGGGGGAAAGACCCCAAATTCCTTCCATTCTTAATCCTGAGCCACAACACACGTTGTGTACTTTGCTCCAGATAATTCAATTTTTAGTGGATCAAGTGGCTCTGGATGGAAATGGTTGGGGCGGACAGAAAAATTAGTTGACATTTCCCCCTCTCCTGCAAGCAGGGGCAGCAACAGAAGACAAAAACAAAAACACAAACTGAGAAACAACAAAACAAAACTCAGGCAAGTGCTTCTTATTGTCCCTCTCCATTTCAATTCCAGCGGTATTTCCTTTGCAAATGCTATGTGATGCCCTTCTAGAAGCCGGGCACACAACTTTGATATATCTGGGGCCAATTTTGACCCCCTAGAATCTATTGTGGGTTTTATCTCCCATATCGCTAGAATTTGGTGGCAACAGAAATTGTGTCTCAAAGCAAACCCCATTAGCTTGCTTTGAATGGGTTTTTCTCCCAGTTGCAGTGGTGTGACTTGCCATCAAAGTTCTGTGGTGTCATTGTGTCATTCTATTTGGGAGGACCTCAAGAAGAGCCTTGGGGCATTATCCCCACCCCTGCCTCTAGCAGTGTTATATGGAGTTCTAGAGACAAATGTGGGAGAGTGAAAGCACTGAGTTTCACAACTACATAGATTCCAGTGATGGGCAGCCAGTGGTTCTCCTTTTCCTGCACTGAGTGGGCTGTCAGGCTCAGGTGGCTTCAGCTGGGATTCTGAAATAGTGAGAGAATTGACTGTGGGCAACAGCCTACGAGTTCCAATCCCTGACAACCCCAGACCTGGAAAAAAGTAATATTTCTATTTCCAGTATGCTTTTTGAGAACTCTACTAAGTAAGTGTAACACCTATAATAATAAATTTAGATCTCCAGTGCTGGAAAGGACCCTATGAATCACTGAGTCCAGCTTCTGTCAAGGAGGCACAGTGGGGAATTGAACTCCCAACCTCTGTCTCCACAACCAGATACCTAAACTACTGAGCTATCCAGCAGTTCTATGAAGTAGTGGTTCAGCTTAAAGGGGTGGGACTAAGAAAGAGCAGGGCTGTGAGTAAGAAATTTGAATCAGAAAGCCTGGGAGAGCAGAAGAGGCCGGAGCTGCTGTTGCCATTTGGATTACTAAGGACCTTGCCAACTGGGTCTAGGTAAAATTCCTATATGTTTGTGTTGGAGGAGTGAGTCCACATAGTAAATTCATAAACTGCATACCTTTGAAGTGATATTTTATTTTAGGTTTTTAAAGATTCCATATGTGGAGCTGATTCGTTGAGGTATTGGACACCCAACCCAGTTGAGGAAGCTATCTTGGATTTTTTATCTGAATTTGAATTCAAAGAGATGCTTGAACTTTGCAGTTCTACAAGTAACTACTGTATTGGTGCTGTTGCCAAGGGCTTTGGTGCACAAATTGTAGCATTTTGTTGTTTTAATTACGCATGTTATCTGTTATATAACAATGAATAAGAAAAGACTCATTTTGTGAAATTGTGTTTGCAAGGTTGATCAATAGATATCTAAGTAAGCAAATAGTCTCATAGAACTTAAAAGTGTTACGTAAGCATTGTTCTGAAAATGAATTTTTAGCTGATCTAGACATCACAAAATATTACTATAAAAATGGTTGATCACACAAGTCTATTTTTTTTAAATAAAAGCAACAGTATAATATTTTAAAAGTGAAACAATGGGAATACCAGGGATGTAATCAATTATTTATTAAGCAGCTCATTTGGTGAAATTTGAGACACAGTTAAATATTGTTGAAGGCCACTCTGCTATCATCAGCCAATTCTTCTTTTATAAGTTCAGCCAATCTCTGAAAACCCTGGTAGGGGGGAGAAAGAGAACAGTATATCATTGTAAAATGCAAAAATGCTGATCAATTGTCAGGATAACATTAAATTGTAACCACTATTGTACAATCAGACTCCCTAAACTCACCTCTTTTATAGGAATTCAGAAGACAACCAAAGGCAGGATATTTTGGCTGATGTAATTAATGTACATTGATATTTTGGCTACTGTAATTGATTGAATGAACTTTTAAAATAACTATTTAAACAAAATTAAACAAGCCTTCTGTATTATATCCAAATATTATTCCCATTTGGAGACTAACAACTGGAATAAATTAATTACATCAAGAGAATTATGTTAATTTTGACTTGAGCTGTCCTATTCACCCAATGGGTCTACTGTAGCTGATGACTAACAATTGGATTTAGTCTGTAAAATAAAATAAAATAAAATGAAATATTCTGATAATGCTGTCACTCGGTGGGCAAAATCCTGTTGGTGTAGTTAAGTCAGCATAAACTGGATCCAGTGCCAAAAATAATTAATTTAAACTCACTGGAAGCTTCATATTCCCCCTTTCGGGTTCCAAGGCTCTCCAGGGTTCCCTTTTGTCATCGGGAGGCCGCGGTGCTTCAGAATGGGAGTGGTGGTGGTGGTCTTAAATAGTCAAAAATTACTGCCAGATTACCACTGACGGTGTCATTCCTTTTTCAATGTAATTGAGACTTCTACAGTTTTATAATTATGGGGTGCAGCCTCATTAAATGTTAGAGAAGGAATATCATATTATTAAAGCACTGCCTTGTGCTCCCTTCAGCAGTTTATAATTTATTTTTGAAAGCAACTAAAAGGAACTATATGCTTGTATTTTATTTCAGGTACATCTAACCTGCCCTGTGTCAAGGGTTTTCAAGGCAGGCACAGTCAGCAATCTAAGATAATTCAAACAGTATTAAACACTTTAAAATAATTTAACACCTCTGATAAAAGAAATCTGAAATCTGATAGAACAAAAACCTAGCCATGATCTTACAGGTCTCCAGCTGCTTAGATGAATGTTATTATTCTTATGTGCTGTCGTGTTGCTTCCGACTTATGTCGACCTTATGAATGAGTGATCTCCAAAATGCCCTGTCTAGAGATGGGCACTTGACTGTGTTGGCACATTGGGCCCACAGATGTTGCGTGGGCACCCTGGATTCTGCGCTGTGCCTCCTCTCGTAGGCTCCCACTCAGAGGAGGGGGCAGGGCAGGGAAGCCCGTGGCACTGCTTCTGATGGGCGCCTGTGGGAGGAGGTGTGGGTCTGATCTGCTGAACCGTGCCAAAGCACAAAACCACAGTAAGCGCCCATCTCTAGTCCTGTCCTCAACAGCCCTGCTCAGCTCTTGCAAACTCAAGCCTGAGGCTCCCTTGAGATGAATAGCCAGATTTTCATTTGCCACTGGAGCAAAAGGCAATTCCAGCCCCAGACAGACCTCCAAGGGAAGGTGTTTCCACAACAACAGTACTACAAACGCCAAGGGTTACAAGTTCTCCACCAATGTTTTACTCTATATCCAAATATAAAGTTCCATTCAAGTCTCTCCTTCCTTCCTCCCTCTCTCCCTCCCTCCCTCCCTCCCTTTTTGAGCAACAAGAAAACAGACTTCACTTGCCTGATCCATTTGTTCTGGAGAAGCATAAGAGAAGCTAGCTCTGACGTAGGGGCATGGTTCTGTGCCATCAATCATAAAATCTCTCCCAGGAAGCAAAGACACCTATAAAGGTTGATTCCTTATATTATTCATATGTGTGAAGATGTTAACCATTTATCAACCACAAAAATTTATCAACCACAAAACATTTCTAGCTGTATTACTCCACCTAGATTATCTCTGTATGTTTGCATACTGAAATGCATGGAAAGCCGGAGACAGTAGCAACATGGCATTGTCTTACAAGCAAAGTTTCATTTGTTTTGATGCCAGGAAGGACAATAGATTGTTCCTACCCCTTTCTCCAATGCTTTTTCCATTATCATTTGGTATGTATCAGGAATCCCCTTAATTTTAATCCATACAAATAGTCCAGCTTTAGGAGTATACCAATCTGCTAAACCTGGAAGAAAAAGCACAACAATTAAACGAAAGCATCCCAATGCATTTGTGTTCTTAAATGTAAATTGCATTACTTGCATGGGAATAGAGGACATTTTAGTCTTTCAAAATGTTTGCCAGCATCCTGCACCAGACATACAGTTCTCTCTCATGTTAAGCCAATTAATCATTGTCTGAGATAATCACAGTTAGGTATTTACTCATTTTGAACATACACCATCAATGAACATTCAGAGGGTTAGCTTACATAGCCTGAGTTGCTGCTCATATATGGATCCAGAAGGCAAGCACAAAACCGGGACATATAGCTGTTTGCCACTTTATTGCCCTCTGCTTGCTCCAGAGGAATGGCCTTGTGAACCGGCCCAGAATTTTAGCTTCACAGAAAGTGGTCAGACGAGTCTTCGACATAAGACTGGTCATTTAGTATCTATTTAGGAACTGAAATTGAAAAATTAACCGGAGCTGGCAGATGCCTGATTGACCTAACATTAATTACTGAAGAGGCAAAAGAAACATTCGTTTTGAAAGCAGAGGGCATGGCAGGAGCCAGTAATACCACCTGCTCCTTCCCGCTGTTTCCTCAGACTTCCTGCCAGGTAAATGTATATAAGAGGAGTTAATTAAAACTTAAGACAAATGATGGTTTAACTGTGTAGTCCTGCCTTAGCCAGATGTCCCTTTGAAAGTTTTAGATTATAATATTAATTATTGAGAACTGCTTGGAGTCCCTTTATGAGAAAAAAAGCAGCATAGAAATGAAATGAAATGTGACTGCTAGCAGAGACTGAGACTTCCTTTTCCTTACCCTTGCAGATCTTAGGGTACCAAAAACCCTGCTCCAGAGGAGGTTTTAAGACTCATGAGCAAGAGATGGCAGAAGGCAGGTGTTGCTTTGAATTCCATTGATAAAAGCAGTTCCCTGAGCAAAACAACCCCACTGGATCCTGGCCCATGATGAGGAGGTGGGGAGAGACAATTCTAAATCAAAATTAGCTCTGCTTCAAACTGAACTAACCTTAATGGAACCCAGGAATTTCTAATATAAGGTGCCTTGCTTCTCCTTTTGAGAGAAGGGTGGGATAGATATACAAATGATGGTGATAATAATAATGAGCCATGTCTACATGTAGACTTAGTACAGTTTTATTCCTGTACTAAGTGAGCTATGACCATGATGGCTGGGGGATTTTAGGAGTTCTAATTTCCAGAAGTAACTTTTCCAGGTTCTTTCAGGTATAATTTGTGGACTTTATCATGAAGCTTATACCATTTGGCAAAGGCCCATCCAGCAGTGCCATTCCTGGTTAAGTGCTATGGCTAGGGATAATCTCTAGTCAGGGTGGCTGAGACCAGGCACATTACATTCTTCTTAACTTCACAAAACTACTCTTTACATTTGAAAACTGTTCTTAATTTGGAGTGTACCTAATGACACGGTCAGTGCCACAGGAAACAACAAGTACCTTCATCACTTCCTTCCGAACATCCTGTCTTTAGTCTGGAAAACTAGACCTATGGACTTGACAGAACAATACTAGTCCTCCACAAGTACTGGTCAGCTGTATGGTTGCATCAAAGACCACATCCATCTGAGAGACTTCACCATAAGCAGAGACTAAGCAGAGGGTGCCTCCCCAATTTTGGAAGAAGCACTTTTTGCTTCCTAGTTCACTGGGACTTGCTCTGGAGGTAAAATGCCAATCATAAGGGAATCAGAAGTGCTGAATTCTCAAGCCCTCGAACAGAAGGCAAAGGAATATGTTCTGAGGGAGGAGTGAAATGTGGGGTTGAATTTCCCATGCTGCAATCTTCTATTTGCTAGATAACATGAAGGGTGATGACCGTAAGTTGTGATATAATCACAATGCTTGAAATGCCAGGTGGAGCTTTTTAACTGGATAATTTGTCTAGAAAACCCACTTTTCTTGTTGTACTCCGTCACTGCGTATGGGAGGGATGAGGTACTCCAGATTGGTTTTGGATGATCTGGAAGCCTGACTGGGATTGAGCCAGCATTTCCCAGTCCATGGGTTGAGAGCCCCTGGCTTCTCTGCTGCTGCCTCTCTCCAGAAAGTGAAGGTCAGACTAAAGAAGGGTAGGTAGGAATCATCTATCCCGTGAGTCACATGCACCCCAGGGCTGTTTCTGTGGCCTTCATTGCCCTGCGGGAGAACTCTCCTATTTTTTCATATTTCTCTCCTCAAAACAGGAGAATAAAATCTAAATCAAGATTAAGTCTAGGGATTACAATTCTCTTCTAAAAAATTGACAAAAATCAACTTAGGGGAAAAAAGGAGTTCGTTTGGAACAAAAAGTAAACTTCTGCAATTCCCTGTTTCATATGGAGGGGTTAGTGCAATCCCAGGAGGTCCTAAGGCTGGAAAAGTATCCCACAGACCCCCAGAGCTTGTCTACTCTTGGATAAATATTTTCTTTGTAATGTGGGTTTTTCGTGAAAGGCCTTCTGTGGGCAGAATCCAATATTGCAGATCAGTCATTATTAGAAGTGGAAATTCTTTAACTACTGAAAGCCTCTGAGTGCACAGCAGGAGCTTTTCTTACCTCATATCATTTGTAAATTATCTCGGGGTAATTGTTTTGTAATTAGTCTTAAGAACTTAAGTGCAGAATTCCTTTGGAGTCTGATTTATGAAACATGAAAGTCTGTCTGAATTCCACATCTTAAACACTAACAGCTGTTAGCTATGATCATAGGCTACCTGTAATGACTGTTTCTGTTCAGTGGGGTAAATTCTTCAGGCTATTGTAATGCGGCACAGCTCAGTAATGACTGTATTCTTTTCTATGAAAACAATTTTTGAGTTCTCTCTGTTGGAAGTGGCTGGTGCTGCTGACTGAACTCTCAATGTGATGTGTACAAATAAGCTGATAAACATCATATGCACTATAGAGGTACACAGAGAAACACACTCCATGCTGTTTCTGGCTATTCCAAGTAGTACTGTATCTGTTTGATCAAAATGATGACTCTTACTCATTCATTTTCTCACTCTCACATTGTTAAAAATCACCTTGACCTTTCTGTTTCTTCTTTAAATCTATACAAGGTCTTTTGCGATTTTGATCTTGGTGCATTGTTATATCTAATTGTTCATGAGACTGAGTTCACTGACCTTTTAGCCATTTGTCTGCTGCAACAAGCATTGCGTCTCGCTGTTTTTGGTAGAATTCTGACACTCTGGAAAAAATATATATGCAATCCTTAGAGAATAAAAGTGAGGGTCAGGAGTCAGGCACAGTGTGCCTATTAAATTCTATCCAGCAGATTACATTCTACGCTAAGAGAAGTAGGAAAGTAATTTAGTGCCACTCCATCTTTATACCCCAGAGAGCTATGATGGATAGATGTTTAGATTAAATGATAGCGTAATATCACCACCAGAACCACAAGCAAAGTGTCTCTGAATGTCAATTATTGTGGAATGAGAGATGGAGGGTTCAAAGCTTCCCATAGGTAAGTGAGTAACCACTTCTGTTAAAAAACAAGAACAGAGAGCTGTGTGATTCTTTACACCAACCATTCCCAACCTTTTTCTTGTCATTGCTATAAACACAATATGAAAGAAATATAGGTTTAATCAGGATTGCATAAGTCACATAACAAATCTTACAAGGTGGTGTGTGATGGATTGTTCCCAGTCTGTAGCGCACTTCAAATACCTCAGGGCCCCCCAGGTGACCATATCCCCCCCCCCGATGAAAATGGCTGCTTTACACAGCAGGTGATACCTCTATTTAGACCACTAAAAAAATTCAAACATTCAGCACAAACTTTTGTGATTAAAAAAAAATCACTTCCTCAGACATCCAGAAATGCTTGAAATTTTTCATTCTTGTCTTCAAGAATGAAATGACGGAAGATTTACATTTCGAGTAGAAATAAATGGGCATCTAACATTTAATCAATGAACCAAACTCCCACATTTCAGTAGAAGCCAACAGAAACTGACCAGAGGTATGATTTTTATTTTATTTTATTTTGCACTACTGCTCTCAGAATCTGGGAATTGTAGTCCAAAAAGCAAGTTCCCCAGCCTCTGACTGGATGATGCACGTGGTCTACTCTTTCCTGTATATATGAAACTGATACCAAGATTTATATTTATACATATAGCCTGTGAACATGCTAGTGTTTTCATACATTTCTTACCTATCTGCATATTCCAGGAAACCTTTTTGGCCCCACTTCTTAAAAAGCTCTGATAAGAGAACCTGTAAGATAAAGCAAGTAAACTGATGTGAAATCAAATCACGTCAGGGCAAATTTCAGTTGCTTATCTAAGCACTGTTTTAAAGATTGGGATTTTCTTTGTTTTTTTCACCTGAGTCCCAAGATCAACTAGCCAGAGCTTAATATAAAAGGTAATATACACAGAATTAAGGAATTCGGAGCCCAGGCATTTTGTTCTGAGTACCGGGACTGAATAAAGTTCACAGTTCTTCAACACTAAATATAAAATAAAACAAAACAAATCACTTGTGGTTTTCCTAAGCTTTCTTCATTTTCGCAGCATGGTTAATGTCTCTCTCTCTCTCTTTCTGTGTGGTGGGATGCATATGTGTGCACGTGCCAAGAACCTTATTAGAAATTTGGCTTGGAGATTGCCCTCCAGTTGGTTAAGCTGGGGTCACTTGGGAGTAGAATGCAAGGAGAACAAACAGAGAAGTGGGGAGGAATTTTTGGGTCTGAGTATGTGGTGGCCATGCTGGTTTATAATTCATTCTGCCTGCTTTGGGGTCATCTTGTTAAATGGCTGCAGAGCCAGAGGTTGGGAGTTCAATTCCTCCGCTGTGCCTTCTTGACAGGGGTTGAACTTGATGATCCATAGGGTCCCTTCCAGCACTTCAGTTCTAAGATTATTATATGCACTTGGGGGAGGGGTCGTGTTCTGCCAGCAGCAAATACCAACACGTGGGTTCATGGTCTTCTAGCAGGAAATTTGTGTGTCCTCTAAATTTTGGTGTCCTGGGTCAAAGCCCTGGTTGCCCTGTCCTAGTTACATCTCTCCTTCCCTTAATCTCTCTCCCACCTCTCTCTAGTGGGGAGTAATTTTGGTGTAACCATGGCTGAACGACAAAGTTGGAAGCCCCAGTCAATCTATTGCAAATCACTTAGTTTTATGAATAGATCTGAAACTACATGTTGCCCAGTCTTGTGTTTTATTAATATCTTAATGAAATAACTTGATTTACTCTGGGCAGCATTTCAGCTACACATTCATCCACAATACAAGTTCTTCCCACAATCTCCATGGGGATTTCATTTTCTGCAAATTCTTATTCCAGTAAAGCACTGTAATTTTTTCTTGTTTGTTTTTACTGAAATATTTGTCATTGATGGCTACAGAGAAATGTTATGCTGTCAGCCACTGACAGTTGGTGTAGTATAATAGTGCTAGAGATGGAGCAGAGGGATCAGGGTCAAATCCTCCTGCACTATGAAGTTCACTGGAGGACCCTGGATCATTCATAAGGCCTTTCACCTGGGCTGAATGCAGAGCAGAAAATACTGGTGATGGTTTCAAATGCTTATTTAATCAGATACAGATTTAGTGAATTTTCTCCTCTTCCTGTGTGGCCAGTTAACTCAAATACAACAGGGAAAACCTGAGTTCCCAGGTGCAAGTTTGTAGCAAGTGAATTCGCATTTTTCTTGCTGTGTAGTCACACCCTTAGTCTCAGATTCTCCCTATTAAATATATCAAGAATTTTGGGAAGTTCTTGCAAAAAAGAAAGAAAAAGAAAACAAACCTAAACTAAATTCTTACTCATTGTGCATACTTGATTATTTTTGAGTCAACCTCACTCAACTCAATGGCATTTATTTCTGCAGAAACGTTATAGGATTAAGACATACTTGTGTAAAAGTGCTAGTGTGCATCGTTGAGACTTCTATATGTAGAATAATCCTGTCTATCAGAGGTGCAGGTCCTGTTAGAAAGCCAACTCTCAAGCTGAAAGAAAGGACAAATGCTTGTTAAAGGCACACATCCTGGTAATATTTGTTATATAAAAACTTGCCACTTTGTGACCTGCAGTGATATATTTGAAAGTGCATATGCTCATGGTGACAGACCCCATAGCTAGCTCCCCCATCACTGGAGAGTCTAAAAATGCGGTTGCGGGATCAGTCCATATCAATAAATGAGGAGCCAGTCTTTGTAAAGCAAATGACTCTTGATTGCATATTCGAGACCATACCACTCTCAAATACTTTGCATCACAACTGAGATAGCTTGCAGAAATATAGTATTCCTGGAAAAATGAATTTCTCTCCCAGTTGTGAGGATTGTAGCTAAGCTCAGAGGGAACAAGGAGAGAGGTGGCAGATGATGCCATAGGCTCTGCTAAACAGAAGGTCCCATGGCTTTGACCCTGTGAGTCCTCGTTCCACTGCACTACTGGATCTGATCAAATTTTCATCAAGATTACGGCTTGGGCCCTGGATACCTGAAGGACCGCCTCCTTCCATATGAACCTACCCGGCAGTTAAGATCTAGCCAGGGGGCCCTTTTGAAAGAGCCGTCCCTCAAGGAGGTAAGAGGGATGGCTTGTAGACAAAGGGCCTTTTCGGCAGCTGCCCCCAGACTATGGAATGCCCTCCCGACTGAGATTCGTCTGGCGCCGACGCTGATGACATTTCGGCGCCAGGTCAAAACCTTCCTGTTCCAGAAGGCTTTTAATTGAAATGATATCAGCTGTGGGTCCGATGGCAATTTTTAGAGTATATATTTTAATTGCATTTTAATTGTTTTGTCTTTTTATTGTATTTTAAATGTTGTAAGCCGCCCAGAGACCTCTGGGTAGTGTGGGCGGCATATAAGTTAAATAAATAAATAAAATAAATAAATAAGATTATGATATTTGAACTTTTACTAAATAGACAATACCAGTCTGGACATCTGTAACATTTCTATTCAGATATTGTTGTCCCTTGATTTAACAAGCAAAGCAATGAAAATACTGCTGTAGGCACTGTACAGTAATGTGTTCATGATATAAGAGTGAATGTAAGATCTCTGTTAATAAATTAATATTACATTAAGATGCACAAAAGACTTAAATGGGTGCTGCCTAGAAAATATGATGGTCTTTTAACAGCTCATCCCTTATGCCTTCTTTCTTTGGATGGCAGCACCCTAAGCTTGCCATCATAAAAAATATAGTTGACATGAAACTCAACATTTAATCAACTGAATTATTGTATGCCTGCAAATTAATTTGTTGAAACTGCAGTTTTATTAAGACTTTTTTTGGTTTTAAGCCATGCCTTCTTCAGTTTGTTTCATGAAGGCTGTCAAATCCTAGCAAGCTCCACAGATAACACAAGAAACACTTGAATTTGCAATTCTTGTCAGATACAAAATTCTTGCCTGAAGATTCTTGGTGTAATTGTTAGAATACCCACTTCCTTTCCTAGTTGCTTAGGCCAACAGGTAAGATGATGTTGGCATTTCAGTTTGTACTCACCCAGAAGAAATGATCTTAGAGAAAGTATCACCTCTGATGACTCGGCCATCAACGTCCATTGAAAGAAATGATGGTGCTTTGGGCTTCAAATATAAAAGACTTGTTATTGTTAAAACTAAACTGATTATCTGCTGCCTTCTGGCAACAAAAAGTGTACTGCTTCAAGCAACAATTAAGTCCTCCCTATGCTATAGATGACAATGCAAAAATAGGCAACTTTTAAACTGCAAGAGCTCATAATGACAGTTCTCATTAACAACAATGCAAAGGACAATCTATAGCTACAGTATATTTCCCACTGAGAAAAGTCTAAAAATGCAGGAAGGTGTGTTGATCCAAAGAGCAACTCTGGTGAGGAGAACAGAGTTAAGCTTCCTGGTATTCATTGGGTGAGCAAAGGCTCAGTCATTGTCTCAGCCTAGGGTAGCTAACAAAGGATCATATGCTGGGCCAGGCCTCTCCTTCGAGCTCTCAAACATGGATGTTGACAAATACATTTTGGGCAGATGGCCTCATTGCTCCTGATGTAGAAAAGTAACACCTGTCGCTGTGTCCCTGCTTCATTCATACCACTGTACAAATGATCTTGTTAGGAAATTAACAAGATCTGGTGCATTAACATGGATCCCAGTGTCTGGCACCCAAGGCAATTGCTAATCAGAGATTGCAATTCTAATACAAGAAGCCCAGTTCATTAAGATGTTAGTTAGAAACCTAATTAGTTAAAGAAACTAATTTAGTTTAGATTAACAACTTATGTTTGGATTGATGATTGTAATGGCTAAAGTTTTTAATTCATTAGGTCATATATTGACCAAATCCTGTTGCTTAGCTTAGTAAATCACAACAGAGTAGTGCCATTGAATAGACAGGGCTTTAAAGAATAAATTCCTCCATAGGTTCCATTGACTTAAATAGGCTTACTTTAACTGCGCCTTATTATGCTGAATTAAGTTGCAGGTAGAGTAGGCCCATTTGACTGAATGGAACTCACAGAGGAGTTGACTCATCAAATCTCCATTGATTCAATGGGTTTACTCTGCTACAATTTACTATGCTAAGCAATAGGATTTTGGCCATTAAGTGATCAGTGTCTTTTGAAGGAAACCCTAGGAGAAAATGGCATACATGGTTGACTCTATTCCCCCAGTGGCATTCTGTTGTTTATTTCTTCAGATTGGCTCTTCTTGTAGTTTGTTAGCTTTCTCAACCTTTGCTTTCCAGCTGCCTTGAATTACAAATCTGACAATTTAATAGCTGACTTGGGATGGTAAGATTTGTAGTTGAATGCATCTGGAAAGCGCCAGATTGTCCTACAATATGGACGTAACAAGCTGTTCAGTTAAGATTTGTTACTGATCAACATCTGTCTTCTCTTCTTCCTCGCCACATATACTTATATTGTTCACTCATCCATCGTATATTGTGGACTCTGTCTAAATGATAAAGTTAATAAAGAATTACGTCTTTATTTCAGTTAGAGGACCCCAATTGAGAGTAAAACTGAAGTAGAACAATAAGTGCTCCAAAGACCAATCAGTAAATCAAGAGTGGAGAATTCTTAGGGAGAAATATTTTAAGTGCCTATGAGCATATGCAAAACAGAATAGATGCATCCTTTGCCTCCTGACTCATTTAGAATTAAGGAATATAGTAATAAGTGGAAATCTAACATCATCAGTAAGGAAGAGAAACTGAGAAAAAATACATCTATATCTATTGCATGAGCATGGCTCTGCTGATAAGAGTTGAGAAAAAATACTCTATCCTTGTTTTGTCTGTTGGAGTTATTGCAACCTCACATGCTGCCTTTAGTAGGTTTGGCTGGAAGGGACGTTTCTGGGCTGCAGTGACTGTCAAGCAATCCAGCAGTAACCAATTATTTTTTCCCTTCTCTGATTTTGAAGGGAGCCTTGCTTCTCTGCTCTGAGTCTTTTCCCCCTCTCTTTCAGTTTGCTGGTAATTAGTGTGTAGTCTGTTAGAGACAGTTACTTTAGTCTGGTGAGCCTGCTGGAAGTGGTCAGCAGTGAGTGTTTGCGGCCTGTTACTCTAAGCAGTAATGATTGTTCTGTTTACTTTTTTAAAAAAAATCTGTTTAACTGTAAGTAAATGAAACATTTTATTCTTTCTCTTACCAATGTCTCAAAGTGAGTTATTGAGACTTTACGTGTCAATTGATGAGAGAAAAGGGGTGGTCTGTTCTAGGGAACATGAAGCTAATTCTGCTCTGTGAGCACTTGTTCTTCTGCTGCCCAGCTAGAGGAATTTAGCCAGAAACACAAAACTCTGAAACATTGCAAACTGAAGCTCTTGTCTCTCCTCTGATTGCCCATCTCTCCCCTTGTCATCCTTTTTAATGATGGCTCCAGTCATCTCGCTCACAGATATGTACACTTCTAAATTTGTGCTTACTTCACTTTGTTTTCAGTTACTCTCATGCTACATTGCAGAAACAGAATTTAAAATGAAAGAGCACTTTTCTCACTGCCCCACCCCTTGTTTTCTCCTCTTCCTCTTCTTATTATGGCTATGGCTCAGATTCTTTTCTTGATTACACGGCTGGTTACAGTCACAGCAAAACACACAAATTAAAATCATTAAAATTGCAGCTAAATGCTAAACCGATTGGGACATAATCAAGTCACCATGTTCGTAGAGTTTGGCCTTTATTGGGTTAAATGTTGACAGATCAGTTTAATGAATGATTAATTTATCCCAAGCTCTGGAGCCAAACCGGAGAACAGACACTGTTCTTTTCAAAGATCAGTGTTCAGTACATCTCTCTGTCTCTGTGAATGTTTTTAAAAGCATGATGTGAGTGTTATTATATTATGTCAGGAATGGAATGATAGAGCAGATGACTTGTTATGTTTTGTAAACATGCTTTGGGTTGCATCTGATAAAGAATGGTTGTTCCTGAAATGCATAGGGTGTAACAACTGCAAAGTATTGTTAAGAATAAAAATTTCCTCTGTATATTCTGATATTTGCTTCAGAATCCTAAAGGTTAGATACCTTATTCCCTATGATGCCAGAACCATAAGACAGAATGGGATACCACAGGAAGTTCCTGCTGAGACATTCCAGAATTTTCCTGGCCGAGAAGTCCAGTTACATTAGAAGGCCAATGGGGTACTAGCACATTCCTTGGCCCAAGTGCCTGAGAAGACTTTAAAGCTTGAAGTGTTATTTCTTTTTTATCAAGAAGAAAGTCTACATCAAGGTATAACAATCAATATGTAGGTTTGGTTTTACCTTCTCAAACTGGACAAAATAGTATGGGTCATCTTCTATGATAAGAAAGTTGTATTCTTGGGCAAGCTAAAAGACAAACCAATAAGAAAAACATATTTTGTGAAATTTTATGAGTACATACTTTAGAGTTTGTGTACAAGCTGAGTTGATAATGGCTTCATTGAGATGCTGGAAATACTTGCAGTATTTCTGTATGCCTGGGCCAAATAAAATTAGGATGCTTCCAGGCAAGTCTTTTATCATGCAGTTCTTATTCACCAGAAAACCAAACCAAACCAAAGCAAACCACAACTAAAAATCTACTAAGGAGGTAAGCGACAAAATGCATAATCCCCTTTATTACAAAAGGGAATTCCTTAAACATTGGCAATGTCTGATTGTCACATCAGGAGCTTTCTATAAAATCCATAGTTTGCAAACTGGCTTGTTTTGTCTAGTGACTGATAATCAGGGGGATTAGCACATGCTGTTTGCCACTGTGGTTGTTCAGTCATGAAGTTTGTCTCCATTCAGGTCTCCAGCTTCTAATTACAGACTACCTATAACATGTAGTTTGGCTCTAAGATGGAATAACTGCAGAATACATTTTCATTGTTAGTGAGAGGAGCATCTAGAAACACATTAAGACTCTTGGTAAGTATGCTCTTTCACTAGTTTCAACCTAATGCCCCTGGATTTCTGCATAAAGTCCATCCTAAACAATTCTCAGCAATAGAAAAGTTGTGAATAGCACATAACTGGAAGTCTAAAAAAAAAAAAGAGCCATCTGAATGGCAGTAGTAAAAATATGGGATATGATTAGGTAACAAGCCTATTTAGAATTCTATACTGGGGGACACTTTTATTATCATAATTATGTGCCACCAAGTTGTTTCCAACATATAGGAAAGTATGTGTTCTCTAATTATTATGTACTCAGAAATTATATCTAAGTCTCTTCCTCTGTTAGCAGTCTGGGACCATGTTGAAGGCTACACAGTTTTAGATTTCACATGTGAAGCACTGTACACACACATTAACTCACTTGTTAGAGGTTTCTAGCATTCATGTATGTACAACTCATATATACCAAATAAACAAACAAAAACAATGTTTTGTCTTATGGTGATTGGTGATGGAAGGTGAGGGTTGAAGAGCAGGATGGGAGTGGGTAATTTGACTCTCCTCCTAAGGTCCAGTCCACAAAACTGGCCAGACTAGTCAGTAACTGATCAGTTAGCAGCAACTCAATTTTTCCCCAGCTTCACTGCTCTTCTCATTGGCTCATGATATACAGTACCTAGGAATATTTCAGTATCTTTTACCTCTCATCTGTTGCCTCACGTTGAGCAAGAGGTTAATTCCACACTTGAGAATCTTGTTCCCACTAGCTATTCATACAGTTAGCCTGTTTTGCTCTTCTCTTGCTGCCTTATTGCTTCCTCTTGGTTGGCTGGTTCCTTCCTTTTACAGCCCTCCAGTAAAGAGGCAGCCAGTCAGGTATAGCCTCAACTGAAAAACTGCTGGGACCATGGTCCCTGTCTTGGCTATAAAATGCCAGACAGGCAATAAGGTGGATCGGTTAGGTTCATACAGTGGTGTGCTCCTATGGTAACTTTCCCTGAACAGAGGAAACAAGCATATTGGGGAGAAGGCGTGGCTGCACTGATTTTAGTTGTATTTTTTTATTTGCTTGAAGGAGCATCTCTTTCATATTAGTCCTCACCTACGATCCAAAGGGGAATAGCACTCATAGGCATTTAATACCTTGATGAGAACCAGATTATTTTCATAACCTTTTCCTGGCTTCATACTCAACCCTATGGAAGGACTCCTTCTTTTTACAGATAGTCCAGTGTAACCTCCCATAAAATATTTTGCATCAGGGCAATCAGACTTTCAAATGAAACCTGTGTTTACCTCCCAGTGACCTATCACAAAACAAAATAAGCTAACTTGCAAAAGGTGGAGCTGAAAAAATCTTAACAATATCTCATGTAATTTAACTTGCACTCTTTGTGTATGCTTTCCCCTTTGCCCAGGCTTTTTGGTGCTTCTCTGTCGTATTTGATAACTGGGAAATGGCTTTCTTCCTTTGCTGTTTTAGTGAAGACACAGGAAAGCGATGGCTCAAAAGTTCTAGGAGGCATTCCTTTCGTTGTCACTGTCATAGTGTTGTCCCTGCTAAAGCGCTGCACCAGTCATTTGTTCAGGAAATGCTGTCTTTGTTTTGCTTGTAAGATACAATGATGGCAGGGCTTACCTGGTAAATCTCTTTTTTGCGTTCTGCTGTCAAAGTGCTTCCAGAAGGATTGCCCCCAGAGGGAACAGTGTACAGAAATTTAGGGGTCTTGCCACTGGGCTTGTGCATGTTGTTGGATTTCCACCTGGAAAGAATTTCCTTCAAGGCTTTTGGAATAATACCATGCTCATCACTAGGGACTTTGATAATGTTACACCCTAAGGGCCGCAGCTGTTTAGGAAAAGGAACAAGATGTTAGACATAATTGAATAATCAGCTCAGAGAAGTCCTTCTAGACATAACTTTTTTTAAGCAGTAGCTAAATGCGAAATCATTAATCTAGTCTAACACTGTTCTTCTGAATTGTTTTTAAAGACTGTTTGTCATGTGGAGGTGACAATCAAAAGGTGAAAGACAGATAGGAACACACAAGCATCTTTCCATTCACCCCCCAAAGGATCTAGAATCTTTGGACATGCAAAGTCCAAGTACTTAATCACACCGTTTTCCTGTAGAGTATGGTGGAACGTACTGTATAGCCTTAGGTTGAAAAATCAAAATTAAGGGGATTGTGTATTCCCTGTTACTGGCACATTTTCCAGTAAAGTACTTTTCTTAGTTTGCAAGTCAGCAGTCAAACTTCCAAATTAAGCCCATATTTATCTTCTGATGACCAATCACCAAACAAAAGCACAGTGAAAGGTAAGATGCAGAGGAGATGGAGAACATACGCTAAAACAAATATATATATTTCACTACTTAAGGAAGCACGACTGCTAAATATATGCTAAGCACACAATCTATGATGACCTGCAGATTGTATCCTGTCTGGGAAAAATATACTTCCAAAGTTTGTACAACCACTACTATCTCTATGCCTCACCTTCTCCTGCCAAGGATAAGAGGTATGGGGCCTGCAATGAACCAGAGGCCTGACATGGTGGCAGTGGAGTGTATTCTTAAGGTATGGGTTGAGAAACCCTTGCTACAAGGGTCCTCCTGACAGGTTTCAAGAAGCTAAATGCTTAGTTTGGCCTGGTCTGTTTTTAAAGAATTGTACAGGGGTCTTTTGTTCTGCAAGTGCCCCTATCAGATTCCTTGAGGTATTCCTTGTGAGGAGGAGAGGAATTAAAAAACAAAAGCTGCAGCATGCAAGTGAGGAAGTGGTGGACAATTGTTAGGATGAAACCCAGTACCTCAGCTAGTTTTGTAAACCTGAGGAGTTAAGGAGCAAACTGGACAATACATTTATCAAATTTTTCCCACAGGTCTTCATCAAATGGGGAAAGATGTCACAGCATATGATTTTTCTCACCTACACATTTCTCTTTGTTTGTGATTGGTGAGTGGAAGGCATACACTAGCTTAATTTGCAAATCTGACTGCTGTGATATGTATATTTCAGGAAATCATGTTGCTGGAGAGAAAACATGTTCATTGTATAGTTTAACACTGAGACTCATATGTGCCCTTTTAGGTTTGTGTCTGGATTTGTTCTCGCCTTACTTGACAAGCCAGTCCCACCAACCATTGGAAGCTTGTTACCACTAGTGCTTCAAGAAGGAGAGTTTGCACATCTTCCCATTTATAAGCTCCAAATATGACTCACTGATGCCATTGTTCCACTGAAGTTGGGTTCATCTAGAAGGACATTATCTCCTGGGCTAAGAAGCATATCATATACCTGCAACATAAGAAGAGAAAAGTTTCAAAGCATGGAGCCTCAAACAGGCTCCATGCATGCATGCATGTTAGTAGGCGCTTCCATCTTCAGATTTAGATATGAAAAGCTAATGTTTCCAGATGTAATAGTGATGAAACAAGACATCAGTGGGAGGTTTTTTTTCTTTCATTACTTAGAGTACAGGGAAATTATTTTCTGGATCACAGAGGGAAAGGGAAGAGTAAACCTCCTCTTTTTGTATGCTATGGTCCCAATCCAGAGCAGACCACCCACTTCCTTTTAAACAAATCAAAACAAAACCTACTGTGGAGAGTTGCACACTATGGCTGAAATCCAGCAGTAAGTCATAACTGGAGTAGGTCCATTGAATCGATGGAATTTGCAGAGGAGCTGACTCACCAAATCCCCACTGATTCAGTGGGCCTACTCTAGTTGTGACTTACAACTGGATTTCAGCCTGTTGGGTAGATCCAGATTAAGGCATGGATGGCTGGGTATTCCTCAGAAATGGATATGGAAAACAGACTTTTCTTCCCCAACAGGACTTCCACTCTCTATGTAGGATTCATGGTAGGAGGGGAGGGCTCGAAGGCAGTGCTTCTAGCCCTCTTCTCCTGCCATGAATTCTACACAGAGAGTGGAAAGCCCTCTTGAATGGTTCTATAGCAAGCGAAACAGAACTTATTGTATCCAGTTCTCATTAACTTTGATCAGTCTGTCCAATGATGAGGAACGATGGGAGTGGTAGATCATCAGTATCTGGAAGACCACAGGTTCATCATCCATGGTATGAGCTGTGGTGCATAAAGAAAAGGAGACTTTTTTTTTAAATCACGCAGAGGCACTTGCTATGAGCGAACTCACTGCTGGACAGCACAGTGGTTTATATATCTGGCTGTGGAGCTAGAGATTGGGAGTTCAATTCCCCACAATGCCTCCTTGACAGGGACTAGATTTGATGATCCATAGGGTCCTTTCCAGCTCTGCAGTTCTAAGATTATTAGATTACATTAGATTTCCATTTACAGTGGTGCCTCGCTAGACGATGTTAATCCGTTCCACGAGGATCGCTGTCTAGCGAAAACATCGTCTAGCGAAGCACGTTTTCCCATTGGAATGCATTGAAATCGCTTCAATGCGTTCCAAGGGAAAACGCAGTCGTCTTGCGAAATTTCCCATAGGGAAACCTCGTCTAGCGAGTGAGGGTCCCCATAGGAATGCACTGACAGCTGCACTGACAGCTTTTGACCACTAGTCGGCGCACTCCTATGGGGAAACCTCATCGTCTAGCGAAATTCCCCATAGGGAAACATCGTTTTGCGAAGCGCAGTAGCGCTCGCAAAAAGGCATCGTCTAGCGATTTCCTCGTCCTGCGAGGCAATCGTCTAGCGAGGCACCACTGTATATACCTTCAAAACTGGAGTATTCAACTAACAGAACTGGAGGACTGGAAGCAACTTCAACTGGTTTTGCTTCCACTAAGAGGAAGAATTAGTAGAGGTTAGATTCAGGGTAGAAACCCCCTCACAGAACACTCCAGTAGAAAAAAAGTAGTGGGGAAGGATTTTTTTACTCATTCCTTTCCACCATGCCTTCCAAAAAACAACTGTGGGGAATATTTTGGATCCAACCATGCCTGTACAAATACTTCTTAACAAATAACAGAAGGGGAGAAATTATTAGGGTAATGTCCTGTTATCTTCTATTGTGCCCATGAAGTACCAAACTCAAAATGTTTCCAGTATCAATTCTCCCATTGGATAAGATGGGTGAGAATTATCTATAGAAAACAAATAATTTAATTGCAACGGAGCATCAATACATTTAGTGCAATTGTGTAAAGTGATATAGCCATGTTGTGTTTCAAATCCCCCATACTTTATTGAGTCCATCTTGGCTGCCTGTAGTGATACATATCTTCATTTTTCCTTTCTCGGGAGGATACAGTGCTGTCGGTGGATTATGGATTTTCATCTGTAACTCATATAACCAAGACAACAATTCTTGAATTCTGTAAAACATATATATATACATTAATTCTAGGAATATTCATTATTTTATACTTAACAGCTGGATGTTTTTGCAATAAATATGTGATAAATAATAAAATACAAAGGCTTGGAGTAAGTTAGGAAAATTTGGGGAAAGAATATTTCAGGTCACTTTTTCCTTTACAGCCCTCCTTGTTCAGGATGCCCCCTCACCCTCCCTATAATGATGATGGTGGTAGACTTAGGATACTGCACAGACTCAAGGAAGAGGAAAGAGGAAACTTTCCTTCTAGGAGTGTCCTTAAATTAAGATCTAAGTGATAGACACTTAATGGCCCAAATACCGTTGCTTAGCATGGTAAATCTCACTAGAGTAGGCTCATTGAATTAGTGTGGATTTAGTGAGCCATCTCTTCTGTAAGTTCCATTGATTCAAATAGGCCTGCTGATGCAATGAACTATGCTAAGCAACAGGATTTTGGCCAATGTTTACTTAGAAACCTTTTTTTATATGAACTAGAAATTTGTTACTGATTTTTTTAAAAACAAACCAACCAACCCAAAACAGTACTTTGGATAAACAGCTGAAACCTGTTTCTTCAGCTGATTCCTATACAATTCAAATAATCACCAACTGTACTATATTAATTTGTTTGCACAGTTCTAAGGCAGCTAGACAGCTGTGTGTGGACTGGAAAAATGGCAGCACATATTTGCTTTTCACAGCGAAGATATGAACCTCATGGGACTTGCATCTGGGCTTCAAGGAGGTGTTGTGAAAGATGGGGCCTTTGGGGGGGGGGGAGAAACATCCAATTCCAGCCTGGCCTAAGAGTCAGTCAGAGCAGGTAGGCAGTGTACCCAGCCATCTGCTTAATGGGTAAAATCTAGCCAAGTTGTTACACCTCTAGGGTGGTTATTATGCCAGGTACAACTGAGCATTGCAAGAGTGAAATAAAAGCAGCTAGATGGAAGAGATATTTGAGATTTTGGATTCATAGGATTTCATTCTGAAATCTCAAGGAATGGGGCACTGCTGCCCTAGGAAAGTTCATTTGCTTTGGGGGTTCACCCTGACATATGGAAGATCACTGGAGACCGACCAATAAACTCTTGTTTACTAAACCAACCTTGGTTTAGAAAACAGCACCCTCTTCCTTTTAGCAAGTACTACATCTGCTTCCCACTATGAATTGTAGCCTGCACATCTTTTTCAACCAAACATCAAGGAAACTATGCGTAAACAGTCCTTCTGGGTGATTTTCTCCCTACACTCTCCTAGCTGTTTTTCTCTTTGCTTATGTCTCTCCTCTGTCTTAACCCCCAACCATGTAACTCAACTCATCGGTTACTCTTCTTACTCTTCCATCTATCTACTTTTATTTCATCCTTACAATGCTCAGTACAGAGCTCTGCTGTTCCACTCTTTGTTGTTTCATGACTCCCTCTCTCCCTTTTTCCATGTACCCCTTCACTCACCCATCCGTCCCTTTGCTTTCATTATCCCATCCCATTTCCCTTTGTTCTACTGTTCAGTTCAAGAACTGACACTACTTCTGCTCTTCCAAGTGTGAATGCCATCTGGATGCCCTTGTTTGCAGTGAAAAGCTGTAGTACACAGCAATACTGGGAACCCACAGTCATCCCATGAAAGTGATTGGCAATAGGTTCACTCAGACAAAAAAAAAATTATTTTGCGTAATACACTATTTATGGAGCTCATCATAAAAAAAACGTATCAAGGCAATATATGTCCAAATACTAGGTGTTGGGACAAAGGTGCTTGACATCTACATGCCATGTTTTAGATTTCCTGCAGACATCTGTCTGATCATTGTGAGTAACATGATTCCAGATGAAAAGAACCCTTAGTCTGGTCTAGTGAAGCTACAGATATCCTGGCTAACTGCTCAGAAATAACCTAGTCCATGCTCTAGTCTCCTGGGGTTGTTAGTCTCCTGGGGATAGATCTAATTCTGAAAATAAACAAACAGTGTGTATGAATTTTGATGAGTACCCCTCTGAAGGACTGTACTGGAGAGCTTTCTTCATCAGTTGTTCTCCAATGTCAATGGTAGTTCCATCACGAAGGGAGATACTTGCCGCTTTTATTGGGAAATAGTCAGCATTTGGCATCCCCCCTGAAAGCATTATTATGGAGGACATCTTCTTTGCCAGTCCACCTATTATTCACATAAGCAAAAGAGGATCCATTGTGGGAATTTGAAGCTACAAGACATGAGGAACTCTAAAAGTAAAATGAGCAAGACTAGGCTTTTATAAGAAACCAAAAGTGAAAGTTCATGTGACACAGAACATTTTCCTTTTACCAGACCCACAAAATATACAGTACAGACAACACAGAGACGATGTTGTCTGCGTTAACATATCCACTCAATTTGCCCTCTGTAAGCTGCTGCCATATATTGTGGCTTTTCAGTTTAGGATTTGTTAGCATAGCATGGTGGTTGAGAGATATATTTCTGAACTTGATTTGTGGTGGTGAGGGTGCAATGAAAATGGGAGCTTCTGCAGAAGAGTGGGGCTCTATTCAGGTGTCACTTACCCGACTCTCTCCAACATGCAAGCAGGAGAGTGCTGGCTCCTCCCTTCTCTGTGGGACTTTCTCCACTAGTAGAATGATGTGTCTGCTGAAGAGAGGTTCCTGCTCACTTGGAGGCTCTCCATGTGAGGAAGAACCGTCAGATTCTTGCTAGTGCCTTGTAGACACACAGAGAAAACAATGATGGAAAAGGAAGGGGATAGGAGTTTCCCTGCTCGTCTGTTAGAGGAAACCAAGTGAATAACACCTGAATAGGGCTAGAATTTTCACAGACCTAGAAAGGTAAACCTCAAGATTGTCCATTTGAATCACTCCTTTCCAGACTTAAAAAAAACAAAATAAAAAACCAAAACAAAACAGTTCTGGGGTCACATAACACAGATTCAGGTAAAAAAATAATTATAGATATAGCATCTTCCATGCCAATGTTTAAGAGAAAAAGAAAGGCATTTAGCGGCATAAGTGACACATAATGAAAGTCTATTACTATTTATTTCATGAAATACCTATTACTGGTCAGTAGATTGTAATGCTATATGAAAATTGCTTACTGTCAGGCTAAGCGATTTGTCCATCTATCCGATACTCACTCTGACTGGAAGTGAATCTCAGGTATGTTGAAAAAACTCCAACAACCTGGTGATGTCAGAGATTGAGCTTGTGACTCTTTGGATGGCAAGCATATGCTCTGCCATGAAGTATAAGCCATCCTTAGAGGACTGTTGTTTAAACTGGCAACCTTCTCAATGCTATCCAAGCAAGATTTAAGATTGCATGCATTTATTTGGCTTCACATGGAGCACAGCAAGCAAAGGAAGTGATGGCAACAGTGCAGGATTTACTTACTGGTCATTCTTGCAGGGTTTGTTTTCCTTGCCATACTTATAGGCGTGAGGAATTGAGAGTAATCCATTTTGTTGTGGTCAGCGAAGGTAAAATTTCTCTGACTTAATCAGAAAATTACAAAAAAATGAGAGAGAGAGAGAAAAGAGATACATCACATTTGCTTGAAGCTTCCAACATCTTTTTGTGAATACAGATAACATTATACAGATCATGTAGTGCTGTGGAATTTGTAGAATCTGCGAAATTTTGTCTAGTTATGCAAACTGAAGATTGTTCAATAGCATCAAAAACAGAAAAATGAAGGACAGAGGAGTTGGGGGAATACTTTAGTACCCCTGAAAAGTACAAAGTTTTCCACCAAATCCTTTCTGTATCATGATTTTTTGAAACCTCTCTTTATGCTTCATCCACTCATTTGTCAAAATGAGGATTTTTAAAAGTGTGACAAAAGACTCAGTTTTAACAACAAAACAGCATGTAGTTATTTTTGAAGATATCAATAGAACAGAACAAAATAGAATAGAAACTTACAATCTGCTATCTGATGCAGAGAAAAGGTCCAGAAGCTAACAGATGTTTGTTCTAAAAAACTGAAAATATTGAGATTTCTTCTGCTTTCAAATAGGGAACCAGAATAACTGGTGAATTACAGTAACATTGCAGAAGTGAACTTCTCAAAAGGCAAGTACGATGTAGTGTACAATAAATATATAACTCGAGGTTCATATTCTCTGTGTGAATTATTCATCCTTAGCAAACTTTGCTCAGATACGTAATCGTTTAAGTATTTACTAAAGAAAGCAGTGATAACTGCTAAGTCATTTTAGACTTTAGACTTAATGGTTTAATAGTGCTCTTCTGCTTTATATAATACTATTTTTTACTACGAAACTGGTGGTAAGCAGATCCTCAAAGGAGGAATAGCTCAACCTTTCTCTTTCTTTAAAAGCCCATCATTTCCCACTGAATTCCTGCCATCTCCAGACCATCATGGCCCCCTATAGACTGGAGAATTTTGGGATTTGGAATCGAAAAATGTAATATTCTGAATTCTGCCTGTTTGCATGCATTTCTTAAAGGAACTTATGTTAACCACCTCTGAAACACAGAAAGCATTTGAACAGCTTTAACATCCATGCCCATGTCCAGTGTCTGAAATGTTACAGTGAACCCTTCTACAATTGAATATTAGAAACAGTTATGGATACCAGTGAGAAGGTAAATGGAAGGTGCTGTTGATCATCACTTCAGTTCCGTATTCTTAATTTTTTAAAAACGTCTTTTAGACAAGGGCAACTGAGGTCTGTGATCTCCTCTTTCCCATTCTCTAACTTTCATGTTCCTGTCTAATTAATTTTCTCAGGCTTTGATTACTCAACCAATCAACCAAACAACATGCACATATGTCCAGTAATGACAAACTCTGGTTGCAACACTAGTTAATGTTTTAAAAGTGCTTTTCATTCCCCCCCCCCCCCCAAAAAAAAATGCTTTCAAGGACATTGAGTCTCATGTCTAAAATGGCCTAATTGCATCACTGGAATTTACACATCTTTGATCGCATGCAGTTTGTTCTTTATGTTTAATTTGAATTTTAGGGTCAGGTTAAGAGGTCTGTAATCAAAGTCACTGCTATGCAATCAAAGTAGAAGTATAACGAAAAGCTTCGTTATATTTAACCACACTACCTAACACCAAATTAATGGAGACCTGAATCTTCTCAATAACTTTTCACAGTCGCTTTACTTTTATTAGGCAATCTGATCAAACGCCACAGCTGCCTTATCACTGAACCCCAGGTTGAACTTTGCTTCTACATTTGGTTTTAAATAGCTGCATACCTAGTGATTTGTTGCTTATCTTGGAGACTGCAAAAGCAATATCCAGCTATCTAGCCAATGGGCCACTTTCAGACTATTAAGGTGGAAAGTGTTATTCCATCCCTTAACATGTCTTGTGAGTATTGGTTCTTCCTCATATCTCCCTTTCAAATCTCCTTTTGCAGATTTTTTCATGTTCAACAAAATGTACCATGATCCAAAGAAATGGAAGTCTCATGGAAATGACTGTTGAGCTGAAACAGGAGTCTCATTTTGTGAATGGTTTAGTTCAACAAAATTTCCCCTCTCCTAATGATGACTATGAATCCCCAAGCGATGTTCCTTCCATACTAATTATATAAAGCCTCACTTGTCTAAACCTTGCACAAGAACAGAAGGAACTGTAAATTTATTTCACAAAATACCTTGGCAAGAGATGAAGTATCTTGTGGAACTCGACAAGAGAAAGGAACAAGAACTATTTGGATGCATGTGTGCAAAGTAAGCAAATTTGCATTAAAGTGTTTTTATTAAAATGATGTAGATTGTGCAAAATGATAATGGCTACTGATTTGTTACATGGGTTTGAAATACTGAAAGACTTGCTGTCTTTTTACACTATTGGCCAGTTGTTCTGTGCCTGCTATCTCCGTATGCTTTGCTTCCCAAGTAGAAAGGACACCCATTTTGCACAGAGGCAGTTTATGCAGATAACAGAGACCTTGGTGAGAAATAGTACTGCTTGTTTCATTCTTGCCTACAGGTGAGCAATCCTGGTGCATGGGCTTGAAAATTCCTCATCAGGTTGTCTTGTCAACTTCTAAATCAATGAGAATGAAGTATTCAGTGAGTATTCTTTATATCCTTAGCCCAAACGAATTATTCCTACCGTTTCCCCTAAAATAGGACCTAACCTGAAAATAAGCCCTAGTATGATTTTTCAGGATGCTCATAAGCCCTACCCCAAAAGTAAGCCCCATTTAAGCGAAACCCCGCCCTCCACCATTGTGCAGCAACCAGAAAAAGATGACATGACTGAATAAATGTAGATTGTTGTACATGAAAAAAATAAAACATCCCCTGAAAATAAGCCCTAATGCGTTTTTTTGGAGCAAAAATTAATATAAGACCCTGTCTTATTTTCGGGGAAACAGGATAACTATGTCCCTATACTAGAGATGAAGAAGAATAAGTCTGTCCATAGTCCTGGTGGGAAATGACAGTATCAGTGAAACAGGACTTGAAGATGGTACTAGCTGCTATCTTGGCCATTGGCAGCACATTCTCTCTTCCACCATTCAGCATAAAGATAGCTCGAAAGCTTCATTTATTTATTTTATTTATTTTATTTATTGCACTTATATGCCGCCCATCTGGACATTGTCTACTCTGGGCGGCTCACAACAGACAAAATAAAAACAATTAATATATAATAACTATTTATCAGCAATATACAATGATAACAATAGTTCAAGATGGGATGAAAAAATAAATTAAGTAGTGCCTGGAGGGAAGGCCTGTCTGAATAACCAGGTCTTAAGTTGGTTTTTAAAGATGCCCAGTGAGGGAGCCAAACGGATCTCGGAGGGGAGTTTGTTCCGAAGAGAAGGGGCCAGTGCCGAGAAGGCCCGGTGTCTTGTTTTTTCTTTCCGGACCTCCCTTGGCGTTAGGCCCCTCAATCGCCCCCCCCTGACTAGATCGAGTGGTGCGGGTAGATCTAGGTGGGAGGAGGCGCTCCGCCAAGTATCGAGGTCCTAAACCATTTAGGGCTTTGTATGTAATCATTAAAACTTTGAAATTGATGCGAAAGCGAACGGGCAACCAATGCAAGGCGGCCAGAGTGGGAGTGATATGTTGGTATTTCCTCACTCCACTGAGAAGTCTGGCCGCCGCATTCTGCACCATTTGTAGCTTCCGCATCAATCTCAAAGGTAGCCCCACGTAGAGCGCATTACAGTGGTCTAATCTCGAGATTACGAGTGCATGGACCAAAGTGGTGAGCGCCCCAACATCAATACCAAACCTTCATGTCTGCAGGTTTGGTATTGTCAAATAGATAAACCTGGCTGGCTTTGTGATGCTGCAATACTATTACGTGCATGATGTGCTCTGCGAGACAACACATATTTAATGTAAAAAAAAAATGGGATTAAAGTACCAGCAGATCATGTGGAAATGGCAGCAAAGAGGCATAAAAATAGTAGATGAGGGGATGGAAATTTTGGAAAAAGGTGTGAGGGAAGATTCCTCTCACAATGGCAGCGATTACAGAAAATCATGAACCTCAGGAAATGCAGTTACTTAACCATGTGCACAACTCGTTTGATTTTATTTTGATCTAGATTTATGCAATTCTTGGTTTGAACTTATGTGGTATAACATTGACTTAAGAAGATCAGTCATCAATACTCAGATTCTGCAACAATGTCATGTTTGCATATTCCTTATTTCTTGTTCCTTATTACAGTTTTCAAAAATATGCTTTTCTTTTCCCTCCTTCTCCTTCTCTGTCTCTTTTCCTCCAATTTCGGAGACATGGCAGAGCAAGGAAGATGGGAACTAATGCACTGAAGACCTTAGCCATCAGAGGTCTTCTGTCATTCATGTAGAGATCTAAATATTATATCACGAAATGTTTGAAAGTAAACCAAATCTAGGACTGAGATATGTCCCAGTTGATTATTGGCGCATCCAGGTGACTTGACCGGCAGCATTGAGATAACTGTTGTTATATGAAGGTGTAAAAGTTAAAAGTAATGCATTAAAGCTCTCGCTTTTTTCAGGAACAAAACTCTATTTTCCTTTCATGTAAAACAGAAAACAGGTTCTAAATTGCAACAAATGGCATGTTAAAAATTATAGCTATAGAAAACACATCAATGATGTATATCTTCCTTCAGACAGTTGTTTTCATGTGGACAGCTCATGTAAATCATTTTTAATTGGGTCCTGGGCATAAGAAAAATTGCCAAGTAATATTTCTCTATCAGAGTTTTGGTATGATTAACAAATTTTTGAAAGATCTCAACAGATAATACAGCAGAAACATCGATATGCAGAACAGTGATAGATAATGCAATGTCTAGTGAGAGAATCTGGTTATTAAAGTTTGATGATGTTTTTAGTTAAAGGCGCCTACGTGGCTGTCACTGGTCATTATTAATTTTCTAAATATATGTTCTATTTGTGGCCCATATAATAAGGCTGCAACCCTCTACACACTTTCCTAGGAGTAATACTTAGTGCAGAGGTCCCCAACCCCCGGTCCGCGACCCGGTGCCGGTCCGTGGCCTGAGCTGGACCGGGCCGCAAAGACAGACCTCCCACCCCACCCCCCCGCACGTACTCACCCCCGCACAGCCTGTTTGCGCCTGCGTGCTCCAGCGTGCCGGTGCGAGCGCCGCACCGCTGTTCGCGCATGCACCCAAGCGCACCCGTGCCCGCCGTTCGCGCATGCGCCTGAGCGCGCCTGTGCCTGCCGTTCGCGCATGCGCACGAGTGCGTGCTCGTTTGTGCGCGCACGAGTGCGCTCATTCGCGCATGCGCACAGGGGGTGCCCCGCCTTCCCCAGCCGGTCTGTGGGGTGAAAAAGGTTGGGGACCCCTGACTTAGTGAACTCAGCGGGATTTACTTCTGAGGAGGCTCGGCTGCAAAAGCGCTGTAAATGAGTGGAGAGCCAGCTTCTATGTGCCACAACATATTGCAGGGATTGCAGTACTCCATACTAGTGTGGCAGCTTTCCAGAAAAGGGTGTCAATGGCCTGATCCATGGCACAATTAGAGACCTGATGAGATGGGCAAATTGGGATTTGCATAAAGCCACCCAACTCACATGCAATGAGATTAAGTTTAAGCAATGAGGAATCGAAGCAGAGACTCTTTAATTAGCAGCTGTCTACCACTGAAGGTTACGGCATGCCCCTCATGCGGATGTAACTTACGTATTCTTGTCATTTCTTCAAAACTTTTGGATTTTCTTTCACCTTTATTCTAACAGACTGAATGGGCATTCTTCTGCTGAATGTTTCAGAAAAGTGAACCCCCGAGAGTAGTATGAGTCACTTTGCTCAACAATTTTGCCAAATAGGCTTAAGGTCTTCTACTGAGAATCCTCATTTTAATCGTGTAATTAATACACAACAATTCTTCTTCATTTTATGAAATACTTCTTTGACCTCACAGACCCACTTGGATTATGTAATCTGAAAATAAAAATACTACTATATGGTTCTCTTATACACCTATCTATCAAATGAAAGGGACAGAGATCAATGGGAAGAACAAAGGCAAAGATGTAGTCCTGCTATTTTTCATCCAGTGGCTAACAGCAGCAGCCTTCCTCAGCGGTACCTTGCAGTGCAATCTATACATGTCTATTGGGAAGTGATTCCCCAATGGCTTATAACCATCAGTGGTATGGCATCCCTGAGGAGTGGGATCACTCTTGCACTTCCCACACGACTCTGGAGTAGATTGGAGAGGCAAGTTGCAAAGGGCTCCAGAAGGAAGGAGGAGAATGGAACTTCAGCGTAAATCTTGCTTGTGCAACACTGGATTATCACCTGTTATGTTTAATGGGCCATACTTTCAGGGATGTGGCCTTGATCCTAGGTCTATGATTATAAAACTCAATCTGAGTTTTTATGGGAAAGCTTTGCACAGAACCTTGCCCCCCACACTAGTTGTGGCATCAGCTGCAGCCTTTAAATCTGTAGAAAGGACACATTGCATTCCAGGATAGAACAGTTATCAATAATTGGTACAATAACAAACCCCCAAACAGTTGCCAAAACAGACCCAAACTCATTTGTTGTTTGTTGCAATATATATATTATTTTATTAGCCCAAAGCCTCCAATCTACAAAGTAAATTATTTTTAAGTTAAAATGTGTCTTAATTTTAAGTGTTGAACTACTACATTCATGTGGAACATAGTTAATTCATAATATACAGACAGATTAAAGGGGGTAGGTTTTACAAACTAATTTCATTCCAGCAAAAGTTAATAAGACTTTGAAATTACAGTACTCATATTCAGGCAGAATGAAGAGAGACAGAGAACAGCAGTGCTCTGAAGCCCAAAAGTTATGAAATTCTTTGCTGGCAGGTGGTGTTTCATTCATTGAGGAGAATGTTCCCATGGCAAGAAATGCCTTTTTAACTACTTTACTATATTCTCAGATGTTAATAGATAGCCTTAAATTAAGGCTGTATGAGAAGTAGTATGAGAAAAAAGTGAAGGAGGTACATTTCTGATGGTTGGAAACCCAAGTGCTACAAAAGCTGGAGATTTCCCCAAACACTGTGCTGTTTCCTCAGGAGTTTCCCTTTGGTAAAATGATCATACAGCTTCTTTGATAAGTTTAGCCAACCGTTGAAAACCCTGTAAGAGAAATTAGTAGCATGAACAATACCAGGAGGAAAAAAATCCTTGGTGATGTGATGGTTACTGTGTTGGATCACAGAAGTGAGTACACCCCCTCACATTTCATAAATATTTTAGTATATCTTTTCATGTGACAACACTGAAGAAATTACACTTGGCTACTGTGACGTTCACCCTCGTGGCCTGTTTGTCTCACTAAACACAGAGCTCACAAAGGCAAACCACACCTCTTGACACGCTGCCACCAGTTGATCTCCTTATCAACTTACTTTACTCAGAAAAGATGAAGGTCCATTCAGTACTGACTTTTTAATAGAACAGGTTTATTGATTACAGTTGGTTTCTGGAACAATTCATAGGCACAATCTTCAAGTTTCATCAAGCTTCAATAGTAACCTTCTATAGTAATTATCACAGTTTCCACTCAGACTAATCACTCCTCAGACCCCAAACTATCCTTCTCTCTCAGATTCCTAACACAGACTCTCCCTGACTCCAACTAACTAACTCTCTCCTCTCAGGCTCCGCCTTTTAACATCTCCTTTGGCCCCGCCTCTTCCACATTAACATATACCATGAATAATTCATAACTTACAATGCATAACTTAGGGTGTTCGCCACAGCTACAATGTAAAGCAGTGAGTATACAGCTTGTATAACAATGTAAATGTGCTGTCCCCTCAAAATAACGCAACACACAGCCATTAATGTCTAAACCGCTGGCAACAAAAGTGAGTACATCCCTAAGTCACAATGTCCAAATTGGGCCCAAGTAGCCGTTTTCCCTCCCTGGTGTCATGAGACCCATTAGTGTCACAAGTCTCAGGTGTGAAGGGGGAGCAGGTGTTATTGCTCTCACTCTCTCAGACTGGTCACTGGAACTTCCATATGGCACCTCATGGTATTGAACTATCTGAGGGTCTGAAAAAATGAATTGTTTCTCTACATAAAGATGGCCTAGGCTAAGAAGATTGCCAAAACCCTGAAACTGAACTGCAGCACAGTGGCCAAGACCATACAGCAGTTTAACAGGACAGGTTCCACTCAGAACAGGCCTCGCCATGGTCGACCAAAGAAGTTGAGTGCCTGTGCTCAGCGTCATATCCAGAGGTTGGCTTTGGGAAATAGATGTATGAGTGCTGCCAGCATTGCTGCAGAGATTGAAGGGGTGGGGGGGTCAGCCTGTCAGTGCTCAGGCCATATGCTGCACACTGCATCAAATTGGTCTCCAGGGCTATCGTCCCAGAAGGAAGCCTCTTCTAAAGATGATGCACAAGAAAGCCCACATACGGTTTGCTGCAGACAAGCAGACTAAGGACATGGATTTCTGGAACCATGTCCTGTGGTCCAGTGAGACCAAGATAAACTTATTTGGTTCAGATGGTGTCAAGCGTGTGTGGCGGCAACCAGGTGAGGAGTACAAAGACAAGTGTGTCATGCCTACAGTCAAGCATGGTGGTGGGAGTGTCATGGTCTGGGGCTGCATGAGTGCTGCCAGCACTGCGGAGCTACAGTTCATTGAGGGAACCATGAATGCCAACATGTACTGTGACATACTGAAGCAGAGCATGATCCCCTCCCTTTGGAGACTGGGCCGCAGGGCAGTATTCCAACATGATAACGACCCTAAACACACCTCCAAAACGACCACTGCCTTGCTAAAGAAGCTGAGGGTAAAGGTAATGGACTGACCAAGCATGTCTCCAGACCTAAACCCTATTGAGCATCTGTGGGGCATCCTGAAACGGAAGGTGGAGGTGCGCAAGGTCTCTAACATCCACCAGCTCTGTGATGTCGTCATGGAGGAGTGGAAGTGGACTCCAGTGGCAACCTGTGAAGCTCTGGTGAACTCTATGCCCAAGAGGGTTAAGGCAGTGCTGGAAAATAATGGTGGCCACACAAAATATTGACACTTTGTGCCCAATTTGGATATTGTGACTTAGGGGTGTACTCACTTTTGTTGTCAGCGGTTTAGACATTAATGGCCATGTGTTGCGTTATTCTGAGGGGACAGCACATTTACACTGTTATACAAGCTGTATACTCACTGCTTTACATTGTAGCCAAGTGTAATTTTTTCAGTGTTGTCACATAAAAAGATATACTAAAATATTTATGAAATGTGAGGGGGTATACTCACTTCTGTGATATACTGTACATGAACACATGCACAGAGGCTGAAAGCTGTGAGAGGAAAATACTGTGAGGAAAAGAGCCATTTTTGCTGAGATCAGCAATTTCCAATGGGACCCCACCCCCTTCTTTTTAATTTTTTTAAAAAATTTTTCAAAGTGACCATGTGCTAACTTTAACAAGCAGGTTTTTAAAAAAATGGAAAAACTGTTTGCAGGAGGGGAGAAACAGATACTCAGTTGAGAAGAACTGCAATAATAGTGCATGCTACTGCCAACATCCCCATGATGGCCCCTCTGCATCAAGAGAGATGACCACACACGCCAGAAAGTGGAGAAAAGCGATGCCAGCTGGAGCAAAATAAACTACCCCTAGTTGGTGGAACAAAATCAGATGATTCCCAATTGAAGAAGATTGGGCTTCCCCATGCTTAGCTTTATGTCATGTAGTTGCTAGTTTTTACTTTGTTTTTAACCATGCCAAATACAGTGCAAACCATAATGTAAACTGTGGCAGTCATGCTCTTATTTTACAGGGTTGTTGTGAGGAGAAAATAAGGAGGATGGGCAATGTTTCCCTTGAATTCCTTTGATGCAAGCCAAGATATAAATATAACAATTAAGAACAAGCCAATTAAGTGAGGGCACAGAATCTGCATGTAAAAGAGCCATGCAGTGTTCCATACAGCTTTTTTTACCCATCTCCTCTACCAATATGAGTTTATGAACACATGCACAGGAAACTTGAGATTGCCATTCCAGGGAACAGGAGGATCATGTATGCTTCTCATATCTTTATCCAGTCCTCCCTCTATCTGCCATGAATGTTTCTCATGGTCCAGAGCTAAGTGTGAGGACTGTAGATAGATTTCCCGTTCCATGAAATACTCCACTGTTCTGAGACTCAAACTAGATGATGCAGCTATCATGTCATTAGAAATACAGCACACCTAAGAAGTAAAAGATGTATTTTTATCTAACTATGAGTTTGCCTCACTCTACATGCTGCAATCTATTTCCCCCCCTTTTTTTTTTTGGTGGGTAGTCATTGGAAGGCTTCATTGCTCAGGCATAAAGCTCTGAAGAAAATGCATGGCTAGTGGAAACACAGTGTACCACCAGTTTTCCTTAATGTGTGGTTTGATGTCTGTGTAAGTGCATGTGCATGTGAGCTTGGATTTGTGGGAAAGAAACAGGGTCTGCTCCATGCATCAGTGATGCAAAAGAGCATGGCTGGATGGGACGTTTTCTTCCTAAATTATTTCACTGGACAACATTCCTTTACTTGACAGCAATTCTACTTTTTCTATTTCTTGAGTCTGGACAGCATGATGGCTGTCCTGGCTTGGGATGTAGCAGCTTTAAACAGTGAAATTACATTCCATCCAAACCACTGACTAACAGTTTTTTTTTTTTTTGCCAACACAAAACTTCTTAATAAGAGAAAGAGTGATCTAAAGCACTTGCATACCTAGAAAAGGGAGCAGTGTGCAGCTACAAACCTGCAGAATTTAAAAGTGACTCCCTGCCACACAACCACGTGCTGACTAACAGACAATACATATCGTGTGAAGGTTGCTCTCAGATTGCTTAAGAAAACCAACCCTATACATTTCTATTCAGAATTAAGTGAGGCTTAATGCAATCCTATCTACTTGCTTCAAAACCTGTCCCATTATCAATTAGCAACAAATTTATTCAATCAGTGCAGACATGCACAACAGATTTTAGAGACAGACAGACAAATAGAAAAAGGCTATGATCCAAGAACCAGAGCAGAGAATTTGAAGCAGTATGAACTTCACTGTATTTCCTAGGGCAAATGGGGAAAACACTGAAACTAGCGAGGAAAGGGTTTAACTGCAGCTATAGAAGAAAAGACTTCACAAGGAGGCAAGGCAAAAAAATGATGCTCACCTGATCAATCTGGCTGGGAGAAGACAGTGAGAAGGAAGCTCTGACATAAGAACTGGGGTCAGAACTGTTAATGTTAAATGCTCTTCCAGGAACCAGCAGCACCTAAGGGAAGAATCCCATTTTGTTCAGCTTTAAGCTTGCATCTTTTGAAATATTCAAAATGGTTAAATTATTACTTTTCCCTCTCCCAGTTTTATTGTAGGACAAGTAGATGTATTTTCTCGTACTTGTTTCTCCAAGGCTTTTTTCATGATCAGCTCCTGTGTGTCAGGAATTCCCTTAATTTTAATCCATAGGAACATTCCAGCTGCAGGTACATGCCAGTCGGCTAAGCCTTAAAAAAGAGAAGCAAGCAGCTGGATGAGAAGAAACAAAGCCAGATACAAGTGTGCACATGTGTAATCAGTTAACGTGTAAGTTTAAAGGGAATTGCACCGAGTCCATTAGAATGAAAATGAGCGTCATGGGCAGCCTGTAGACTAAGATAGGGGCATGGTCTGCCAATGCTCAATGCCCATTCCCTCCCTCCACTATACTAGACTGCAATACTTGAAAGGACACAGAAGTTAAAATACATGCTTGTATTTAGATAATGATGCAGCTTTGAACAACTATAGGCAAAGTAGCACATATCTTCTTTTCTGAAATACAAATGGGTTCTGTTGATTGCACTCCTGCACATGTTTACCTGGTAGTACATCCAGATAAGTGAACACAATGGTCAGAATCCTGTTGTAAATTTACACTGGTGTTAAGTGTGATGGTGTAAATTGTAGTAGCAAATTCTGTGAGAGACATACAACTAGAAATGCAGGAATTGGTCAAAAAATTATGAGTGACTCTTAATTACCTACAGTGGACATCATCTTTTCACAAATGTGGAAACCTACAAATGTGGAAACCTACAGATATTGTAGTTACTGATTATAACCTTTACTACTTCAGGTATGTGTTTAGTTTATTTATTAAGATTATTAAGTTTTACATCCCTTTCTGGAAGAATAACAGAGAACAACTCAGGAAATTGAGAAAACTGTATCTCGCATCCCAACAAAAGTGACTCTGATGGTATAAGATCTGAGAAAATGTTTTCCCAAAGATCTTAAAAGTCCAAACAGACTTGTATGGGGTAATGCAGTCTTTCATATAATCTGATCCCAAGTCACATCTATAGGAATACAGTTTTTTTTATAGCTCAAACATGTATTTCTATTGCCAACCTTTTAGCCACTTATCTGCTGCAGTGAGCATGATATCCCGCTGTTTCTTGTAGAAATCCACCACACTGGGAGAAAAAAAAAGGGAAAATAAAGGAAAATTGTAATGAGAAGACAGTGGACAAAATTCTCTGGCTTAACACAATAAATTGCACTAAAGTAGACCCATTGAATCAATGAGGATTTAGTGAGCCAGCTCTCTGTATGGTTACAGAGTTGACTCACCAAATTCCCACTGATTCAATGGGCCTACTCTACTGCAATTTACTACTCTAAGAAACAGGATTTTGGCTAATATAAGATTAAAATTCTGATAGTAGAAACTAGGCAAGTCCTTTTGGGCTAAGGTTTGTAATAGAAATAAATACATTTGACATAAATGAAGAGTTGTTGTACACAAAATAGCTGGCATGCGGATGCTGGCTTTACTCTTTTCCCAACCAAGAAAAACCATTCAGCTTACTGCACAAACTGAGGCTGTGACTACACTGGTAAAATAGGCCACAACCTGACTCGCAGCCTATTTTACACTTCTATTTGGAGTAGGTGATCACAGACAGACCGTGGATTGGTTTGCTGTGTCTCAATCCAACCTGGTTTAATCCACACAACAGCCTATAGCCCTCCTTCCTTTGAATCCACCCTCTGCCAAACCCCAGCTCTCCTTTTATGATTCGCTGTAAGGCTGGTGGACTGTTTAAAGTGCTGCACAGCATTAGGGAAAAGGGACAGTTCCCCACAGTTCTCCGTAACGTACAAACACATATTCTGGAAACACAGTAGTGTGATGTTGTTCTTCTGAGTTGTTTCTATTTCGTATCGGTTTTTACCTTTTTTGTTGTCTGTGCAGAAATGATTTCGTGCTAAAGTAATTGTGAATCTATGGAGGAAAATTCATGTTGTCCTAGTCTGTTTTGAGGTGCTGCTGCAAGCTGTGCTGCTACATGTTGTTGCTCTTCAATATCTGGTGCCCAGTATCTGTGTTGGTGGTATCTGGTACGTGTGATGTGTGGCATGGCCTCCCTATATTTATATTTCTCCTGTTTCACATTTCCTTATCATTTGTTGACATGTTCAACTGTGAGCTATGAAGACCTTTCTCTTCAGGCTTTCCCTCAGTAACCTGTGATTTTTAGATAGATTGTTATGCATTACTGCTTTGACTCGGTTTTTAGTATTTTCCATTTCTCAGAATGGCATTTGTTTTTTTCCCTTTTTAATATTTGTATACTTATTGTTCTTAGCTTTGATATTGCCTTTTAATGATATAAACTGCCTCTTTATATTCATTGTTTTTAGCTTTAAATATTGTCTTTTAATGATATAAACCACTGTTGTATACTCATTGTTTTCAGCTTTAAATATTGTCTTTCAAAGGTGCAAGCAGCCTTGGGTCCTTTTCAAGGAGAAATGCGGGGTAAACATATTTTAAATAAATAAATAAATAAATAAATGGAATACATTCTGTTGTGAGGAGATGTTATTTTTACATTGACTTGGCTGGAGATTTATCTGATTGCCTTGCAGTAATTTTTAGTAAACTGCTGTTCAAACGTCTGAAAAAAAAAACCCTTCTTCAATGATATATTAACTTAGCTCCAACCTCCCCAACACAACTTCACAAACACAGAATAGTAGAAGTACAATAATGAAAAAGAAAATCAGCATCAATAATATAGTACATAAATATATAGATATTACCTGTCTACATGGTTGAGGAAACCTTTTTGCCCCCACTGTTGAAGAAGCTGGGCTATCATAATCTATAGAAATAAAGCCTATATTAAACATTTTCTCATTTATCAAATCATTACTAATATAGAACCTAGAATAGCATAATTGTTAAGGGTATTAGTATGTGAAACCACTCCAAAGTTCAGTGGGGTTTACTCTCAGGTGGTGGTTTAACTTCTTCAATGAGATATCAGCCTAAAGCAGGGGTCTCAAACTCAATTTACCTGGGGGCCGCTGGAGGCAGAGTCTGAGTGAGGCTGGGCCGCATCAGATTTTCCGCCAAGCAGAGCAAGAGCCCGAGGAAGCCACGCGGGAGTTTTCTTAGCCCAGCTGGGGCTCCGAGGAGGAGGAGGAGGAGGAGGGGCGTGCGAGCCCTCGTCGCCCGGCCACGACCCCCTCCGGCTCCTTCTTCACCACCACCACCACCACCACCACCACCAGCAGGACAAAGAAGCGGAGAAGGGAGGGAGCGCCGGCGACCGCTTAGCCGGGGGGAGGAGGGCATGACATTAAAAAAAAAAAAAAAAACCCTCACAGAATTCAACTTGTCAAAGGAGAAAAGCCCCCACCGGTACCCGTGAAATTAAACAGAACGGGGCGGGCCCCCCCCCACAGGTGCGTGCACACGCATGCACACAAACACACACACAAACACACACACACACGGAGGTCCGGCAACCTTCCTCTGAGGGCCCCCCCAAAAAAGGCGCACTCAGCAGCAGCAGCTACCCCCACCATGACAGAGGAGCAAACTTTGCGAGGTGAGCCCAGGCAGCCTCCAGAGCCGAGGCGGCTGAAGCAGGACGAAGAGGAGGAGGAGGAGGAAGCACCGCCGGGTGCTGAGGCGGCTGCTGGCCGGGCTGGTGCTGGGGGTGCCGAGAGAGAAAGAGAGCCGCTTCCCTGGAAGAGGCGGCGGCGGCAGCTGCTGTTGGCGGCTTGGAGGTGCTCTTCGAGGACGGGCCAGGAGCGACTTGACAGCAGAGGACGCGTGGGTGCTTCGGGGGGGAGGCAAGGCAGGGGCCACAAACTATCGTCCGGCGGGCCGCAAATGGCCCCCGGCCGCATGTTTGAGACCCCTGGCCTAAAGGCACGTTCTAAAGATGTTGTGTAAGCATCCCACACCTTCCTTACTTTTTTTCTTATTCTATACTGGTCATGCCAGATGGGTGAATTCTTGGAATTGCGGTCCAGGAGGCTTTGGTTATCCAAAATTTATTTAAATCTACTAAGATGATCATCCTAATTTTGCAGAATAATACTGACTGACAGTCATAGCCCAGAAGCAAACACTATATGCATCAGTCCACGATGTACATCAGTCTCATCATTTTCACCATTCTGTTACCTTGCTAACTTGAGGGAGAGAAAGGGAAAATACATAATACAGAAAGCTCTATATTATCATAACAATTGATACTGTTAATTAACCTCAGAAATTTCAAAATGCAAAAAGTCTCTCCTCATTAAAACTGGAGACTCCTAAACAATTCGTAAAGTGCTTTAAATATGCAGTTAAGTAAAAGCAATGTTACTGTATGAAGTTGAAAACAAAGTCAGAATAGTTGTCCTGTATTTTTACATCATTGTGACACTGCTCCTTCTGCTAGTAAAATCTTCATGGAAAATATGCAGAAAACACAAAAGAGGTGGCAATGGAAAATTATAAATAATTAAGGGCTTTCTGAGTGTGGCTGATGTAACTAGATGACTCCATGGTTTTATGTAAGATACCACAATTGCATTGTGTTACACATAGTTGTCCTACAAGGAAAGAAGCAAAGGTTTGGACAACATAGCTGTTTTGGGAACCATGATTCTTACCTGAGTGAAAGTACTGGTATGCATTGTGGATACTTGTATATGAAGAATAACTCTATCAATAAGAGGTTTTGGACCAGTTAGAAACCCAATTCTTAACCTATGTAAAAAACAGAACAAAAAAACAGCTATGATTAAGTTTACTACTCATTGATTTGAAAGACCTATCTTCTGTGATATTTATCTCCAAATCAGCAAAAGAGAATTACAAAACAGGTAAGAGGCAGAAAACAATCATATGGAAGTTGATCAAGGAGACCAAACATCTCAAGATTTGGTACTTTGCAACTATGGATAAAGTGAGCATCTAATATTTGTTACACATACATCCTCTTCTTTCACTTTATAGTTAACACTCTGAAGGATTTTCTAAATTTTGTGGTTCAAAGGTCCAAGCCACGTTGCTATGTTTCCACTTGTCTGCTGTAACTGTGCATGTGTGTTATGTTCTGTCAAGTCACATCCAACTTACAGAGACAGACTCTAATATAGAATTCAAGGTATGTGAGATATTTAAGGTGAATCCCTCCCTGTGCTGCGCCCCCCCCATGAGTTTTCATAGCCAAGTGGGGATTTGAACCCAGGTCTCCTGAGTCCCACCCTGTCTCTACTGCACTGTACTAACTACAGGGTCCTAAATGTGAATTGAACTTTACCCAGAAGAGAGGATCTTAGAGAAAGAGTCAGTCCTGATAACTCGGCCATCAGTGTCCATTGAAAGAAAGGTTGGTGCCCAAGGCTTGAGGAAAGAATACAAAAAACCATAAATATAAAATCAATTTTAAAACTATGGTTCTTACAAGTGGAGGCTCATAACAGATTTTGAAAAAGTGCTTTTTTTAAAATAAAAAGAATGTCTACACACAACATTCATTCTAGTCACATGACAGAATAATCTCCACCTGTTGCTTCCTCCCCATATCCTCTTTCCATCTAGTCAACAGGATGAGGTTGTCTTCTCCAAAACAACTGATGCACAGAAACATGTTAGAGGAACTGAGAAGGCAAGGAAGGAGAGAAAGAGAACACAAGAAAGGCTGAATGTCTCACTTTCCTTTCAACATCATCCTATTAACCCTACTTCCAAGAACCATCTCACATAGACACAGACACTCCCAGCGAGGGTATCACATTTATATACAGTAAGACCCCCGTATCTGCTGGATCAATATCCGCTGAATCACTTATCCATGGTCTGAAAATGCTAAACATATTAAATGACAATACCTACAAATACAGATTTTCAAGATGTAATTATTGGACTGGCCACTAGAGGGAGCCAAACATGATGTTATACTGTATACAAGTGGTCCCCAACCTTTTCCGAACCGTGGACCGGTTGGGGGGGGCTGGGCACTCCTGCGCTCACAGGTGGGCGGGGCACGCTCACGGGTGGGCGGGGCGCACTTGCACGCATGTGGGTGGGCCGTGCGTGTGTGTGGGCGTATGTGGGGGGGAGCGTGTCTCCGCGGAAGATCTGTCTCCGTGGCCCGGTCCTGCCAAGGCCACGCGGACCGGGGGTTGGGGACCCCTGCTGTATAGGAAAGTCTGTGTCATTTTGTCTAGTTGTGGCAGCTTCCTTCGAGAGCAGTGTCATAAAATTCAGAGCTGGATTGGCTGGCGAGGCAAGAGGAGGGATGCTAACATAAGCCTAGGAGAGGTTTCCCACCTCCCGCCCTTCCTGCCTTCCAGCTAGCCCCTTACTAAACACTCTTGAGCAAACATGGACATGGGATTATTAATTGTCTTTGAAGAAAACCCGAAGAGCCATTGAGATTGTGTGTGTGAGAGAAAGAGAGATAGAGAGATGGTTGTCTTCAGCAAAGGAATGAGAAGATTTCGACTCAGCTCTTATTCATAGAGGCCCCACTGAGATAAAAATTACAGGTACAGGGGAGTTCTGGGTCCAACAGACTGTGTTACCTGTAATCTGTGCTTTTCACTATCCGTGTGGGGGGGAATGAGAAGCTACTTAACTACTACTACTACTACTACTACTACTACTACTACTACTACTACTACTACTACTACTACTATTTAGTTCTAGTTCTGCCATTTTGAGAACAGCAATATTCAGGTAAAAATCTGGACCAAAAAGAAGGGGGGGGGGGGGAAAGGGAAGTGACTGCTCCAAACAGTAATCAGGAACATGCTATCAAAAGGATGCAAGGCAAGGTAAACATTCTCATCTCTTCTAATCCAGATAATAGCAGTGATCCTAACTAGGGACTCACCTTATTAAACTGAAGGAAGTAATATGGATCGTCTTCTATTATAAGGAAGTCATACTGCCTTGCAAGCTGAAAGGGGGAAAAACACAACAAATAGTGACACATACATATAATACAGAAGCATTTAATGAGTACATTTCTCTAACTGGTCCAACTTTCTTTCATTCCACAATCCTATATTACCAGGTTGCCTCCAGATGTTCCAGATATATTCAAACTTAATTTCAGGTTCAGTTGTGAGAACTCGTTGCCCTGCTTCCAAGATCTGTGTGCATCTATTTATTTACTATATTTATACAGCTGTCCATAATGACTTGCAAACACGGTCCTTTCTAGCAGCAGAAAATGTAAGTAAGTTCAGGTCATAAATCCTTACAGTAAAAAAATCTAAAATGAAAGTGGAGTGAGGACTCTGTTGTTGTACTACATGACCTGTCATTCCTGACTACTGACCATGCTGGCTGTGACTGATGGGAGATGGAGTCCAACAGCATCCAAAGCACCATGGGTTCTTTACCAAGTTAGACAACTTCTTGTCTTATCTGATAGCCTCATCACTTTCAAGTGGGGAACTGCTAACTATTTTTACTGGAATGAAGAGATCCACATGAATAACAGAATATATATGCAGCTCTTTCTATAGGAATCAATTCTCCCCAAGCCTGACTTGACTGGGGAGGCTGACTTTCAGATTTTCATGTCTGGAATCTGATGGATCAAAATGAAGTGTATGAAATCATAACGGAATGTGTTTAATTAACTAATGCTTTAACCACTGGTTTCAAAATTACACCTGTTAAATGGGCAAATTAACCATAAAAGATCGATTTATTTTCTGTGCTGAAAATTAAGATTGCTAAATTGGATGAATACGGAGTTCAAGGAAAGTCAAACACAATGACACTGCAGGCAGATTTTTTAAAAATGAGCAGAATCTTCTCGGCTTTTACCACAACCTGTGCAGAGTTCTGGGGCTGATGTGTTTTACCTTACTCTAATGAGGTGAGTGAAGTGTGTGTGTATTTTTTATTACACAAGGTATGTGCCATTCTCCCGTGTTTGGCAGCCTCCATGGCTTTCTGAAAATCTGCCTAGAGGACATCAGCTAATGGTCTGCTGCCTTGGGGCTATCTAATGCTGCTGCCTTCTGGGCACCTGAAACCTGAATGAGGGTTTCCTGGTTTTTGTTGGTTCCGAAATGACTTTTTGCCTGTCATTTTTTTACTTTTTAATGGCAACAACAACAAACGCTGCTGATTCTTCAAACACTCAGCAGGCGGGAACAGCCACAGAAGAAAGCCAGGATGTTATGGCTTTTACCTGAGCAGGATGGGAGGCTCAAAAGTGCAGCAGCACAGCCAACACCAACGTCTCATTGAAGTAAGGTAAGTAGCTGGAGACATTTCTGAGAAACAGCCCTACAAAAGAGGGAGAGGAATAACTGCCTCTTTTGCAGATAGGAAAGGAGTTTATATGGCACAGTTTGTGATTTCTCTCCATCAGAGCTGATCAACTGCTGTACTCAAAATTATCGCTAAATAGTACTGCATTATTAATGATACTAAATGATTCTCTATTTGGAATCCAGCTTCAGCACAAAAGGGTCCCAGAATCAGTGCTATGTATCTCTGCGCAGAGAACATATTCAGAAACATTGTCTCTTCCCCAGGGGGTCCTTATATTATTTGTGGCCCATTTCTTGTGTTCATGATGTGTATACAGCTAGTATGGGCTACATAATGTTCCGAAGATTCATCTGCGGTGGTATTATGAGTTATGATTCTTTCTGCTGTGACATGTAGATCGGGTTACCTTATAGATGTCTTTCTTGCGATCTGCTGTCAGTGAGGCTCCAGTAGGATTGCCACCATTAGGAATTGTGTAGAGAAATTTGGGGAGACTGCTGTTAACCTTTCTTGCATCTTCTGGATTCCACTTGGAAAGAATTTCTTTCAGGGCTTCAGGAATAATCCCATGTTGGTCACTGGGGACATTGATAATATTACAGCCCAGTGGCTTCAGCTATATTAATAAGAAAAATAACACAAGAGAAAAGAGTAATCACATAAAGAAATTCATCTTATATTTCACAGTCTGATTTTCTGTACTCCGTATAATATTTCAGTGGTGATCATTTTCCTGTAAATTAATGAATGACTTCTAAATGCTTTAATTCTCATATTACACTGGTCTTCATGTGAATGAAATGTGTCTTTAAGACAGTGACCTAATTACTTTTCATTGAGGGACAATTATGAACTAGAATAGCTAATCACTTGGGGAGATGTATTCTTCCTATTGTGATTTTTCACTCTACTCAGAGCTGGTCCACACTTCTCACACTGTTCTCCACAACATTATGAAGGATGCAGGGCCACCAGCTGCTCAAAACTGAGGGTTTGGAAAAGTTATATCTTTTGGTTACAACACTGGCTGGCTGAGATTCTGGGAGTTGTGATAAAAATATGACCAAGTTGTGGTTCTATAAGATGTCCACCTTTATATAGTGAGCAGTTTGTGTCGAGCATTTCATCTTTCCAGTTCTGTAAATCTCATCCCAGATCTTCACATATTTATTCTTTGTGTTTTAATTGGTGTGAAGCCCTATTTAATATGAACAGCTCCTATCTGGCCACAGCTGTTACATGGAGAAGCCTTCAGATAGCAACCATATGTGTAAACTGTCTTGTAGAAGTTAAATCCCATTCAGTCCTACTGAGATCAGAGTTGTAAACAGCAAGACCAATTAATTTCAATGGGTCTACTCTAGATAGCACTAATATTGGATTTAGCCCTATGGCCCCTTTATACATTTCATTTTGTAGGTGTACACCTAACTTTTTCTAGTGTATCAGATAAACCGGATTTGAGGCAGCTCCATCTTAAATGTATAGTCAGGTTTCCTGCCCTAATCTGTGAAGAAGATCCCATACTCTTTATTTCTCCTAATTTCCATGTAAAAACCAAACAAATTCTAAACTGTGAATGTGTTGTACTATTTGCCCCTAACTGTCCACTGTGTGCTGATAGAAAGGGTCTAAGGAGGAACTGTAGTTGCATTTAGCTTAACGTAGTTACAATGCTGACTTCCAAACCGTGTGAAGCACCATAGTCATCAAAGCTTGGAAAAGTTGTATTTTGAAGTATTTGTTAAATTTAATTTATTTAAAATATTTACCCCACCTTTCTCCTTAAAAAGGACCCAAGGTGGCTTACATAATTAAAAAAAACAATATTTAAAAGTTAAAAACAATGCATATACAAATATTTTAGAAGAATCAAACAAATACCACACTAAAGACGGTAAACAAAATCTATACCAAAAACACATTCAAAGCCACAAGGCACAACACTGCATTTTAAAATTCTTCTCAGAGCACCAATCACTAAGGGAAAGTCTGTTTGAAGAGAAAGGTCTTTGCCTGCTTGTGGAAGGACAGCAAAGATGGGGCCTGCCTGGCCTGCTGTGGGAGGGAGTTCCAGAGTCTGGGAGCAGCAAGCGAGAAGGCCCTCTCCCCTGTCCCCACCAAGCACACTTGTGAGGGTGGTGGGACTGAGAGAAAGGTCTTCCCCTGATGATCTTAACACCCAGGCAGATAGTTTTCGAGAAAAGCTTTATAGGTTAAAACAGTCTCTTAGCCAGCACAGGGGGCATATACTGGTCATGCTGGCAGGGGATTCTGGGAGCTGTAATCCAAGAAACAGCTTTTCCAATTTCTGATGATCACATTCAGCCATATGCAATCACTTTCTCTTCAGATTTTCTCTGTCAACAGAAGCAGCTCGGGCTCATGGTATCTGCCTCCATTTTCCCTTCATATTTAGGAAATCTGAATGTCCAAAGTGACACCGTCTGTCATCTTTGATTGGGAGAAACTGCTGAAATCACGCACAACTTGCTTCAGAACAAAGGACAACTACTCTAAGCCGAAGACCTTCATCAGCAGGACTGAAATTTCAGTAACTTTAATGGAGTGGCCAGAGAAAACAGAAAGATGTGGGCAATTCTGGCTGAGGTATAAAATAAAGAGTCTGCAATTTCTCTTTCTGTACTAAGTAGTGCTTCATTTATTAGGCCATAAACGAAACGTGACTGCATTCGAGTTTTATATCGTCCCCACCCTGAATGGATAATGCAAAAACATTGCCAATAATACATTAAGTCACATAATAAATCATTTGGGCACTCACAGTGATTTGCAGGTAGCAGGAAATGCTGAACTATTATATGTAATATTGACAGGAACAAGATTTATTCCAGCATTTATTCTAGCATTTCTCTGAATTTATGTATTAGCGTATTTCATCTAAATGAAATATCATTAACAGCTCTGCTCAGGTTTTGCAAACTAAAGGCCTTGGGCTCCTTTAGAGAGTCAATCCATTTCATGTTCCATCTTCCTCTTTTTCTAGCATTATTGTCTTTTCCAAGTAAGTCTTGTCTTCTCCTGATGTGTTCAAAGTATAATAGCCCAAGTTCAGTTCATGGTCTCTACTACACTCTACTCCTGATCTTGTTTTTGCAGAAAGAAAGACTTCCTCCATCTTCTGGTTCAAATTACATAATGTATCTGATTTCTACACTATACAATCATCTGCAATAAACAAATTGCTGGCTTCGTAGTTGCTCTCCTGCATTGTTTCTGACTCTTAGGCCAAATTTTCCAATGATGTTTGGTTCTGCTTTATTTCCTAATTTTGTCTCCCAGTCACCTATGGTTATCACTGTATCCTGTTTGTTGCGTGATCAATTTCCTACTGGACACTGTATAGCTATAATTTTTTTCTTCAGTACCTGTATTTGATGAATAAATGTGGATGTTGGTAGTCTTGATAAGCTTTCTATAAAATCTGACATTCAACTGTCAGACTTTGCATTGCAGGCCCTGACTGCTTGTGCTAATTCTTGCCTCACTATTAGAGCCACACCTTCTTCTATGCAGCATTAACAAAAGTTACGAATGTTATTACCCTTGCTCTACACAGCCCCTGCTATGTACATGGGATGCAGGAAACAGCATCCATGTAATGTGCAGAGAAATCTTCAGACCAAGACAGACATATTATAGAAGGTGTCTTTCACAACCATATCAGCTAATTAAATATCAGACAAACTATAGTCGGTAGTGGTATGTGAGTGTACTGGTGTATGTGCAAACATCAGGATTCTGTGCATAGGGAAGAACTATGTACAAAAAGTGGTGGGAAATTTGTGCCTCTCCAGATGTGGTTGTTAGACTGAATCTCCCATTATTCCTAGTTTGCATTCCCAATGATGAGATGTCATGGGAATTGCAGTTTAACAACAAATGGAGGGCCACAATTGTTCACCTGCAGTAGAGAAAGAAAATGTGGAGTTAATTGTGCAGGGTATAACTGCAGCTGTTTCGAACTTGTGAAGCAAACACAGATTCATGTTAAGAATTCTGCCTTGGACTTTCCCTTTATGGGTCATCTCATGGAAATTCAGGAGCCCACATGGTTCCAGGCCATTCCAATTTCAGGGCTGACCTGTATTTGCCATTTTTTTAGTAATGCAGATTTGCAGAAGTGCACCCATAAGAATTTATCCCATGGACTTGTCTACAATATCCTGTCCTTAAAAGCTGTATGAATACTGAAATGAGCCAATGCTAATCCTGCCCTTCTAGTCCCTGGCTAAATTAGGAACTGAGAAAAGCATGCACATTTAGAGATAAGACATATTAATTGTTGACTGACATTTGTAACTCTAACACTTAATTGACTTTAACAGTAGAGTGTCAGGATTCTAGCCCTGTACAAGCAATAAGTGGCAACCCACAAATTTAAAAGTTTAAGCAATACCATTTCTCTTCATTGTCATAGGCTGCCAATAGGATACTTACAGCTGCTAGTGTCCCAGGATAGGTTGGTGCATCCAAAAGAACAGTGTCTCCAGGATTAATAAGCATTTCAAATACCTGCAAAAGCCCACATTATTTTACAAGAGTGCTTTACTTTAAAAAGAGAGCTACTTTAAAAAAAAACATGGAAAGTGAACACTGGACATTACGTTAGTTATCCACCACATAAGATAACCTTCAATGCATTTCTCAATACCGTCTTGCAGTATCAGTGAAAAAAGAAAAGTTTATAATTTTCTTGCTGTAAGACAGTACAGATCTAAGCCACTTGAATGGATAGTAGATTGTCAATAAATAGAATACTAATTAATAATATCATTACAATCCATGTTTAGATTTCTAAGAAAGTAAGTGGAAATAAATTACACTGAAAAGTCAGCAAGGGGCTCTTGCATTGCAAAAAGATAAATATTTAAAAATGTTTATTCAGTAGTAAACTTTGTTTAATTCACTAATCACTGGCCAAAACAGTAAATATTAATACTGACGTGCAGTCTAGTAATAAGGGACACTGGTTCTGTTAGATTCAGAATTGCACATTTAAAAATGTGTTCTGTGGTGTAAAATGAAGTAAATTCTGGTCTAAGCAATGCAAACAGTCTCCTGGGAATAACGGCAAAAGATCCGATGAAAAGAAGACAAACTTATCCAGATGAAACACTGCCTGGGGAAAGTTGTTCCCAACTGCAAGAGGTAACAGCTACTATTGTTTCATCTCATCTGTTGTCTTCTCTCCCCTAAAGCCACACCCTTAAGACTCCAATCAATTTTTTTTAAAAAAATTAAAAACCAGATTTTTGAATTTAAATCAGAATTTTACATTTCTAAATTTTTATTGTTAACATACTTTGCTTAACAATAAAGCCCTACAGATTGAACGTTTTAATTTAAAATGTTTTATAGCTCAAAATATCTTTATAGAATGGGAATTAAAAATCCTAATTCTATATTAGGATGAATAAAAGGAATTCATATTATCTTTTTTTTAAAAGGTCTTCGAAATAAGGTCCAACAATTATTTAGTTTGTGGCCTCAGTTTTATGGGTTTCTATAGGTTTTTGTATAGACTATTTAGGCTAATCATTTTGCCTTCCGCAGTACTCGGTCTAAGAGATATCATCAGAAAATTTTGATGTTCTTCAACTCTTCAACTGTGTTTGTATCTTCAGATATAAATACTTGTAAACAACAATATATGAAAATGAGAAATAACTATTTTCCAATTGCAACTGGAGTTATTGGTAACAAATAGCTCATTTTCCAATTGAACAGCAAAACTAATCTGAAAAAAATTGAAAATAATATATGTGAATTAAGGCTACATCAAACAAGAGTGCATTTATGGGTGGTGGGTTACATAATTAAATCAAGTCTTTCTGCATGGTGATTTAAATAAATTTGGTTCAAATTAAATCCCCCTGATTACGAACCTATAGGCCAAGTACATGGATTAAGGTATTTCAGGTAATTTTAGATGCAATAAATTGTTTCTGCCAAACATTTTATTTGGCAGTCATCTGTAGTATTTGCAATACAAGGTAACAATGGACTGTACAATGAAAGCATCTATTATGGCACTAAAGAAGAAATGTCATATTCAGTGCAATCCTTAATATATAGATTTTTCCCCTTACTTTACACAACCCTTCTTGGCTTCCGGTGGTGACACACAGTTCCATCTGTCCTTCTTCAGGTGTATAATCTATGGTTGGGGGCTTATGGAGGCACTTCTGTAAATCCTTCAGCCAGGACAGCAGCTCTGGAATACTGAAAATTAATTTGTCTTCTCACTAATTTAATTAATAAAATAATATCCTGCAAACCATCTTTTGATATTTTCCTCCTTTATCCTTTACTTGACAAGACAGATATACCTTTAATTGTCAGTTTGTGAACATTTTCCCTAGAAGAAACAAGGTGTGTGAATTAATTTGTACAGGAAATTTTGGTGCTACATTATTTAATATTAATGCTATATATTGAACTCTGATCAATATAAAAGCAGAGGTATTTGAGATACTTTTTGACTAACACTGAAGTCAGGGAGGGATGCCAATGACATTGTAGCAATGGTTTTGAAAATGGCCTCATGCCCGGAGAGATTAGCTCCAAATTTGGGGAAACAGAATTTTACGAAAGTATATCAAATATGAAGAGGAGAAACAGGAAAAAAAGCCTGTGGATGTATTTTTATTTCCAAAGAGTAAAGGGAGACTGGAAGAAACTTAAAACAAATGTGCAACTTACTGTGGCAACCAGCAAGCCAAGCCAAGTTGGCACCCCAGAACAGATGAAGATAATTGTGGTGGGTCTTAGATATGGAGGAGGATGCGATGGGGGCAAGAGGTAAGAGGAGAAGAAGGAAGGAGGATCCAGGAAGCAGACCAGAGGAAACGAGGAAGAAAGACAAGGTGAACGCAGGAGGAGCAGTGCTGTAGGACTCTAGTTAATATTTTGCAGGCACTATTTGTTAAACCAAATGCAGATTTATTTTGGCTACTTTGGCCAAACCCAGTCTGCCTCTCTCAGGCCACCTGTTTATTTTAGCTTCTGATTCTTTTCACTTGGAAAGGGTATATCCATTAAAACATGCAGCAAATTATGAATGACTTCTCATTTGCACAGTGGAAACCCCTCTGGCTGGGGGACTGTGGGAGTTGTAGTTAAAACAAACAAACAAGCAAAAACTACATTTCCCAAGACCCATTATCTTAATTTCCAGTTGGCTTTAGTATTAAAAGGCATTATGTATAGATTATACAAGATTGTGGAAACACCAACCTTGTAAGTAGATAGAGCTTGGAAAACATATTTTTTTGCATTATAACAATCCTCCAGCGAACATATGCAATGTTTTCTAATTGGTTTCAGTGTTAAAAGTAATTATATATTACGGTAATTAAAATATGAAACAAGGCAAGGACAGATTCTTGGGAAACATTTTTTTTTTTTTTGATGGTAACACCCAGAACTTCTCAGCTGTTGTGGCCAGTCTTGAATGCCATGTTGACTGAGGAATTCTGGTAGTTGTATCCCAAAACACATTTTCCAAGCTCTGTAATGAGGACAGTCAGTCAGACATGCCTAGCCAGATTGTTGGAACTGTGACCTTAACTTTAAAGATACAGATGTGCCAGCTTCTACAGATTGTCTGAGACTGAAGAGCTGGGCAGAAGAAGACTGGGAATTTTTCTGTTTCCAGTTGAGGATATTTTACTGGAAGAGGAGAGCCTTGACACATCACCAGCCAACAAGCAAGCAACCATCTGTGCTGCTGGAGCCTGCTTCAGTCTCCTTTTCTTCTACAACTTCCACTCCTATCTGTGCCTTTGCATACACTGCTCCTTGTATCCAACCTGGGGCAGTGCTGTCTATCTAGATGATGGGTCCTATTTAGAAACACAGAACAAAGACAGTAGAAAAGCAACAGAAGAGGCAGAATGGGTGACAGATATATGCCATGGGCAAGAGAGAGAGTTGAGAACATCCCAGAGGTGGGGTGTAATTGCATCAATGGAAATCATTGTTCAGAGTGAACCATCGTAAGCCAGCCCTGGGTCACGTGCTTTGTTTTGTTATATCTATGCAAGTTCAAACAAGTGGGTCCTTAATCAAATCAAGACTGAACTATCTCTGGAGGCAAAAATGTTGAAACTGAATCTGTCATACTTTGGGCACTTCATGACAAGGTAAGATTCTCTGGAAAAGACAATAAGACTGGGAAAAGTGGAAGGCAGCAAGAAAAGAGGAAGACCAAATACAAAATGACCTGACTCCCTAAAAGAGGCCACAAGTTGAGTTTACAAAAGCTGAGTAGGGCAGTTGAGGACAGAATGCTTTGAAGATCATTCATTCATAGGGCTGCCATAAGTTGGAAGCGACTTAACGGAACAACAATGCAAGTTCTATAAACCTTATGTATATCTATGTGAGAGTCTTATGTAAGTTTAAGCATTATTTTAAATTTTACTTCTGTATGTGCAAAATCCACGTTCCTTTAGAACTTAAGACTTACAGTCTGGTCCTATACCTGGTGCTGCTTCAGCTGCTATGATTTAGGTGACATCCTCTACAAGACCTATTCACATAGTTGTACCTTTCCCCTAACCAAATTACTCCTTACAATTGTCGTGAAGTTCAAACTAGAAGTTAAGCAGAATGTGTATTTTGAATTATTAATCTGTTTCCCCTCCTATGACAGGACTTCCTTAGAGATAAGTACCTCAGCAATCAGACTTGTAAATTAAGCCTGTGTTTACTTTCCAATGACCAATCACAAGAAAACACGCACTAAATGAAAGATATGGATGTAAGGAAAATCAAGTGCTGTGTGAGACATTTATTCCACTTTGAACAGTATGTATCAAACCATCTCATTTCACTACAAATTACTGAGTTTTCACTAGCAAAGGCAGAAGAATTGTTGTAATTGTGCTTTGGGCACTACACAAAGGATACAGGAGACCACTCCTCCTTTCCCAGCATTTATTTGGAACATCCCTTTTAAAGAGCCTGTTAGTTCAAAAGCACAAGGCAGTTCTGTAGTTTTTAGGTGCCTTTATTATACCCTGCTGAGGCAGAATACTGGAGAGCTCTCTTCATCAAGGCTTCCCCAATTTCTACTGTTGTTCCATCTCCAATGGCAATGCTTGCTGTCTTGAAAGGGAAAGTATTGGGATTTGGTGCCCCTCCAGCCAGTGAAATCAATGACGGGGGAGATCTTTGCATCAGCTCAGCTAAAGTAAAGCAGAATAAAAAAGGGAGGTACTTAGATAAAATATCAGAAGGAATCCCCAAAGAATAATAAGGCCATCTAAATCTGAAACATGTACAAAAGCTACTACATCTATTATTAGGTGTATTTATATCCTACCCTTCCTCCAATAAGCTCAAGACTGCATACGTGGCTCTCCTCCCTCTACCATTTCCTCATGACAACAACTCTGGGAGGTCCGTCAGGCTGAGAGACCTGAGTGGCCCAAGGTCACCCAGTGAGTTTCACGGTCGAGTGGAGATTTGGACCCAGGTGTCCTGAGTTGCAGTCTAACACTCTGAAACCAACCTGGACCCATCCTTAGCCAGAGATGGAACCACTGCCTTGCTGTTTGCTCCTCTGCCCGCAATTCCCTCATTCTTCTCTGAAGTGTCTTAGAATGAGAGTATGAAGGCAGGGGAGGTCTTATCTTTTAATATCTGGGCAGTGTTTCTAAATACAGTGGTGCCTCGCTAGACGATGTTAATCCGTTCCACGAGGATCGCTGTCTAGCGAAAACATTGTCTAGCGAAGCACGTTTTCCCATTGGAATGCATTGAAATCGCTTCAATGCGTTCCAAGGGAAAACGCAGTCGTCTAGCGAAAATTTCCCATAGGGAAACCTCGTCTAGCGAGTGCGGGTCCCCATAGGAATGCACTGACAGCTGCACTGACAGCTTTTCACCACTAGTCGGCGCACTCCTATGGGGAAACCTCATCGTCTAGCGAAAATCGCCATAGGGAAACATCGTTTTGCGAAGCGCAGTAGCGCTCGCAAAAAGGCATCGTCTAGCGATTTCCTCGTCCTGCGAGGCAATCGTCTAGCGAGGCACCACTGTACTTTGTTGAATTTTATACCACATCATAGTCATAAGTGAATACACAGGGGTCTGGATTTAGCCCTTTTGTTATCATTTTGCATATCTATGTTGTTGAACTGAGACAGAAACTGAAAGTGGCATGTATATGATATGAACTTCTGGAGTAAACCCGTGTGTTCGCGCGCACCTCTCCTTAACCATGAGAGCACCTCTCCTACTGCTCATTTATCCCACATAATAGGCCTATGCACCACAAACCCTTACTTTAGCAAAACCAGAGATTCTGGTAACTGAGTGCATACTCACTGAGGACTCTTATTGGAGATGCTTTCCTTGCCGCACTTACTGCAGTGATAAATCGTGAATAATTCATGGCCAATGTCCCAAGAACAAAACCAGTCTCTGAATAAAATGAGCATAGGCTAAAATGAAAAGAAACATATAGGAAATGTCATTTTTCAAAATGTTTTTCAAAACACTGTTATAAATACCTCAGAAGAGTACTTAAAATCATAACTCTTCAATAGGAAACAGACCCCAAACTCCATTACCTAAATAAGATTTATTCAAAATTCATAAATATGCTGTTTAGTATCTGTAAATGTCATAGTCATAAGAGGGATGGTAATAATCATAATAGTAAAACACAAGCAAATAATTACTAGGGATACCATTATCCTTGTAACTGTATGTATAAGAAATGCTGTATTCAAAAGTTAGCAATATGTTTACTGATTGAATTGTGTGATGGAGCAGCTTCATGGTACTTCATGGTACTTCTCAAGATCAATACAAATGAGAGCATGTGGCATTACTACTCGTAGAAGGGCCCCTCTAGATGACTATAATAATCAAATGGACCTGTAAGGGAGAAAGTGGTCCCTTATAAACCAGGTCCCAAGTTTTAATTTAGAACAGCCAACCTTGCAAAATCGAACCTACACATTTCTGTGGCAGGTGAACCTCTGTCTCCTCACTTGTCCAAAACAACTGAAATTGCTCAAAGATCACCTTCTCAAGCTCATCCTATCATCTTTTGGATAACAGTCAGGACTTTATTAAATACTTTATTGGATCCAGGACGAATGTGTTATTTGCTGTCAGGTCAGAATCAACTTATAGTGACTCTAATAGGGCTTTCAAGGCAAATGGAATATTTAAGGAGTAAGGAGTGCTTTTACCAATTCCACTACTAGCACGTTTTCATGGCAGAGATTTGAATCTGGGGTCTCCTCAGTCCTAGTCCATCACTCTATCCACTACACCAGCCATTCTTATCTTTTTTTGGCCACAAGCATAAACAAACCTTATAAGGTGGTATGTGAAGAACTGTTTCCAATAGATAGATAGATAAAACCTTTATTGGCATAAGTAAAAATTGGACATAATCACGGTGGTTTGTTGGGTAACTACATATATAGGCATCAAGATGGCAGAAAAGTGTTAGACATCCTTAAAGGGACAACAGTTTGTCTCCTAACAATAGTATCAAGGAAGTCTGAGACTCTTTCTACAATGTCAGTCATCTCGGCCGCCAGCATATAGCGAACTTTATCCAGATCTGACCTCCTTTCCAGCTTTAATAAAATTGGGGTTATTAACCTTGATCGGCCGATCGAGTGAAGCGGGCAGTGCAAAAACATATGAACAAGTGTTTCCAGTACCCCCTGTTCACATGGGCAGTGCCTTTCAGAATAGGGAACTGCATTAAATCTGCCATATAATATAGCAGTAGGCATGACATTGCATCTGGCCAAAGAAAAGGCCCTACGTTTTGGGGGGCATTTGAGCAAGGAAAGGTAGGCAGCAGGTTTACCCATTTTAGGAGGAATATGGAAAAACAAAAGTGAACAGAATTTATTGGCAATACTACAAAGGTCCTGGAATTCAATATCCAACATTCTTCTTTTAATAATTTGGAAAGCTAGCTCTTGACTTAGAGATCCAAGGTAGTCGCTATCTATACCAATTGATTTCAATTTTTTCAAGAGGACCGTTGACCCAAAAGGCGGGACAGAGTCCTGCAGAAGTTGGTATAATAAACTGTCCAGGTTTGAATTGTAATAGATACTTAACCAAAATTTGAATGATCTCAACCAAGCTACAGTCTGTATTAAAGATACTCCGGACTCCAGACAGAGTACTGAGTAGGGCACGCATCTAGGTAGTCCTAACACTTTGCATAAGAAGGATTGTAGCTGTTCAATCAATCGATCCATAGCAGTTGCCCAAATTGGGAAACCATAGAGGGCTTGTGGAATAATTTTGGACTTGAAAACTTGTAATGCTTCCGGGACAAACCAATTTCCTGAATTATAGTAAAACCGCAGAACAGATTGAGTAGTGATCCTAGCTGCGTTTATAGCCATTTTTTGATGGGGGACCTAAGAGTGTTTATAATGAAAAAGAACACCTAAGTATTTATACTGTTTAACCTGTTCTATGTGATTTCTATTTTGGTTCCATTGAAATTGTTTCCATGTTTTGGAAAAAAACAGTATTTTTGATTTATTATAATTTAATTACATTTCATTTTTGCTCAGATACTCTGCACATCCATTAATCAAGTGTTTTAGGCCTGGACGAGTGCGGGAAATGATGACTGCATCATCCGCATAGAGTAGTATCGGAATGGGACGAGTTCCCAATTTGGGAGGGTGGCCATCGAAGTTTGTCAAAAAGGGAGCGAGATCGTTCATAAAAAGGCTAAACAATAAGGGAGCCAGGATGCAGCTTTGTTTCACTCCCTTGTTAGTTGGGATCTGGTTGGTTACTTCCCCTCTTCGAGAAAGTCGAATTTGGCATGTTGTAGCAGAGTATAAACCTTTTATGAGGAGGAGCAGTCTTTTATCAATGTCCAAATTTTCCAATTTGTCCCATAATAGTTGTCTTTCTATTAAATCAAAAGCTCCCTTTAAATCAAGGAAGGCCACGTATAGTTTGACATTAGCATATTTTAATGTTTTATTAATAAGGTGCGAGAGTATCAAGCAATTGTCGATTGTGGACTTGCCTTTCCTAAAACCAGCTTACTCGGGGCCAAGAATAGATTGATTGTCAGTCCAAGAGGTGATTCACTATGTTTCCAATATGTGGCTCCCTTCAAATGTGCTAAGGCCCTCTGGAGGGTGGGGCATATGGCCCACTCAAATCTGTGGGACTATCTGTCTTGTATCACCTTTCCATGCGGGGATAAAAACTTTTCCCATAGTGAGACAAAGGTATCAATCAGAAATTCTTTAAGAACATTCCAAAAGCCTTGTTGCTTTGAATCTGTTTTTGCTGTTGATTTTGTTTTCCATTTTTAGTGTGATATTTGATTTTTAAAAAATATTTGTATATGTACTGTTTTTAGCTTTTAAATATTGACTTTTAATGATGTAAGCCATTTTGGGTCCTTTTAAAGGAGAAAGGTAGGGTAAAATATTTTAAATAGATAAATGAATAAATAAAGAAATAATATATTCTCTTGTCCATTAATTCTTTGTAATATTTTTGATTACTAAAAGCAGCACTACCCATTTGCAAGGCCTCAAGGTAACCTGTACAGCCCCAGATCAATTCTTTGTGACCAAAATAAAATAAAATTTCAAAAAGTTGCACAAGATTGTGGTTGTGATTAGTTTTGTCTTGTGGCTGACTTTGTTTTCAGTACATGAGTGGTGTCTCTGACTCTTCACAGCATCAAATGCTGAACAATGGTCTGTCTGTAATTAAATGAAATGTCATCATGAAGCTACCATAATTCTTTTGAGACTACAGGACACCCTGTCTCCATGAATCAGCTCTCAATGTAGCACCAAATGGGATCCCTTCACCTATTTTAAATGTAAATTAGAGTTCCTTACAAAAAACCACAAGTGGCTCATGGACAAAGGTTGGAGAGTGCCACCATTTCAAGATGAATGCCCACCCTTTCACTGGATCCACCAACAAAGAATTTACAAGTTAGGGGGCGCTGAATTTTCTACTTCTGTTTTATTCCTCTGGAAGCAGCTGAGATATTCGAACCTTCCTCTTTTCCTTACCTCTTATAATACAAATGTGACAAACGTGTAGCATGTATTAGTTCTTTGTAGTGAGAACAAACCTTTGTTTCTTTAGCTGAATTAAGTTTTGCATGTTAAAATTCCTGCATGTAATGCAAGCAGTCATGGGGTGTCACAACATATCAGACTGGAAGAAAAGAAACAGTTTCTGGAAAGAACAATAAAAAAATTGTCTCTCAAAGTGATTCAAAGAGATTTCCCCCCCAATGTTGTGGTTCATTCCACCTTTAAAAACAAGCAAATCATCTAGTTAAAACACATTATCTAATTTTAAAGAGGTTTGGAAGAGGTCCATTTATTTAAGATACAAGTGTGTGTGTCTGTGTGATTAAGATAATCAAAAGATAGAAGAGAACCTGGACAGAAAATTTTATTGAATTCACCGGCCAGCATCCAATTATTTGATCCCAATAGGTCTGACTGCGTCTACCACAAATTTTTAGGGTGCACAGGGCACCCCTCCCTTCCGTTTGCACCCTAAACACCTGCTCTGGAAAGGGGTTTTTGGCAGCATGGACAGCTGTAGCAGAAAAGGGAAAGGGAAATTCCAAATTCTGATGTCATTCAATATGAAAATATACCATTAGATCCTGACCACTTAAAATACGTAATCTTGGCAGGGATTGCACAGTTACAATATTCATTATATTATTCAAAAATTTATGGAAATAGCTCTTCTCCCTCCCCCAATTGCCTTGCTGAATATCTTCTTCTGTATGCAGTATATATTTATGTGTGTGTGTGGAAAATTTATTAATTTTGTTTTCAGTATTCACTACATAACATTTGTTTTTACAGCAAGATCCTCTGAAAGACAGAGATTTGCATGCTACAAAAGGGAGCACTTTTCTAACAAGCTAGGCCTGAAAATACATGTAGCTTTCTGTACACTTCACAGACTTCTAATAACAAAAGTAAACTAACCAGAGGTGGACAGGCTATGGCCTGGATGATTCTGAGAAATACGGCTCATAAAAGTACTGGCCATGTAACTTAAGGCAGTCTAAGAGCTGTACTCCAGAAAAGTACTCCCCCCCCCCATTTTCTCAATAACTCCTCTCTATGATTCTTCTTCTTTAAGGCTGATGAAGAGAATTATTTGGGAGATTGTGTGTGTATGTGTGTGTGAGTGAGAACAGGGTGGAGAGTGCAGGATGAGTAGCCCTTAGGCTTTCAGGACAAATATTTCTCAATGGTCTCATTGCACTTTTTAGAAAGCAAGTGCACCCTCAAGGCTGCACTGGCCACTCTGGCCTAAGCTTGTTGTTGTTAATGTTTGAAAAAAGAAAGGTTTTGCAGTGCTTCCTGGGAGTCACAGTCTCACTGCCCATTAAGTTCGGGTTACTCCCAAAGAACGACAACTTCCAGGAAGCACCAAGGCAGATTTGCATAGGCCAAAGCATCCGATGTAGCCTCAAAGGTAGGTCTGCAAAATGTAAGGGTCTACAGGTGTATGTTTGTGGGCTGAAACCCTTAGAATTCTGCCCTGGGAATTCTTGGAGAATTCTGGGATCTGGAGTCCAAAATACTGAAAGTGCACATACTGACTTTTTAGTATAATTTTTGGAGATAGGTGGATATTTGTTGGGTGACCCTACCTCAGTTGTACAGCATATCACTTTCATGTGATAGTTCTCAATGTCTGTCTTAAGCATATCCAGTTATAAAGGATCAAACAGCAACAGTTGTGAAAGACATTTTCATGAAACATTGGGCAGCGGAATACTAAACAAAGCTGGAGTATACATAGTCTGTCCTTAGACAAGATAGCTTCACCCGTAATCGGCACCCCTATTTCATGTATAGCTTGGAAAAACTACTTTTTTGGAGAACAAAACCCAGAATCCCTCAGATAGCATGGAGATTCTGGGAACTGTAGTTCAAAACTTTTCTGTGTTCTGATTTCATGCTTAGCTGTGGAATAGTTAAGAAACGAAATGCATCTTTTCTTGATACTGTGTGTGCGTGTTATGTGCTGTCACAGTCAGAAGCAACTTATAACAACCCTTTTAGGGCTTTCAAGGTAAGTGAGATGTTTAAGGAGTGGTTTTACCAGTTCCACTCTCCCAGTAAGTCTCCATGGATGAGTGGGGATTCAAACACTGTTCTCCAGAGTCCTAGTCCATCACTGTGTCCACTACACCACACTGGGAATCAGATGCGTCAGAAGTAGGATTTGAACCCACACCAACACTTGGAGACCAGAACGCCCAGCACAGGGAAGGTACGCCTTAGACCACTTGGCCATCCTGACTTGATACTAGATCCCTAGAAACCATGTGGTGGTTTATCCTGTCCTGATTTTTTATTTTGAGTACAAATACATCTTTGTTTATTCAGCTACTAATATAGCATGTCACTAGTGTCAAGTTTAATCCTGTAGCAGAAGGATGACATCTATGGCCCTCCAAATGCTTTAGGATGTCAGATCTCCTAATTCTTCACCACTAGCCATTAAGGTTAGGGCTGATTTGCCTACAAATAGGTGGACAGGTTATGCAAGTCTACAGGAAGACAACACAACTCGACATGGGGACGAATATAAAAACGAATCAGGATATTCAACGAATCCCACCCCTGGGGCTGGGGGATGGCTAGGGTCGGGCTTTCCCCCTTTCTATGCGGCACAGGAAGAGGGGAAAAAGGGATCAAAGCGATCCCCCAGCTCCACTGCCTTTGCAAAGGCAGCGGGGCTGGGGGATGGCTGAGGTCGGGCTTAAAGGAAAAAGAAAAAAGAGGAAAAACAGAAATAGTCTTTAAATCCCCCAAATATTTTTTTTTATATCCGCCTCTCCCCTTTCTTCTCTTTAATTTTGCCAATATGCTGAGACAAACTAACAGGGCTACTTCTTCAGAAGCTCCAGCAATAGCAATAGTAGCAGCAATCGGAGTGTCATATAATGATTTTCAATATACGGCGCAGTTTCCCCGAGGGCAAAAGGCAGTTTGTTAAGGAGCTGCGAGACAGGGAGAGGGGCCCGGGACGAAAATAATTAACCTTCCTGCCTCCCACGCTTTACTTAGGGAAAGGGAAAAAAAGCAAAAAGCAAGCCTCAAGCGGGCCGACGAGGGAACTCCCGTGAACCTTTCTCGAAGCCCGCTGTTTGCCCCCGTCGCTCGCCAGCGTCTCCCTTCGAGGCCGCCGAGGCCGGGCCGATTAAGACACGCGAGCCGCGGACGGGCGTCTGGGGAGTTTTACAGCAGCCGTGGACGCTGAAACTCGGCGGCGGCGCTCATTCGCCCGACAGAAGCCCCACTAACCTTGCCCGCGTCAGGCGGCCCGAGAAGCCGCCGCCTTGCTTTTTTCCCTTTCGGGCTCCTGCCCGCCTGCTGCTTGCGGGCAGAGGCCTGCCACAGGAAGAGCCGCGCTGGGAACCGTCTCTTGAGTTCTCAGACGCGGCTGCCTGTCGCGGCCCCCCACCCACTCTTTCTTCTGGGCATGTGCGCGGACTGTTTGTGTAAGAGGTATTTCGGCTCCAGAGTGCCTTGGTAGATTCGTTGCAGGCTCGAAGACTTTTAACAGGTTTTCTTCGGTGTAAGCGTTCGCGCAGTGCGGGGGGGGGGGGGCTACAGAATTAGCCATGGGAGGGCAACAGAGTAGATTGCATTGTCGTCCCCTGTTGTGAACGCCGAGCAATGGCTTTTATGCAAAAACAAAAAATCTATTTCACGTTTTAAAAATTAACCCTTGTTCCTGGGAGAATCAGATCCCCCCTCCCCACCCCAGATCTTAGAAATTCTGGAATTACATGTATAATCTGGTCCAGCCCCTATCAAAAAGGCACAGTGGGGAACTGAACTCCCAACCCATATACCTAAACCGTAAAGCTATCCATAAGATTCCCCTTCCTTCCTTACCCCACATATAATCATGGTCACACTAGTAGTAGGCATCCTTCAGTCTCGAGAGACTATGGTAAGGTGCTCTGTATGGAGGTCTTGGAACAGGGTCTAGTGTGGCTGAGAAGGCCAATTCGAGAGTGACAATCCTTTCCACACTGAAGACAAATACAATCTGTCCCTTGTCCAGCTCCCTGATTTTGCTGGTTTCGGGACTGCCTCTTTGCCTCAGCCTGCTGTACAAGTGTCTCTTCAAATTGGGAGAGGCCATGATGCACCGCCTGCCTCTAGGTTGAACGCTTAGACGTCAAGGTTTCCCATCTGTTGAGGTCCATTCCTAAGGCCTTTAGATCCCGCTTGCAGATATCCTTGTATCGCAGCTGTGGTCTCCCTCTGGGGCGATTTCCCTGCACTAATTCTCCATACAGGAGATCTTTTGGAATCCGACCATCAGCCATTCTCACGACATGCCCAAGCCAACGTAGACGTCACTGTTTCAGTAATGTATACATGCTAAAGATTCCAGCTCGTTCTAGGACTACTCTATTTGGAACTTTGTCCTGCCAGGTGATACCAAAAACACTAATGCTGCTAATAATCACCATTTAGTCCATTTTCCATTGTCTTAAACGAATTTTAGGACACCTCAAGACGCCACCAAAGCAATAGGTACTATCTATGCATGTCTGTCAACTCATAATTGAACGATGAATCTAATGGGACACATCTTGAAAACAGTGAGAATCTAGTTGTAGCTTACCAACATACAGTAGATGTTTCCCCTGATGATTTTAACGTTTGGGGTGGCGGGCAAAGGAGCAAGAGACAGAAAGAAGAGTATGGCCAGGTGAACAATAAGGTCAACCTGCGACAGAGGTGCAACTATTGAAAGACACGAGTCTCTTTCTTCCTCTTTCATATTGTCACCTCATCCATCCATCCACCCGCATAGGTACATATGTGAGTGTGCATGCACTAAAAGCAGCTTCTGCGGCTCTCCTCTTCCTTTGTGCTCACAACACCCCTGTCAGGCTGAGAGTGATTATCCTGAGTGACCTCCTGAGTTTCATTTATTTATTTATTTAACTCAATGGGGACTAGGAATGTGCTTATCTTTTATAAGGCCTTTGAATTGGGATTTGTGGAAAATATTAGCAAAGAAAGGAGGCAGAAATATTAGGAACATTGGAAGTGTGTGAAGAGCTGTTATTCTTGAATGCAGTATTTAGTTATGTTTTTAAACATACACTATGAAAGTCACAACCCACTGTGCTGCTGTTTTCCGCCTTAGGTTGATCTCCTTATCCCAACCCAGCCCTACTGTTGGGAAAGAAGGACATCAGAGTTGCAACCTGAATGAATTCCGGCAGGCACTTTTATTGGCAAACAAGAAGGGGGCAAGTTGTAGAAGAAGAATGACGAGGAGGAGCGGAGCCACCTTTGCCAGCAACAGGATGGCTTTCGGGAGAGACTGCTTCTCCCAGCCCCACCTTCCTTCATTTCCAAGATTAACTATTGTTCTTCTCCAGGTGGGGATGAAAGGAACTCTGATCCCAATGGTAGTCTAGCAAATGTGCAGCAATAACAATTCCCACAGTTATATGTGGTTCCCTTTTACACCCTCTAGCTGCTTCTGGCACAAATTATCACACTGCTCTCTGGCATTCCATCCCCATATGCTCATGTTCTGCCCGATTTGGATAAGAATCCATGTTTTTTGCCTTTCTGAATGCATTGAAGGGTGGGAAGAAGGATCCCAGCACTTGACTCATCTTAACTATTTTGGCAGAGAGGCACAACCCCTCCATTGTAGTCCTGTCTTGCCCAACTCTGCCCCCCTCTCTAGCTGTTACTAAGCTTCTGACCCAGATTCCTTTACCCACCTCACTAGTTCTATCCACAAGAACTTGCTCTCTTCACCTCCCCACCCATCCATCATGGCTCTGTGTACTGTTTACACTGAACCTGCCCACTTAATCTGCTGGTTTCCAACTTATTCTTGTGCTCTCACCCTCGCCCCATCACTTGTACTCTTGCCCTGCTTTTTTTAGTCACTTAACTGGCATCTCTGCACCGTGCTCTTTCCCTCTAGTGTTACAAACCTGATCTGCTTCTTTGTGTCCCATGTTAGTTCTAACCACCCAGACTGACCCTTTCCATCCTTTCCCACATACTGACAGTTGTCTCAGGATGAAATGCGTCGCAGTCTATGTGTTCCATTTATTGGGTCTGCATTCTTTTAAAAGTCAATATCTGAATGCATTAAAATAAATATTCCATTGGTTATCATTGTCAACAAGCCTGAAACTAGTTGGACTACAGCTAATATATGTCTGGATATCTGAACATATTTTTAACAAGAGGCATATCACAGTTAAAAAACTGAATATTCTTACTGTTTTGCCCTAATTCAGAATGAGTGCCATAGTTTTTGTTTTCATCTGATGAAAACAGAAAATCACCAATTTTTCTAAGACATTTATGTGTCAAGGGTTTTCTGAGAATTTGATTTCATTGGTGTGCCAGCTTTCATTCAGGTTCTTCTGAGCTGTATCTTTGTGACCTATAATTAGACAAGGCAGTTCAGGTTACATGAATAACATGCAGAACTGTTGCCACTCTGGAAAAAAATGTCAGTCTGTATTTTGATTTTTTTTAACTGTTTTTGGGTTAAGGACATTACCTTACCCCAGAATGGTAATTTCCTGGTTTTATCATTCATTTCCTTTGACCACTAGATGTCGCCTAGGTACTTTACATTTGGCACTATAAGCACACACACACACAAATGACGCTTCCAAGCAGCTTATTCCATTTGATAGTAATTGCTTCACTGCAGGCAGTTTGTGAAACTATAAGGAATGTGTCCCGCCTGAGCTATTACCAGCCTGAGTTTCATTGGAAGGGTTAATTTCAGTCAGGACCCATTAGTGGTTAGTGAAATAACTAGATAGAGAGTGTAGAAAATGATGTAGTTAGATGGGCATTACAGATGTGTGCATGTGTAAAGGATTGCTTTGACATCAGAAAGGAAATGATAGATGATAAAAGAAAGAGCTTTCCTATTATAAAGTCAAGTGTATCCTGGAATTGCATGCTGCTGCTGCTAAAACATTTGTTCAGTATCAGCAGTAGCTAGTCACTGTTCAGCACCCTGCAGGTGATTTTCTTTAATAGGGCAACCATTCCTGTATGGCCTGACACCTTTTGCTCTTCATTGGATTGCTATGAGGAGTTCTGGTGTGGTTCATATTGATGAAAGCCACTGTGAAAAGTTGTTTTCACCTTCAGAGGTGGTTCTAAGAGAAAAGACTTGTCTTGAAATTCTACAGCTTAAAGACCCAATCATTAACACATTTATTTTGCTTCTAAAATTGTATAATATAATTTTTGGTAGATCTGTTCATCATAATCTAGCAACAGCATGCAAATAATTGCCCCATGCATGATTGAGCATGTCTAAAGAAATAATCCATATTTCATTCCAGATCCCTGAAAATGTTTTTGAGATGATGGGGTTGGAGTCAAGGCAGGCAGGCAGGTCATGATGAGTTTTGCATTTATTTTAAAATATTTTACCTCACCTTTCTCCTAAAAAAAGGACCCAAGCACCTTACATCATTAAAATCACAACATTAAAAGCTAAAACCAGTAAATTATTCACATATTTCAAAAAAATAAAGATATTAAAAATGTTAGGTAGAAGCGTTACTAAAATAGATTTAAGAGCAACAAAAATACAAACCATCTTAGACAGCTAGTCACTTTGTGTATGCATGTATGTTTTTACATGTATGTTCTTACATTAGCTTATTTAACCTTCATTCAGGAAGATGGAATGTTTTTGTATCCCAAGAATCATGTTAATGATTAGATCTTCAGTCTAATCTCTGCTCATGTCCATTCTCTTAGACACACCCCTCTGAAGGTGAAAATAGCTTTTCACAGCTGACTTTCAACTACCATGCAGCACAGCAGAACTACTAATACGAATCCAATGAACAACAAAAGATGGTGGGCCACACAGGCCATACAAAACTGGATCTATAAAGTAGGCAGTTTGTATTATCATGGCTGCAAACAATGGCCGAAATCTGATTTTTATTCCTAACTAGAGTAAAAGCAGTGAATCTGTGGGAACATGCTGAGTCAACAGTTATGTAAATCTCATTGATTCAATTAGTGTGTTGTAGATTGATATAGGATTTAGACCAACCTTCTTGAGCTTCAGCCACTGCCACATACAAGATTTTTTTTTTGCAGACAAAAAGTAGTCAAGGCAAAAGAAGTGGAAGTACTTTTTGAAGAACACAACATAATGCATTATATCAAGAAATGGATTGTGCTATTTGGTAGTTGAGATATGATCCGGAGAAGCTGGAGTGAATGCTGGGGTGCGAGACAGCCTTCCTACTTGCAAAACAAATGGGAAGACAACTGCATAAAAACCCTATTGTTTCCTAAAATAGTAAGATGTCATGTTTGTGGGGGAAAGTACAGCTGGCCATAGCTGTTTCTGTGTTACATATTGACCCTGGAAGTGCAATGCAGTGAAAATGTACTTGAGAGGAAGTTCTGGTCCAGCTCTTTCAAAGTGACTTGAGAGTCAATGTTGTAAATCTGAACATGTCAAAAGTTGCTAGACTGCGATACCTGCTGAAAGCTGCTTAGCATTTGGAGACAGCATTCTCTCAGAGCATACCTCAAGTTAAAAGCACAGTTGAGAGGCATCCTCTGGAAGTGGCTCCAGCTACACATGAAATTGATGGTATTTAGGTACCTGGTGTGGTGTAGTAGTGGATGCAGTGACTGACCAGGACTCAGGAGACCTGGATTAGATTCCCATATTGCCCATGGAAAATCCATGGGGGAGGTGGAACTAGTAAAACTACTCCTTGACTACTTCACTTACATTGAAAGCTGTATTATGGTCTCTATAAGTCGGTTCCGACTGGTTCCGACTTGATGGCATATAACAACATTATTTCAATTTACGTTTGTTGCAATTAATGGTGACTATGCCACTATTATTATTATGCTTGTTTCTATATATTAAATAGACTGCCAAATTACCAAATTCTCCAGGGGTTCTTTATAGACATCGGGACACAAAACAATCAGTGAAATCAACATTCTATATTTTCACAGTCCTGAAGGGTAAGGATTTTTGTTTGTTTGTTTGTTTTTTTGGGTTTTTTGGCAGCTCCCTAAAGATAACTCAGCATCCTTTTTTTCCACTGTTTCCCAGAAGATCTGCCTCTGGCATTTTTACTACCTGTATTCAAGTTACATTCTTGTGCATATTCTCTGATTCCGAATTGTATAAATAGTTGGACATTTCCACCATGTATTTGCACACACACACACACACACACAGATATACTTTTTTATTCCCCACTTTTCTCTGTATAGATTCATTGTCTCCAGAAATTTATGTATTATCTAAATATTAATATGCAGTGTGCTTCATTAATTTTTTTAAGTAGCCCATTTAAAGTACATAAGATGGATTCAAAATCAGAATAAAATAATCACTAAAATGAAACACTGTATGTTATTATTAAATCTATTACAGCTTGATACTGTCATGTTTAAGAGTACTTGCAGAGGAGATCTTGTTGAATTTAGTAGAACCCTCATTCCCACAAAATAGAATATGGAATCGCTTTGCAACCATGGCAACTAACAGTTAGCTCAAATAGAAAGGGATTTTGATTATTTTGGAAGACATATCAAACTTATTGAATTTGAAAGGGAAAGAAATGTTATGATTTTGAAATAGTGTAGTAGGCTACTTCTGTACAAAGGTGTCCCCCAGTCTGGGAGTGGGATAAGAAGGATTCAATTGTGCAAAAGCCATGTACAGACCAGTTTTTTTTTATTTATTTACTTATTTGTCTTATTTATAGTCTGTCTTTCTGCTGATATGGGGACTCAAGGAGGCTCGCAGTATTAAAAAGAATAGAATGAAAACCACAATATGTTATACATTAGAACAATTAAATTACAAGACAGATTATAATACCTTTGAATGATTAAAAACATGTAAAAAGTTAAAAACTATCTTAATTAAAAAATCACGTCCAGGAACTCAGTCATGATTGTTAACAGCCTGCCTGAAAAGGTGGGTCTTCAGCTGCCGGCATAAGGATAAAAGGGAGAGGACCAACCTGATCTCCCAAGATAGAGCGTCCCATAACCTGGGAACAGCCACAGAGAAGGCTCTCTCTTGTGTCCTCAACCGAATCTGTGGTGGCAATGGGATCAAGAGGAGGGCCTCCTCTGATGATCTTAAGTGCCGAGAAGACTCATATGGGGAGATACGGTCCTTCAGATAGACTGGACTCAAGCTTTTTAGGGCTTTATAGTATGCTATTGTATGAGACATTTTACCTTATTGTGAGCTGTTTATCTAGTGCAGCCATTCTCAACGGAGGCCATATGGCCTCCTGGGGAGCCCTGGCACATTTGAAGGGGGCCACAGAATCATCTGTTCATGCTGTATCATTTGCACACAGCCAAAGGCATTCCTTGTTTGACTGGGGGCCCTGGAACCTGAGAAGAGCTCCTAAAAGGGTCGTGGCCAAACAAAAAGGTTGAGAATGGCTGATCTAGAGAACTCTAGAAGAGGTCCTCTGGAATAGTGCTCTAAATTCATTTCCAAGATCTGTTTATCTAGCATTGATCAAGCAAGAGAACATTGTGCATCAAAAAAGAGAGGAAAAACTATGTTATAGCTGTTCTTCAATGTATGAATAAGTAAATAGTGCTCAGAAGTGGTTTACCATTCCTTTCTTCTGGGGGCACCCAGGGATTGTACAGCTTGCCCAAGGCCACACAGGCTGGCTCTATTCACGGGAGGCAAAGTGGGGAATTGAACTCCCAACCTCTGGCTCTCCAGCCAGATACTTAATACCAGCTGTTCGGCGAGCACTTAATAATAATAGCAAGCTGCTAATCTGATACATTTTAAGCATTTCAACGTAGAAGAACAGTACAGAATTGCCCATTAAGAGGTTCTTTTCACACACCTGATCCAGTTGCTAAGAGCTTTTCTGAAGAGAAAGTCTTTGCCTGCTGGCAAAGAAGATCAGCAAGGAGGGAGACAACTAAAGTCCTGTCTGGTTACACTTAAAGCAGGTGGATTCTACACTTGGTGAGGGGAGCATGCTACTCCCCTCTCATCATTGCTTTAATCATGAAAACATGAAAAAGGTGAGGATGCTTTACTAGCTTATCCATGCGAGTCAGAATCTAGGAAAAATTGGGTTCAGTCACATGGAGAGACCACACAGCTAGAATAGGTTCTCCCTCTTCAGACCGTTGCATTTCTGTGAATAAAGTAATGAGGGAGTGTGCAGGGTTAGCACACCCCTCTCATTGCTTGTAGGGTGCAATTGCATGATGCAAGCATGCCTGCATAGGGATCTAGTTTTTATGGGAAGGATTTTCAAAGTCTGTTCAGTTCCAAAGGGGAAATTTGTCCCCTGAACCCAAAGAGGTGGTCCAGTTGCCTTGCCCAGTGTAAAAAAACAAAACAAAACTCCAAAATTTACTCAAAAAAGATAACTCATTTGGAATAAAGAGTACGGTAGATGTTACTTGAAATTCTCCCCAAATGGATGTTTTATTTTTAATGTTAAAAGGTACACTAGCCCTCTTTAATCAAAAAGTAACTGATTATGAGTAATTTTGGACCTTTTAATGCATTAGTGGTCATAGGTTTATCAGGAAAAGTCTTTTCTTTCTTCTTTGCTAATTTCATCTTTTCCCTCTGCTGTACTGCAGATTTTTTTTGTGAAAGCTGTACAACCCCCACTTAATAATACAACAGCAACTTGTTATTTGAAGGAATACACTGTGTGTCCCTCTAAGTTCAAAGACAGATGACAAAAGGCTGCAGCAGGGCACTGCAGCAATTTTTAAGCTCCTGCACTTTTACAGAACGGTGGGTCAGGCGCACATCAGAGGTCCTTTTGTTTAAATTCTGGAACTTGGCTTGAATTCACCTGTTTCCTAACACCTCTAAGCAATGGAAAAAAGGCATTGTATTCTTGATTATCTTCAACTGGGCAGAATAGGATTGTTCCTAAACCCAATTGTGCAGACTAAGAAAAAAACGAAGGGAGTGGGGGAAACCAGTGATATTTTCAAAGTGGTTAGATGAAACTGGGATGCTGCCAGCACAAGGAAGAAAAATAGCAATATTGGAAGCTTCATGTGGAAAGAGCAAACCTTAAATCAGAAACGTGCTCTTGCTCGGGAGTTGATCCAGACCCTGTGACAGCATACCATTGTGCCTTTAAATGAGGTGTACGTTAAAGCATTCCTATTGGTTAAGGGAGAGTGACATGATTACCACCCATCTTTTCTCTCTCTTGCTTGCCTTCATGGATATATTGTGGTTACACTTTGTGTGTGCAAGAGGATTCTGGTCCTTTCATTCTCTGATAGGGCCTTGCATACAATATAGCAAGTTTCGATATTGTGTGGAGGGGAAACAGTTATACATGCTATGGGGCATGAAGTGCTCTTTGGAGCCCTAAAGGAAGTTTCTGGATTGTAGCGCAAATGGTCTATAGCTATTGCAGACCCTTGCTCATTGTCTGGATGTGTAGAATTCTATTCTACCCTGTAAACATTATCCAGCATTCAAACTATTAGTATAACATAATTTTTCAAGGGTTGCTATATAGTGGCATATTAACATACAGCAATTGGTGCTGGCAGTATGGAGCACTACAACACAGTTTCTCTATCAGTGTACAGTATATTATAAATAAAGATATTTAAGATTCAGAGGGAACTTATCTTACAAACCCTTCCGCACAAATACACATCCACATTTTAAACAAGAAGTCTATACCACCTCTGTTTAAAACTGTTTTCCCAATGCAGCAAGATTTGGAGTACCAAATATAGAGCCCGGGATCAGGGGTTTGATAACCCACTGCCACCTAGGAGAAGAGCCAGTCTGTGTGGTCTTGGGAGAGCTGCCCAGTCTTAGAGAACTGCCAGATGAAGGAAATGGTAAACCATTTCTGAGTACTGAATACCTAGCAAACCCTGGAAAAGGTAGACATAAGTCAGAATCGATTTGATGGTACATCATAATTACTATTAATATTTTCCCTCGCTTTGATGGGGGAAACCAAGGAGTCTATGAATGGAGAGGGACATAATCTGCTCAGGTTTAGCTGGATGCCTGTTTGCATGGGTATCTGTGGCAAAGGGATGTTCCCAATGGAATCCTAAGTATATTATTTTTTTAAATCTACACAAGCAGACAAAGTATGCTAATGTGCCCCTATGCAACCTCTCTCCCAAATCTCTGCACTCTCTTGCTTGTTTGTGAATAATAACTCTCTTTTTACAAAGTATCCTGACACCCTATCTCCACTTATATACTACTGCAGACTCAATATCAAGAATGATTTACCCCTTGCCACATATCTTGTAAATAAGTTTATTTTAAAAGTTTTTAAATGTTTTTATCATTTAATGTGCTTTAAATTATTATTATAGCTTAATTGCTTTTAATGCGTAATTTATTGTGTTTTCAATTTTATTTGTTTTTACACCATGAGCTGCCTTTCATCAGGAGAAAGGCAGCCTATAAATGAGACAAAATAAATAAATTGTGAAAGCTTGGGATAGGGTGGTGTTTTGAAAATCAAGGTGCCAACATCTTCAGTAGATAGAACTAATCATGTGGTTCTCTCTCTCTCTCTCTCTCTCTCTCTCTCTCTCTCTCTGTAAAAATACTTATATACAGCAGTGACAGGAAAATGTGAGAGTAATCCTACTGAGTCCCTCAGTTTTGAGATGCTATTTCTTAGCTTAAAATGGAATTGCTTGCTGATGCTTCTCATCTTTCATTTCTTCTGCTAACCTTCTGGTGCAACTGCATATTATGGAGAAGATGTGCGTTTCCAGTGTGATTGATTCAGTCATGTTTGACATTTTATATCAGCCTTAGGTAACTCTGGCTGTTGCAAGAAAACAAAAAGCTGTCCAGCTGCAAAACTGTGTGCAGAAGGTGGTGAAGGAAGGGCCAGGGCCTTTAAGTCATAACACTCCCTCTCCCAAACATCTAATGAGCTTGTTTTCTCAACTCTGTAGTTCCCTTTCAGGTTTTCTATAATTACTTCTGGCTCTATAAACACTAGTTATCGTCAGAATTTCTATTAAAGAATAAGCCAGAACAGACATTTTTCAGATCAGGGTTTTGTTTTTATGGTGAAACCAAAATTGGATGGAGCAAAGATCAATAATGTATCCAGCTAATACACTAAAATATCAATGAAATGAATCATAAGAAATGAAATTACTTTTCTTGACAACCTAGAGATAAATACTGTTCCACAAACCTACAGGCCTGTCAGTTTAGATTTATTTTGTTAGCAATCCAGAACTACTATGCAAACCTTGATATACAACGCCATCATATTTCTGTATTGGAGTAATTCAATTATTATGAGGCAAAGCAGTTGCCTCCTAAGCGATTGATAATCAGCAGGCTTATATAAACAAGTAGCATTTTGTAACTTAACTTGGCTCCTTAAATTTTTCTGTTGGCTTCACCTGATCCCATGTTGTAAAATGTTAAAAAAAGTCACAGGCCACATTTAAATTCAGTTAGGTGTGTCAATTGTTCAGTCTCTTTATAGTAGCTATTGTGCACACCTAAAAGTAGTATTTGCCTCAATCTAGCTACAAAAAGGAAAGGGTAACATCAAGATTCAAAAGGTGGATGGGAGAACATATGAACATATACAAATGTGGAAAATACATTTGTGTCTGTGTGGTAGCAGCACCAATGTGTGCTAACAGCACTTGGTGCATTAGTCAGAATAAAATACTGTACAGTGGTGCCTCGCTAGACGATTGCCTCGCAGGACGAGGAAATCGCTAGACGATTCCTTTTTGCGATCGCTACTGCGCTTCGCAAAACGATGTTTCCCTATGGCGATTTTTGCTAGACGATGAGGTTTCCCCATAGGAGTGCGCCGACTAGTGGTGAAAAGCTGTCAGTGCAGCTGTCAGTGCATTCCTATGGGGACCTGCACTCGCTAGACGAGGTTTCCCTATGGGAAATTTTCGCTAGACGACTGCATTTTCCCTTTGGAACGCATTGAAGCGATTTCAATGCATTCCAATGGGAAAACGTGCTTCGCTAGACGATGTTTTCGCTAGACAGCGATCCTCGTGGAACGGATTAACATCGTCTAGCGAGGCACCACTGTATATTGTAATTTGGGAGATTATGAATGAATGAATGAATATTTCCCTATATGACTTGATCATTGTGCGCCTTTGAGGGGGTCCTCTTCTGTGTGCCAGCACTGAGAATGGTACACTATGCCAATACATGGGAGAGGCCTTTCTTGGTCATAGCTCCTCAGCGGTGGAGTGCACAATCCTTGGAGGATTGACTGGTGCTGATGTTAATTTCATTTCAGTGTCAAAATGGTGGTTCACTTAATCCTTGGTGTTTAAATAATCTTAGCTTAAATAGGTTGTGGAGTTCTTTGTAATGTGTATCATTTCAATGATTTTAATTAGATTAAATTGTTCTAAATTGCTTAAATGTTGAATCATTTTATATGTACGTTTTATACAATTTAAATAATTTGAAACATATAAAGTGATTTTATACTGCTCCTGTTGTAACCTGCACTGAAATCTTATGAAATGAGATGGGATATAACTATTCTAAATAAATAAATAGAAACCATAGTCAAGCATAACAGTTATTCATTAGTAATGTGGGAGATAGGAGTACGTTTTCATTTAAGATGATAGACCCTTCATATCTGAGCCAATTGAATTAATGCAAGCCATTAATTGACTTGACAGGGGAGGAATGTTTGAGAAATGATTATACTCTGGGCTGTTCATGCTTTGGCACAGATGTCTGCAAAAATGAAGTCTGAGGTATAGGGTGGAAGCCCTTGTAGCCATTCATGGGCCTTTCTTGAGGTAAAATGCACAGAAAAACCTTAATGGTTTCAGCCACACAAGCACTGGCAAGGGTCATGCACATTTTCACAGTGTGTGGTCAGTTTTCTAGGTGACAACAGATTATCTGATTTAGCAACAATGCTAACAATCTCTCAGTAGCAGCCCCACACGTGCCTACAGATTTCCAGACAGCAACTGTGAGAAAAAAATGGACTTTTTTTGGTCATTTGGCAAATGGATTGGTAAACAAAACTAAACAGGAAGTAAAGAGCTGGTTCAGGAAATCAATGGCATGAGAAAGCAAAACAACTCCATAGTCAAACTTAGCAGGTTGTGTTATGTGCAAACATTTATTGCAGTCCTCTAAATAAGTCCACTGAAATTACCAGCCTGCTTGGGGCTGGCTGTGGAGGGGACAGGGAACTTTACAAGGCTGCTTTACAAGGCTGAATGCCAATTTCAGTGCAGGGTACAAAGAAAACATAAAGGATTGCTAAGCATGTTCACTAGCCAGGGTGGAATTCCATGTCCTTGTCTGAATTCCGTTCCTGGCCAGTGCTAGGCCAAGGCGTAAATTCAAAGTTGGTCAACTGAATGGAAGGAAAAGTTCTTTTGCAGAGTGCTGTTGAATGGTGTTTTCAGCTCTCTTGGGAGAGAAATAATGATGATGAACACAGTTCCTTTTTTGAACTATACCTTGCAGAAAACCCCAGGCAGTGTGACTATGTATTACCAAAAAAGTGTTTTTTTTCTGAGAGAGAGAGAGAGAGAGAGAGAGAGAGAGAGAGAGAGAGAGAGAGAGAGAGAGAGAGAGAGAATTCGGATAAACCTCATAGCTTGAAAAGTTACTATAAAATAAACCTCATAGCTTGAAAAGTTACTATAAAATATTAAATCTTTATGTTTTTGAGGCTCCAAAGTAGTTTGTTGCCATTATAGTTACAATTGCTAACAACATCCCTCTGCTTTATCTGAAAATTCTCTAAAATAATCACTTTGAATCACTTTGCAAAACCATTTTCAGGCTATGACCTACGGGTGAGTGATAAAAAAAAACACTCTCCTCTCATCCATCTTATTGTTATTTCAAGAGCCACAACCACAAAGAAAGCACCATAATGCAGGATAGCACAAACCAGTGCTTGAATCACCTTCCACCTCCACACTTCTGTAACTCTAAAAGTAATTAAAAGTTACAGTCATACCTAAGAGCAGTAAGATTATCCTTCATAATGGATGTAGCTATTCAGCTATTAGGCACACATGACAGCTACATACAACCCTCAGCATCAGACCAGCATGCCCCTAGGAACATAAGCAGCCTTCTTTCACCCTCTTTGCAGTTGTTTTCAGAAAATCCAGATACTTTTTTAAGAAGTGAAGAAACTGTGTGAAGGTCATTATAATGTTTATTTATGACCACTTCCAGTCTCTTCTTAGGCTATCTCAGGTCTTCTAGTCTTCTTACTCCATTTTGAAACATTTATCTGGGACTATTTCCCATCATTTCCCTTTCATTACTAAGATATCCATGCACATTATGCATCCACATAACAGATTTACTCAGACACACTGCCCTAACCTCTGTGGTTGTCATATTTTCTTCAAAGGCTCTGCTGACTAGTGATGGTTGTCACCATTGTTAGGCAGCAGTGGTGGCTTCTAAATTCTCCAGGCTAAGCTTCAGGAGATTCCTTGAAAAAGAAGTTGATTCTAGGAGACTCCCAGCTAAATCTGGATAGTTGGCAGATCTACCGGGAAAAGGGAAAGCTTCAGTGTGTGTAAAAATAATCTCTCTTCTCCCCGCCCCCCTAAATCATAACTTACGTATTATATGAACATCAAAGATGGTGGCAGAGACAGAAAAATGGCATTTCTTGTGTAACGTAATTGCTTTCCCTTCTTCCACGGGCAGGCTGGCCCTCTTTCTTGATAGAAGAGATCCACTGGGAGACTGAATGCCTTCTGCAAATTCAAATGGGGTTTGCAATCCAAGATAGAGGAAGAATAATATGAGGGAATCAGCCTTTTGTCTTTATAGTCTGTTTAGGAACACAACAGGAGGGTTAATGCAGATATAATTAGTAATGAATCCATTTCTCCCCTCAGGGATCCTGAAGTTGTAATAAGAAGAACCAGAAAGCATCTGCAGGGAACAAAACACCTCAGAAATATTCAGAGCTTTAGGGACAAAGTATCAGCACTAGAAAAAAGGAAGGAAGAGATGCATTTCCTATGCTGGCTTGATATTTTTTTATTGTCTAACTGTCAGACTCTGGAGAAAATAGATCACACTTTAGAAGCTAGATCATTACTGCTGAAGTCAAGGCAACAGTGACTTAAGAAATCTGAATTGCTGTGAAGCTGAAATGAGAATAAGGAACCAGCTAGGCTGAAAAATGAGAAGGCAAATCCTTAGGTTACAAGTAATGCTGCCATTTAGATTTAGTGGTTTGCATTGTCAGTCAAAAGTGAGAAAATGGAGATGGCTAGATAAGGCCCAATTTTAAGAAAAATGCCTCACTGGATGCTAGATGCATGTAAAGTAGGAAGAAGAAAAATTGGCTTGTAAAGGAAGCAAATGGAATTGCTGAAATATAAGGCCAGCCAACTCTCTGAGAGCTATGGGAGCCTGCCTGGGCCGCTGAGAATAGTATTTTACTGGTGATGTCTTGTTTGAACCTCAGAGTAAGTCATGTGAACTCATGGAAACAAGTCTAGGCCGGACCGGCTCCAGGGGGCCCTGGACATAACACCCTCGGTGCAGACCCTTCTCTATTCCTGGACCCCGACAGGCCTACCTGTCTGCAGTGGCAATGCTTCAAGCAATGTGGTGCAGATGAATATAGTCACTCTTTCAGTTTCCTCATTGATGCACAGAATTCCTAAGTTCTGGACCTCTAGATTCTGAACTCTGTACAAAATAAAATAAAATACAGTAGGGCCATGTTATCCATGGGGAATTGGTTCCAACCCCCCCCCGCCCCCCGCGGGTACCGAAAACCACTGATAGCAAACCTGAGTCTCTGCTTCCCTCTAGAGGCCAGTTCTGGTAATGCACCTTGGAAACACATATTTCGGGGTGGTGGTGGTTATTTAATATTTTCAAGCAGCAGATAACTGAAACCCTGGGTACTGATGCCACATATCTGGTGGTCCTACTGCAAATAAAATAAAATAAAATAATCGTTGAAATCCAGTAATAAGTCCAAACTATAGCAATCCCATTGAATCAATGAAATTTACCTAGACGTTGACTCACCAAATCCCCACTGATTCAATGGGCCTACTGTAGTCGTAACTTTCAATAAACAAATAATAAATGAAAAACAAATATGGTGGAGAAAGCAAGCATCATCAGGTGGCCCTCCTGGGACACTGGAGCCCTGGCAACTTCTCAAGGATGCCAAATAGTCTCCTCTCTTAGCATTGGATTTACCTTTTGGCCCAAGACTTGAAATTTCATTTGGCTGATCATTTGTAGGTCATGACAACAATAAATCCTTGGGCAGTTTTTCCACATATCAGTAGTAATCGTTGGCCTAAATACTTGTTGCTTATCATAGTAAATTGCACTAGAGTCAATTCCTCCGTAAGTGAGCCTACTCTAGTTGTGACTTATTTTAGTATAGTACAGTACGTTCTGTTTAAGTAGTCCCATTTGAATCAGTGGAATGTACAAAGGAGTTAGCTCCTTAAATTACCATTGATTCAGTGGGATTACTCTATTGTAATTTACTGTGCCAAACAACAGTATTTTGGCCACACACTCCATGATAATGAAGCTAACTGCATCAGAGGCAGAATCCGTTAACTTAAATGGATCAGCCTCCCCAAAGTGTGTATAAAATTAGAATTACTAATCACCTTGGCTACAGTATCTGATTTCCAATGTTATATTCTCTGTAGCAGAGCAAATGCACATTGCACAGTGATTTTGGTTGGAAATGTTCCCTTTACTCTGGGAAAATGGCAGTTTGTGTGGTGGTCCACAGTGAAAAAAAGATTGTATTAATCTGTCTAGCAAATAATCTATTCACTGGTGGATTGGTTCCTTAATGAAGAAAGTGTATGTTGTGTGGTTTTCAATGACAAATTAAAAGCAAGCAGTCTGTCCGTCAAGGCTTTGTTTAATTTTTAAATAGAATAATGGTCCTTCTTCTGCAGGCATGTTTTCACAAGCTTTTGATTCCTTACACAGAGAGTAAAGCTGGAGGAATTTTTCTTTGCACACATGCTTGGACACATGTGTGCGACTGCAAGGGAAACGGACAGCACATCCTGGCCTCTGTCTCCAGCCTAGAGATCTAGGACTACTGCGATGTTGAACCCTTTGCCTCCCAGAAGCAATATAATAGCAAACAAACAGACAAAAAACAGAGAGGACTTGTAAAATTAAAATATTTATTGGGGAGACTGTGTGAGTCCAAAACCTACCCATGTGGGTTCTGTTTGAACAACTGCATGCCTGGGTTTTTCTTGAAATTAAGTTTTGTTTTACAAATAAGAACCAGGATCTAGTTGACCATTTAGTTGAGGGGTTGGCCTTGATGGCCTTATAGGCCCTTTCCAACTTCATTATGCATTATTCTATGATTTATGACTATGTAAGTGCAGTGGTGTTAAAACAACAAATGCCAGCTCATGAATGACTTACTGACTGAACTCCTAGTCGTGTGCATCACTGGTGCATCACTAGACGTTTGATTCGAGACTCGTCAATCACTGGCTGTTTCTTGCTCAGAGTTACTCCATTGCACATAAGAATAGTAGACTTTCAATTGTTTTTTGACCAACAAAATCAAGACTGGGGATGGGACTTTTGTATTTTCAGAACGTTCATTCCCACAAATCAGTGAAAGCCCTCAATCCAGCAGGAGGAGGTAAAGCAGTCTTCTTACCTCCCTATTATTCTCACACTGCTGCCAAGCAGGAAGAAAATGGCCCTGCTGCAACCTGAGAGTAGCGAGAATTCCCTGTGACTCGCCAAGGTGCTTTGGAGGATCGTTTCCTCCCTACACACAGTTTTGGGCAGGATTCTTTCCCAGCTGTGTCTCCTATATAAGTAACTACCAATCCTGTTTAGGTTCTGAACTCAGATAAGATCAAGTATGTTTAGGGTGGTATCTTTTGCAAGGGGACTTCTGCCTCCCTTGCATTCTCTGCTGCAGTTCATGATGTTCTTGAGAGTCCCGTCTATCGGTCAAGGATTGCTTTCTTCTCCATGTCAGATAGGACACACATCTTCAACTGCCCGTTGCTCTGGGTCCATAGCCATCTTATGACACCGGGATATGGGGGCACCCCATAAAATTTGGGGAGAGGAGTGCCCAGTCTACTGGATCCATGGGCCACCCATGCCTGGGTGTACAGAGCTGAAGTGGAAGGGAGGGGGAAGAGAAATCTCTGACTTCTGCCAGGGCTTATGGGCTGAGAAGTATGTGTGTTATGGTTTGGGGTTTTGGTTTCCACCTTCTGCTACTGTTCTTACAAGAGCCAATGTGGTGTAGCAGAAAGAGTATTGGGCTAGAATTCAGAAGATTTGGGTTCAAATCTCTGCCGAGCCATAGAAACTCATAAAGAGGTGGCATTGGTAAGGCACTTTGTGAACATCTCCCCTATGTGGAAACCCCTATTAGATTTTGGCCCCGAAATCTCAGGGGATGGGATGCTGCAGACCTGGCTATTCTTCTTCTTCCTCCTCCATATTGACAGAAGCGGAGGAGCAGCAGTAGTGATAGTGGTGCTTCTCTGTTGACCACTGAGAAGGTTCCCATTCCAGTTATGTATCATACCAGGCTTTGTGAGGACTTACACTGGTGGCCACTCTGTACCTATTTAATGAACAACAAGCAAGGAGCCCCAGGGTAGCAATATTAGCAACTGTGGGCTGTGGAAACATATGCAGATCTCATTCAGATAACAACAGGATTCCCACCCATTATATGACCTAGTTAGCTGATTTCTCTCTAGCAGCTGCCTGAAGATTCTGCCCAGCATGCTGACAAATGGAAGCCAGAATGTTTTTTCACATTTCCTTTTCCCCTTAGGTAAATATTACTAGCAGGCTAATAGTTATAAAGGTATTTTGAATGAATTATCTTGAACATCTGTTTGTCCAGCTTAACTGGAATAGGCAAGAGGCCATATGCACCTTCTAGCTCTTTGGAAGTAAATGGAAAATGGAGGAGTCTTGTGGCACAGTGGTTAAACTGCAGTACTGCAGTGAAGACTCTGCTCATAACCTGAGTTAAATCCTGGGTTCAGGTAGCCGGTTCAATGTTAACTCAGTCTTCCATGCTGCCAAGGTCGGTGAATTGAGTACCCAGTTCACTGGGGGCAAGGGCAATGTGCAGCCTGTGTAATTAAAATTGTAAACTGCCTAGAGAATACTTTAAGCACTATGGAGTGGCATATAATCAGTGCACTTTGCCTTGTCTTAAATGATTAGTAGTATTGTCAGTTTTGAGAAAAGCATCCAGAACACAGCCAAACAGCCTGAAAAACCTACAACCATTCTGTGAATGTTCATCCATTCCACTTAACTACCATACATGTGTTAGCCACATGCTGTGTTGACAGTAAGAGCACCTTGGGCTCTTAAGGACAATGACACATATTTGTGAAACTGCTGCTTTCCTATTGCTTTGAAACCTATTGCTTTGTGATGTATGTTCCAAGATATCCCAAGAGAGAAAAGGAAATAAAAAGCAAGTATGGCATATAGAGATTTTAATGAATGCTAAACTCCTGTTAGGATGTAGGATATATAGTCAACTTCATCATTCTTAAGGCTGAAGCAATTGCTTTCTTTGGCTGTCTTGACAGAGTGACACAGGCCTGTAGATTATTGAGGTTGAGGACTATCTATCATGTTTGAAATTTAGTAAGGTATATTAAAAATGCAGAATGAAAGGATGCTTCATAAAACAGCATCATAAAAATGAACTTGGCCAGGACTGTGAGTTGACGTAGTGGTTTGAACTGAAGCCAGACAAATGAACATCCTGTGTAAAATGCTAAATGCAAAACAATGGTGGAATAACTCAAGTCAGCTGAAACTAGTGGGATGAAGCTGTTGTACCAAATGACAGGATGCAGGGAGGTATTGTTAAAGGAAACAGTTGCAAAATTGAGGGTGCGACTACACTGGGGAGCATGAGAGCACTATGTGTGCATGAGAGTACTATGGAACTTAATTTATTTATTTATTTATTTAATTTATTTAACTTCTATGCCGCCCACACTACCCAAAGGTCTCTGGTAGCCAGAGTAATTCTGCTACCACAGTTTCCTGACATGAATCCTCAGCACTACAGAAGAGGGCAATTCTAACTAATTCAACAGCTATTAACTGAAAGGAGTCTCTCATATTATCATATTTAATCTTCAATTAAACACCAAGTGTTTTGAGAGAGGCCATTTTGGTTTTGGCCGTGTTCAGTTTCAGGGAAAGAGGTGTGAACTGTGAGCTTTCTAAATTTTAGAGTCTGGGTTAATGGTGTTTTGAAGCTAATATACCTTTGTTTGCCATTGCATGTTAGATGAGAGGCTTCTGAAATGTTGAGTATCATGAGAGGGCTCAAGGTTGTTAATTCTTTTTATTGTATCTTCAGGCCTGGAGGAGGTCCATGTGGTTGTGATCATGGTGGCCAGAGGGCTATTTATTCTTCTACCTAAGGTGGCAAAACATTCTGAGGCAGAGCTGGTTGCATTCAGTCATCCCTAAGTTATGCCATGTGAGGCTTTAACTACTGAAAATCACTGCTGCTGGTAAAGCCATTTTGGTGGCTATGATTTTTGGAAATTGACAACTTCCTCCTCCCATTCCTCAGCTCCCATAGGTTTCCACAATGGAAGGGAGTACACCGGACCCATGAAGACTTTGGGACAGACATCATCAGCCTTACATGGTATAACTTGCATAAATTAGTTAAATGAGTGGATATTGCTTATGTGTTATGCGCTGATCACTGAGCATCAACGATGCTATTGTGGTTTTTATGACTGGTCAATGCATGCTATTGATGTAATGCCTAACAACATAATTATAGCAATTCATATTTTTGATACCAATTTAATACCTTTAATAACTAGGCAACAATCTGAAGGATATTGAATTGTGATGACCCAGGAATGGTTTCATTGGCTGCATAGTATCATACAGAAAAGCAGGAACTTGAAAAATCTCTCTTATTTTATTTTAGAAGAGGTAGCTGTGTTAGTCTGTGTTAGCATGTCAGGAAAAAAAAGTGGACCACGAAAGCTCACATTAAAATATTTCAGTTAGTCTTTAAGGTGCCACAATGCTTTTGTCTTCTTTGTTTTTTCATTTTGTTTTGTTTTTGACTGACATGATATTTTATTTGTTTGAAATAATTTTGCACCATTTTTCTCCTTGAAAAGGACCCAAAGTGGCTTACACCATTAAAATACATTTAAAGTTACACAGTAAGTATACAAATGCTAAAAAGGCTCAAACAAATACCACACTGAAAAACGGTAAACAAAACCAACACCAAAAACATATTCAAAGTAGCAAGGCACAACAATCTATTTAAAAACCCCACTCAGGCAGCCAGTCACTAAGGGAAAGCTTGCCTGAAGAGTAATGGAGATGTGGTTCTTGAGAAAGCTTGGACCAAAGCTGTTTAGGGCTTTATAGTTTAGAACCAAGACTTTGAATTGTGCCTGGAAGTGGATAGGCAGCCAGTGGAGTTGGTGTAACAGAGGAATTATATGTTCCCTATGACCATCTCCAGTCAGCAATCTGGCTGCTGTTTTCTGGACCTGCTGAAGTTTCCGAACACTTTCCAGAAGCAGCCCCACATAGAGCATGTTACAGTAATTGAGCCAGGATATAACTAAGGCATGTGTCACCGTGGCCAGATCAGACCTCTCCAGCAACAGGTACAGCTGGTGAACTAGTTTTAATTGTGCAAATGCGCTCCTGGCCACTGCCGAAACCTGGGCTCAGACAAATCCAGGAGTACCTCCAAGTTGTGCAATTATGTTTTCAGAAGAAGTGCAACCCTGTTCCCCGATCTGCCTTTTGACTGACCAAAGCACCCTTTTCTTGTCTGGATCAAGTTTCAGTTTGTTTGCTTTCATGCAGTCCATTAGTGACACCAGACACTGATCTAGAGCCAAAGCAGCTTCCTCTTATGTTTTCTAATTCCATATTTTCAGCATTCCTTAGGAAGCAGAAGACTTATCTGGGTTATTAAAGTGGCTCTTTCTCTATAAAAGAAACACAAACACACATGTAGCTATTTGCAAATGCAAATTAATTTAAATGCATGCCAATAAAGTATTCTAGTGATTTCACCAGGAGACAATAATATGACCAAAGTGAGCAGGCCAATTTAAAACGAAGCTAGTCCGTGCACCCTTTCTGTCTATGGCAAGAGAATAACAAAACAATGATTGCCAAGTTGTGTTTTGCCTTGGGAAGCCTGGGAAGCTTTCAAGGGGTTCCACCATGACAATACCAGCCAAGATAGAAAGGTCCCCAGAACCATAACTCATCTCTTGCACAGTTTGGGAATAACATATATAAATTAGCATGCCAACTGAAAATTTGTTATTTTTCTATCAAACAAATAAAAAAGTCCTAGTTTATTTAATGCTGTAAAAAAATGGCAATGCACTTCAGATACATTAAAATTATTTCCACTATGTCTGTGAATCCATGCTTCTCCTCCCTAGACAGAAGGCACCCACTCATCTCCCCTTGGGAAGTAGGTCACCAGAGGTGGTTTCTAATCTCAGCAGTTCAGAAATTTTGGGATTATAACTCCCGGAAGGCCCTACTTGACATAGCCAGTAAGCAGAGTTTGTGGAAGCTATGCCTAGCAACATGAAGAGTACCACAGCTGGAAAGCTGTTTTATAATGTACCAGTGGCTCTTTGACTACTCTCAAATGCACTTCAGTAGAACATTGACTGTGGCGACCCTGACAAATACTTTTATTTATTTTATTTTATTTTATTAGATTTCTACCCCGCCCATCTAGACCAAAGGTCTACTCTGGGCGGCATTACAAATTTAAAAACAGTTAAACCAATAAACATGCACTATAATTCCAAGATGGTAAGATGTGAAATTTAAGATACAGCAGGAGGGAAAGCCTGCCCAAATAGCCAGGTCTTGAGTTTGCTTCTGAAGACACCCAGAGAGGGACCTAGCATTTCTGTCATATCCATCGCCTAATCAAAATGTCTGTGGAACATTCATATAACATTCATAGGACGTGGTGGAGCTGCGGGTTAAACCACAGAAGCCTCTGTGCTGCAGGGCCGGAAGACCAGAGTAGTAGGGAAATGGTAGCATTCATCAAACTCAAATTTGACAGGTGCCCCGTCCCTTTTTGGCACCTGCGAGCGGAAGGGGCGGGACTTCCGGCGTCAAGGCTCGACCCAGGCCCCTTCCGGCGGAAGGGGCGGGTCGAGCGGTGACGTCAGGGGTTGTGGAGGTCCCCGTGGCCCTATAGGGGGCTTTTCCTAGAGTCTGGGGTCCCCCGTGACCAGAGGGCGGCCTGAGGATTGGCCCCCGAGGGGTTGTGCCACCCCCGCGGCCCTGTAGGCCAATGGGGTGGGGTTGGCGGGGTTTGGCTAGAAAAGGGTTGGCTCTAGGACATGCCCCGGCTTGCCCTAGGCCCTGTTGGGTGGGAAACTCCACAGCGTTTGCTGAAACACCACAACCGTGGTTTCGGGGCCCTTCTGCGCGCGCTTGCAGCTCTTTGCAGAGGTCGTGTGGCGTTGGAGACGATGGCGGACAAGGAGAACCAAATTCCTGAGACAAACCAAAAGGCGGAAGGGCAAAAGGACATGGCCTCCAAGACCATTGCCAACCCCAGAAAACGCTACATGAGCACAGATTCTGACAGTGAAAATATGCCTCCAGTAGCATTACAACGTCTTGAAGATCCTGACAGACCATGTCATCATAGGAAAACATCATTTTATACTGAGAAAGCTTCTGAAACGCAGGTTTGTAACCCTTTGTGGGAGGCTGGTGGTAGAGGTTTGCTATAGATGATTACTCTGTGTGTTAAAACACCTCTTTGATTTTTCAGGAGCCAACCCGCTTACAAATAAGGGGCAATTCTCTGAAAAAAGGCAAGGCCATGCGTTCCATTGTAAGGACCTGTCTTTATGGACTTCTGAAGAGCTGTCTGTCTGATCATCTGGTTCACGCCTGCCCGGGATGCAAGCAGGAACTTGGGGGACAACAAGGTCACCCGTGTTTGTACTGGGACGAAAATGACTTTTCAAGGATGTTGAACATGTTATGTGGGAAAATTTGCTTTAAAAAAATATTTTATATTATCACCTTGGTCGCTTATAGAAATAAGGTCCTTTGTCTCACAAACAGGACTTTGGGATACATAAACAAGCTTATTAAAAGCTTAGCAGTTTCTGATAAGGCTTATGATTTTTTAAAAAGACTATTGAGGTCAACAGATGAAAAAATTCTACAGGACGTCCAATTAACACTACAGCATGTACAGTATGGCAGTTTTTATTGTGTTTCAAGCATGCGTGAATGAATAAAAACACTGTGACACGGGTTTACAGAAACAGGGAATAAAGGTTGAATAAACACACTTTTGAAAAGCCACGCTCTGTCTTGTTCTGTCTCCTCAGAGAAGTAAGGAACGCTGAGTATTAAATTTTGAATAAAAAACACTGTAACTTTGGCGTACAGAACCCATCTTATTAAATTTTAGGGATCTCTGAAAAGGCCGGGAGTTTGAATCCCCAACACGTCTCCCAAGAAAAGGGACAGGAAAGATCACACAATTTTACTATATTTTATAAGCAAGACCTACAAAATTTCAGAAAAAGCAGTAAGGAGCCTGACATAAGACTCTTAATATTTATTAATAACTGCTAAAGGTGGGGTATTGGCTTGCAGGGGAACCATGCTTAACCTTGCAGGGGGGTTGTATACCTAACAACATTTTTCCTTTTAGAAAATGGATATGCTGGGGAAATGGCTCTTTGTTTCAAGAGGGGCGGGGTGGGGGCCCTGCTTGTCCCCCAACAGATACTAGACATAACTGTTGCTCCAAGAAAAATATGCAGCAGCCTTCTGTCTTGACCCTTGCCAGACTTTAATAGCGGTATAATTCTTTTCTATTATTTTGATTCCCTTCTGTAAAGTTTTATAAGAAGGCAGAAGTATGAAATTTGGTAACCAATCTTTGTCTAGACCTAGGTCATGTAAAAAGTTACCCAGGAGTTAAATTTCCTTTGCTGTATTGTGAGTAGGCAGAAGAAAAGGTAGGATTTTGATATTAGATTCCAATAAAAAGCCAAATTTATATGTCCCTACATTGACCTCAAAACCAGCTGAGACCTAACCCTTTTAAAGTTGATGATTCTGGTTTGTGAACCCAGATAATTAGTGGTAGACATGCAGATTTTTTTCACAGCACTAAAAATCTCCACTGTAGGGGTAGGAAAGACTGAGCTTCTTGTTTATCATTGACAGAAAAACAAATACGATTATGCAAAGAGACTGACACTCGGCAGTTACCAAAAGCCCTTCCTGATTTCTGCAGTCTGTGCTATTAACGATTCAATCGCTGAATTATAAAAATTTCTCTGTGTTTCAAGCTTGAATAAAAACACTTTTGAAAAACATTTTGGCATTATTTTGATTCCGTGGAGAGCCAGGAGCAAGAAAGCTTTGCTTTTCCCAGAACTTTGGCCTACAGAACCAATCTTAACCTTGCAGGGGGTGTATACATAACATTTTCCTTTTAGAAATGCTTTTTAAAGTTTCTTCATATATGACATTCCTGGAGCCTCCTGGCCTAGAGGAAAGGGACAGTACATGGACACGGCTTCTAGTAGGCATGATAGCCCCCCCAAGTTGGACTTTTTGTTTGTCCTTACAGTTCCCATATGTCCAAAGCGTCAAATGCAGGTGAAACCCTAATTTTCCACACTTCATATTTCTCCAAAAGTCAATCTTGTCACAGGGGGGTAACTGGATTTTGCAATCAGTGGCTTGAGAACCTCATATTGCAATTGCTCTGATATGTGTGTATGTATGTATGTATTTTATGTGATTTCTATTCCACTTTTCCTTCAAACAGTGGTGTGACTGGCTCTTCCCCCCCCCCCTTTTTTTTTATTGTCACAACAATCTTGCAGTTCAGGCTGAGAGAGGGAGAGACAGAATTCCTGGCCCCAAGACTCATAGATTAGTTGAGGCTAGAATTGTGTACCCTCTTATCTAAGTGTATAGGTTGGCTGTAAGAGAAGACAGCGGCAAAGGATGAATTTTGATATTAGATTTCAATAAAAAGCCAAATTTATATGTCCCTAAATTGACCTCAAAACCAGCTGAGACCTAACCCTTTTAAAGTTGATGATCCTGGGATGGCTCTCACAAGACAATTAATAAATGTTAGACTGGCTTAAAGCGCTGGACAATGGCCATTGCCTGGGTATTAGGCGCTGATTAAAAGTAAACAACCCGCTGATGGCTATCATAGGAAACACCAGGACCCTTGTTTATCATTGACAGAAAAACAAACATGATGATGCAGAGGTCTGGAAAAAAACATTTTGATTCCCCAGAGAATCAGGGAATAAAGTTTGAATAAAAGCACTTTTGAAATGCAGTGTTCTGTCTTATTTTGTTTCCCCAGAGAATCAGGGAATAAAGTTTGAATTAAAAACACTGTAACTTTGGCGTACAGAACCCATCTTATTAAATTTTAGGGATCTCTGAAAAGGCCGGGAGTTTGAATCCCCACCACGTCTCCCAAGAAAAGGGACAGTAAAGATCACTCAATTTTACTATATTTTATAAGCAAGACCTACAAAATTTCAGAAAAAGCAGTAAGGAGCCTGACATAAGACTCTTAATATTTATTAATAACTGCTAAAGGTGGGGTATTGGCTTGCAGGGGAACCATGCTTAACCTTGCAGGGGGGGGTTGTATACCTAACAACATTTTTCCTTTTAGAAAATGGATATGCTGGGGAAATGGCTCTTTGTTTCAAGAGGGGCGGGGTGGGGGCCCTGCTTGTCCCCCAACAGATACTAGACATAACTGTTGCTCCAAGAAAAATATGCAGCAGCCTTCTGTCTTGACCCTTGCCAGACTTTAATAGCGGTATAATTCTTTTCTATTATTTTGATTCCCTTCTGTAAAGTTTTATAAGAAGGCAGAAGTATGAAATTTGGTAACCAATCTTTGTCTAGACCTAGGTCATGTAAAAAGTTACCCAGGAGTTAAATTTCCTTTGCTGTATTGTGAGTAGGCAGAAGAAAAGGTAGGATTTTGATATTAGATTCCAATAAAAAGCCAAATTTATATGTCCCTACATTGACCTCAAAACCAGCTGAGACCTAACCCTTTTAAAGTTGATGATCCTGGGATGGCTCTCACAAGACAATTAATAAATGTTAGACTGGCTTAAAGCGTTGGACAATGGCCATTGCCTGGGTATTAGGCGCTGATTAAAAGTAAACAACCAGCTGATGGCTATCATAGGAAACACCAGGACCCTTGCTTATCATTGACAGAAAGACAAAGATTGCTGCAAAGGGGGTGGGTCTGGAAAAATCTTTTGCTTCCCTGGAAAAAAGGTATAAAAAAGATTCTTTACAGAGGGTCTAATCATCCATTCCTGAAGTCCAGAGCTGCAGTTGTTCAGAACTTTGGCAAGTCATGGCACACGTGAGTAAACTTTTCAGATGAATTTTATGAGATTTTAGCACCTTTTAAAATAGTTATTAATTTTATGACCTTCTTTTCTAGACTTTCAGCATTAAAGCCCAGATTCATCGCGCAGAGATGGGTGAGAGATTGTTTATTTTAAAACCTGTTAAATAATGGAAATTGTTCTTTTAAATAAGTGTAGACTTAGCGCAGAGTTTCTAAATATATATTTTATTTTACTGCTAGGCACAGAGAAAGTTTTTAGGTAATACAAGGCTCATCATCCACTTCCAAAATATGACGATTTTTGATTGTAGTTTCACATCTTGCCTGAGAAATTTGCTCAATCCCTTTTCCTGTAACAGAGAGAAATGACGCGTTTATGTTTTTGCAGTAAGACTGTTTTTACTTTAGATAAGTGGAAAATGCACAGTGTTACATACCCAGCCGCCATTTTGAAGAATCCACTCTGTATGTCGTCTGGTTATAGAGATCATGAATGATCGTGCTAGAGAGTCTAGTTGAATGCTTGTTAAAGGTCTGGTGTTTTTCTGAAGCATCTTTGCCAGGCTGCAGGCAAACCCGAGGATTACAATCATGCGGCCCCAGTTATTTTTTCCATCTTCAAAAACGTGTTGCATAGTTAATACAAAAGCTGAACAGGCTTCAGGCAGGCTAGAAATCTTGAGCTGCCTTAAATGAGCGTTGATGTGTAGTTCAAAATCATTTTGAATCAAAGAGTCTATATTTTTTAAAAGAAGGCTCATTTCTGATTTAGACAATGTAATTTCAGATTCTCCACAACCAATCTCAAGATAATTACGGACAATAGAATAAGTCTGTTGCTCGAGGTTATCCATTTTGCAGTATTGGCCTAAACCCTGGGTGTCAATGTGCTTTTCTTTGCAATTGTGAGCTAGCCCCTTCTTAAGACATGCCCTAACACGTCCTTTGTCTCTGCAGAAGGGGAACTCCAGGAAAAGTGTTCTATATCTCCTGAGTCTTTGGGTAAGTGACAAGGCCATAAGATATGAGGTTTAAGGAGGGTTTTTCAGCTGTTTTTTTTAAATTATTATTATTATTATTATTATTATTTTTAAAAGAACCCTGCTGATATAGAAATATCTTTTTCAGAGAAATTTTTCCAGGATGGTGATGATGATGATTTTGTCCAGTCTCGCAAAGCTCCAGCATCGACCAGCTATAAACCTCAGGAGGGCAGGATTCAGTTTCGTGGCTTTACCTTTAAAAGAGGAAAAGCTGACCAGAGTAAGTTCTGTGCATTTTTCATGGTAGAGCTTTTTGCCTGGCTGCTGTTTTAACAGGGGAGGGGATCATGCCTTGTCTTATATAAATTAATGGGTAGTTTTTCTCAACTCCTTTTAAAGTGTGTGTGTGTGTGTGTGTGTGTGTGTGTGTGAGAGAGAGAGAGAGAGAGAGAGAGAGAGAGAGAGAGAGAGAGAGAGCTGAAATGATCCCTTTACAATCATTGTTGTTTCTTTTCTAGCTCAGAATATGGCAATTGCCCCAAAAAGATTCAAGGCTGGTGAAGGATCAGGAAACAGCTATGCACCGAACCCTCAGGCGCAGAAGGGCCCCAAGGTTGGCGAAAGGCCAGGCTCTGGCAAATCAGCGAGCCCCCAGGTCTTGAAGGGGACCAAGACTGCTGATGGGACATGTGGCAAAAAACCAGCGAAACCTCAGGCGGTGAAGGGAGCCGAGATTGGCGAAAGGCCAGGATGCAGCAAATCAGGGAGTCCCCAGGCCTTGAAGGGAACCAAGACTGCTGGTGGGACAGGTGGCAAAAACCCAACGAAACCTCAGGTGGTGAAGGGTAGGAAAAAACAAGGTTTGCCTGAAAATGATGGAAATGTTGTGGCTGTATACACTGTAAACACCCCAAAAGTTGAATGTTGGTTTAAAAAAATTGAAATGATTGTTAAGATGATCAACATAGCTAAAGAATGGGAAAAGAGGCTGGATCAGATTATGAGAGAAATGCCAAACATGGAAAACATCTGTGAATCGATTAAAAAAATGGATCATTTTTCTTGTGCAACGTACTCTCAAATTCAAACAGGTCTAGGCTATCCTGATGTAAAGCAGACAACCAAAAGGGGTAAAATGAAAAGGGGGCGCCCTGGTCATCAGCCTGGGAAAAAAAGGGGGGGAAAACCTGTCACAGGGAAACTTTACTGGCACAATAGAGCTGTTAAATTGTTACAAAGGGCTAAAAAAATGCTTGCACGTAGGAAAAGGGTCGCTATCTCTCTGCCTTCTAGTTCTACACAGGCTCAAGAGCACTCACAAGGCTCAGCTCTGCAGACTTCTGAGAACTCTGGAGCAGCAGGGGTTAATGACCAAGGGTCTCAAGAGCACTCACAAGACTCAGATCTGCAGACTCCTGAACATGATGCAGGCCTTGATGCAGAAACCCCACAGGTGTATGCAGAAGTCACAAATAGATGGGAGTGGTCACATGAAAGATACAGATCATTTCATATAGGGCAAGAATTTAGATTTGTTAATCTAGAAAATGTTCAATCCTATGCCCAGGCGATTTCTGCCTTACATGATGCTGTTCAACAAGTTCTTAATGGTGTTAATGAAAGTCTGGAGCCTGGGGATTGTGTGCAGCTGAGATTTGAGGGTGGGAATATGCAGAATCCTCTGTTTTCAGTGAAAAAAGTTAAGGGGGCGCTAGACGCAACAGAATTCCTCTCCAACCTGGCCAATCTTTTACAGAGTAATATGGAACTGTGTCTTGAGGGTACTTTACGATTGGTTGTAACCATTGTGAAACCTCCCCGGGGGGGCGGCCGTCCAAGAGCCTTGCGCTCTATCCCCTATAGTGCAATTATAAATAAGAAAAGGAGATATCTAGTAGATTTTACTGATATAAACAAAAAACTATGTTTTGGGGCAAGTCTGGCAGCTGTGATGGCTAAAAAGGGCCCAACAGATGCGGAGTTGACAAATGCAGCTCTGCAGCTGTATCAAGCTGTCCACTGGCCTGTAGACAAAGAGGTCTCTCTGGCTGACGTTCCTCTTTTTGAGGATCACTTACAGGTCAATATCCAGATTGCCCGCTATGGCGACAAAGGCTGGGGTTTATTTAAACCACAAGGACAGAAGTATCCACAAACATACACGTTGCTTCTCCATGATAATCATTTTTATGGAGTCTTGAATATCAAAGCCCTTTTTGGGGCTAGAAATTACTGTCTATATTGCAGCAAACTGTACACCCATATTCATGACTGTATATTTTTCTGTAGACTCTGCCTAAGAAAAGATTGTGCTTCTAATGTGAACATCATGGAGAAGTGTAAGTGTTGCAAAATGAATTGCAGGTCGAGAGAATGCTTAAAATTACACACCAAGCTGGCTGCAGAGAAGAAGGTACCCTGTAGTTTTAGAGAGTTTTGTGAGGACTGCAGACGTTTTCAAAATGCAGAACATTTCACAAAGGCTTGTATCGGCAGGGTCTGTAACATCTGTTGGGCTCCTATGGAAGAAGAGGGAAACCACCTCTGTTTCATGCGCCCGCTTAAAGAGCCAGAGATCTCAACCCGTTATATATTTTATGATATAGAAGCAAGACAAGACACAGGATTACACATCCCCAATTATTGTTATGCCAGAGCTTTTTGGGGTGAGACTGTAGGCCGCTTTAAAAAAGCGTCCTCTGTGAAAAATAGGATGCCCGATTGGCTAAAGGAGATCCTTGACCAGAATTCTGAGGAGGAGGAGGAGAGTGAAGAATATGATGATGACGATACAGATAGCGAGAGCGATGTGGAGAAGGGCTCTGGGGACACCGAGAAAAAGGATGAGAAACAAAAGGCATGGCCTTATGATAAAACCTGGGAGTTTAAGGGTGAGTCTTGCATAGCGGAGTTCATTCGGACTTTCACAAAAGGGAGGCTTTTCCAGGGCACAACGTTTATAGCCCATAATTCAAAAGGTTATGACGGTTATTTCATTCTCAATCAGCTAGTTAAAGAAAAACTGGAGGTAGAACTTATTGCTCAAGGTGGAAAACTTATATCAATAGCAGTGCCAGCTCTTGATATAAAATTCCTGGACTCTCTAAGCCATCTCCCCATGGCCCTAGCAAAGCTACCCAAATGTCTAGGGCTCGCGCAGGAGTCTAAGGGTTATTTCCCTCATTACTTCAACACCCCTGAAAATGAACAGTACGAGGGACCCCTACCACCACCAGAAGCTTATGGAGTGCAACACATGATGCCTTCTGACCAGAAGGCTTTCTTAGAATGGTATGAGGAGAATAAGACAAAAACCTTTAACCTGCAGCGAGAATTGGCGGCCTACTGCCAGCAGGATGTTAACATCCTGGTACAGGCCTGCACAAAGTATCGCCATGAAATTATGACCCTTACAAAGAAGAAGAAGAAAGGGAGCGATGGGGAATTTGACTGGTTTGCCATAGACCCTCTTCAGTACCCCACCCTAGCTGGTGTGTGTCTTAACATGTACAAGTTCAAGTTTCTGAAGAAAAATAAAATAGCTATACCACAGCCAGACAACTATCATAATCAGTGTAAAAGATACTCATCTGCATCGATCCAGTGGTTGTCTTATATTGCATATAAAGAAAAAACCAGGGTTCAGCACGCCCTGAATGGTGGGGAGTTTTGTATCGACTCTCTTTATGTAGATGGTTATATGGTTGCTAATGGTCGGGGCATATGTTTAGAGTTCCTGGGCTGTTTTTTCCACGGCTGTGCCCTCTGTTACCATTCTGAGGATTGGAATCCTCTGCTAGGAAAAACCTACGGGGCTCTTTTCAATGCTACGCAGGAAAGGACGGCCGTTTTGAGAAGCAAGGGCTTTGAAGTCAGATCAATTTGGGAGCATGAATGGAAAGAGATGGTAAGAAACGACAACGCTGTCAAACAATACCTTGCTACAGCTGATTTTCCAGAGTCCTTAGTACCTAGGGAAGCTCTCTTTGGGGGTCGTACAAACGCGATCCGGCTGTACTACAAGCCTAAGCCTGGAGAGCAGGTTCATTACTACGATTTTACCAGCCTTTACCCCTATGTCAACAAAACTAAAGAGTATCCTCTAGGACACCCCAAAATCATATTTGAGAGTTTTAAACCTGTATCTGCATACTTTGGATTCGTAAAGGCGAAAATCTCTCCACCAAGAGGCCTCTTTTTTCCAGTGCTGCCCACCAGGGTTGGCGGAAAACTTATGTTTGTGTTGTGTGCCGCCTGTGCAGAAGGCCACCAGAGAACCCCTTGTCAACATACTGACGAGGAGAGAGCCTTGATGGGCACCTGGTGTACTATCGAACTGAATGTGGCCATAAAAAAGGGGTACAAGGTTGTGAAAATCTTTGAGGTGTGGCATTTTGAAAACAGATCAGAAGACCTGTTTACAAAATACATAGAGCTACACCTTCGCCACAAACAGGAAGCCTCAGGTTACCCCAACTGGTGTGTCAGCGAAGCAGATAAAAAGAAATATATCGATGATTATAAAAAGAAAGAGGGGGTATCCCTACGTAAAGATAAAATTGCTGTAAATCCCGCAAAAAGACAGATTGCCAAACTGTTTTTAAACTCTCTGTGGGGAAAGTTTGGTCAGAGAACGAATCTGCCTAACACTCAGGTGGTCAGAGATCCGGATGAATATTTCAACCTCCTATTTTCAGACTCTTACACGGTGTCAATGTTTGAATTTTTGGCGGATGATGCTGTCTGTGTGTCATGGAAACATGCGACAGACAGAATAACCACCAAGGGTAGGAAAAATGAATTCATAGCCTGTTTTACCACCGCTTATGCACGTCTTGAGCTTTACAACCTGCTCGACAAACTGCAGGATAGAGTTCTCTATCACGATACAGACTCTGTCATTTTTGTACAACGGGAGGGGGAATGGAATCCCCCCTTAGGGGATTACCTGGGGGACCTCACGAGTGAAATTCCTGCAGGCTTGCATATTACAGAATATGTATCTGGGGGCCCTAAAACGTACGCATATAAGCTCAGTGATGGCACAGCGTGCATGAAGGTCAAAGGGATCACACTGAATGTTGCTAACTGTGAAAAAATTAATTTTGACAGTCTCAGAGATTTGGTTTTTATGTACGTTTCGGACAACCAAGGTGACTCGCCCCGTGACATAGGGGTACAACATCCAGGAATTGTTAGGGATAAGCGCCAGTGGTTGATTCACACAAAACTTTTAAGAAAAACTCAAAAGGTGGTTTATGACAAAAGAGTGATTACCGAAGACTTTAAAACCCTGCCTTATGGCTACTGAATTGAATACGATGTGGGTCCATCCTTTTTCAGCCATTCTAGCCGGGCCTAGCGGTTGTGGAAAAACGTTTTTTATAAAAAGCATGTTGGACAATGCTCGCACTGTGTTTTCTGATATGCCTGAAAATATTGTATGGTGTTATAACTGTTGGCAGCCTTTATATACGCAGATCCTTTGTGAATATTCCTTTGTTCGTTTTGTAGAAGGTTTGCCTGAAAAATTTGATGATGATGTTCTGTTACCCCCCACTAAAATAAACTTCTTGATTTTAGACGATTTGATGCAGTGTGCCTCTGATAATAAGGAAGTGGAAAAGTTATTTACACAATATGTGCATCACAGGAACGTGAGTGTTTTTTTAATTACACAGAACATTTTCTGCAAGGGGAAAAGTGCCCGAAGCATTAGTCTAAATGCCAAGTATATGGTCCTCTTTAAAAACCCCAGGGATAAACAACAAATTGCCACACTAGCCCGCCAGATGTATCCACGAAGCGGACAGTTCTTCATGGAAGCTTTTGCAGATGCTACAAGAATCCCTCACGGTTATCTGTTGGTAGATTTAAATGCCCATACTCCTGAATCTTACAGGCTGAGAACAGGACTTTTCCCTCCTGACTGGCCTGTGGTCTATACATTGAAGAAATCTGCTTCAGGCAACAAAAGACGGCTGCTTTGAACCTTTTTCTTTATTGGGGGTCGGTTCCTCAGCAAGACAACATGTCTGAACGTATAAGGCGAAACCTCCCGCTTTTGAAACTCCTTATTAAGGCACCGCTACGTCAGAGAAAAGCCATTTTATGTGCTGCTTCGGATGATTTGGTCACCGCCATTTCAGAAATTGCTCTGAACACTTTAAAAGGAAAGATAGCTCTAACGCCTCAACAGGTACGTGTTTTAAAGCAAAAACGAACTCTAATTAAAACCTTGAGTAACAAGAGGGTCCCCCTGCGGCGGAAAAAGTACCTGGTGAAGCAGTCTGGAGGTTTCCTGGGGCCCTTATTGAGCTTTGCTGTCCCTCTAATAACCAGTCTTTTAACTAATAAGTAATGGAATATGCTGAAAAGATGTATTTGGTCCCCAGTGCACAGCTACAAGAGCTAAGGGGCGTGCCAGAAAACATCAGGACCACCACGGTCAGACGCCTGGATTCTGAGATGAGAGAAATTCTCTTAAGGTCAGACTTGCCAGAGTATGAAAAAGCTAAGCTTTACAATGGTGTTCTACAGAGGTTTTTAGCACTGACCAGACAGGAGGATATGGAAAAAACAATGACACCGCCCCCACAACCCTCGGCTTCTCTCCCCTCTCCACCTACCCCTCAAGAGTCCCTACCCACGGTTATTCAAGAGGTGTTAGACAGCCTTCCCAACCGTTACAAGAAAAATGCAGAGATTTTGCTAAGTAAATTAAGGCAACATCAAGAGATCTCTTCATGGGATGACAAAGGGGCCTTCTGGTACCGGGGAGAGCTCTTACCTGGCTCTAATATTCTGGATCTGGTCAGAGGGATCACCCTGTCTACTACCCTTACTGATAAGAGAAAACCCAAAGGATGGGATGTTTTTCTTAAAGCTCTGGCCGAACTGAATATCCCCGCGTTTATTGCGGGGAATTCAGCCGCTAGAGAACAACTAGAAGCGATGAAATCAGCACCACCGTCTTCTTCCTCTCTGCCTGCTACGGCGGTTGTTGCCCGGCCCAAGAAACAATTCAAGAGACCAGAATGGCTGTACGTCAAGGAGCTTCCAACAACCCCTGTGAGACCTGTAGTCAAGAAGCCTGAATGGCTCACTTTCTAAAATACATTAATAAACACCATGACAGAAAAAAACATTTAACTTTCGTCTTTTATTTTATTTATGCACAGCTTACATTTTATGTTTTACACTGGGGTCCACAGGCTTGAACATGATGAAACGGATGGCAGGATTGGGGTGCTCTTTGAATTTTCCTGTTCTTGACAAACTCTACAACCATGCGGTCATTTTTGGCAGCATCTTCCGAGTACAACTTTAAAATCTGGTCAAACGGCAGGCCTTTTGTTCTGTTCTGTAAAAAGAACACACAGTGATAGCCACAGGTCACTGCTGAAGGGTGTTGTAGCTGTCTCTTCTGGAATATTATTTCTTTGCCCTGACGCCATAAAAAAGCTGTGATTGTTTCAGGGATCCGTGGGGTGTCTGGGTCTACGCCGTATGAGTCAAAAAACTCCCCAGGCCCGTTAGTTGGTAAATAGATGGCCAACCAGTGTTCCCCAGGCATCGTGTGGGGGTGGGTGTTCACCACTATACCGGTAGGTCTTTTGGTAATAAGGTTCCTTGGTAACAGGTCACAGGGGTAGACGTCTAGAAAGGACTTATCTCGTTGTAATACGCTTAATAGCTGCAACGTATTCATCTTCACATGTAATCAAAGAGGACGTTTCTGCTATGATTGATTTCAATCACGTTGTCAAATACCCCGTATAAGATCATGTTAATAGTGGTAGGCAGGTGCTGAGCAAAACGGATCTCTGCTCTAAGGTTTCCAGTCTTGATCAGAGAATAATGTTCTGAGCAACCATGATCTGGTGTCAGGTCAAAGGCATACATGGTGTATCCGTGGCCAAATTCGTTAGGGGTGATGAAAATGTCTTGGTCCTTCATGGCTTTCCCTGAGGTTTGTACCAGCTGCATGTACTCTCTCACCCATAGGCCGTTTGCATAAGCAGGCTGGAGGGGCTTTGCTGGAACTTGAACCCCATCAACGTACAAGGCTATAAAATTAACATTGAAATGTTGGAAATTGAAAGGATTTTTGTCATAGGACCCGCTGAAAGCCTCATTGTCAACAAAAGCTATGACGAGCTGTTTAGGCAACTGTCCCAGAAAAAGGTTTTCTTGATTGCACACAAGGCTCCCTGCCGGTATACTGAACACTTTCATTCCCACGCGTTCAACGGGGTATTTTGCATTAGAGGTCAGAAGGGCCTCCGCGTGTCCTATGCGAACTCCCGGGGACACTTTCACCCTTTTGACAAACAGAGAGGCGTTTAAAATATCCACTTTGTAGTGCTCTGAGGCGTCACCACTCAGCAGACAGAACATATCCTTGCTGCGGGTAAGTTTGATTTTCACATCTACACCGTTCAGTAACATTTTCTCCTGAAAAAATAACTCATTATGCAATGGACCCATCAGCTCCCATTTCTTGCTGATCCCGGTGTGTTCTGCTCTCATTCTAAAGCCCCAGTTTCCGGTATTGGGTGCTACGGTGGTTTGTTCCATGGCTAGATAACTATCTCTATAAAAGCCACCAGCCGCAAATTGGGTGCTCAAGCTGTCAGCGCCATAGTTCATAAGCAGCTCTATCATGGCTCTATAGGGGTAACAATTATTACTCTGGCTGATGAGCCGGTCTCCAAGGGTAACGTCCAGTTGACTAAAGAGCGAGGCAATGGGATAATTTACCAAGGCCACTTTAGCATCCGCAGCGATGTTTGTCCCATTTGCTTTTGTGATCTTACATACCACGTAGAGCAAGGTATTGTTTAAATCGATATAATCTTCACTGTTGCCGGTTATATAAAATTCTATCGGCGCGTTGGGTGTTAGGGCGGCCAAGGGGGGCACCTCAATATACATGCAGCTTTCCACGCTGGTTTGCGTAGGTGATAGTTGAAAAATATCCAATTCAGATTTGGTACACTCTTCAGAGGCGCCATGAATGAAAGCCATTTTAAAAGATGTCTCCCCGGCAACGCTTCAGACCCTTTATCTTACGGCATGCTTTCTTCTTCCTGCTCCCAAGCTTCTGACGTTTTTTGGGAGGCAATCCACTGTTTAACCGTTTAGGAGGACCTAGGCGTAGATGACCCCCTTTTCGTTTAACCCCGCCCCTTCTTTTCAGGTACGTGAGCCCTGAGCCTTCTTGGGGTCTCACTTTTTTCATAACATGACTCACGACGTCTCCGGTGATATTATGCACAGCCGTCTTAATGTGGGGTTTAATAAACTCAAAGCCTCTCCTCAAGAGGGGGACGGCCTTTCGGAACAATCCACGAAAAATGCCGCCCAGCCCTGCCCCGTACATGTTTACAGATCCGTGAAAGCCGGGGAGTCCACGACCGGCCTGGGCATTATAGTAAGCCCTATAAACATTGATATCTCCGTAGTCTTTTAACACCACCATTTTAACGTCCTTCTTTTCTCTTCCTAAACACAGCCTTTTCTGGGACGAATATGCAACCTCACAACAACTTTCCCCAGAGTGAATGGCACGGGTTGGTTCTGATCCGTCTTTATTTCAATGGTTATTGTGTTGATGTGGTTCTTGCTCATCAACACGTAATGCGGCTTGTCATAGTTAATTGTAACACATTCGTAGGTTTCCCCCTTGACGGGAATGCAGCGTAACAGAGGTACAGCATGGTCTCCCACGATTTGGTGCTCTATGATATCTGTATAGACGTACAAGGAGCTGAATCCCCCAGTAAGGTCTGCAGCATGAGGTATTTTTCTGACGGGTACATCCGGAGGGACCCCCAAAATGCGGGCTAACTCAGCACCAGCTGAAAAGAAGTAATTTTCAGGTCCTGTGAATCTAACTTTGCCCATGACAGGGTCGTAGGCCAACCACATTTCTTGTAGATCTACAGCTTGTTTTATAGTATCATTCATGTTATTCAGAAGATCAGGAATGTCCTTGTAATAGCCCCGGTGTAACTGAAAGGTCCATTTATTTGTACCCTCAGAAATTGAAAACGGGGTATTTTTAAGGAGTGTGTACCAGCTCCGAGGATACTGTATCTCTGCTAGACCAACTTCCCAAACACCAATCAAATCTAAGGGTTTGGGTAACATTGTTGTAAAGCTGGCATTTGTATTTTGAGGAAAAACCTTCTTACAGGCGTTGCTGGGGAGTGTGATGTAAAAACCATGATCGCCCATTTTGCTTCTCTGGCCCTATACGACCTCAGAAACTTCAGAGGCAGACACCCAACTGTTGAACTTGCTAGGCCAACCTAGCCACTTCACTAAGTGAAGCTTTCTTCGACCCCGGCCTTTTGTGGCCAAAATCTTTTCAATTCTGTGCAGTCTGTCTTCCCGACCATTGATCTTCTGCAGTTCTTCAGGATAGAAAGTCCCGATTATGGCATCCCCATCATAATCCGTTAGCTGATAAACAGGTCTCTCTGTACCTTTGACAATCCGGTCCACTATAAATATCTCGGTGGTGAAATTCTGTTCATAGCCCTTATCAAATACACCCTTCCTTTTAGAAACCCTCACACGGTCCCCTTTTCTGAGTTTTGGAACTTCTTTTTTGGTTCCAACAGAGGGCTCATAGACCCTTTTCCAGATGTCCAGTTCATTGTGATGATTCACATCTACAGGCCTACATTTAATAGTTCTATGAAGGCTGTGATTATAACTTTTAAGGAACTGCTGTAATACATCCACATACCTGCAGGTATTATTAGCCGTGAAATACCTCCACATTTTTGTTTTTAATGTTCTGTTAAACCTCTCAACAACCCCTGCTTTGACCTCATTATTGGTGACAAAATGCTGTATTACACATTTCTTGAATAAACTGCGTACAGGTCTGTTTAGAAATTCACCGCCACGGTCCGTCTGTATTTTGTCAGGTTTTCTCCCGCCTTGTTTGAAAATGGCTTCAAAGGCTTTGGCCACTTCTTTGCCTGTTTTACCTTTGAGTGCTTTTACCCAGCTGTACTTAGAAAGAACGTCTATACAGACCAGAATATACTTGCAACCATTGTTGTGCCGAGCATATTGTTGCATATCGACCAAATCTGCCTGCCATTGTGCATCTACTTTGGAAACCACGGTCTTGTTCCTTTTAAAATGAATTCTAGCCGGTCTATGCAACGTATAGGCATCCTGATCGGACAGCCATTGAGAAACATCTCCTACCTTCAATGTTTTGACCTGTTTTTTGGCCTCCCTAAAGAGAGGCTTCAGACCGCCAAAACTCCCCGCTGATGAGGGTGTATAATAGATATTGTGCAGTATTTTCCCCCGTGCATCCCGCTCAGCCATTAGCACAAATATGAACAAGCTGTGGGACAATAAAGGCTCTTTATTAAAAGGCAGGATATTACAAGAGTATGGTAAAGCATACCTCTAAACCTCAGGGATAGTAGAAACACAGGACAGACATTTTAGCTTTTACAGACTGTATAGGTAGAAGCACACGTAATACAGGATATATTTGTAGGTTATATAGTCATGCAGGACAGTTTCTCGTCCTCAACAGCCGGTTCCTTCTCTGTTGAAACGATGACGCCTGATGCTTTCAGGGCGGCTCTGGTTGGCCCGTGTCCACAATCGCAATCAAGCGCATCATCCTCATCATCCACATGCCAAACCTTATCCTGTGTTTGGGAATGAAACAAACTTTCAGTAAGTTTAAAAGACCTTAAACCCCGTCCCTAACATATCCCATAACTAAGACTTTTTAAACGCCCTTATAACAGACCCATAATGATACTTTTTAAAAAAGAAAATTGTTCTTACCAGAACGCCTTGGTTCTCTTTATCACTCTCAAAGCCTTCATCTGGAGCCTCTTCCAACATTTGCTGCTCAGGACCATCGTCAGCCTCCGCAAAGTCCGGTGGCTTCTGTAAATCTCTTTTTATCCCTTGTTCACCACCACCCTGAAGCTCAGCATCTTCATCATCACCCCACATCAGGGTACAGGCCGGCTTTCTTACGCTTCTCGGCTGCTTTTTTGTCTTTGCGTTAAATACGTACAGGTCTTCTGCAGACTTGGATTTTCTTAGCTTTTCCGGGTTTTCAGGAAGGCTATCCTTTAGTCTTGTAGGGGTTCCTAGGGGGCACAAGGGCATGGAAAAACCCACAGGGCCATAGTAGTAACCTTTGGGGCGCAAACGCCTCCTGGGTTTCCCCGTAAGCTTTCGGTTTGTCTCAGGAATTTGGTTCTCCTTGTCCGCCATCGTCTCCAACGCCACACGACCTCTGCAAAGAGCTGCAAGCGCGCGCAGAAGGGCCCCGAAACCACGGTTGTGGTGTTTCAGCAAACGCTGTGGAGTTTCCCACCCAACAGGGCCTAGGGCAAGCCGGGGCATGTCCTAGAGCCAACCCTTTTCTAGCCAAACCCCGCCAACCCCACCCCATTGGCCTACAGGGCCGCGGGGGTGGCACAACCCCTCGGGGGCCAATCCTCAGGCCGCCCTCTGGTCACGGGGGACCCCAGACTCTAGGAAAAGCCCCCTATAGGGCCACGGGGACCTCCACAACCCCTGACGTCACCGCTCGACCCGCCCCTTCCGCCGGAAGGGGCCTGGGTCGAGCCTTGACGCCGGAAGTCCCGCCCCTTCCGCTCGCAGGTGCCAAAAAGGGACGGGGCACCTGTCAAATTTGAGTTTGATGAATGCTACCATTTCCCTACTACTGACCAGCAGCCGTAAGATCAAATCCATGCGACGGAGTGAGCTCCCGTCGCTTGTCCCAGCTCCTGCCAACCTAGCAGTTCGAAAGCATGTTAAAATGCGAGTAGATAAATAGGTACCACCACAGTGGGAAGGTAACGGCATTCCATGTCTAGTCGCGCTGGCCACGTGACCACGGAAACTGTCTTCGGACAAAACGCTGGCTCTATGGCTTGGAAACGGAGATGAGCACCGCGCCCTAGAGTCGGACACGACTGGACTAAATGTCAAGGGGAACCTTTACCTTACTGATTTCCAGCCTCCTATGCATAATGAATTTTGAAAAACTGAAAAAGTCAGCAAGTGGAGGACGAAATAAATTGGGATTATTGGTGCATCCCCTCTCCTAAATGTCTCTTAGGTATACTAGGTAGGAGTGATGAGGAAGCTACGGCATCAGGAGGATGGTTAGAAGAGGAAAAATCATGTGTCCTTCTGAGGTCACAGTTCTCCACTATCCACAACCTCTGTCCTCTTCCCTTCTCAACACAAGAGCATGAAACAGGGAGATTGCCCAAGCAACAGCAGATATCATGTACCAGATGTTTAGACCACCATTTCCCTACCCATCTATGATCTCCTCACTTTGCCTTAAAATATAAGTTATAGAAACAAATACATTATCATAGCGAAACAAATACAAGCCTTGAATTAAACTATGTATAGAAGAGCCATCAGCAAAAGGCTTGTGTCTCAGACACATGTGCATGCTTATTCCCTGGTAATAATCATGCATAGGATTGCAGGACAACATATATTAATGCATTAAAAACTACATAATATATCAATATGACATGATCAGCTTGATATCAATATGAAATAAAACAATCCTCATATTTAAATTTTCACAAGCTTGTTGTTAAAAGTGGCAAAGGACCCTATTGTTGCTGCAACAAGGCTAACACAACAGCTACCCCATTGTCTACATTTAAGAGAAGGACCATGAAGATAATCTCAATTTACTTCCTCCTTAACTTGCTGGTTTTGCATCAAGCATGCAGACTTTAAAACTATTTCTCAAACTGCATTATCCCTGGAACAGTATTCCAATGGGCAATATCCTTGTTCTATATTTACGTCTATATGGGATTCCAAATATGGAAGCTGCTATGGTAATTTGACAATGTGCTGGTTATGTGTGACCATGCAGATAGCTAGTCCTTGTTAGATCTTTGTGGAAGCTTTTGAGATGGGAGTTCTGTGCAAAGATTGAACAGGATGCTGGCCAATGCTTTACAGTTGTGTGAATGGGTGTGGTGGGGATTGGTCACTGTGGCCTGTATAGCCTGTGGCAGAGCAAGGCGAAGGGGAGCTCAACAGCTATAGTTTCAGGTAAGGCTTGCATAATCTTTTGCTGAAGATTTCCATGTGAAAGAGGTCTATGAAATTATTGGGCCTGTTATAGAGTTAGTCCTGATGGTTATGCATGGGAGTCTCTTTTTCTCTGTGTCATCTCTAAGGACGAGATCTTGCATTGGGACGCACATCCTTCCCCAGCCTAATAATGTTCATATATTTTAGGAACCATAATCTCAAAATAGCAATTATAGGATTTGTAATCTGTAATCTATCTGGAGAAAAAAAACTTAGAGAAGCCAGTTCGCAAGTGAAAAAAGAGAACTTTTGAAGGAGCCAATACCAAATGTTCTCCTAAATGTGACCACCTATATGCTATACTTTGTTAATCCCACTGCTTATTTTAACACTGATGATGTAATTAATGAATCAATAATGACAATTCATTGAATTAAATATTTACAGGCTTAAACGTTAACAACAAGTTAATCTCCTCGTTTCTAATGTTTAAGTGCAACAAATTAATTTTTAGAACTAATATATCATGCTCTGGCCTGGCTTTTTCTGTCTTCTCCAGTATGGTAAATTTAGAAAGCTGCCTTCCTCTAGATCAGGGGTCTCCAAACTTTTGAGCTTGAGGGCCACATTGAATATTTTTCACATTTTTGAGGGCCAAAGGAATGTGTGTGTGTGCGCGGGGGCCTACGCGCACATGTGTGTCTGCCCACCCGCTCCCCTGCCCATCTCTACGACCACCTCCCACCCACCCCCCGCCTGCACAGAAGCACGCATGCCCCCACCTGCCTGGACGCCCCTCTGTCCCCCCCACGTGTGCACATGCTGAAGGGAATGGGCTGGATAAAATGGCAAGGCGGGCCGGATGTGGCCAGTGGGCCATAGTTTGGAGACCCCTGTTCTAAATCAACATTGGTGTTCATCTATGGTGGTATTGTCCGAATGGCATATCTGAGACAGTATGTAGGAATAGATGAAGTTGTGTTTTGCTGAGTCAGACCCGTGGTCTATCAAGCCTGGTATTGCTCATAGCGACTAGTAGTCCTCCAAGGTTTTAGGCAAGAGTTGTTTTTTCCCTCTCCTTTATTTGATGAATGAACCTGGGATTTTCTCTGTGTTAAGTATGTGCTCACCATGAGCTTCAGATGCTCTCAGTTTATCTGAGGCTATAGAACAGTCCAGCCATGGGTCATTTTTTAGATTTGCTGACAGTCTGAGGGTCACATTTCAAGGGGTGTTGCAGACAGAGTTAATTTGCATGTCTCTATTTCTGTCTCTGTCATCTATTGCCATGTCTATTTATACAACTGAAAAATAATCTAGTGTTTATAAAACAGCTACTGAAACTGTCTTGAAATAGAAAAATTGGTTTAACAACAAATGCCTTTTCAACCTTCTGATGGCCAACAGTATAATTTTAATAAAACTTATGTGGGAGAATGCCCCCTCACAAACTATGGGAGCCCCTCAAAACATGACCAAATTGCCCCCTATACCCCCCAGAGGACACAAATGGATGTTTTCGGCAATATTTTAAAAAATCCTAGGAGTGGAGACTAGTGAATTCTGGAGGGACAGAAAAATGGGCCTGAGAGCTTTATGTGATCCATGGGCTGCATATTGCCCACTCCTGCTCTAGAAACTTCTGCAGGACAAAGGACCTCAGAAGTTGCTTCTCAGACTGAGAAATCTTCACTGAATCTCCAAGGTCTGCAGATAGTATTGCAATGGAAGATGTTGAATGACAACACAGGCTGGTGGACAGAAGGCTCAGTTTTCTAAAAATGTGTACAGTTAGTATGCATTACAAAAAGAACAATGACAGCAATAACAGCCCCCTCCCCAAAATGCTAGATTTTGGCCTTCACAGAGGGACAAAAATCCATGACAGCCGCTTTGACAAAAACCAAACAGATGCTAAAAACCACCCACTAATATAATATCATACTGGATCTTGGATGACATACTATGCTGCATCCTAGAAAAAGACTTTGTTTTCAATACAGATTGCTGTGTTTTTTTTTAAGCAGGCATTTTAGGTTGCTGGTCTAAGAAGCTAATGAAAAGCAACCAGGTGGCTAAATGGCTGCCATATGAGTCACTTCTGGAATTCATTAGCTTTTTTCCCATTGAAGGAGCATCTAGCCCTTTGTAATCAATCTGTTCAGCAAGAGTGAATCTGGGTGTTGCCATTATACCGCTATAACTATTCCTGCTGCAAGCATTAAATGGAAGAGTTATTGATGGGATTTCAGCTTATTACCCTCATCCCAAACCCAGAAGGGCATATAAAGGAGAGAATGCCAACTGCTGGCTTCCTGGGCAAATATGTATCAACTTGATTTCACCCAACTTTCATTTAGGAAATGACAACAAATGTTGAAATATGTTTTAGAAGATGTGAACAAATGTAGAAATGTATTGTCCAGAGTTATGTTTTTTGCTAGTACCCTGCTTTCAAATCATTACTCATATTTATTCTCTCCCCTTGCTTCTGCAGATTGTTTAGGAAACAACATTTTTGTGTTCATGGTTTTGGCGTTTTCTGCAATGTCAGCTCTTTAAAAAGGCCTTCACTACTTCCCCTTCTGTGATAATTAAAGGCAGGTTGTGTGGATTATACGTACACTATTGACAAGCATTGTTGAGGGTTTCTTACCTAGATAGCAGGATCCGGACTGCATTTAAATAATTTCAGAAGTTTTGTTTTCATTTCTAATTCTGTTTCTGGTGTTCAGTGAAAAAAAATATATAGAAAGCCTTGTTCGTAATGTGTGTAAGAGCTTCAGGAGAGGGGTACATCCAGATACTGATAGGACATTTTCGGCTAAGCAAAAGAAAACAGCATCAAGTCAGTACTTCACTTATACACATGAATTATGACCTTGCAGATTTCATTGTCGCCAAAGCACATGAACTAGAGATAATTCAGTGGCAGAGCACATGCTTTACTTACAGATGTTCCAATTTTAATTCTTGGCATCTCCCTTGTAAAAGGTAGCAGATTATGTACTTGAAAGCCTGGACAAAATAGACAATTTTGAGTGAGATGGACAAATATGGGTGAGATGGTCTAGCCTAGTATATTGTAGAGCGATCTGCTCGCCACTCTTCGACCTTGTAGCGAGGCTTGTCCTCCCGCCTCCTTCCAGGAGTGGCAAGCAGATCGCGCGCTGCAGAGCCATTGGTAGAATCGCGCCGTCTGCGTTGGATCGGTGAGTGGACCGTCCGGCCCCATAGGGCTGGACCCTTGTTAACGCCACCTGTGCAGGGATATTCATATTCGTATATGAATACAAGTACCCCCATCTATAATTGCAACTAAGATTAAAGAGCTCTCATGAACCAGAACAGTGATGACAAATGTGGGAGACAGATGTTCAAACAATCAAGTGGAAGGTTGGAAGGTTATTGTGAAGCAGTCTTCCTTTTGGAAATTTGAAGCATTGTCTTTGGATCACTGCCTTGTTGATCTTAAATATATTGAGCTGGTGACTGCTTTTGTTACATTGAACACCTTTGCATTTTTTTTGGAGACAATCCTGTTTGGCCCAGCATAGGAACATATAGAAAGGCTTTTATGATGTATGAGAATAATAAATATGAAGAGAGGAAAGCGTCCCTGCAACTCATATCCATCCCTCTTATTGTTGCTTCTCGATTATTTATTCACTGTAGGGATTTATACCACATCTTGATATCAAATTATAAAATTCTTCCCCTCCTGCTGATGCAATCTAAATTTCATGCTTCTTGGGCCAGATACCAATTTCTATTGTCCACTGGCTCTGTAAACATCTACTACTATTGAAGATATTGACTCTATTGGTATATAATAGATGATAGAGTTAAATATGTTTAGGTAATTTAGTCTCATTGTCAGCTACCCAACTTAATTCTCTAGAAAGACAAGCCAGAGCTCATGAAAGGGTTACTGCCTGGCATTCAAGTATTAGTTGTTTGGCATTGTCCAAGGGTTACTCTCTTTGTGATGGGCAGCACCACTAAACAATGTGGCAGATGGACAAAACAAAACAAAATGTGATGGGACTGAAAGAATGGCACCAGGAATAGACATACGGATGGTGATTGTTCTGATCTGACAGATTTTCACGACACAGTCCAACAGTTGAGGTGCCAACATTTAAATTAGGATGTGTAGAGCTCTTCAAACAATATAACACAAACACCATCATGTTGAGTCACTGCTGTTGATACATGATTCAAATGTTTTGGCTCGTGGGACACACACAATCGATACATTTCAATTAGAGAGATTTCACTGGTTTCAAGGAATGTAAATTGAACCATTCTGTCTTTTGAAAACTCACCATGCCATCTTGTATAGCTACTTACAAGAAAGTGCTTTTGAATTCTGTGGAGCTTACTCTTAGCCTACTGTCAGCATAGGATGTAGCTTTGGGCTATATAGAAGTGGGGTTGTTTGGGTATGATCTGATATAATTGGAGTTTTGAAGACTAGCTTGAGCTCAGTTGGCTTGCATTCCTAGAAAACCCCAAACCACCCGGCAATAATTATGTGGTCCTTGTGACAAAGAGAAGCCTTCCCTTGCAAATGGCATGCCATTTTGAAATATTAAATGACCACAGTATTTTGGTAACTTGGGAAATACATAATGTGATTCAGCATCCCAGGCTTCCCAGACTTTTATCTTCATTTTATGTGTTTGGTCACTTCAAAGACCTTGCCTGAACATCAAAGGATGGCTTTTGAAGTCTCCAAAGCTATGAGCCAAGAGCTAATAGGATTTTTCTCTCCCATCTCCTGGGGATTTGCTGAGACAGTCATGGTAGAATCGTTTCTTTTAGCATTCTAATAACCAATCCCTCAAGAAAACTCACTGCGTCAGAAGATGCAGTCACAACCAAAAATGCCTTATTAGTTTTCTGTGGAGCACATGGAAAAAAAAGAGAGAGAAGATCAAGAGTCTCCTGTCTGGAGAGATTCTGACACATAAGCATGCGGAAGAAGTGAACTGCAGGTTGAGAAGCAAATCCCTCTGCTTGCCTTGAGTTGCCTCAGAGTTAGAAACTTCCCTCTATTAATGTGACTGTCATGAAAGGATGAATATAAGCAGGCTGATCTTATCCATATTGGCGCAGAAGACAGATTCACCCATTTTAATGAGATTTACTTTTGAGTAGGGATGTGTGCTGGCTCCCCCAACCTGCTCTGTGCAAGAATAAGAGCACACATACTTGTGTCTGACCCACCCTGATGCACTTTTGGAGAGAATCCTGTCTTGGGCATGCCCATGCTAGTGTTTGTGAATGTCTCAGTCTTCAGGCAGAAACCTATTCCCATGAATTGGGAAGAGCAGTGATAAGTGCAAGTCACAGATTAAACCAGTGGTGCAACTATACCATGTCCAGAGTTTTTCGAGATCTCAAAGAGCAGGTAGGACTGGGCAAAGCAGTGGCAGCCTTCAGAGATGGGTGCTCTATTTTATTTTTCCCTTATTTTTTTCCAGTTGCAAGGGAGAAAGGCTGATTTTAAAGATGTGGCTGCTTCAGGAAGATGTGGCTTCCTGAAGCAGCCACAGGGTAGGGAGTGAGAGAGGCATTTTAACAGAGCAATGGGTTTGGCCCTCTTTGATTCTTTTCTGAAAGGGCAATATGGGGAGTCTTCTTGTTACGTTTGCAGGGGGCAAGTGACAGAATTTGGGTGGTCAAGGCCAATATGGTTCAAAAACAGGACAATTGTCATATATATATATATATGGGGTTATATATAACTCCACATTTCTCCTAAAAAAGGACCAAAGGCAGCTTACATAATTAAAAACACAATATTTAAAAGCTAGCAACAGTACATTATTAAAATATTAAAAAATAATTAATAGCAATACATTAGAAATCTTAGGTAAAAGCATTCCTAAAACAGATTCAGAAGCAAAAACAGTACAGACCATCCCATTTAAAAACCTCTCTCAGACAGCCAATCGCTAAGGAAAAGCCTGTCTGAAGAGAAAGGTCTTTGCCTGCTTGTGGAAGGATAGCAAAGAGGGGGTCAGCCAGATCTTTTGTGGGAGGGAATTCCAGAGTCTGGGAGCAGCAACAGAGAAGGCCTTCTCCCCTCCCCTCACAAAACAGAGGGTGGTGGGACTGAGAGAAAGGTCTCCCCTGATGATCTTAACACCTGGGTAGGCTCATGAAGGGAGATACGGTCCTTGACATAGCTTGGACCCAAGCTGTTTAGGGCTTTATAGGTTAAAACCAGCACTTTGAATTATGGCTGGAAACAAATGGACAGTCATTGGAGGTTCTGTAACACGGGGTTCTGTAACACGGGGTGGGTGGGTGGGTGAGTTATGTGATCCCTGTGACCAGCCCCAGTTAACAATCTTGCTGCAGCAATTTGGACCTGCTGAAGTTTTTGGGCACTTTCCAAAGGTGTCTTATAGTAATTCAGCTGGGATGTAATGAAGGGCTGTATTAAGATGGCCAGGTCAGACCTCTCTAGGAATGGCCACAGCTGGCACACAAGTTTTAACTATGCAGAGGTACTCCTGGCTGAAACATGCGAAAAGTGCAAGCCAAAGGTCTCTGCTGTCTCCCATAGTTTGGTCTGACTGAGATGGCAGTGTTTATAGCCCTTCATGAGATCCCCTTCAGGTTCTAGCTGATTCTACTTCATTATCAGCTGTCTGTGGTTGGCCTTTGTAACTAGTCTAACTGCTAGTCGGCCACGTTCTCATAATCCTTTGGAAGGACTGAGTCCTTCCAGCAAGGCTGGGCTCTGCCTCACTCCCTTGTGCCTCTGAGAAGGTGCTACCAGCTGCACCCTCAAGTCCTTTCTTTGGCCTTACAGCCATATTTTCAATAGATAAATGCCTCATTAAAATGGAGTACAACATTGGGTTTTGGCATTTCCAAAATGTCCCTTCAGCCACAACATTTTTTTAGCAGTGAGGACCACTGTCACATCATTATATTGGGTTCAAATGAATTAATTGAGCTCAGGTTTCAATTTGAAACACGTCAGCCCTATATAAGTTATGACTAACTTTTTACTTGACGTCATTGGAACCTAGATGCAATGAACTTTGCCTGGATTTTTCAAGGAGTTGATCCAGTCCACAGATAACAGTTCTTTTCAGAATTTCTAGACCCCTTTCTTCCCAGCTATGCATAGATGGCATTTCATAACAATATAAGTTTCCTGCTGCATGTAATTATTTAAAGAGGGGAAACATTTGAAAGTACTATTTTGTGAGAAGTTAGTTTTATATCTAGCTCTTGTAACACACTTTCAGGACACGGATGTTTCAAAGAGCTCATTTATGCCATTCAGAATTAATGCATCTTCTGTTTCCAAGTGTGTGTCAAGATTTCACAGTTAATTGCTTGTGCTGAGGGGGAAGGAAATATACCATGTGTAGGCATTAGATTATATATAACAGGGTCAGGCCACACCTTACATTCCAAAAGTGGCTGACTCCTGTCTCATCAATCCCCCTAGCTAGACTGGCCAGTGGTTGGAATGATGGGAGTAGATGTTCATTAGCATCTGGAAAACCACTGGATCTTTTGCTTTGATGCATAACTTCAAAAATCTTGTGGTTCAAAATCATGACATGAATTTACTTGGACCAAAAAGCACATAATCTCACACTTAGCCTATAGCAAATGACAGGAAATTACTCTTTACCAATCTTCACGTTTCTTTTAAGGCCTCGTTGTGTGTTGAAGCTTACAAAGTGGGACAAATAGTTCAGCATTTTGAAAAGAATGGGCCCCATAATTCTAAATGGCATCAGACTGGGCACATACATTTTGAAAGTGCGTTACAGTACAACCCATTTCACATCTACTTTGTGACATTAAATTTGGAAACTATTCCACCACTCTGATTAACATGTACTGCCCATTGGCAAGTTATTTTTTCCTTAACTGAACGTCAACACGGATCACTCCAGCTAATATAGAAGAACTTCAGACATAATACCATAACGTTATTGTTCCTTTGATAGACAGATATCTAGAAGTCCAGGATAATAGCTGGGAATCTCCTTCAAAATGTTGGACATGGGAGTGTAAAACCAAGAACATCTGGAGAGTAACAAGTTACCCACCCCCCTTACAGGGTATATTTCCAGCTGACAAAAAAAGAAAAAGAAAAGAAAGACAGAAAATATTTCATTTTGAATATCTGCTGGGGACAGAGGGAGAAACTCTGTGCTCAAGTGCTTCTGGCTGGAGTTGGCTGGCACGAGTGAAGAGAGCCGGTGTTGCAGGTAAGGCTGCACAAATTGCTCTCGGGGGATCTGGTCCTCTGCTGAAGGTGCATCTAATTACTCCCAACGTGCATCTCCAGTGTTCTGTCATCCAAAGGAAACTAAATAGAATAGCAGCAGCACCTGCCTTTGGAACATCTCAGCACTCAGAAGGAGGGAGCATATTTTCTTCATTGTCTCTCTGCCTGGAGAAGTGCAAGGTAAAGTGCCTTGTAGAAAGAGCATGTATTCTTGTCAGTTTCACTTTTATGGCACCTTGCCAGTATCTTTCTACTATTACTAGCATGACAAATTCTACTGCTTAGTTTAGGTAGGATTTGCCCTTTCACAGAGTTATTTATTGGTTTCCTTTCTCCTTTCATATCTGGTCACCTGGATCCAATACTCTCTGATCTGGGGCATTCTCTCGCTAAGGTTGAGACTGGCCCATCCTATTGTACCAGGCTTGTCTGTGTTAGTGTTGCTAACCCTCTGCCCCTCCCAAATCTTTCTGATAATCATGATGATTTCCTTGCTTCTCTCTCCCTCCCTTTTTAACAGGAGATAAGGTTTGTAAAATATTTTGTTTTGTACCCACCAGGTGTCACATCATTTCCCCAATTATATTTTATGTTACAAATTCTGACAATATGCATTAGGTATGCAAGACTGCATGTGAGAGTGCAGTCAACAATGGATAAACAGAACTACCCCATATTTTTCTTTTACTGGACAAAAGGAAGATCATGCACAAGCTTTATCAGAAATATGGCCTACTTCCTTTTTTCCCTCCCCCCCCTTTTTTTTTAAAGGAAGAAGTAGGCCATAAATGTTCTGGCTTGTTCATTTTCTCTGCAATCCTAGGCAGCTAGGTACCTGAGTCTGAGTTCCATTTGAACTCAGTTAGACTTACTTCTGAGTAGGCAGCCATAGGATCACACTGTTAGGTTGTGGTTTATTCTTTTTTCCTAGGAATGGACTTGTTTATTGCATATCAGATTATTCATTTTCTCTAGAAGTGAACTATGCCAAGCATGGTGAGACTTACTTCTAAGTAAACAGGAAAAGGAATTGTGCTGTTAATATATTTTAACATGATACTATCCTGGATAGTGTTATATTCCTCTTGAACTCTCTGTTTGCATTTTGTAGCACAGTCTACATCAGGCTCCTTCATAAAGGGTTAGAAAGTTCCTTTTGAAGGACTGCTTCACTAGCTACCAGTCTGTTTCTGGCAAAAAGCGTTGGTTATTACCCATAAAGTCCTATGTAATTTGGCTCTAGTCTGTTTAAAGGACTGCTTTAACTCATCTGAGCCTCCCTGGGATTTAATATTAGTGAAGGAGATCCTTCTTTCTGTCCCAACAGCACTAGAGGCATGTGTGCTGAGGGTCTTTCTGGTGCCTCTCCCAGTGTTTGGAGCTTCCTGCTAAGGGGAAGTAGTGCCTTCTCTATTGTCCTTCTGCTGACTGGCAGAGTTTTATTCAGGCAGGCCTCTGGCACATAATCTGTTCTGTTCCTGAAGGTTGTTTGCATCATTCAGGTACCATGAGTACTCTTTGTTTTATTATTGTTGTGTTTTTGATTTTAGTATGAGTTTGCCTCACTCTGCTTTTTGGTAATTATCTTGCTTTTGTTTTATGATTGGACATCAGTAGGTAAACGTGGACTTCATTTGCAAATCTGATTGTTCATTAAAGGAATGGCGTACCTGAAGGTAAAACACAATAGCAGGAAATGCACATTTCCTTTACCATGTGACTTGATGCTGGGTCTGGCTGCCTCCACAATATTTACAGCAAATTGCTGCAGAATGCAGAACGAAGGGAAATCAGTCTCCAAGGAGCAGTAGGCTGCTCACCTGTTGTTTCACTTGTGTAGTCCTCCCCTTCCTTCACTGGGTTGGGATTGATATGATTCACTGTGGCCACTTTAGTTCCCTTGCACTTGTTTACTGGGCGAAAGCTTCACAAGGACCACTGTTCTGGGAGAGCCCTGGATCATGGTTGTAGTGGCTTGCTTTGAGCCACTCAATAAAGTATTTACTGAAGCTGACATCAGCACTGAGATTTTCTACATCCTTTTCCCACTGGCTCAACATGCTTCATATCAAGTCCAGAATGGCAAGGCAAAAGCTAGAGAGAGACAGATTTCAAAGGGTTTGGGTTCCTATCCCAGTCAATTTAGCTTGATAGTTTCTGGCAAATCACTACCTCTGGAGTTCCTCCATCTGTTAAATGGAGTGGAGGGTGGAGAGACTGAGCCTGACTTCAAAGGGCTTCTGTGCAATGAATGAAATGAGACGACTGTAATGCATTTTGCCTGCAGCTGGCACCTTGATCCTGAACATTTGTGCCTGTGTGAAACGCTGGAGTGATATCCTTGCCATGTCAATGAGTAACATTATCACTGTAGCTTTTGAAAGATCAGTGGCACAGCATATGAAGTTCATCAACATCATCCTTAACATTTATTTTATGTTTTAAAAAATGCAACAAGGTATTTGTTTAGTTTTACTAATGGTATATTTCAAGAAGGTTGTGGTGCAACTATGTCACTCTGGACCCTGAGTTTAATGTTAACTCTATTGGCCCAAATCCTGTTGTGCCCATACATTGGTGGAAGGGAAATGGTGTAACTTTTGGTGACCAATTGCTGCTAACTGTCAATGCCCCAATTGGAGTCTTCATTGCATGCCAATGGGTGGCTTGGTGGATGGGATTTATGTGAGGAATTGTTAACGAAGGCAATTTGCCACTGCAACTTATGCCATTTTCCTTCCACAACTATATATCAAAGTTTTGCTCATAGGTTGGGGGATTTTGGGAGCTGTCATCCAGAGAAGTAACTTTTCCAAGCTCTGATTATGAGATCACTTTTTATCTAGGCAGTTTTTATTGGCAGTTGTAAGACATGCCAATAACATTTATTTTCTCCTCCACCACTACCATTCCAAGCTTTTATGAGTTCTACTATTTTTCTGATATGTTGGTGCCCCCAAAGCCTGTTAAGAAAGAGATCCAATGAAATAAATGGAACTTATTTGTCACTGGCCAGAATGCTATTGGAGATTTACATCAGTGTAATTGTGACTGCATAAATCCCAAAGGCACATTGCCCGTAAGTATCAATTTGCTATATGCATTCCTAGTAAAGTGTTGGTCATGTGACTTGGCATGCCACCAGGAATGCAAGCCACAACAAATTAAATATCAGCATGTCATCACTGTGATTTATGCAGTTCCATTTTTGCCAATATTATGTAAATCTCTGATAAGATTCTGGCTACTATTTACATAAATCCCATTAGTGTCAATGGGTCTACGTTTGTTAGCATTAATATTGGATTTAATTCTTGTATTTAGGAATAAGTACCTTTTTTGGGGTAGAAAAAGAGAGTATATTTTAAAAAAATAAAATCAGGATCCTTAACCATGTACATAGCCACCTGTAAAAACATTTTATATATATGGCCCAAGGTCTGTCACTAATTGTAGTACTGCAAGAGGAACAATTTAACACAAGGATAAAAATGAGCTACATCCAGTTGTTAATACCAGTTAGAGTCGCCCCAATGAATGAATGAGACTTGTCAAGTCAACATGTATGTAAATTTCATTCATTTCACGGGTCTACTCTCACTTTATTTATTTATTAGTTGAACTTATACCTCACCTTTCCTTCTCAAGGCAGCATATGCAGCTTTCCTCTTCCCACATTATCCTCACAACAACAGAGTCAGGCAGAGAGACTGTGACTGGCTCAAGGTCACTCGGTGAGTTTCATGGACAAATGGGGGATTTGAACCTAGGTCCGTTGAGTCATAGTTCAACATTCTAACCATAATGCCACATTGTTTGGTAGTAATAACTGGATTTAGCTCATTGTAGCAGGTAAAGGGATAAATTTGTACAGCAAGTCAGATTAGTCCCTTAAAGAGACTAATAAGGGTGCCAGTAACCCTTTTTGCATATTTCTAAATAGTCTGTGGTTCTAAACCATTTGTCTCTTAAAGGCAAATCAAGCATGCTAGACGTGAAGTAAGAGCCAGCAACTTTCCCAGACAAATGCGTACAATGGAACCAGGCATTCAACAGCAGTTTTCTCTAGGCTACATTAGAAAGCAGAATACAGATCCTGTCAAGTGCGGGGAGGGGAGAGGGTGGACTGTTATGAACAAGAAATGCTATATAAGCTTGAAAACAGTGAACTCATAGGGGAGCAAAAATACTCCTTTGGTGAAGAGCTTTTCATAAAACATAAAAATAAAACCATCTGAATTTAGTCAGTCCTCTACACCAATCTCCTTTGGTACCAATTACCAAGTCTCCTTGGGGTAGTGTATCTGCTGCATAATTAAGGAAAGAATGAAGAATGGCACAAAAAATATAAAAGCAAGGCAGAATGGGACAATTAGCAATTTATTCAGAACTCATCATTGAACAAATTAGGAGCCATTAAATTTTGCTACTGTCTTTAATGAAGGTAGCAGCTGCTGTGCCACTTCTTGTAGAAGCGATAATATCTTAACACCACACGAAGGAATTTGTTTATTTCTTTTTCTCTCCAGACCGAGACGAATGCAGGAAATTCAGCAGGTGCAATTTTTGCAAAAATGGAATGCATTATGAACAGGTTCATTATTCCCCAGATTCCATCTCACAGTTTTCCTCCCCTCTTTCCTCAGGTCCTTATTAGTAAAAGGGGAAAAATAATTTACTAGTAAGTTATTGGGAAAACAGTTTCTTTGGATAATGAATGTAAAATAAAGCCAGGGACAAGTCAATATAGCATTATGATGATGATACACAGTATACCAATAACTTCACCCGAATGACACATGCATTGATCGTTGTGGTGATAAAATTTAGAAAGGCGCCTAATACAGTTTGATGGTAAGGAGACAGAGACTGAAGGAAGCAGTCTCACAGGTAAGGAGATAAACCTACCGCCCCCAACTCAGTGCCATCTAAATGTCTTAGGCTATAGTTCTCATCATCTCCAGCCACCAGTGTTGGGAAAGGCTGAGATAAACTAATGGCAATGGTAGAACCCTATATTATGCTTTAGTTAAAACACACCCCTCCATTTATTGGTTCTTATTTACTACTATGCTGGCTGGATAGCTCAGTGGTTTAGATATCCAGCTGCAGAGCCAGAGGTTGAGTGTTTGATTCCCTGCTATGTCTCCTATGAGCACAGCCAGCCTGTGTGGCCTTGGGCAAGCTGCACAGTCCCAGTGTGTCCCCAGAAGGGAATGGTAAACCATTTCTGAGTATTCTCTACCTGGAAAACCCTGAAAAGGGTCACCATAAGTCAGAATTGATTTGATAGCACATGATTATTATTATTATTTAAACTCACATCAATGCATAAATCCATAGGAAATTGCAAGATAGTTGGAGTTAGCTAAAATGCCAGTGGAAAAGGAACATTTCTGAAAAAGTTTTAAGAGATCAGTCCTAATTTTTTCTTCTTCCCTTACACAATCTCCCAGGGGTTTTGGTGGTGGTGAAGCAACGGGAGGTGTTCTGAGCCACCAGGCCTAGTTCTAGGCATTAAAACTAACATACAAATACCTAAATACAAACCCTTGGCTTTGCAGTCAGTTACTCAGAGGATCATCTTCCTCAGTCCCAACCAACCCAGGAGTTTAGATTGGTGGGAGAGGTTCTGTTTGTGCTGTTCTGGGCCAGTGTGGCCTACCCAAAATGTCATGCTAACCTAATTGCAATACAAACATCACATGTTGCCAATATTGAAAGCAGATTGCTTGCTTGTATCATAGAAGTTCATACCAAAAATACATGTTAAATTAAATATATGAACGGGAACTGAATTTCTAAGCTCCATCTCTTTTGCTATCCGGCCAGCCTAAGTAGAATATATGCTTTCCATATTTTGTTTTGCCTCAGAACACTCAAGTTAGATACAGACTTGAAGCCTCTGAACTCTCTTGGAATAAGAATAGAAAAGAAGAGCAACTTTTGATTCTGTTCAGCTGTAACTCAGTCTCTGTTCAGATTGCTTGAAATGCCTCTGGTAAAACTTTAACTTCACAGAAATCAGTGGCTCCCTTGAACTTCAGTGAAGACTGGATTTTACCCTGCAGCCTGTTCTTGGGGAGAAAATGAGAGAAAGAGAAGGTGGGGAAAGGAGAGAGAGAGAGAAAGTTTTTCATCTTCATGCTGATAAACACAGAGAATATGTTTTCCAATTCACTTAATCAAGGCATGAAGACCTCATATACTGAAGTGAAGCAAGTCTCTAAAGAAGATGCTCTTTGTCCACTGCAGTGGGTTAAATCCATACTTCACAGTCTCTCTGCTGAAATCACTGGGACTGCTTTGAGGAAATAATATAAAGAGTATGGCTTTCATGCATTTTCAGTTTGAGTTTCCATTTTCGTCAGTCAGTATGGTGTACCAGCTGAAATGTCAGAGGTGGACCGAAAAGACTGAAACCCAGCTTCAAATTCCAGTTTGGCCAGGAAGATCACTTGGACGAGTGACTTCTCTTCAGGATCAAACTAGATGAGCTGTTAGGCTCTCATGTACAAGGTGGTTACCTGTTATTTCTTTCACAATATGATTTCCTTAAAAATATATTACAAATTAAGTCCATGTTTACTTTTCATCGACCAATCACAAAAGAAAGCTCACTGGAACACAGTGTACACCGGTGAATACTATCATAAAGGCTGTGACTACACTGTCAAATATTTTGGGATTTATTCTGCAATTAGGTAAAGGTTCCCTTTGACAATTAAGCCCAGTTGTGTCTGACTCTACGGCTCAGTGCTCATGCCTGTTTGTAAGCTGAAGAGCTGGCATTTGTCTGTAGACACTTTTTGTGGTCATATGGCCAGCATGACTTGACACAGAGAGCTGTTACCTTCCCACTGAGGTGATACCTATTTATCTACTTGCATTTGTCTGCTTTTGAACTGCTAGGTTGGCAGGAGCTGGGAGAAGCAACGGGAACTCACTCCATAGTGCGGTTTCGAACTGCTGACTTTTCAATCAACAGCCCAATAGCTCAGCGGTTTAACCTGCAGGACAACCTGCATCCCTTATTCTCCAATTAATATGGGTGAATTTGAAGTATTTTTCAATAATCACACAATGCAAAAGCCAATATGAATCAGCCCGGTCCTTTTTGCCTCCAATTTGGATTTTTTTTCCTCTGCTGCTGAAGGCTTCTACTTTCTTTGCTTCAGTACAATTGTGTTACCTGTTTGCATGGTTGATTCTCTATTGTTTTGCCTCTGCTTTTTCTGGAGTAGAAGAGCAATACAGAGGGAGAATCAAATAAATGCTTACAATTTTTCCCCTGTGGTGCACCATTAAAAGAGTGAGCAGTGAACCGGCAGGAGTTTTTCAGCTTTCAGTCAGAAGGCAGTGGCAGTGGAAATGGTGCCAGCTGTGGGTGCCCTCCTGGTGTTTATTGCTTAAAGGGGCTAGTGAGGCCAGGAAGAGAGTAGGAACTGCAGTAGCAAGCAAACAACATGGCCACCTCCTTCTCATTTCATCACTAGCTCGCAGGATTTGGAAATCCTTCCTCCCTCTGCCTCACCTTTTCCCTTTCATTTTATTGGCTCATTATTTTGTTGCCTCTCATAATTGGCAGTTTTGGGCACTTACGGCATTTCTTGCCTGTTTTGGGGGCTCAACTTTAAAATGCTACAGATTTTAGAAACATATGATGTGGACAAAAGGAAAATTATTCCGTCTTCACTTAAACACAAGTGCTGTTTACACATCTGTTCATAGAATACTCATAGAATAATTGAGTTGGAAGGCCATCAAGTCCAACCCTCTGCTCAATGCAGGGGAAAAAATGATTTGTTTGCAATATTGTGCTGGAGCAGAGGCTTGTGGATGCCCTGAAGTGTGAGAAAAACAAACAAGTGCATCCTAGAGCAAATCAAGCCTGAACTTTCTCTGGTGGCAAAAATGATGAAACTGAACTCATTCAAAGTAATAAGGTACTCCTTGATTATTTGTCTATCAATCTAAAGCTGAAATCCTATCCCCTCCCTTTGTATTTCACATTTGCCTGGAGGAGTATAGACTGTTTTCTGGGTGAAGACTGAGCTGAAGTAGGAATCGAGCACTTCTGCCTTCACTTCGTTGTCTGTTATCATTTCCCCATCCCATTGAATACCTGAGCCTCTGTTTCTTTTCTCTGTCCCGAAGAAAGCTTTTTTTTTTTTTGCTGCTTTTAACATCTCTTGCTAACCTCAGTTCATCCTCAGCTTTTGCCTTCCTAATGCCATCCCTGCAATTCTTTGGTACTTACCTGTTTTCTTCTTTTCTAGCTTGGCCTTCCTTCTACCTCCTACAAGTGTTCTTTTTTGTTTTCAGGTCCTCTGAGCTTCTTGTGAGGCCACATTGGTCTTTTCTTTTTTCTTGTTGGAATTGTTTGCAGTTGTGCCTTTAGAATTTCCTTTTCCTAGAACTTCCACCTCTCTTGAACTCCTTTCCCTGTTAGGATTTCCTGCCATTGGACCTTGCCTAACAATGTTCTGAGTTTCTTAAAATTGGCTTTCCTAAAGTGAAGTGTATATGTGTGGCTACACTCTGCTTTAGTTTCTTCTGAAATTGAGAACTGAAGAAGAGTATGGTCACTCCCCCTCAGAGTTCCTCTTACTGCCACTCCTTCCACCAAGTCATCTCTGTTGGTTAGGATCAAGTCCAGGATAGCTACTCCTCTGGTTTCTTCTTTTACTTTTTGTAGGAAAAAAATTATCAGCCACACAAGCCAGGAATTTCTTTGAAGGTCCATATTTAGAAGAATTTGTCTCCCAACAGACATCAGGATAATTGAAATCTCCCATTATTACTACATTGTGTTTATTTGAGGCTAAGAATTCAGTGATGTCAACACAAAGGTGAAGCTGAAAGCAAAAGTTGACAGAAGTATCAGTGATGTTTGTTCAGGTGAACAAGCATAGCATCCTCCTTTTTTGCTGTTTCCTTATCAGGCTGTTTTTCATGTTTATGAACATTTTTCTATTTGAAAATGATTAGATTGTAGCAGAACTGGAAGCAATGATGGGAAAAAGAAAAAAAATGATAGTCTCAAAAAGTATGAGAGAATGAAAGAGAGATTAGAGTTCAAAGCAGATGAAACATTTATCATATTTTTGTAAGGGTGTTCTCCCTCAGGCAGTGAAAAATGAATGTTTCTTATAGCTGTTTTCTTTCTTTCTTTGCCTACATATCTTCCATTTAGTGTGCTTTTACATCCAAAAATGAGCAGAGTGGTTCATGGGGTGATGCTACCATAGACCAGGCTCACTTCAGACTGTGGCATTTCTGTGACTAAAGTGATAATGAAGTGGGTAGTGTTAATGTGCTCCCCTCCTTTAAGCACTCCTAAACAGGCCCAGTGTTTTGAGGTGTCACTGTCGTTGTTACATGTCGTCAAGTCTACTCCAATTTACGAGCAATCTCCAAGATGTCCTGTCCTCAACAGCCCTGCTCAGCTCTCATAAACTCAAGCCTGTAGCTTCCTTTAGGAAGTCAATCTATCTCATATTTGGTCTTTCTCTTTTCCTTCTGCCTTCCACCTTTCCCTGCATTATAGTCTTTTCCAGAGAATCTTGCCTTCTCATTTTTTGGCAGAGTATGGAAATTTATGGGTTAAAAAAACCTGTAGCTATGCAGCAGAAAAGGTTCAGGGACCTACAGAGTAGAATTAGCTTCAGTTCTTCCCAAAGTAGAACTTATTGTTTGTTCTCCTCAACTGACACTTACCATCTCAATAACTCACTTAGGGACAGTGGTAAGAGAAAGAATAAAAAGTTCAATTCACTTACAGTCTGAGTAGATCAAAAATAGCATATTGTAGAAAAAATAATGACTGCTTACATAAACAGAACTTAACTGATTCATAACTACATGACTGACTGACTACATACTGACAGACTGGTGGCATAGCTGATTCTAAAATACCACAAAACTGTCTGACTGAAAAAGAGTAGGAAAACAACTCTTTAGTAGAGAAAGATGGCTCGCCTCAAAATCTGGGCAGAGAGGGAACAATTGGTTGCTACTGGATTGATTGAAAGTCATCCCAGCCCAGCAAGGTCCCTCCTTGTCAAAACCTCATAAAAACAGAATACAAAGGTTGCTAAATTAAAAAAAACTCATGATGTGCTCAAACTAGGACAGCCTCAGTTTCATCATTTTTGCCACCAGGGAAAGTTCAGGCTTGATTTCCTCTAGGACACACTTGTTTGTCTTTCTCAGACTCCAGGGCATCCAGAAGCCTCTGTTCCAGCACAATATTTCAAACAAATCAAATTTCCCCCATGAGCTTTCTTTACTGTCCAACTTTCGTACCTGTACATAGTGACTGGGAATGCAATAGTGTTGATGACCTTGGTCTTAGTCTCCAGTGACATATCTTTATACATGAGGATCTAGTTAGTTTCCTGCGTTTTGTGTTCTTTCATTGATTCCTCAAAGTGAGATTCCAAAACATGAGTGGTGGCGAACCTTTTTGGGCCCGAGTGCCCAAACTGAAAACAAACAAAAAAACAGCGGGTGGTGGGCCGTGGCGGTAGCGGAACTGGAAGTGGCGGAACTGGAAGTGGCAGTGGTGGAACTGGAAGTGGCGGTGGAATCCCAGGCACGGAGGTGCCTCGAGACCCCACTCCGGAACCGCCGCCAGTGCCACCTGCTCCGGATCCTGGCCCGCCGCCTGTCGAAGCGCCAGCACCGTGGCTGCAGCTGCCTCCTGAAGTTTGGCTGCGGGGGGGGGGGAGTAGTGATCCGGCGACTTATGGCTTGCGTGCCCACAGAAAGGGCTCTGCGTGCCAGCTGTGGCATGCGTGCCATAGGTTCGTCATCGCTGGTCTAGTAGCTTTGGCTGGGAAGACTTTGATTGTATTTTCTGGCTTTCTTGCTTGCTTTGCTTGGTTTCTGCAAGAGGGGGCCATAGGTGTGTATTTTATTTTGCTACCCCCCGTGTGTGCGCGCACGCACACGTGTGCTCGTGCATGCATGCATGGTGTGTTGTACTTTTCTTATTTAATTATTTTTTAAATTTTGTTATTTGGTTAATTAATTGTGTATTTGCTCTTTTAATGGTTACATTTTGGTGGGTTTTTGTTTTGTGTTGTTGTTGGTTGCTTTGGTGTGTGCCAAGCAGTCAGTGCCTGACTGGCTGGCTGAATCCTTACTTTTTTCCTATTCTTCTTCCTGGCTGAGTGCCTCTGTTGTGCTGGGTGGATGGCACTAAACTCCTATTGTTGCTTTCCTTTTTCTAATTTTTGAGTATTTTAGTGCTTTTTGAATTGGTTGGTACATGAGTGAGGTGTTTTTTGCTCTTCATAGGAGTAGCAACAGTGGGATATCTTGGCTGCAGCAGCATATTTGTTTGGCCTCTGGCACCACCACTGGCTCTCTCTATAACCTAGTGTCTGTGTAGGCCTGCTGATGATTTTTCTTTAACATGTACAGTTTCCTGCTTTTGAGGTAGATTGATACTCTGTTGCTTTGCCTCTGCTTTTTTGGCGGGGGCGGGAGGGAAGTTAAGTGTTCTTTGGGGGGTTTGGAGTGCCAGAATACATGCATAGGGAAACATAACATGAATGGCCCCAAAGAGGCCTTTCCTTTTAGGTAAAATGAAAGGAATGGTGCATAAAAATTTGAAAAAGAGGTACCTCCAAAATAATCTGAAATAAAACAAACATGAAACTTTTTGCCATGCACACCTCTAGTCCATAGTGACACTTGTTAGTGATTCAGCTGAACATGCTTCTGTGGTTAGGAGCTTTGCTTCTAAGAGCATCTGATCATGGAAGTAGTGCTTATAGGCTGTAGACCGTTGAGTTAACCTGTGAAAGTCTGAGAAACATATGAAGCATGGCTTATCTGGACACTGCACCGTCTTTTTAGTCCCAAAGAGTCAGGTGTAACACCTGAATAGAGCTGCTGTGGGGCCATTTGTACACCTATTTGACAGTGGCATTGCTCTGAACACATATCTTCTTGCCAAAGCTGACTTAATGGTTACACCTCTTTAATAGTGGAAGAGAGTGCCGGGACCAGACCGGATGCTGTAAGCATATTGTGCTCACATCCTGCCCTAAGCAGGACATTAGGTAGATGATCTTTAAGCTTCCTTCCAACACTCTGAGTTTAGTATTCACTAGATTCACACCATACATTTAAGCCAAGGACATGAGTCATATTTTTTTCCTGAAGAATAATAATGATTAATGTTGTCCAAAGTGCACTACACCGATAAAGTGCAGGTCTTCAAAATATTACTGCAATCACTGGTGCATTGGATAAAATGGTGATGTTTCAGCTGCATTGGAAAATAGGCTACATTATCTGTTATTTCTTCATTTCTGTGGGAACATGTAGAATTTCTTAACCAATAAATCTCTTATTTCAGAGTCTAAATAAATTCAAATCTTTTTCAGTTTTAGCTACTTAGAGCTAGCATTTAGACCCATTAAATTTGATTCTCCAACCTCTTTGTGTCACAAATAATTGTGCCATTATAGTGACATCTTTAGATTTACATTGCCTAAAGTGGAGGAAGGAGATCGTCAATACATTATTGCTAATTATAGGATGTTTCAGATAAGAAGGACTAAGTTGGTCAGCTAGCCACTGTCTGCCAGTGTGAAACCGTTCCCGGTGGCTTATTTAATAGTATTCGGACTAGTCTTCAATGTGCTAATTAAAAGTTTCTTTTCACAGAAGACAAGCCCTTTACTTACCTTTTTCCTTACATAAATATACACTTCTCTTTTTGGTGTTAGCATCCTCCTGCCAGTCTTTTCATGTAAGGCAGGATTTAAGTCTTCCTTGCAATTGTACAGATGAATGAATGTTTTTAATCCATGTCAGATAGTAGAGATAAGAAAAGAAAAAAGACTACTATGAACGTCACAATTTCTTGAGATGTGAGAAACGTAAATGCTGCAGGCCTGTGATCTGAGCAGGGAAAAGCGGGGTTGCCTCATTCTGAATTGAACTACTTTGGCAATGACAGTGAGCTCAGCATTGGTGCGACAGCAGGCATTTCAGTTTTCCACCCCAAAGACACATGTATGTACTACATGGGCAGAGAGAAAATAAACCTTCTATGCTATGGCAATACATCTTTGAAGATCCCTCCTTCTAGTTCTCTTTCTGATCTTTAGTTGAACAACCCAGGAAAAGCTTCTAAAGTCATTGCTATATAAAGGGGCTAACTAAACAATTGGAAACTAAGTGCAGAAAGCAATTCATTTTCGTTAATTTGCTTGTTGGGTTGATTTTTCTGCTGAGAAACCGTGAAAAAGCTTCATGCTGAGCTGTGAACATTGGGGAAATCAGAAATTAGGCCAGAGTTACAGTCTTAGTGACCATCCAGCCAGCTACCTCTAGCATGTATAGCTGTGTTTCCATTCCTCTAGGGCTGGTTTTGTCCTTTAGTAAGAAAAAGAAGAGGGGAAAAAGGCATTGTGACTGTGAGTAAGGTAAGGTAAGTGTTATAAAAGAGTAACTATGCTTACTCTTTTATAAATGAGTATAAATCATTTATCTACTGTAAATGTCTTACAGTAGCTTTTTTCAATTATTTTCAGTTGTCTCTTCATTTCACCCTTTAGCAATAAGTATCCAGTCCTGCTCTACCCATCATAATAACTGCAGAATAATAATAAAAAACCAACCCTCTTGTTACTGCAGACAAACATGCTTCTTTATTGTTAATAGGGTACAGAAACTAAAATTGAAATAATCTCAGAGGTGGAGTTTAATTTTAGCCCGTTATACAAAGTTCTCGGGGGTTTATTTCAGTTTGTATAAGCACACATATGCTGTTCAGTAGTCTAGGATACGTTATGAACCCATGACTCCAATCCATCTCTCTCTCTCTCTCTCTCTCCCCTGCCCCCAACTGACAGGTGAACTATTTGTTTAGTGCAAGAATGGGGAACATGTAGCTTTCCAGGTATTGGTAGACTACAACTCCTATCAAGCCTACCAGAATGGAAAAGGAAGGATGATAGGACTTACAACTCAATGACATCTTCTGGGTCACACATTCTTCATTGCTGGCTTAATAGATACACACAATGCATTCCAGTAAACACAGTATGATGTTTTTCACTCATCAGCATACTTTAGCATGCATCATTTCAAACTCAAATGGTGGTCTTCACACAGAAATCTCCTTTCATATGCAGATCACCCTCAGCCTCACCAACATTAAACACTTAAGCTCAAATGTAGGTGGACAGGCAGGCATTTGACAGATGTAACGTGTTTTTAATTTTTCTCTCTCCTTATATTGTTGTTAGCCGCCCAGAGTGGCCTGGTTGCCAGATGGTGTGGGATAGAAATTCAAATAATAAATAAGTAAATAACTGAAAAACTTCAAATTTCCTCTCTTAGCTTTGTGTGCAAGGAGTGCTGAGGGGTGCAGCCAATCTGTGGTTTTTACCCGCCTGTCCCTTGGTTGTTTTACCAATCACAGGGCACAAGCTACGTGTCGTGTCGCTGCCACCAGTTGATTACATCCCCATTGTTTATTATTAATCACAGAGGTCCAGACAATGTGTCATTTTAAAAAGAACCAAATAGAAGTTGTTTATTATTACAGGTGATGAAGGTACAATCAATGTCTTAACTCTTAACAAAACATCTCACTTCATCCACTCTCAACCGCCAACTCCCTCTCTCCACCCCAAACTCCCAAAACACACCAATCCTCCACTTTAAAAACTCTCAATCTCCAATCTCCCCCTCCTCCTGCAAAGACTCTTATATCCTGTGACTCCGCCTCTCCAGCACTCTCATTGGTCCATGCATTCATGACCTGGGCGGATGCCACAACTGGCAATGGTCAGGATCAGCCATTTGGTGCCAATTGATCCTTCAGGCAAGAAAATGTTGGATATTTGTGCAGCCTTTATTGTCTTTTGTTTCTTCTTTCAACCAAAGCCCAAGTATTGTAGCAGATATGGGGAAAGTTCAACTCAGGGGCTACAGAAGGCTACCAAGGATTTTTAAAAAAGTTCTCAAAGCCTCCAATCAAATTTATTTTCCTTCCTTCCTTCCTTCCTTCCTTCCTTCCTTCCTTCCTTCCTTCCTTCCTTCCTTCCTTCCTTCCTTCCTTCCTTCCTTCCTTCCTTCCTTCCTTCCTTCCTTCCTTCCTTCCTTCCTTTTCTGCTCTTGGAAACATTCAGGAATAATGGTTTTGCAATAAAATAGAGTGCCAACCTGCCTCCCCAGCCCCCCAGTGAAGAAACCGGAAGATTCCTAGCAACATTTGATTTTAATTTTTCATAACTGGTCCTCATTGTTCAGACCGATGCCTCCCCGATGAGATCCTCAAGACAGAAAATTGACAAATGGACCCTGCAAAGTTGCCAGCCCAAAGTTACAGGAAACAGTAAGCAATTCACAACCATAGTGCCTGGTTTCATTTAAGACTCTATTCTGTACCTCTATATTTATTTTTTGTGACCTTTATGACCTCTTGCAGACTGCATGGCAGCACACATGTCAACATGTTACTTTCATTGGCATTTTCTTTATCTACAGTTGTTTCTTTCTGTGATGTGGTTTCTGCGGTTACCAGTTCCTGCAATGATTTGTATATTGACAACATAATATTTAAACTCAACATTAAAAGTTTTCTGCGGGAGCTCAAAAAGCTGCAGTGGCATCTAAAAGGAGAGACTTCATGACTTCTACTCCAGTTCATTGTTCTCCATGACGTGTGCTTATTCTTAATCCTTTATTCCTCTCCAACCATATGCTGCTGTGTCAGTTTAATAGAGATGGGCATTAACCTTAGCTTGGAGGTTTGTGCTGCTTTGTTGGTGCGTTCCCTTCCCCCACCCCTGGTTCACTTCTCCCCTCACCAGCTGGCACATGCTGCTCTTCCCCTCCTCTTTGGGTGTTTGTCCTATCCCAGCAGGAGCATCTGCTTCCCTCCTCTGCCTTGTCCAGCAGCTGCCCACTCAGATGAGGAGGCAGGGCAGGAATTCCTGCAGTGCTGCCTTTGAGTGGGCAGTTGCTGGAGGAGATGGAGAAGGGAAGCAGACACTCCTGCTGGGACTGGACAAACACCCAAAGAGAAGAAGAGCTGTGCATGCCGACTAGTGAGTGGAGAAGTGAGCTGGGTGGGGGTGGGGAAAGGGAAGGTGTGGCACTTGTGGTGCTGCACTGACAAAGCAGCACGAACCTCCAAACTGAGGTTCATGCCCATCTCTACAATTGAATTCTCTCAGATTTGCTTATACTTACCTGTGTTCTAAATATTTCACACAAACATATACCCTTTGGGTATGTCTAACATATGGCTCCTCTTTTTTGGCTCTTACTCCCTAGTGCAGTAGCCATGGAGAAGTGGCATGCAACCCATCTGTGGGTTTTCTAGCCATTTGGGATATACCTACTATGCAGAAGCCTGCTTACCTTTGTCACTTTAGGCTGATCAAGACAAGTGACTATAAAGTCCTGTAGTTAGAATGCTATTCTGGTGCATCACAGCTGTTCCAGTGTGACAAAAGACAATCAGTTCAATTTTTTCCCGTAGGGCAGGTACTGCTGTGGTTGTGACCATTATTCTCTCTGTGTGGCTATGTGGCAGATTGGAATTTGAATTAGACTCGAGAGACAGAATTATAAACTTAGCTGGACTGGGAGTAGGCTTGATGCTCTGGGATACAGAATTAATGGCAGTACAAAACTATTGAAGATTCCTGTCTTAATTGCTTCCACTATGGTTTACTTATATGTGTGGACTAGAGATGGGCATGAACCTAAAAATGAACTAGGAAGTTCATTAAAAATCTCTGATTCATTGGTTTGGGTCGGTTTGGGTTCTTCAAACCCAGTGAACCCAAACTGACCCAAATCATGAGCTTTTAATGTGATTTTAGCAAATTTCCTTCATTCTGCCTGCCCCCTTCCCACTGTCCCTCTCCTTTCCCACTGTCCCTGTCAACTCCTTACCTCGTCCTGCTGCTGCCTCCTCTTCCTTTGCTGTCTCTCAAGATGGTGGCAGCAGTGATGGTGGAAGAGGCAGCAGAACAAGGTAGGGAGACAATGGGGAGTGTGGGAGTGGGGTTGGTTTTCTTTTAAAAAGGGCATGAACTTTTTTTTAAAAAAGAACTGATTTGTGGTTTCTTAAAAAGTTCAGGCCCATGAACTACAATGGGAAGACATCCTAAGTCTCCAGGGCTGCTTCATTCAACAGTTTCAATTTCATTAGATTCACATCTGTGCATTTAAAAGCAAGGATCTGAGACATATGAAGAATCAGAACGCTGGGACTGACTACTGGTGAAAGAGGACGGTAGCAAAGTATGGTATTTCTGGGGATCTCTCAGGAAAGGATGAGACAATTCAACAGATTAAACTTCATTCATACCTGAAGAAAAGTGAGGGGCATAATTTCTGACAATAACGCTTTCAGAAATTTGAATGGGTCAAACACTCTTCAACAGCTGATACAGCTTTGTGCTTTGTTGGTTAAAATTTCTAACCAAGTATGGCAAAACAAGATGTATTTACTTTAAAATGGTTCAAGGATTAGAAGAAAGCACTTGAGAATCAAGATGGTCTCACAAACATGCTACACCTATGGCTATGTGCCTCAAAAAAGAGAGGTGAATATAGGTGCAACCTCTGTGTCCCCTTTAGTGAATGGTACCATTCATGAGAGAAATAAATATTACTTAAAAGCAGTTGTTGCGGTCATGGAGCATTTAATAATCAAGGAACTAGCTGTGCAGGGAACATGTTACAGCTGATTTAGAAAGTTATTTGAATAGATGAAAAAAAGATTAAAAAACTGGCAAAAATTCCATGAAATCCTAGTAGTCAATCTCAAGAAATACAAAATGAAATCATTGACATTATGGTTTAAGTTTGAGAGATCATAGTATAGTACTACCAACAATGAATGCTTAGAATGTCCCATCATATGTACTCTTTTCTACTAGAGGAAAAACAATTGTGAAAGTTAGAGGTGTCCAGATCTGTGGTTTTGGATTGCAACATGGCTACTGGGGAATTCTGGGTGTTTCAGTCCAAAACACAGATCTGCACAGCTCTAGTGAAAATGTTGCATTAGAAATCCGATTGGAAGAAATATCAACAACCTCAGATATGCAGATGATACCACTCTGATGGCAGAAAGTGAGGAGGAATTAAAGAACCTCTTAATGAGGGTGAAAGAGGAGAGCGCAAAAAATGGTCTGAAGCTCAACATCAAAAAAACTAAGATCATGGCCACTGGTCCCATCACCTCCTGGCAAATAGAAGGGGAAGATATGGAGCCAGTGACAGATTTTACTTTCTTGGGCTCCATGATCACTGCAGATGGGGACAGCAGCCACGAAATTAAAAGACACCTGCTTCTGGGGAGGAAAGCGATGACAAACCTAGACAGCATCTTAAAAAGCAGAGACATCACCTTGCCGACAAAGGTCCGCATAGTCAAAGCTATGGTTTTTCCGGTAGCAATGTATGGAAGTGAGAGCTGGACCATAAAGAAGGCTGACCGCCAAAGAATTGATGCTTTTGAATTGTGGTGCTGGAGGAGACTCTTGAGAGTCCCCTGGACTGCAAAGAGATCAAACCTATCCATTTTGAAGGAAATCAACCCTGAGTGCTCACTGGAAGGACAGATCATGAAGCTGAGGCTCCAATACTTTGGCCATCTCATGAGAAGAGAAGACTCCCTGGAAAAGACCCCGATGTTGGGAAAATGTGAAGGCAAGAGGAGAAGGGGACGACAGAGGACGAGATGGTTGGACAGTGTCATCGAAGTGACCAACATGAATTTGACCAAACTCCAGGAGGCAGTGGAAGACAGGAGGGCCTGGCGTGCTCTGGTCCATGGGGTCACGAAGAGTCGGACACAACTTAACGACTAAACAACAACAACAACAACAAAAATGTGGAAAATGGCAGGTTTTATGAAACTTTGTTATGCATGGTAACCACCACTTATTTTTCATGATGTATAGTTTACGGTTCCGATACTGAAAGTGTCTGAAGAAAACTCTTTGGATCCATCCAATTGTTAAGCCCATATTATGATGGAGCAAGCACTAAGAGTGGCAGAAAAGGAGAAATACAAACCCTGACTCAACAGAAACAAAGAAAAATGCCATATGTTCACTGCAGTAATCACCATCTCTATCTTGTTGTTTTGAAAGCTGTGGACAATACAAAACCTGTTATCCAATGTATTTATCCAATGTTCTGTGCTTTGTACATTTTTTTAAAACATGGAAAACGTACTGGTTGACATGACGGTCAAAGCCTCTCTTTCCCTCTGAAGCATTGTTGGTTAGGTCACTTGAAACTTACCAGAATTTTGTGTGCTAATTCCAAAAACATTTTTGGTGTTTTTTAAAACATGAAAACTGGCAACATTAATAGCAACGATGTTGCCCAACGTGAAGGCCTATGTGCCGTTATGAAAAAACTCAGAAAGGTCTTGAGATTTTAGAATCTGAAGATAAGATCTTGCAAGCCTAAGATGTAGAACTAAAGGATTCTGCAAACAATTAAAAGGATTAAAAGCAATGATACTTTCTATGCAGTCCTTTGGTAAATGGAGCAACTAGGATGTGTTTGAAGAAATTCATTAGCACAGATGCTAGGCAAACTATTATCGACCTCTGGTTTTTGCAAAGACTTTGTCTACAGTACAACCATTTGTGAGTTAGTGTTTTCGATGCTGACTTGGGTAGGTCAACAGCAAAGACTTTCAATAACTTGCAAGCTTTTGTCAAATGTGATTCTTATTGCATTTATAACAATCTTAGAACTGCGGTGCTGGAAGGGACCCTATGGATCATCAAGTCCAAGTAAGGGAGGCACAGTGGGGAATTGAACTCCCAACCTCTGGCTGTGCAGCCAAATGCCTAAACCAATGAGCTATTTGAAAAAAAAAGGACAGCTAATTTTAATCTTCTTTTTTTTTTTTGCACTGTCAGTTACATTTACAAATAATGTTTTACATTTCCCACATCATTTCTATGAAAGATAAACTCTTCTAAAGTGTGTTTTTAAAATGCTGTTTGCATTGTGAACCTATTGTTCAGAACACTTTTTTTTGCTTGTTTACTAAGTATTTTTATAAGTTTACAAAAGGATTATGTAAAGTAATATGCAGTAAATATTTTACAAAGGACTGAATCTCATTGACATTGGCAAGAAAGTCTTGCTGATTTTTTCAGCACCATTCTGCCTACATGTTTGACTGTGGTTATATTGTAACGTGCTCTCACTCTGTGTCTAAACTTGAGGGTAGATGGATAGCATTCATGATCATACATAATTAGAACCGAATTTTAGAGAAAAGAAGCTCCACACTACTGTTTAATATCTTAATTATATCAAAAATTATTTTGTTTATTGTAATCCTTTTGGTATGTTGTTCATGGGGACATGGTGGCGCTGTGGGTTAAACCGCAGAAGCCTCTGTGCTGCAAGGTCAGAAGACCAAGCAGTCGTAAGATCGAATCCACGCGACGGAGTGAGCTCCCGTCGCTTGTCCCAGCTCCTGCCAACCTAGCAGTTCGAAAGCATGTAAATGCGAGTAGATAAATAGGTACCACCACGGTGGGAAGGTAACGGCATTCCGTGTCTAGTCGCGCTGGCCACGTGACCACGGAAACTGTCTACGGACAAACGCTGGCTCTATGGCTTGGAAATGGGGATGAGCACCGCGCCCTAGAGTTGGACACGACTGGACTAAATGTCAAGGGGAACCTTTACCTTTACCTATGTTGTTCATGGAATAGCCTTCCCCCCCTTTACCCACTCCTTCCAGCAGAAACAATCTTGCAGTCATTTAATTCCTGTTGTTTACACTAAATTTTCAGTTCATATGTCCTTTATATAGTTAGAACACTCTCTGCATGGAGAAAAAGTGAGAAGAAAGATCATGGCCTTCCCCTTCTCATGTCTTGAGCCTCTCTGTGAGTGAGGGGAGGACGGGCTGGTACTATGTACCTCCTTCCCTGAAAATGTCTCAAGTTTTTACCTCACCTAATGAAGAAGGGTGGCTACACGGCTCCTTCAGTGTAAGAACTGCTTCTACTTAGTGAGATCCCACATAATAGAAGGCTATGAGCATAGTGTGGCCACATAGCTGTGGTCAGCCAAATTAAACTTCTCCACCAGTCTGCTCTATTCCTGGCAAAGGACTGCACCATGTTGAAGAAGGGCCCTCACTGCTGGTTGCAGTAGATAGGGTTTGTGCTGATTGCTGGTTTATAGGTGAAAGCTGTACTTCTTGAGGTACTTATCATGCATCATTAGGGATTAGAGATGGACACGAACTGCTGGTTTGGTGGTTTGTGTTGATTTATTGGCTGAACAGGTGTTCAGTTCTTCCTAGCGCCTCCTCCTCCAGTGGGCACCCACTTGGAGACAGCGGCCCAGCTTTCCCGCTCCGCCTCCTCCAGGTGTTCCCTCTGAGTGGGTGCCCACTGGAGAAGGGGGGGCTTGACAACCGCTGAACACCTGTTTGGACGATGAACCAATAAACGAACCATTTGTACTAGGGATGGGCAGATCAAGCACGTCAGATCATGAAAACGTCCTTCTTTTCTTATATTCCAGTTCATTCTTGGCTGGTTCTGTGTGGGTATTTTTAATGCAAAACACAAAAACAAGCCTCTTCTATATTTTAGTGTGCAGTTTGAAATGGATGCATTGGTGGTTCAACGGGTGCATAGCTCCATTGACTAAAGTTTCTTGGTGCATGTTTTAGAAATGAAGATGGCTTTGCATATTTTTCATATATGCTCATGTTGTTAAATACATTTTTTTTCTTTTATCATTCATGGGACATATTTCAGGGCCAGAAATTTATGTTTTTCCAGTTGTAAATTGAGTCTGTTTTTCCATTCAGTGGAGAAAGGCTGAATTGAATAAATCAATAGAATCACCTGAGTGGAGCAAATTTCTCCCACATGCCTATTTATCACATGATAAAGACAATTTAAAACTTTCTTGATCCATCTATTTTCTTTGGCACATTCACAATTTATGCTTCATATCTTGTGTTGCTGTCAAGAAAAATGTACCTTATTGCTTTCCTACCACAAATGTGACTGAAAAAATGGATACATTTGCCAGGGTATAATTTGTCAGATATTTGTGTTCATCTATAAAGTGATTTTTGCCATGTTTTGCCTCTTACACAATTGCAAAGTCATTTTAAATAACCCATCTCTTATATACTTGGAGTTCTACTTGCTCCTCCTCTTTTTCTCTCTCTCTCCAAAGGCAGGATTGTTCTTATTCCTGGTGACCTTGCAAACCTGCTTGCTAAAGCTCGATCATGTCTTGGGGGCTGATATAAATCTCAAGCACAGTAATTCTGGGTTAAATAACATTCTAGCAAAAGGAAAGAATGATTCATTTTAAAAGTGCATTGTCAGGCTGCCAGACTGGTGTTTTGATGCTGATCACTTGTGCTTTTAACCTTGATATTCTATTGGCGCCTCAGCCAAATTTATAGATATTTTATCTTGACTCGCAGCATTTTCTTCTCTTAACACCTAACACCTTTTCAAACAAGCTCTATTAATTGCAAGGGAAGCTGGTGACAATTACTTGACTATATTCATCATAATCAAATTGTAGCCCGTTATGTCTAAACTTGTGCAATTGAAAAGGATACTCTGATATAAGTCCCATGGCTTAGAAATGAGAATAGATACAGAGTTGACTGATGGGGCACTATTCACATACAATTTTCTCTTATACACAGCCCTCTCACTCTATCTGCATCCTCTTCCTGTGTATTTGTACTCTTATTTTGAATGATGTAATAGCAGAGATGCTCTTTAGGTACAGCTTGATACAATCTGTTTTTCTATTATTCAGTCCTACAAGGATGGGGCGTATGTATGAAGGGAGTATGTATATAGGTGGGAGGGACTTCTCCATGCAGCTAATATCCTATGCTGTTGCAAAAATTCTGGCAATTTGTGTATCGTTCACAAGGAGTCCCTCAACCATGTGGAATTACAGTGTAGGATGATGATTCCCATGTATAGAAAGTGGGAAGAGCGGGCCTTTGGAATTGACTTGATCACACCCTCAGTTGCTCCTTCAGGGAGAAACTGACAATATGAGAGCTTTGCAGTTAGGAAATAATAAAATGATATTGCTCCAGAGGTATTCTTAAATTATGGGATTGAATCTTAGTGTTGAATTAGGGTGCAGTTCTACGTTGAAAAATTCCTGGGTTTGCGTTGAGTTTAGCATGCTTGAAAATGATTTTAGAATACCACATGATGTACAGCTGAGTGTACGGTTCTTTGGCCAAGCACCATGCTGTTTTGTTGGAAAGTGAGGCATTTAAACAATCTCAAGGGGGTTGTTTATTTTAACTTGATTGTGGATGCGATTTATTTTGAATCATTTTGGCATGTGTGTTCCCCTGTATTGGAGTAAATTGTGTTTGTGGGGCTTGTCAAGTAATGAATGTCAGGATCATTGGTTTTGGTCTGCAGGGAAACCTTGCAGTCCGATCTGTTACATATTTTGTTTTCTATCTGTAATACTGAAATAGCATCATCCCAGTTTGAAAGAAATAAAGAAAAGTATTAGAAACAACACTGGCGGCAGCAGTGGCAAGTGGCTGTGAAAGGCAGCCAGTGCAAGGGTGGGTGAGCACCGCAGATCATTGCATTTGAAGCTTTGTCCTGTTCCCATCCACCCTTGCACTGGCTGCCTCTCACAGCTACTTGCTGCCGCTGCCGCCTATATTATTTTTAATACTTGGTGTGCTGAAAGACTCATAAAGGAGGTAGGGAATGTAACAAATTGGGCATCAAACTGAAAGGGAGGCAGATGGGTCATGTTTGCTGAACCAGAAACAAAAGACTCTTGAACTTGTGGAGACATTAAGCCTTCAAGATGCCCACACAGATGCAATGCCCATGCCAACAAACTTTCTGAAAATCAGAGAGGAGAGTGAGCCTCTATCAGACAATAGCCAATACATAACAGCGATGGGAAAGTTCAACAACCACTACTAGATCAGGCATAGGTACTGCTGTGTGAATACTGAACAGAAACGTTAGTTCACCAACCCAGAATGACTGGACAGCTGACAAAAGAGTAGCTAGATACGTGAAAGGAACTATGGACTTTAAGCTAAGACTGCCAGCCAGCAGAAACCCAAAGTTTGTAGAGTACACAGATGAAGACTGGCCAGAGGATAGCACCATAAGCCTGTCAGTGGATTCCTGTTTATGTATGATGATAGGCCTATTTCATGGCTAGTCATAAACAAGATGTTGTAGCTTTGTCTTCCACAAAGACAGAATTCATCACCACAGCAAAAGCAAGCAGGGAACTGCTATGGCTAGAGAAGCTGCTAAAGGACTTTGGGATAGATGATGAGATGCCAGTTGAGGTGATGGAAGACAACCAGAGCTGCATCAAACTATCACAGAGTGAGAAGATGCACCAAACACATTGGTGTGAGGTACCACCTGGTACGTGACCTAACCAAAAAGGGGTCCATTGAGATGATCTGCTGTCTGACCACAAAGATGACAGCAGATATCCTGCCAAAGCCTCTACCAAGAGATTGTTTCAAGAAACCACGAAGCAAGATGGGACTTGAGGGGTGTTGCATGCAATCTTGAAAAGGGATGTTGGGAAAATAACCATTTTGCATGGAACATGACACTGGGTTTCAGCGGGAAGAGGGGGCTTAGGTGATTGTCTTCTGCCACTAAACAATTAGCAAAGTTCTTTTTCCTGCCTCTGGCTTGCTCCTCATCTCTTCCTGCATGGTTGCTTCACTTCCATTATTTGTTGTCTTTCTCTTCTTTTCTGAATTCCAACCAAGGCATACATGTAATTCTCTGTTCGTGATCTCTGACCATGTGACTGCGTGGTGGATTAGTCTCCCACATACTGTAGTTGAGACTGCAATTTCTTTTTCCTCTCTTTTATATTTCTGACTTTAATTGAAGATCACAACTGTAAGCCTTTGACAAAGTACCCCATGATATTCTGATTAGTGAGGTAATTTTGTGTGGGCTGGATAGAACAACTGTCTAGTGGATACATAGTTGGTTACAGAATTGTACTCAGAGAGTGCTTATCAATGACTCCTTCTCAAACTGGGAGGATGTAACAAGTGGGGTACCACAAGGCTCAGTCCTGGGCCTGGTGCTCTTCAACATTTTTATTAATGACTTGAATGAAGGAGTGTAGGGAATACTTATCAAATTTGTGGATGACACAAAATTGGGTGGAATAGCTAATACCTTGGAAGACAGGAACAAAATTCAAAAAGATCCTGATAGGCCTGAGCACTGGGCTGAAAACAACAGAATGACATTTAACAGGGATAAGTGCAAAGTACTGCATCTAGGGAGAAACAAACAAACACACAGTTACAAGATGGGGGATCCTTGACTCAATCATACTATGAGTGGGAAGGAACTTGGAATTGTTATAGATCACAAGCTGAATATGAGCCAACAGTGTGATGTGGCTGCAAAAAAGGCAAATGCTATTTCATGCTGCATTAACAGAAGTAAAGTCTCCAAATCCTCTGAGGTACTAGCCCTCTAATGGGCACAGGTTAGGCCTCATCTAGAGTACTGTGTCCAGTTCTGGATGCCACACTTTAAGAAGGATGCCAACAAACAAGAATAAGTTCAGAGGAGGGCAACAAGGATGATCTGGGGACTAGAAACCAAACCCTATGAGGAAAGATTGAAAGAACTGGGCATGTTTGGCCTTGAGAAAAGAAGACTGAGGGGAGAGCTGATAGCACCTTTCAAGTACAGTGGTGCCTCGCTAGACGATGTTAATCCGTTCCACGAGGATCGCTGTCTAGCGAAAACATCGTCTAGCGAAGCACGTTTTCCCATTGGAATGCATTGAAATCGCTTCAATGCGTTCCAAGGGAAAAGGCACTCGTCTTGCGAAATTTCCCATAGGGAAACCTCGTCTAGCGAGTGCGGGTCCCCATAGGAATGCACTGACAGCTGCACTGACAGCTTTTGACCACTAGTCGGCGCACTCCTATGGGGAAACCTCATCGTCTAGCGAAATTCCCCATAGGGAAACATCGTTTTGCGAAGCGCAGTAGCGCTTGCAAAAAGGCATCGTCTAGCGATTTCCTCGTCCTGCGAGGCAATCGTCTAGCGAGGCACCACTGTACTTGAAAGGTAGTTATACAAAGGAGGAGCAGGTTCTGTTCTCAATCATTCCAGAGTGCAGAACATGTAGTAATGGGCTCAAGTTACAGGAAGCCAGATTTAGGCTGAATATCAGGAAGGACTTCTTAACTGCTAGAGCAGTATGGCAATGGAACCAAGGCATTCAAGAGAAAATTGGACAACCATCTGTCAGATCTGCTTTGATTTGGATTCCTGCATTGAGCGGGGCATCAGACTTGATGGCTTTATAGGCCCCTTCCAACTCCTTTATTCTATGATTCTTAATATACTTTTTTCTACTTAAGATGCTTTTAGAGTGAATTTTATTATGTGAAGTTACTGTGAAGGGGATGGATGCTGAGAAATTGGGATTACTTCTCTCTTTCTCACTTTCTTTCTGCTGCCATTGCTGCTGTGCTTTGTTTTTGTTTTATACTCTGCTAAGCTTAAAAAAAAAGGTGGGATTACCAAATACCCACAATATTTTCATGGGCTGCACACTTCTTCCTAGGATGGATAGGTATTCCACCTCTGGGGAAGTGGATTGCAATTCAGGAAAACCCATGCTAAACTAAATCTGCTACTATTAATGGTGCTCCAAGGTGGTGTCATTTTGCTAGAACAGAGTAACACCCCAATCCCTCTGAAAATTAATCACTTTATGGAAAGTTCCATGAATTCATAACTAAGCTCTAGTGTTGGTAAAAGAAGCAGAGATGGGAAAAGGTTGTTTTTGTATACAACTCCCAAAATACCCCATTCAGCACACTGGCTGGAAAAGTCTGGGGCTTTTAATTTTAAAAATAAATTTACCCATCTCTGAAAATAAGGAAAATTGAAGTTCATATTTTGTATTAATGGAGTCCTCTGTTTATTGCACAAGCGAGTCTACTTCATTCCATTTGGTTTTCTTAGGATTGAAGTATGATCTTAATTTATTAGTTAGAATAAGATTCTTCCTTGTGTAGCCTTCAGTAATAAAGAAAAGCTCACAGCCCATCACTCGCCCATTCTTTATCGTTACTCTCTTGCAGGTTTCTGTAGTTCTTGACGTTTTACATCAATGTCTCAGCCTTTTGTGTTGAATTCATAAAGTGCTGTGTGTTAGCAAGCACGTCCTCTAGAAAGGCTACAAATGATGTAGTGTTTAATTTAGAGCAGATAGTCAGGAGTGCTCAAAAACAAGAATTGCATTAGTGCCCTGTCTCCTGCAAGGCAATTATTCTAAGCTTGTTAATGAAACCTGACTTCTAAACAACAGAACAATTTTTTTAAAAGATAAGCTTATATTTAAATTGCTTACAGCTTTGGTCTATCTTCTTAAAATGCCTGGGTTTAAAACATGTTAACACATTGCCAACAAGGCTGCTTTTTAAAAATATACTTTTCTGTTTCTAACCAGGACCACTCCTCCTTTTTTTTTTTTTTTGATAGGATGAATAGCCTTGCATCATTGAACACACAGATGTTTTACTTTCATCTTCATCTCTATAGTGATATGCTGTTTATTTATTGTTTTCTTACTTATTGATCTTTGTATTCCTTAGCACCATGGCAACTTTTGCACTGATGCAACAGCTGGAGGCATCTAAAACAAAACATATTTCATCAACAGAACGCTTTAAACAGGCCATATAGAACAAAGCACTAGAGCGCTGTTCAAGCATTCAGATTAGCATGCTAGCCCTATGCCTTTCCCATTTCATTGCCTACATCCAATGGCAATATTAGCACCTGATTGCCAGTGCAACTGAATTCTTCCCCTTTTGTTTGCCCTGTAGCCGTCCACAATACCTGAAAGTTAGCTGCAGAGGATTTCTGAAACAGTCTTTGGGGATGCACAAAGGAAGGAATAAGAAGCAAGTCAGTGATTTAGTCATCTGGCTCTGGAGCCAAGAGATTGGGAGTTCAATTTCTCACTGTGCCTCATGAGAGAAGAGCCAGCCTGTGCAGTCATGGCCAAGGTGCCCAGTCCCAGAGTGACCCCAGAAGGGAATGGTAAACCACTTGTATGTATTCTCTATGCAGAAGAGAAAGGCTCACCATAAATCAGAATTGACTTGATGGCACACAATTATTATTATTAGGATACAAATGTCCACAGTGTGGACCCTCTATACCATAGAGTCTCCCCATGTGATATAAAGCCCTAGACCAGTGGGTTCCCAACCTTGGGTCTCTAGATGCCCTTGGACTACAACTCCCAGAAATCCTGGCCAGCACAACTAGTAGTGAAGGCTTGTGGGAGTTTTAGTCCAAGAACATCTGGGGACCCAAGGTTGGGAACTACTGCCCTAGACCTCAGGATTATAAATCATAGAAACAGCTTGCAGAGGTAGAAAAGGCATCCCCATTGCCTTCACTGTGTCAGGTTTGTCTGATTTTGGAAGCTACACAAGGACTAGGCTTCATTAATACTTCTACAGGAGACTACCAAGGAATACCAGGTATTGTAATGGAGAGGAGCCATAGCTTAGTAGTAGAGGGTGGCCCCATGTTCAATCTCCAGCATTTCCAGGTAAGGCTAGGAAAGAAACCTGCTTGAAGCCCCAGAGGACTGCCACCAGCCAGAATGGGCCATTCTGGGCAGGGTGGACCATAGATCTGATTCAGTATAAAGCAACTTCCTGTGCTCCTACATTTGTCTCCAGCTCGTGGAGAATGATGACGATACTAATCAACTTGTCCCCACAACAGGCTCATTCCCCTGGAATGTTGACTCATTGCGTGAGTTGTCTGGAGGCTTGGAAAAGGCTAGTGTACTGTGTCATAGAATTATTCAATACAGTGTCCACTGTAGCCCCAGCACTTGCATTTGTGAATTGATAATGTGAAGGATTCTGGACTAAAATGGAGGGCAACAACTTGTTGCAGAGCAGATTTAAGGACAGTTGATGCATTCACAGTGGGTAGATACTGGTAGGAAACTGTGGGACCATGGGTGCTGTCACTAGGGAAAGCTCTTAGTTATCTCCTTATAAGAGATTTGTGGAATCTACGTAGAGTGCTTGGATATTTCATCCAACTATATGTCCACAGCCTCCAACCCAGTAAATCTACAAAAGTCTTAATATCATTACAAAAAAGGAGAGCACGTTCCAAGAACGATAGTTTGCTTTTGGAAGGAAAACAGATGGTAAGTTTGAATAGGTTCCCTACTTCTTTAAAAACTGTATCCATAAATAGCCTGACATCTTCCTGGTGTGGGGTTAATTTGTTTTCTGTGAGGTAAAGCATACCAGAGGATAAGTCTCATCCTTTTGATAGATGTTACTTCTAAACATCTTTGATACAGCATACCTTAAGAAGCCATTGCAGTATATGATTCAGGTGATGACTGCTGAAATTGTTCATGCTGTTAAAACATAGTTTCTGAATCTAAGGCAATATCCAATGCTGTGAAGGCCAGGAAAAATAGATTTTCAAAATTTCGGACATAAAGGCAAGCTTTGTTTTTTCAAGATACCATATCATTTTTAAAGAAGAAGGAAAGTCAAAGACTTCTTGTGACCTTTTGTTTCTGTGAAGTTCTGGAGGAAAAACAATTACGACAGTACAGATGGTTTATTGCAGTAGCCCCTTCCTTAAAGGAGAACAACATTGTTTCCCCAAGTCTTACTCTTTGGTCCTGTAGACAGAAATAGGAAAGTTACTTTGGAAAGTTACTTTCTTGGCCAACAACTCCGAAGATATCCCTGCCAGCATAGCTGGTGGCTTGACAAGATATTGTAGCCAACAAAAGTGGCCAGAACCTAGTTCGCTACACCCACCAGCATAACTCCACTGGCATCACCATTAAGAAGTTGATGAGCAATAGGAAATGCCTACTCTAACTTATTAACTTGTGGCAGTTAACTGTTGATGGAACTATGTCAGTGTAAAAAGGGAATAGGATGCTGGCCCCAAATTATATCCATCCCTGCAAACAGATAAAGAATTTTGCTATTTTACTCTTACTATAACACTTCTACAGTATATAACAGTTCCAAGCCCAGCCTAAAGACTTGTGTCAAACCAAAAGTGCTTCAAATGAAGAGTTACAGCAGCTACTTCAGCATCACAAAACATGTCATCTGGTTGCTTGATGCTGTAGGCATATAGTGGTAGCACCAGTGTTTAGAATGCAAGAGCCAATAATAGAATAAATTGTTAAATGGAGACAACCCTATTCTGTAAACAGTGAAAACAACAATCTAAATATTCTTTCTATGGCTCTTTGGGTTGAGGTGACATATTGTCCGTGGTTTATCATTTTGTGTAAACCAGAAACCCTGGCTTGCCTCTCCCTCAGACAAGCCAATGTTGTAAGATCACCATAGGTCTCTAGGCAGTGTTTGGCTGAGCGTCCTTTCAGCAGAGAGCCACAACAGCATAGTAATGTGAGATCATGTATCTTGTACAAACATTGTTCTGTGGCAATGTTTGACCTATTCCATACTGCTACACTGGTGAGACTTTAGTAGGATGTTGGCCTCTGTCTTGCCTGCAGAGAAATAAGGAAGGGTTGTGGGATCACACACAATGACAAACAGATCATGGATGGAATGTCTGAGGACTGTTTAGCTGCTCTGATTTGCAGGGCATGAAAAGTTAGAGTGCCCAACGTTGGGTCCCCAGATGTTCTTGGACTAAAACTCCCAGAAACCTTCCCCACAAACTGTGCTGGCCAGGATTTCTAGGAGCTGCAGTCCAAGAACACATGGGTTACCCAAGATTGGGAACCACTGCCCTAAAACCTTACTTATAGCTAAACAAGCCTGTTCTAGTCTGGCCTTTGTAGATTAGAATAAGCTTGAACATGACAAATTAGGGTTCCCCTGGACAGGAACTTTGGTTTTCAAAAGCAAGTGGTGTGGGTGGGTGGGGAGAGAGGTACATACAGATTAATTGGGGGCTGGTTGTTTGAAGAGCTGGGTGGAAAATTCTAGCCAAATGATACCAGGGATTAAGCTTGGAACCACACTTTGCAAAGGCCCTTTGCAGCCAGCATTTGAACTCATTTTATGAAGCAAACCTGCCAGACTGCTGCCATCAACACATTCCTTATGTGAATAAAGGTCAGGGGCTTGATACTTATAAGTTTCTTAATACTGTATCTAACATGGCAAGCTAATACAAAATGGTACTACTTATGGTACTAGGCATAAGCATGATTGCAAATAAATTTCTGAACGCCCAGCCAGCGTTGCTGTTTCTGAAAGAACACAAAAGAGGCACCCCTTTTCATGGTAAGCGAAAGGAGTGGTGCATGGAAGAAAATAATACTGAAGAGTCACCCACTGAACTAAACTGAAAATGAAACAAAAGTTTCCGCTATGCACATCCCTAGCCGATAACATCTGTTGCTAACAGGTCAAGCTTATCCATAATGTGGAATTTGCTATGAACCTGTGACTTCTTTCAGATAAAAGTATTCTGTTTTCAAGTTGCAATATAACAGGTTACTTTATCTTAGACGTAACGGCATTGTTCCAAATTCTACATAACTATTCTAAAAAAGAAGCACTAGTTTCACCCCTCAACCTTTTCTGCAGTAAAGAAATTATTATGAACAATGGTGTTAGACAAATAACTAATTTTTTAGTGTCACCCCTCTTCAACTTGTATTCATTTATTTAACATTTCAAAATGAACTTACACTTCTTTTTCTGATCATATGATTACTCTGGTAGCTGGGAGTATAATAAAAAGAGCAGTAACTTCAGAAAAATAAATCGTATCTCAGACTAAATGTGAACTTAAATATCACTGTTCATTTGCTGTTACAGTGAAATACTAAGTGTTTGCTCTGCTTCATCCCTGCCTTTTTAGCTCACTCTTAAAGTCTTACGCTCTTTTTAAAGACAATGCTTTGAGCTGACAAGCTGGCAAAAAGAACACTATAAAATGAATCTACACATCAAACTCTGCTGGTCCAGCCGCATGGGAAAACAGCAAATAAATGTAATTAAAACAAAACAAAACTTTTCCAGCTTCAATAAAACATATTATAGAATGATGTTCATATCTGTTGCTGGGAATGGTGCTTAGAATTTAGGTGCAACTGGCAGGAAACTGGAACAATGTCTTTTTGGAATGATGTATCCATTACTATCATTGTCACACTGTCCTCTATATATGATTGATTCTAGGAGACAGATGTTTTTTCACATTGCACAAAGGCAAAATATATTGTAACAGCCATTCTGGTGTATTATTCCAAGTGGAGAAAATCTCTCCGGGCTCTGATATGGGGATTTGGTGAATCAACTCTTCCATAAATTCCATTGATTCAGATGGGCCTACTCTAGTTGTGATTTACTACACTAAAGTAAGTTATAGGTTCTGTAACCCTGAATGCAGTTTTTTGGCAACTGTCACGTAGAGACAAAGAGAACTACTACAGCAACCAATGCAAAGAAATAGAGGAGAGCAACAAAAGGGGAGAAACAAGATATCACTTCCAGAAGGTCCAAGAAATCAAAGGAAATTCAATATTAGATTAGGAATGCTGAATGGCCAACAGGTAAACACACTATCCGACCAGGAGAAAATTAAGAAAAGGTGGAAAAAGTATTCTCTCTCATTTTTATCCTTCCACCCACAGCTGAAGACCCATATCTTCAGGCAGGCTTTTAACAATCATAATTGAGTCCCTGAATGCCTTTTAAAAGTTAAGATAGTTTTAAATGTTTACTTGTTTTTAATCGTTCAATTGTATTTTAATTTGCACATAGTTCAATTGTTTTTTAATGTTTAACATATTATGTTTTTAATTCTTTTCTTTCTAATATTGTAAGCCACCTTGGGTCCCCTTAACAAGAGAAAAGCTATGAAGAAGAACCTAGAGTTCTAGAAATTGAAGTGAAATCTGCTCTGAAAGTACTAGGAAGAAATAAATTACCATGGGTAGATGGGATACCAATAGAACTGTTTCAAGCCACTGAGACTGAATCTGTCAAAATCCTGACAAGAACATGCCAACTAGTATGGAAAACAAAACAATGGCCAACAGACTGGAAATGGTCAATACACTTTCCAGACCCTAAGAAAGGAGATATCAAGAACTGCAGTAACTATAGGATTATTGCTTAAAACAATAGTTACCTAGACAATAGTTGAAAAACAGCTGTGACAGTTGCTTTGTCAGAAGTGGTTACCTGATGAAAAAAGGAGCAAAGTTTTGAGATTTTCCCATGTTTCCCAAGTCCTCTTTGTGAATGGTAGTGATGGCTGGGAGTTAGCAAAGTCTGTCACTTGAAACTAAAGTCAAAATCATCCATACTATATAAAAGACAGAAACTGAAAAAAGTCAGGAGAGAAAAATCAACTCATTTGAAATGTGGTTTTGGAGGTGAGTCTGACAGATACCACAGAGCACCAGAAAGGCAAATAAGTGGGTGCTCAATTAAGTCAAGTCTGAAATTTCACTAGAGCAAAAATGAGTAAATGGAGGCCATTCTACCTTACACATATAATGAGAAAACAGAATTGACTGGAAAAGATAATATTGCTGGGAGAAGTGGGGCAAAGAAATAGGAAAGAAGACCTAATATGAGATGGATTGACTCAACAAAAAAGATCTACAGCTGTTAGTGTGCAAGATCTGAGCATAAAATACAATATTGGGATTTCTATTCCCCACTGTGCCTCTTTGATAGGGGTCCGACTTTATAATCAATAGGGTGCCTTCCAGCTCTGCAGTTCTTAAATTATATTGCTAGGAAGGTGGGACAGTAGGAAGAGAGAAAAACCTAATATGAGATGCTGCTGGTTTGCAAGATCTGAGCAGAGTTGTTAATGAAAGGACATTTGGGAGGCTAGTAATTCACATAGTGACCACACATCAAAAGTGACTTGATGGCACATAACATCTTTGGTGTTTTTTAAATTGCCAAGCAATTGTGTAGTGACAAGATGGATGGAATGGAGACTATAACAGGATATAGATACCAAAGCTCTGCTCAGCTAACATCAAGTAAGACCATCCGTAGTCATAAAGCAAAAAACAGTAGTTTCACAGCTTAAATGATTGAGCTTCTGAATATTTGTTTTATATTCTTTTTAAATTTATGTATTTATAACATATATTCAATATCTGTATTTCTTTTTAAATTTTCTTTTTGTGCCTCCATTTTTACAACCAGACACAGAATCCCCTTGCAAGCATGATTCTGACAAGTATGTTTGGCCATGGAGGAGTTAAAAAGTTAGCTAAGGCTTGGCTTATTGTGTCCTGATTGACAGGGCCAAAAGTTTAAATTGTCCCAGATGTGAAGCTGATTTTCACTTTGAAAACATATGTGAAGAGACTGGTCTCAGAAATCCTGAGATATGTTTACTGAAGATACATGGCAAAATATTCTCTTTTCTGAAGGACTGTCACTCCATTACTTTTAAGCAAATTAGTTTTTTATGCTTTAAAGAAAACTGTCTTTTCAATCTCTTTGTGTGACCTTTCTCTCTAAATAACCCCCTCCCTCCCTACAAAAAATGTATATAGTGTTTCATTTCGTGAAGCTTCTGCTAGCTAGCCTGTACCACACATGCTTAGTCTTAAAACAAAGTGGTTGTTTTTCTCCTTTGAAAAGCCTTTTTTGACAATCAATATTTCAGCCCTGCAGTCTGGATTCTTTCCAAATTAAAAAAAAAAAGAGGTGGGGCCAACCGTTCTCTTTCAAGATAAGCAGACTTGACCTTTTCAGTTTATGTGATTAGTTTTAAATCTGGTGATGTCTATTTCTGAATGGGGGAAAACAGTTTTCCTTTTAAAAAATGATAATTCAAAAGCCCTTTGCCTAAACGTTTCACTGTTTGGCACCAGGCAAGAGCAGACTGTCTGCTACAACTGTGCCAAACTTGGTGCTGATCCAAAGCCCTGTTTAAAAGTTATAGTGTTTTGTTTGAGCTGCCTCCCATTTTTACTATTTGCTTCATGTAGGCATCCTTCAGTCTCGAGAGACTATGGTAACGTGCTCTGAATAGAGGTCTTGGAACAGCGTCTAGTGTGGCTGAGAAGGCCAATACAAGAGTGACAATCCCTTCCACACTGAGGACAAATACAATCTGTTCCTTGTCCAGCGCCCTGGTTTTGCTGGTTTCGGGACTGTCTCTTTGCCTCGGCCTGCTGAACAAGTGCCTCTTCAAATTGGGAGAGGCCATGCTGCACTGCCTGCCTCCAGGCTGAACGCTCAGATGTCAAAGTTTCCCATCTGTTGAGGTTCATTCCTAAGGCCTTCAGATCCTGCTTGCAGATATCCTTGTATCGCAGCTGTGGTCTCCCTCTGGGGCGATTTCCCTGCACTAATTCTCCATACAGGAAATCTTTTGGAATCTGACTGTCAGTCATTCTCACGACATGCTCGAGCCAACGTAGACATCGCTGCTTCAGTAATATATACATGCTAAAAATTCCAGCTCGTTCTTGTTGTTGTTTAGTCATTAAGTCGTGTCCGACTCTTCGTGACCCCATGGACCAGAGCACGCCAGCTCGTTCTAGGACTACTCTACTTGGAACTTTGTCCTGCCAGGTGATTCCAAAAAATGCGTCGGAGACAACGCATATGGAACGTGTTCAACTTCCTCTCCTGCTGTGCACAAAGGGTCCAGGACTCACTGCAGTACAGGAGTGTACTCAGGACACAGGCTCTATAGACCTGGATCTTGGTATATGCCCTCAACTTCTTATTAAGCCATACTCTCATTGTGAGTCTAGAGAACATGGTAGCTGCTTTGCCAATGCATTTATCCAGCTCGACATCTAGAGAGAGGGTGTCAGAGATAGTTGAACCAAGGTACACGAAATCATGAACAACCTCCAATTCTTGTGTAGAGATGGTAATAGAGGGAGGTGAGTCCATGCCCTGGCCCATGACTTGTGTTTTCTTCAGGCTGATTGTTAGTCCAAAATCTTGGCAGGCCTTACTAAAACGATTCATAAGTTGTTGGAGGTCTTCAGCAGAATGGGCAACAACAGCTGGATCATCGGCGAAGAGGAAGTCCCGCATGCTTTTCAGCTGGACTTTGGTCTTTGCTCTCAATCTAGAGAGATTAAAGAGCTTTCCATCTGATCTAGTCCAGAGATTGCAGTTCCAAAAGTGTGCTTCAGCATGACAGCAAAAAAGATCCCAAACAGAGTCGGCATGAAGACACAACCCTGTTTCACTCTGCTTCGGATGTCAAAGGGATCTGATGTTGAGCCATCAAAAACTACAGTGCCGTTCATTTCCTCATGAAAGTATCTGATGATGTTAAGGAGTCGAGGTGGACATCCAATCTTGGGAAGTATTTCAAAAAGGCCGTCCCTGCTAACCAAGGCCTTTGTACAATCTATGAAGGCCACAAAGAGTGGCTGTTGTTGTTCCCTACATTTCTCCTGCAACTGTCTGAGGGAAAATACCATGTCAATGGTGGACTTATTAGCTCGAAATCCACACTGTGATTCTGGATAGACTCTGTCTGCAAGCACCTGGAGCCTCTTCAGCACAACACGGGCAAGCAGCTTCCCTACAACGCTGAGAAGAGAGATGCCACGGTAGTTATTGCAGTCACCCCTGTCGCCTTTGTTCTTATACAAAGACGATGTTTGCATCCTTCACGTCCTGTGGTACTCCACCTTCGCTCCAGCAAAGACAAAAGATTTCATACAGCTCAGTGGTGATGGTCTCTTTACAGCACTTCAGCACTTCAACAGGGATGTTATCCTTCCCAGGTGCCTTGCTGGAGGCGAGGGAATCCAAGGCCGCTTTTATTTCTGCTAAAGTTGGTTCGCTGTCCAACTCTTTCCTTATCGAATGTTGATTTGTTCTGCCAGCACAAGATCATTGGGGCTCTCTCATGCAACAACAATAACCAGAAAAGCTATCCAACAAAACTCTGAGTCTAAGGTATTTCTTAAGGCTTCTGAGAACTACAGTCTACAATCACGCGGAGTCCCAAGGCTGGGAATCAATGCCCCAAAAACAGCCAATTGACAATTTCCAGGAGTACTTTTTTGGCACAACACTGCAAGGAGCTTTGACTGAAAATATAGATCTGCTGAGAGCCTAGCTCACAGCCCAGCTTTGCGATAATCTCAGCGGCTACTGTTAACAAATTCTTTGCACTCAATCAGTTCAATAAAATTATCCTACAACTATACCCCAGCCGATTCAGCATAACTGGCTAACAACTGGAAAACAAGTTAGCTATATTCTCATGTGGGTCATTTTGCAAAAATATACTTTTTTTAAAAAAGCAAAACCATAGCTCTGCAGCCTCTGTGCAAGATGAACTAAAGACATTCATGTAGTCACTGAAGGCATTTGCATACAGACTCCTCTACACTGGACAAACCCTAAGCCCATCCTAGACCCCCTTGAGTTGATCTGGCTGCCTGCCTGAAATATAAAGCAAAACATATAATGAATGATATTGTAAATTAGGAAAGGTAAGGGTTAGATTAATATATAATAAAGTATGAATGGTTAAATATTAACAATGTCCTTATTTTTATGTTAACTTATCATTTCATTCATTATGTGCTAATTTTAAAGAATTTCAACTTTAATAGTAATGTGTTATTTTTATTTGTTTTTTTAATAAAGCAATAAAATATCAAAATAGTAGAAAATTAGAATTCAAGAGAATATAACTAAGCATAACATCAACAAAACAAAATACATAACAGTTTATAGTTACTACATCAAAATAGTAAACAGATCAAGATAACTCAGAAGCACTGAAACATCAACATGAAACCCACAACATTTTCCAGCTGGCAAAAATATACTAAAATAATATAAATCACTGGGGACAGTGACATATAATCACTAACAAATCTACAAGCTAAAGAAAAGTGGGTTTCTGGTTACTGACCTGTAGGACTGCTTGGTTTGCTGCTCAAGTGCCAACTGTTGATAGACAACTTTAAGTCTGATCTTTACGGCTCTTTAAATGTAAACTGCAGTTGGATAGCAGAATATTGGTATCTAGCAACCTTCAGAAGGACCATCATCTGTAGAGTACAACACAAGGACACCCTCTCAATGTTTCAGGCAGAGGTATTTCCCTAAAAAATAAAGGTGACACAAGATCACAGAGTGCCTGTTCATTTTCTGCAAGTCAGATATTTTGAGGTAAACTCCAAGCAACCTAAAATGTATAGACTGAAATCTGGTAGCAAGTCGCAAGGAGAGGAGGTACACTGAATCAGTGGAACTTATGGGAGAGCTGACTCACCACTATTTAATGGGCCTATTCTAGCTGCAATTTAGTACTGTGTTCTAGGTATTGTAATATATGGCTAAATGTTAGGTCAGTGAAAGGTAAGGCAACTAACAATCAGAGTTTGATCCTAGATGAACATGCTGACCTGGTTTGCATTACAGAGACCTGGCTGGATGAAGCTGGGGGGGAGTTAGTCTTTCTCAGCTTTGTCTACCTGGATTATCTGTGCAAGCCAGGCGGGTGGGGTGGGGAGGAGTACTTGCAATAGTCTACTGAGATTCAATTGTCTTTACCAGGCGCCCTGTCTCACAAAAGGCTGGGTTTGGGTGCCTGGGATTTTGTTGGTGTGCCTCCCACCCCACTGCTCAACAGTCTCCCTGCCTAAGCTGTCTGAATTGGTCTCAGGTGTGATGCTGCAGTCACCTTGGTTTGTTCTGCTGGAGGATTTCAACATCCATATGGAGACCAATTTAGTAGAGTTCAGGACTTCGTGTCTACCATGACAGCCATGGGGCTGTCCTAAGTGGTATCTGGCCCCACTCATTTTGCAGGGCACACTCTTGACCTAGTTTTCTGTATTGGGCAGGATGGTGATGATCTGGGTGTGGAAGAACTCTCAGTAGTTCTGTTGTCAGATCACTTCCTGGTAGGGTTTAGGCTTATTGGAACTCTAAACTTCTGCAGGGGTGGGTAGGGGCAATTAAAATGGCCTGCCCTATGAAACTGATGGATCCAAATATTTTCCTGGCAAGTCTTGGGGAGTTTTTGGCTGTCTTGGCAAGAGATCCTGTTGACGCTTTGGTGGATCTCTGGAATGAGGAGGTGGCCAGGACTATTGACAGGATCGCTCCTAAGCATCCCCTCCCATTGAGTGCAGTTGTCAGGCAAATACTCTCCTTTCAGGCTGGCTTTTAAGTGATAAATGTCTAGAGAAAGCTCTGTTTTTTGAAATGTAGATATTTTAAAATGGTTTTAAAATTGTTTTTAATCATGACCAATGTTTAATTGGTTTTTAATACATAGTTTTGTATGATATTTTAAACTTGCTATTATTGTATGATTTTATTTGTTGTGAGCTACCTTGGGTCCCCTATGGGGAGAAAGGTGGCATATAAATAAATAGAATAAATAATAAATAATATACAACCATAAGATACAGAGTGCAAAAATAAGCAAATGAATTCCATACATTCACAAATATGTGTACTGCTATTCAAAGTTCCAGTTTCAGCATAAGAAATTGCAGAAATAAAATCCTCCAAAAATGTTATTTTAAAAAAGAGGATGGGAATTGCTGAGACTTTTAGTATTCATTTCATGTGCTGTAGCAAAAGAATGAGGCCTTCCAAAGGTATGGGTCTCTAAAAGAATTTGCATTTCTAAAAAAGATCTATATGTGATACATATAGTGAACTTGGTTTAAAGATCTAAACTTTAATCACAATATTAAGGGCCAGGTCTACATACTTCATAAAATGTTTATTACAGAGCACTAGGTATAGATTAACTTGGGTTGCTCAATATTTATTTTTGCTTCATCAGCCTTGAAATAGGAATGGCAATTGCTTTGATAAATGGATTAAAGGGTTGTTTAGCTTCGCTCTGCTTTCTGTAAAGAGTCTGGATCTTCTCTTGAAATGCTATTTTACAACTTCTGCAGTGCTTCTTTAATAACAGCATCTATTTCATATAGTTCAATATGTTATGGGTGCCATTTTCCCTTATTGCAGAGCAGCACAAGTAAAAAGTACCATATGTTAGTGTAGAAACATAACTCCCTATTATACTCTACAAGAAAGCAATGTGTTTGTTTTTGTATGTGGGTCAAATGAAACATTGAGGGAGATGAGTACTCCCTGCAATTAAACTGTTTTTCCTCCAGTGATGGAGTCTCCTCAGAGATACATGCCTCAGCAATAAAACTTGCAAAGTAAGCTTCTGTTTACCTTCCAATGACCAATCACAAAACAGAGCACAGCTGAATGCAAGATAGGGACTTGAGGAAAAGCACGTTATGATAAACAGTTTTTTCAGCACTTGAGGGAGCACTGCTTCTACATGATTGCATATTATCTAGCTTGACCCTGAGTGCATACAGACGTCAACATTCATCTGCCTGAATATATGAAGTTATCACCTTCCTCTAGTAAAACCAACATTTTCCTGCTAATAAAACTTAGAGCAAAGTAGACATAGGCACATTTTTACAATTGATCCAGATGAATAATGTCTTTTTATTAAGGTGTACCATTCTGACAGGGTATCCCTCCATTTCAAATTCAAGAGGATCTTCTCCCTTCAGGTTTTGGGAGACAGGTTATTTGGGATGCTGATAAATCTCTCTTCAGAAGAGGTGGTGTCAGGGTTTCTCTCCTTGACTGTATCAGAATTAAAACCATTATAGCTGGTATAGGAAATAGCCCTAAAACAGCCTAAAAGTAAAGTACTTTTAAACTTGCAGCATGAAAACATTGTTTACTACAATTGGCACTAGCAAGGAACTAATAATGCTTTTTGGCAACCGACTGTTCTGTTTTGCTTTCCCGTCCTTACAGAAGAGATATGAAAATAGTAAATACTGACAACTAATGGATAATGATGTAAAATACATTTTGTTTTGCTTACTAGCAGATGTGTGTGACATCAGCATTGTTTTCTTTCTGCTTGTAAATGAGAACAGAAAAGGTAAACAAAGGTTTGTTCCAGTTTAGTAGTAAGTATAAACAATGTCTTGCAAATCAGTGGCTGATCACCGCTGAGTACCGATTAACATAAACAAAAGCCACTGCTTCTGCTTCTTAGTGATTTAAGTAAACAAGGGTTAGACTATAAAAATAGCTGTTGTTCCTCACACTGCTATCAGAAGAAGAGTAGTGAGAGACAAAATAACGGTGCATATCGTAAACAGACATAAGGCACCGGAATAACAATAATGATTCCATAATTTTTAACTGTAACCTGGCTAAAATTGGATAAGAACAATGTGGATTAATTTTGTGTGTGTCTTAATATGCTTAGAGCTAAATAATGCTTTTTTCACTTTATGTACTTTTATTTTCAATGACTTTAATATTTAAAGAAATATATTTTCTGTCTTTTGCTGTTTTAATGTGCCTTATTACTAGGATTTAAGCGATTAAATTTTTAGAATGTATTTGAAACATTCTCATTGTACTTTTTACTGTCAAAAGGGGTTTTGCTGTAAAATATATTATGCTTCTGTATTTTAAAGTGCTTGCCTACAACTTAAGTTCTATTTTTGTTTATTTCAGCAATTGCACTTACAGATTTATTCACAACTATAAGAATTATTTGAAAGCAACATACCTGTGACTTCTCAAAAGTTATATGTTTTTAGACTTCATGTTATGTTTATGAAACATAGAAGCAAGGTAGATAAATAAAACTTGGAAAAAGACAAGTGTTCGAAGTTGCCTGGAATTATTGCAACAAAGAGAATACTTGTAAGTATGAATTCTGAAATGCTTGTGAATGATTGTCTGATTTCATTCTGCTATTAATCCTTTACTGGGGTATTGTCAGCTATGATGAACCTAGAAAACCTTTGTCCACTATAAACAATGTATAGGCTTCTGTGATTTGCTCTGTAAGTCTGCCTTTAGCTTGGCTTGTTAAGGGAAACCACACAGAGCACCTTCAAGTGAGGTCTGACAGTGGTCTCTATCCCCTATATTTTACATGTAGCCCTTTCTGTAGCCCTATGCAGACAGACAGCTTGCTCATATGGAGTATAATGGGTGTGTGTGTGAGAGAGGAAATTAATGTGTATGTCATCCCTGCTCAGATTCCCTGTGTTGGGAGGTGGGAGGAAGGTGTTGTTCTTTATCAAGATTTTGAATTGTCTGGAAGTTTTTCATGAACACAAGTAAAATCATCACCCTCAGGTTCCTGATTAGCTTTGTGAGATCAAAGATTGAAAGGATGGAGGTGTTTGAGGGAGGTTTTATGTCCCCTCTAGATCTGTACAGCTTTCCAGGTCCCTTTGAGAGGCTGGACAAGTTATCCTTTTAAAATACAATTACTAGCATTTCAGTACCAGCACTAACACAGCCAATTCTGAGAACTATAGACCAATAACATAAGTCTACCTACCTCAGGACTCTACTTCCTCACATGTAGTTCTCACAGAAGGAGGCTAAATGTTCCGTTTTGCTTTCTCCTTCTCTCAGGAGTATTCTGGTATGCTTTCTCTAGGACACTTGACTTGTAAATCTTCCACTAAACTTAGAGTTGTGAGCAGTGGCAGCCTGTGACCAGAGCAGGGGGTTACACTGCATCACAGTGCATATGCCGCAAAATACGTAAAACCAACATCTATTTTCAAGTCTTGCTTTGCCCTCTTTCAGTTATACCATGATATTTCTTTCAGGAAGACATCCACAAAGAATCCTCTTGATTTCTGCCCTACTGGGATTCTTATTCATTTCAGAAACAAATGTTGATATTCTTCAACTTCTATCCACACATAACATTGAGATAACAGCACCTCAGCTATAAGGAATCTGCCACTGCAGGAAGAATATTGCTTTTTATAACTTAATTGCCATAAATTGGGAATTGGGAAAAATAAAGTCAGCATATGATGATTCTCAAGATATATGTGCATTAATTATCTTGTAAGATCTCATTAACATGGCCAGCCTGTAACTCTCAAACATGTATTTCTTAGACGGAACTGTAAACTCCATTTTCAGCAGATGGACAGGTTGTCAGTTTAATAAATTAAAGTTGCCTTATTGCAGCTTTTTTGGCCAGTGTTCCATCCTAAGCCTATATTAATATTTTATCCCCTTTAATATTATTACATGATGCAGGCTTTATTTAAATGGATCTGACGGGCCTCTTGGTTGGCTTGACAACCAGAGGGAAAAATTAATGTTCTGCATTTAATCTCAGCTCAAGGCACTAAATTATTTTGGAGGTCGAAGCCGTCATGCATATCATGCTAAATTATTGAATGTAATAACTATTAGCCAGCTGTCTATTTATAGATTTTTTTTTAAAAAAATGTTGTTTACTTCATACGTCTTGTGTTAATTTTGTAGAGATCACCTCCTAAGAGTTTCCTTGCTGGGGCTAGTACAGTACTTCTCTATTTCCTTAGATATGTATTTGTAATTTATACAAACGTTAATAAACAAGCAAACAGACAATCAGTGGCTGACAAAGTTCTGAAATGAATAAGAAATATATATATTTATGAAGTCTTCATCCACAGACTTTTTCCTTTTCCCATTTCCATGTATGGTCCATTCCTTGTTCCACTGGCTTTTTCTCTTTTCACAGTTAGATTGAATTGGTTCATTTCCTCCTTATGTTTTCAAATGTGTGAAAATGTGTGTGTGCTGAAAATTTCAAATGCCGAATAAAGCAGTTTTAAACAATGGCTTGAAATCCTGTTGCACAACACTACCAGTGGTGTCAACTGGTAACATTCATCTTTATTCTAATTTAATTTAAAACCTCCAGTCCCCACCTTCAAGTTCCGAGGCTTCCTAGGAATCCCTTTTTCCCTTGGGAAGCTTGGAATGGGGAAGGAGCCTTTAATATTGGAAAACCAGCACCAGATCATAGCTGTCTGTCCTGATGCATTGCCAGGAGCACTGCAGGTGATTTTCTGATATTAAAGGCTCACACTTGGTCCTGAGGCTCTCAAAGGATTTTCCAAGGCAAAAGAGATCTCAAGGGAGCCTTGGAACCTGAAAGGGGGATAGTAAGTTGTGCATCAAATTACAATAAAAATGTACATTGCCAGGTGATGATGCAATCACTATTTGCATGTTGGAGTTGTGCCAGTAGGATTTCAGCCAGCATTCTGGACACAATCAGTGTGTGTATATTTCTCCTATGTAAACTTTTCAAATTTGTGCATTTTCCCCCTGGACATTTTTTAAAGGTATATTGTAAATTGCCTTGGTCCCAATTCTGGGAGAAAGGCAGGAAATATTCAAATATTTAAACAAAGAAACACATTTTGTAGCTATTAATCAGCATGCAGGTTCAAAAGTCATAAATGATGGCTAGTCTAAGACATGTACAAACTGGATGCACTAGGTGGAGGCTGCCAAAATAAATAAATATCCACCCAAGTAGATACTTGACACATTCCTAGATGAACTGCAAAAAGAATACTCTCCTGAGAAGACTCTCTATCTTGCTAGCTGGTTTGAAGAATATTTGACTTCATAAATTTATGGTGAAAAGCATGTTCCGTACCTTAAAACAGAAAAGTACTGGCAGGAGGGAGTTTCTGTCATCAAGCAGACACCTTTATATAGAAGTAATAAAAACAGATTTAATGAACTACCACCATGTAGTTTATTGCCCAAAAATGCAATCTGCTTTTGTAAAATAGATATATTGAAAGGTAGGCCAGGCTGTAAAACATCGTTAGTGGCTTTTTAAAGACTGTTGTGGTGAACAAGGTCACGTAGAGCTGGAAGGGACCTTTGGATCATTGAGCCCAGCTTTTCATAACATTGTTTGTTCTTTGCATATGTAACCCGAAGAGGAGATCTTTATGTATAAATATATAACATAATATTGATGCAAACAGCAATCCTTGAGGCCTGTTTCTTTGGAAAAGCCTCTGTCATCTGTTCAATTATCTGCATGTTGTCTTTATGTATATCAAGATCCATTATGTAAAAATAAACTTTTAAAAAGCCAATTAATTTTGTATTTATATGAAAAGTTCAAGGAAATTTTTAAAATAAAGCTGCCTTTGTTTTCAAACTATTGAAAACTTTTCTTTCTATCTTACTTTTGTTCCTTAGATGCCATTTGAAGTATGAACAAAATCTGGATTTCCAAATGTGACACTGTACAACTTCAGTGCTTAAACAAATGCACTGATTTAGAGCTATCTCCTGGAAAGAAGGACACATTGCTTTAGTGTATTGTCACTGAAGACGACTATACTGTTGCTATTGGAGCTGGCAGAACTGAGATCAGAACAAAGTGTGACCTTTGGAGTTCTTTCTCTAATTAAACATTGATTTTGGTGCTTTGTGGATTAAACCTGCTAGAAACAACATACCGTATTCTAACTCTCCCACTCTGTGCCTAATGTTAAAATAATTAGTGTGGCCTGAGCTGTGGGCTGATTCTGAAGCTGATTGCATACAAAATAGACTTTAAAAAATATATAATAGTTGTTATGTAACTGTGTGATTGGCAGGAGGAGACATTTAGAGCTTTGAATACAAAGCTGGATTCCATTTGGTTTGTTTAATTGCTTTCAGTGAAAAATTGTGGAACCATATTGCCTCTTGATTTCTGTTGTCATGGGTTTTCAACTTTCCCCGGAGAGTGGCAAGATCCTATAATTTGTTTGGCTGTTTCCTAAACAATTAGTTTTCACTGAACTTATTAATTTCAATTTGTAGTTCCTAGTAGGAATACACATTCTTGAATAATTTCTCCTGACTTTCTAAGGAATCAATCAATAAATGAAGAATAATACCCAAATCAGATATGATGGCAGGATGCTTGGATCACTGCTGAATCTGTGTAATGGATGGGGCTGATAGGACATGCTAAATTGTATGGTACTTGAAACTGTTATGCCTACAACCAGTTGCAATTTGAGGTGGCCTACTGAATTAATGGAATTTACACAAGGGCCTCTCCGTGAGGTGCAGAGCTGCCAAGGCGGGGCTTCTTTGCCTGCCCGGCTGGATTGAGACGACGCAGCGTTGCTGCGTCACATGGGGCAAGGAGGTTGGGCTCAGGCAAGCCTTGAAGAAGGCTGCCCAGGCCCTCCTCGCCCTCCCTTTCAGTCAGAACGTCAGCCCACCCGCCCACCCTTTAAGGTGAGAGTGAGATTACCTGGTCGCTTTGGGGCCAGATGGGAATTTTTGACTGGTACTCAAATTGGCTTGGAGTATGAGTGGTTTTCCCCCCATCCCATTCTTACCTGCGAGGGCAATACTTAATAATACCCAGTAAATAGGTCACAATGGTGGGTAGTTTTAAAGGTAAGGGTTAGCTGAATTCCAAATAAGGCACTCCCTCCTCTCAGAATGGCAGTAACAGAAAATTTTGCCGAGAGGAGGGAAGCTGGGGACCCCAGGAGACGCCGAGCATTTAGGGTTTGGAGGCCAGGACGGGCTGCACCTGGGGTACCACAGCTAATGGAAACATGGAGGTGTGCTGTATGGAACTCGATGGGTGGTCTGGACCGGAAGGTCAAGGTGGACACCGGTTACAGACCAGTTTGAGGCATTACGGTAGGCCCCCTTGTAAAAGGGAAGGCCTAAGTTATAAATAAGTTAATAAAGTTGTGGCCCTAGTTATCCCATATACCTGTGTCTGTCTCGTTATTCTGGTCTGGATGGGCAAATGTTGACAGACTGTACAGTAGTAGACCCAACATGTCTACTATACAAAGGACTAGCAATTGGATTTAGCTTGTGACCTAAACACTTTTTTGTGCTTGTGTCCAGCTGTAACCATCCTTTTCCAACCCTCAATGCCAAAGGAAAACTGACATGCAGCTGTCCCCAGCCCAGGTATGGGAAGCTGTAGAAAAAAGGGGGAATATATTCCTCTTCCTAGTTCTGCTGACAGAAATAGTTCTATCTGGTGGAACAACTGTGCTGAATGCTGGTCTTTGTTTCCTGAATGGTTAAGGGACTGGACGTAACACTCCTTGTTGGCAAAAACACTAAAAAAGGGATAAAATGGTTTCAGTGAGAAAGGTTGCTTTGCTGCTCACCCATGTTGTACTAACCCTTCACTTTATGGGGAGGTGGTGTGCCTGGCTTGGACTGTGTCCTTGTCATATCTAGTCTGGAATATTCTGTTGGTATCACCTTCTTCTTTGAAGAGTGATATTGAAGGTGAGGGACTGATTTGTGTTTGTCTTGATATCTGGCTTTGAACAAAATGCAGCTCCTGCATTTGTCTTTAATTCCATGGATTTACAGAGAATACTGTATGGGTTCAATAAATTGTGTGACTACTAAGAACATTAATGGTACTGTTGAGTCCAGTTGTGGTTTGTTTGGCCGACTATTTTGTGTACTTGCAAAAGCTTTTGGAAGATCACAAGCAGAACATGAAGAAAATAGCTCTCACCTAAGCTCCAGCAAAGGGACGTGGTGGTGCTGCAGGTTAAACCACAGAAGCCTCTGTGCTGCAGAGTCGGAAGACCAGCCATCGTAAGATCGAATCCACACGACGGAGTGAGCTCCTGTCGCTTGTCCCAGCTCCTGCCAACCTAGCAGTTCGAAAGCATGCAAATGCAAGTAGATAAATAGGTACCACCATGGTGGGAAGGTAATGGCGTTCCGTGTCTAGTCGAGCTGGCCACGTGACCACGGAAACTGTCTTCGGACAAACACTGGCTCTACGGCTTGGAAATGGGGATGAGCACCGCCCCCTAGAGTCAGAGACGACTGGACTAAATGTCAAGGGGAACCTTTTGTTGTTGTTTAGTCATTAAGTTGTGTCAGACTCTTTGTGACCCCATGGACCAGAGCACGCCAGGCCCTCCTGTCTTCCACTGCCTCCTGGAGTTTGGTCAAATTCATGTTGGTAGCTTCGATGACACTGTCCAACCATCTCGTCCTCTGTTGTCCCCTTCTCCTCTTGCCCTCACACTTTCCCAACATCAGGGTCTTTTCCAGGGAGTCTTCTCTTCTCATGAGATGGCCAAAGTATTGGAGCCTCAGCTTCAGGATCTGTCCTTCCAGTGAGCACTCAGGGTTGATTTTCTTCAAAATGGATAGGTTTGTTTTCTTTGCAGTCCAGGGGACTCTCAAGAGTCTCCTCCAGCACCACAGTTCAAAAGCATCAATTCTTCAGCGGTCAGCCTTCTTTATGGTTCAGCTCTCACTTCCATACATCGCTACTGGAAAAACCATAGCTTTGACTATGCGGACCTTTGTCAGCAAGGTGATGTCTCTGCTTTTTAAGATGCTGTCTAGGTTTGTCATCACTTTCCTCCCCAGAAGCAGGTGTCTTTTAATTTTGTGGCTGCTGTCACCATCTGCAGTGATCATGGAGCCCAAGAAAGTAAAATCTATCACTGCCTCCATATCTTCCCCTTCTATTTGCCAGGAAGTGATGGGACCAGTGGCCATGATCTTAGTTTTTTTGATGTTGAGCTTCAGACCATTTTTTGTCAAAGGCTTTTACGTAGTCAATGAAGCAGAAGTAGATGTTTTTCTGGAACTCTCTGGCTTTCTCCATAATCCAGCGCATGTTAGCAATTTGGTCTCTAGTTCCTCTGCCCCTTCGAAATCCAGCTTGTACTTCTGGGAGTTCTCGGTCCACATACTGCTGAAGCCTACCTTGTAGGATTTTGAGCATAACCTTGCTAGCGTGTGAAATGAGTGCAATTGTACGGTAGTTGGAGCATTCTTTGGCATTGCCCTTCTTTGGGATTGGGATGTAGACTGATCTTTTCCCATCCTCTGGCCACTGCTGAGTTTTCCAAACTTGCTGGCATATTGAGTGTAGCACCTTAACAGCGTCATCTTTTAAAATTTTAAATAATTCAAATGGAATGCCATCACCTCCACTGGCCTTGTTGTTAGCCATGCTTTCTAAGGCCCACTTGACTTCACTCTCCAGGATGTCTGGCTCAAGGTCAGCAACCACACTATCTGGGTTGTCCGGGACATCCAGATCTTTCTGGTATAATTCCTCTGTGTATTCTTGCCACCTCTTCTTGATGTCTTCTGCTTCTGTGAGGTCCCTACCATTTTTGTCCTTTATCATGTCCATCTTTGAACAAAAGGTTCCTTTAATATCTCCAATTTTCTTGAACAGATCTCTGGTTTTTCCCTTTCTATTATTTTCCTCTATATCTTTGCACTATTCATTTAAGAAGGCCCTCTTGTCTCTCCTTGCTATTCTTTGGAAGTCTGCATTCAATTTTCTATAACTTTCCCTATCTCCCTTGCATTTTGTTTCCCTTCTCTTCTCTGCTATTTGTAAGGCCTCGTTGGACAGCCACTTAGCTTTCTTGCATTTCCTTTTCTTTGGGATGGTTTTTGTTGCTGCCTCCTGTACAAGATTACGAGCCTCCAGCCATAGTTCTTCAGGCACTCTGTCCACCAAATCTAGTTCCTTAAATCTGTTCTTCACTTCCACTGTGTATTCATAAGGGATTTGGTTTAGATTATACCTGACTAGCCCAGGTAAACCTTTACCTTTACCTAAGCTCCAGCATCCAGTCTATAAAGCAAAGCGTGCTGCTTATATACCGCCCAATAATGCTTCAAGCACTCTCTGGGTGGTTTACAAGTTAATTATGCAGGATACACATTGCCTTCCCAGCGAGCTGGGTACTCATTTTACTGACCTCGGAAGGGCAGAAGGCTGAGTCAACCTTGAGCTGGCTACATGGGATTGAACCCCGGGACGTGAGCACAGTTTTGGCTGCAGGACAGCAGTTTAACCACTGTTCCACAAGGCTCTTCTATAGAGCCATGGGGCTATTTTGCTTAGGCTGCTGCTCTTTTTTCACTTAGGTGCAAACTTTGCTGAATAGCAAAACAAATCATGACTGGAAGCATATTACAATACAGAATTAGCAATATCAGACTCCCTCTTCCAATAAAATATACTTCCTTTGCTAGTAAAAACATTGCATCACACAACAGTTAGATAGTACTTCTCAAACATGCAGAGTGTAAACATGACCCCTTGTGCTAGTACATCTTTCCAAAGATTAATATGAGCTGAAGGTGGTGAAGGTATACTGTGAATAAATGGAAAGGAAATGATATTTCTTTTGTTATTATTAATTCTGCTTGGCTCACTCTGCTTTTATTAGATTATTCATAAATTAGATTTCTTAGTTAAATTGTCTGCCCCTTTCCTAGAGCTTGCCACATAATTTACTCCATAATCCTTCCTACATCTCCATAGAAATTGGGCTTGCTAGATCTCTCTTCCAAAGTCTTTTTGTGCTGAAATATTTTCTCTGTAAAGTATTGATCATTTAATTTATATATTCACCCCTGCTTGGTCAACCACCGCCACTGTCACGTGACTAAACAGAGGGCCAGGCCCTATTCGGAATGGAGGACACTGGGAACTGAAGTCTCGCTGCCCATTAGGCTCTGTAGACTCCCAGGAAGCACCGTGGAAGGGAGGAGTGAGAAACAATTAGTGTCGGAGGAAAATAACCTAAGCTCTTTTTTTGGGACGTTGCGAAATCTTGAGGGTCTGCCGATTTGTGCTTCTGAGTTACAACTCCTAAAATTCTGCCTGGGAATTTTTGGAGAATTCTCAGAGTTGCAGTCCAAAAGCACAAAAGAGAATACTAATCCCTAGATCTTCCACCCATCATGAATGTTTTATTCATAGGGATGGAGAAATACCTATGTATTGCTTACATTGACTTACAGCAGCTCTGCAGGCTTTCTAGATGAATTCTTAGCTCCATTAAGAGATCCAAAGGGATCTCTTAATGGAGGCAAAGCAGATGTTATCTGATATATGCCCTCTCCCTAAATATACAAAGAACTCTATTCCATCTACCTCAGAGCAATGAGAAGTTACAGTTTTGGACTATAGGTCCTAAAATCTCCCAGCTACGCTTGTGGAGGAGCTGGAGTTGTACTCCAGAATATTATTTTTTAGAGCTTTTTTGAAGTTTTAAAGGTAGATGGATGGATGGATGTATTAAAATGGTCCACCCCTGAAGACTGATGGATTCAGTTGATTTCCAGAATGTCCTTGGAGGTTTTCCAGCTAATCTGGTTGGCACTCCTGTTGAAGCCCAGGTCTCCCACTGGATCTCAGGGGTGACCAGGGCAGTAGACATGATTGCTCCTCAGTGCCCTCTTCAGTGCAAAGCTTGATCCTCATCATGAGTTACGGAAGAGTTGAGGGTGATGAAGCAATTATGAAGATGGCTAGAAAGCAGATGGAGGAAAGCTCCCTTGGAATGCAACCTGGTTGCAGTCAGGGAGATGATCAGCAAATATTGTAATTTACATAAGGCTGCAAAAAGAGGCTATAATACCAAATTGTGCAGACCTAAATAGGTAGCTAATATGGCCAACAGCTCTTAGCCCTGTGGAAGTTACCCACCCCTGTCTAAAATCAGCGTGGTTCTCCAGGGTATCAGTCAGGTCAGGAGTCTTTCCCAGCTCCAAATGGAAATACCAAGGATGGAACGTGGGAGTTTTTTCATATGCACTTTTACTCTACATCTGAGCCGTTGAGTTTTGCAAAACAGATTTATTCATGAAACATACAAGATACCATTAAACGGACACAGAATTCTGTGTGGGAGCACACTGGTTGAAGTGTGTGTGGCTCCCATGAGGCCCTAGACATCGAAAACCATGGTTTAAGTGCATGACCCATGCCAGGATTGTAGGCTGAGGAGCAGGCACCAGAACACTGCTCATCAAGGAAGTGGTAAAATCAAGAAAATAGAAAGTATGTAGTCATCTCTTTCAATTAACCATTTGAGCAACTCCGTAGAAAAGCCTTTTTCTATGTCCTGCAGGTTTCAGTACAAGTGTGGAGAATACATGGGGAACCTGCAAAGCCAATATACCCAGGGTGATGCATGAAGCAGCACCTGGCGAGGTTAGCAGAAAGCAGGTTTCTTGAATATAAGAGGGTGAGCTTGACATTTAGACTTTGTGTTCCTGAATAAAACTGTGTTTGCTTAAATCACAATTCTAATATCTGTGGATTCCTCTCAGTTTCTAGAGGTGATGATTCTGTTGAATTCTAGATATATTCAGAGGTTTTAAGAAGTTACACTTCTTTGGCTATATTTCCTGGATATCCCCATTCTGTGCCCTTCATTACTAGGAGATTTTGTCAGGGTTTGGAAAAAGCAGTTTTCTTATGGTCTCTTTTAATAAGGTTGAGTTGAATTTCCTGTAAATCAACCAACAGAAATGGGGGGGGGGGGGAAACTATTGAAGAAAACGGATCATACAAGGAAAGATAAAAAGAACAGAAATTTACACTTCACGAAGGGTACATGACAGGTACATTCAGTATATACTGGAAACGGCCAATTATGTTTTCAAGCTAGATGACGGCTGCAGAGATTATCATTATCTATAATAGGTCAGCTTTTGTGTTCTGCAATCCTATTTCCTTTCATCTAAATCACACTTAGAACACTTAGTAATTTGATCAGGATTCCAAAATAAGTTGGAGAATGGTAGATTCATAAAGAAACATTCTGCAGCTTTAAATGCGTATGATTAAAAACTCTCCTCATGTGCATCCATCTCCCCCATTTCGTTTGAAAATAACCGCAGCTATCAGTTGACAAAGGACTCGGCTGTACTCCTTGGGGAAGTAATTATAACAATGCAGAACAGAAGGTAAAATTGCCATTTGCAAGCTATTTTATTAGGCTGTCCCAAATATTTATCACAGTATTAGTGAAGGAACAATTAAATTTTATGTAGATTTTGGAATGTGCTAATAAAACTGTAAAGCAATAAAATGCTGGGAGTTTCACTGAAGCTAGAAGAAATTTATACTCCCAGTAGAGAAAGGTTTCTAGATTCACCACAACGCTTCCTCATGAACAGAAGATATGGAAAGGGAAGATTTATGTGCCTGAGATAATATTGGACTTCAGATTTTTAAAAATATGGCATAATGTTTACGAAGCACATTAAATCTGAGAGGAAGAAGCCATCTAGACCTTGTATGTACCACATGTGTCTAATATTCTGCTACTCTGAACAGACAAAGCAATGTTTTCTAACAATGTGACAATTTTCAAAAACAGTGAATCATTATATAGACCTTTATGGAGCCTTTGCACATACATATGAATTTAAGACCTGGCTGTGAGTGATGGTAATGAGGCCATAAATTTTTCAGCACTTGTGAATTTGTTTAGCAGAGTCTCCTGCCTTCTAAATCATTGGCCCACTGCTCAATTTTCTCCTTTTCTGAACTGACTGTATAATATATAAAAACAGCAGCTTCATTAAATTACTTCCCTGAAAGCACAAATTGCATATAGCCATCGTACAAATGGGAAATCGCATCGCTTTAATCCTCTACAATGCACTTGAGAGTTCTAACACCTATTAAATCGACATGTAACATGTTCTTTTCCCCATTAGTAGTCAGGGAACACACAAATTACCACCTCACATTTATGAAATGCTTAGGCTGTTGAACACTTTGCATCTGCAGCAATATGAGATGGATCGCTTTCCCAGTAGCTGATATTAACCACAACAAAGTTGATACAGTAGCTAGTTTACCTATGATGAAAATAGAATGGATTCTCCAGAATGGCAGTATGAGGTCAAACTCTGGGATGGCTGAAGGTCCTACACATTTTTCTGAGGTTCCTCGGGCCTTGTGGACAGAGAACAACATAGACCTGATTTGGATCTAAGCCAAATTTCTAGTAACTGGGAGAAAACCTTTCTGAACAGAGGTGAATATCTTCCTTCATTTGTACACATTTACCCCCATGCATGATTTGTTCATGTATTGTTTTTATTTGTCACAAAGCATTGTGATGACAAGTTTCCTTTTCAAGCACCAACAACATTTAATTTTTTTTAAAAATGATGGTTTCAGAGTGATCAATTAAAGCTCGACAAAGCCAGGAAATGGAAACTGAACTGATACCCTGAGAGGTGGCCCATGGGATCAGCAATGATATTGTGCAATGTCACACATAGTACCTGTTTACAACTTACCTTCCATGCATCCATGCTTTGCCTCAGACTTTCAGGTCCAAGTCATAACAGGGACAATAGAATGCCTCAGGCCAGCAAAGACATCCCACTTTGTACTATACTGTCTTATGAAGCCTTTGAGCCTTCCTGTATTGCTAGCTGAAAGTTGACTGATGCCTGGTTCCTGTTTACATCAGCAGCTGGCAGGAGGACAGGAGGTTTCCTCAGATGCAATATGGATGAAACTGGTGCTAAAGTGATGCGGGATGCAGTGCTTGCAGATGTGTTCTATAGCACTATTTCAGTTGGTGGTGGTGGTCGTGAGTGAAGAAAAATGCCAAAACGAACTTTGAAAATAACCCATCTGTCCCAAAGATGTTTGACATGCACATGTGATCATGGGACATGTGTTAATTTTAGTTTGTGAAGGAGTTACTTCATTCTTTGTATTTTAGTGTGGGCCAATGCCTCTTTTTTCCCCCAAAACATAGTGTCAGGTCCTTACACAGAATATTGAATCAGCAACTTAGAGAACTGAATTCACAAAATTTGAAATGAATTTAGAAAGATTGAAAGAGGTGAATGTTTAAAAATTGAAGCAAGAGATAAAAAAAACAAGTTAGACGATTTTAGGAAAATTGAACTTTCATGGTTTGGTTACAATAGCAGTATGCAAAATGCAAATTTATCTAACATAATTTTTTTATTTAAGTTGTTACCAATAAAGATAACTGAAGAAGAGTTAAAAGATAAGAAGAGTTGGTATAGATCTCAAAAAGTAAGAGGGCTGAGACTTTCTAACATAAGGTTATATTATATAGCCAATCAAATAAGACATACACTTGATATTATATCTCAGTCCAGTAAGCGAATAAGGCTAACAATGGAAACATGAGAATTGTATTTGAATCTCCCATTCAGTGATAATTGATACCAATTGTGCTGAGTATCTTCATACTGTTTTCTGAACCATTTCTTGTGCATTGGTAACCTATCTGAGCTGTTTCTGCAAGTTTCTGCAACATTTTCTCTGTGTGTGTCTTGCAGGAGAGCAGCTCAAAAAGAAAAGAAGCATGTGTACACACACTGTCTCTCTGCAAAATGATGCAAGAACTTGCAGACAGCTCAGACCAGCCAGCAAGAGTTCTTAGCAGCAGCTCCACCCACCCAGTCCCCAAGAAGCAGCCTCCTTCCCTCCCCCTTCATTCAGTCAGTCACACACACACATAGAGCAGCCGGGGGTGGCAGCAGCCTCCCTTCCCCACACAGAGGAGCCTGGGCACAGGAGAGGGAGTCATGCATGACTCAGGAGAGGCTTATGCAGTGCAATTTCTCTCTGTCTGCAGCCTGTTAAACAAGAGGATTCCAGCCTGATAGTGGAGCTGTTTAAAAAATAAGTGAAGCCAGATTTTTTAAAACTTTAAAAACTTTTCAAAAAAGTTATCCTTGCTTAACTCGCTCAGCTAGGCTACTGCAGACAAACAGTGGCAGTACTGGGTGCAAATCGTACCATATTGTATTGAAAAAATTGTTTATCTGATATGCAGTTTTGATATCGTTGAGTAAGAGCACAGCTTTGTGTCAATACATGGCTTCAATTTACATTCCAGGATGCTTTTCAAGCCAAATTTGTGGTGACAATCATAGGAAGGACAGAGGGGAACAAAGGTAGGTGGTTCACGAGCCTCAGACTCCGCCCCCCCAATTCCACACAGATCCCACCCATCCCATCCCTTTCTTCTATGAAAAAAACCTTGTTTTTTTTTAGTAGGGACTCAGATTGGAGACTTGGGACTTGGACCCAAAAACTTGCCAACATCCCTGCCATTAACTGATGCAGCTGCAATATATGTACAACTCTGGCCCTATTTTTGCAGATGTCCATACTGTCCCCATCAATAGTCTCTTCTTGAATTACACAGGTGAAAGGGAAAACATGGATTAAATTACATGATCCAATTTACATCACTGCGTGGGGTTTAGGGTGAAAGCCGACAAGCAGATCGATAACCCTGCACCATGCAACAATCATAAGAAAACTTCTGCCCTAAAGCTGGGCACCTGGAATGTACGGACAATGACCCCTGGCTTTTCTGACAACGGCTTTTCTGATGACCTGCAGGAAATAGACGATGTGCGCAAGACAGCTGTCATCGACATGGAACTGAGTAGACTGCAGATGGACATTGTTGCCCTGCAAGAGACGAGATTGCCAGACTCGGGATCTGTCAAAGAAAAACACTTCTCATTCTTCTGGCAGGGAAAACCATTGAATGAGACCAGGGAATATGGTGTTGGCTTTGCAGTCAGAAATACTCTGCTGAGATCCATTGTTCCACCTACTGTGGGGAGTGAAAGAATCCTGTCTCTGCAGCTCCACTCATCAGCGGGACCGGTCACCCTCATTAGTGCATATGCACCAACACTGTCATCCACTACAGAAGTGAAAGACAAATTCTACGACGATCTGGCAGCTACTATCAAAAAAGTCCCTGAAAGAGAGGCACTGTTCATTCTCGGAGACTTTAACGCTAGAGTTGGTGCTGATCACAATTCTTGGCCCACTTGTCTAGGCCGTTTTGGCATTGGAAAGATGAACGAAAATGGCCAACGCTTGCTGGAGTTTTGTTGTTATTATGGTCTTTGCGTCAGCAACACATTCTTTAATACAAAGCCTCAACACAGAGTTTCCTGGAGACATCCAAGATCCAAGCATTGGCATCAGCTCGATTTGATCCTCACTAGACGTTCTAGCCTTCCTAGTATTACGATCACACGCAGCTACCAGAGCGCTGATTGCGATACTGATCACTCCCTGGTGTGTAGTAGAGTAAAACTGCGAACAAAGAGATTATATCACACGAAAAAGGAAGGAAGACCACGTATTGACATCAGCAAGACTCGCGATCAAAGAAAAGTGGAGGAATTTACCCAAGCGCTTGAGGAAACCCTTCCAGCCCCGGCTGATGCAAATGTACCTGAACGATGGGAACATTTCAAGAACGCTGTGTATAACACCGCCTTGTCCACATTTGGCAAGAAGACCAAAAAGACGGCCGACTGGTTCGAAGCCCATTCGGAGGAGCTGATGCCAGCCATCGAGGATAAGAGGAGAGCTCTAGCAGCATACAAAGCCTGTCCTAGCGAGTACAACTTGCAGCTCTTCGAGCTGCTCGTAGCCAAGTCCAACAGGCTGCCAGGAGATGTTCCAACGATTATTGGCTTCAGCTCTGCTCTCAGATACAGATAGCAGCCGACACAGGTAACATCAAAGGAATGTATGACGGTATCAGGCAGGCTTTAGGTCCAATACAGAAGAAATATGCTCCCTTGAAGTCTGCTACAGGCGTGATCATCCAGGACCGAGCACAGCAGATGGACCGCTGGGTGCAGCACTACTCTGAGCTATATTCCAGAGAGAATGTAGTAACCGAAGAAGCATTAAATAACATTGAGTGCCTGCCTGTCTTGGAAGAGCTGGACAGTGAACCAACCTTAGCAGAAGTAAAAGCGGCCTTGGATTCCCTCGCCTCCGGCAAGGCACCTGGAAAGGATAACATCCCTGTTGAAGTGCTGAAGTGCTGTAAAGAGACCATCACTACCGAGCTGTATGAAATCTTTTGTCTTTGCTGGAGGGAAGGTGGAGTACCACAGGACATGAAGGATGCAAACATCGTCACATTGTACAAGAACAAAGGAGACAGGGGAGACTGGAATAACTACCTTGGCATCTCTCTTCTCAGCGTTGTAGGGAAGCTGCTTGCCCGTGTTGTGCTGAAGAGGCTCCAGGTGCTCGCAGACAGAGTCTATCCAGAATCACAGTGTGGATTTCGAGCTAATAGATCCACCACTGACATGGTATTCTCCCTCAGACAGTTGCAGGAGAAATGCAGGGAACAACGCCACTCTTTGTCGCCTTCATAGATCTCACAAAGGCCTTTGATTTGGTTAGCAGGGATGGCCTTTTAAAAATACTTCCCAAGATTGGATGTCCACCTCGACTCCTTAACATCATCAGGTCCTTCCATGAGGGAATGAAGGGCACTGTAGTTTTTGATGGTTCAACATCAGATCCCTTTGACATCCGAAGCGGAGTGAAACAGGGCTGTGTCCTCGCACCAACCCTTTTTGGGATCTTTTTTGCTGTCATGCTGAAGCACGCCTTTGGAACTGCAACAGAAGGTGTCTATCTCCGGATTAGATCAGACGGAAAGCTCTTTAATCTCTCTAGATTGAGAGCGAAGACCAAAGTCCAGCTGAAATGCATGCGGGACTTCCTCTTCACCGATGATGCAGCCATTGTTGCCCACTCTGCTCAAGACCTCCAACAACTCATGAATCGTTTTAGCAAGGCCTGCCAAGACTTTGGACTAACAATCAGCCTGAAGAAAACACAAGTCATGGGCCAGGGAGTGGACTCACCTCCCTCTATTACCATCTCCACACAAGAATTGGAGGTTGTTCATGACTTTGTGTACCTTGGCTCAACGATCTCTGACACACTCTCTCTAGATGTCGAGCTGGATAAGCGCATTGGCAAAGCAGCTACCATGTTCTCTAGACTCACAAAGAGAGTATGGCTCAATAAGAAGCTGACGACATATACCAAGATCCAGGTCTATAGAGCCTGTGTCCTGAGCACACCCCTGTACTGCAGTGAGTCCTGGACCCTTTGTGCACGGCAGGAGAGGAAGCTGAACACCTTCCACATGCGTTGCCTCCGACGCATTTTTGGTATCACCTGGCAGGACAAAGTTCCAAACAGAGTAGTCCTAGAACGAGCTGGAATTTTTAGCATGTATACATTACTGAAACAGCGACGTCTACGTTGGCTTGGGCATGTCGTGAGAATGGCTGATGGTCGGATTCCAAAAGATCTCCTGTATGGAGAATTAGTGCAGGGAAATCGCCCCAGAGGGAGACCACAGCTGCGATACAAGGACATCTGCAAGCGGGATCTGAAGGCCTTAGGAATGGACCTCAACAGATGGGAAACCCTGACATCGGAGCGTTCAGCCTGGAGGCAGGCGTTGCATCACGGCCTCTCCCATTTTGAAGAGACCCTTGTCCAGCAGACCGAGGCAAAGAGGCAGTCACGGAAGCAGCAAAATCAGGGAGCTGGACAGGGGACAGATCGTATTTGTCTTCAGTGTGGAAGGGATTGTCACTCTCGAATTGGCCTTCTCAGCCACACTAGACGCTGTTCCAAGTCCTCCATACAGAGCACGTTACCATAGTCTTTCGAGACTGAAGGATGCCTAATACAATACAATACAATACTTATGCTGATGTAAATATCCAGTTAGATTCAGCCTTATACTTGCTAAAAAAAATTTCTTGTCAATTCAGTCTCGAAATAATGTCACCTCAATAAGGAATTTATGAAGCCCTGAGAGGTTCCTTGCCTGCAGCTAAGACTTAAAAAGATATTGTTTTCCTCTCAAGGTTTCTGTTAATCTTCATAAAATGGCTGTAATATCCTTTCTTTTTAAGAAGCAAAACACCCAGAGGGAAGGTTCAGAAAGACTGGCTGACTGTTAAGAAAGAGACAAATAACCAATTCAATGCTCAAATTGTTACCCTAGCTTTGGGTAACGTGCGTGATTCATACAAACGGGGAAGCAATATTAAGTATGTAATACTTAATACTTCTATCCCTGTCCAGCCTCTATTAAAAGCTGAAAGGAGAGCTTACTCAGTACAAACCCCCCTTAAATTCAGTAATTGTCACCACCACCTCCTCCTCTATCAAAGGTGAACAGACCCTTCCTTTTCCAACAGATGAGAGGGATCTGCTGAGGGTCTGTCTTTTCCCCCTTGATCTGGGAAATGAAGAGCACACAAGAAAGCCAAAAATAGTCCAAGCTTTGGATATGCCATTCCTCTCCTTTAACTAAGAAACTCTCTGGTACATGACCCAAGCAGCAGGCATTAACAGCCTGGATTGTTTCAAAGAATGAACAAAACTTTATTACATCTAAAAAGAAAAAAAATGTAACACATTCAACAAGTTAATGCAAGATATAAAATTCAGAGAGACAGGTCTCTGGGCACAACATGAACATTACAAAAATGGTATAGGAAATAAGGGAATACTGTACAAGCAGGTGTTTTAAAAGTTCAGCACAGTCAAACAAAATCATAATCCCTGGTGCAGCTACTTTACTTCAGCAGCTAATTTACTTCAGCTTCTCATCTCTCACCTCCCATCATCCTGAGATCAGCTGGAGAGCAAGCATCAAAGAGAGAGAACAAAGGAAGTTCTTGCTGGAGATTTAAAAATCTTTCAATCAACCTGATTGGCTGATAGCTTCGAGTCATTGATGGCATTGGCCACTGATATTCCAAACGACCTTCATTTGGGTGTTGTTAGTCCTTTTCAACCTTTCCTGTTATGCATGTTGTAAGTGTATAATATATACATCAGAACTCTTGACATATGTTGACAGATACTGTATATGTACATCAGGACTCTTGACCTATGTTGCTGCTTAATGACAGCAATCCATTGACAGAGTAAAATGGGCAATTTTGACAATAAGCAACAACTTCTGTGCAACAAGATAGAGGAAAAGAAAGAAAAAGCAAGCAAGCTAGCTAGCCGTGTGGTCCTTGTACAAAATCTGAAGCCAAGGGTGGGCGATTAGATCACTAAAACAACACATGTGAAACTGGCTGTCAATGTGGCACATGGCCTCAGCAGGCTAGGCATTAAAGAGCCCAGCCTGCTGTTGCAGAAGAAAAATCCTGGTGGAATATTCTAATCCTCACTGGCAGAGGGGAACTCTTGAAACCTACCATCTCTGAGGTGATTCTGCAACCAGTCCTTCACATTTGGCCATGAGCTTTGGAACGTTTGTGATTCTTCTGCACCACCAGCAGCTCTGTAATGGCCAGCCCTGTGAATTCTCAAATGGAGTTGAAAGTTAGCTTGTGATACTTTAGTGGTCTAATAAGGTATCATCCATGCTTTATTCAATTTCTATGCAAACCTTTCTCACCAATGTGAGAATGTTATAGAGAACATGAGGAAATCCCTTACCAACCTTACAAAGGTTGTAATTTCTCTTCCTTGCATGGAAGGATGAGACAAGTGAAGATTTATGCCCTTGATACTAATTAACAGTATTTAGAGAACTGGCTTTTGCAGTTCACAACAGTATGTGTGGTTATTATTGTCCTGTATTGTAGACTTCTAAAGGCAAGCAACACATTCAGAAGAGCCATAAGGGTAGAGTACTTTCTAGATTGTGCTGTTTAAGAATACAAGTGGGGATGTTTTGAATTTCGGAAAGCTTCTTTACAAAAGTGTTTTCTTCATGTTGAAAATTAGCATTTCAAAGGGGTTCTATAGTAGCTCTCTGTGTTGTGCTCCCCCCCATCAGTTAGAATATATTGGTAAACACCGAACAACAGAATTCCATAGTGACAACCTGATTGTGTGATCAGATGGCCCTTTATCTTGCATTTTGGACTATTTTGGAAGCCCCTCTACCCCGGCTGCCCTTTAAAACCCACTTAAACAAAACACAGCACAGTTTGTTGGAGAAAAAAAGGCCACAACTTTATTGGTTACAGCAGTGGTCCCTGGCCCAGCATTGGGGGATTGGATTTATTGCATCATGAAACCTGCCTGCCTCCCTGATGCTTACCACTATCTGCTTCAGCAGCTGCTGAAGGTTCCACTAGGAGCACCAAACCGCTGCAGACCATCAGGGGGGCACCACATCTGTCTTCATCTGAGGGCACGGTGGGACTACAAACCCTCCCTGGCTTGTCCAGACATGGCCCTGTCCTTAGTCCCCCCAATACAGGTTTTGTGTCTTACCATCTGCGGTGCCGAAGGCTCCTTCTTGTTGCCCTTCACACCACCTGGATCCAAGACCAACGCCTCAAACCACCATGAGAGCAGACTGGCCCCACCTGAGACAGGTGTTCTGCTTATATGCCAGGCTAGTCAACAGGATTGAAAACTGTGCTCCTGCAGTGCAGTCCACTCACTTGGCATATGAGCAGAATGCCTATCTCAGGTGGGGCCAGTCTGCTGCTTTGATCCTCTGGCCATCCAATGGGCAACTGGCTGCAAACCCTCTGCTGCACTGGCCCATAGGAAGCCAGTGAGGACGGGGCCTACAGCTACCTCTCAGCTCTTTAGGCTCTGATGGCTCCATGTGGGTGCAGCCATTGCTGAGCCCACTTTGTCGTTGTATGAGGGGGGCACTCCAATAGCACCAAGGGATGTCAGGTAAGGCTGGGTCCCTGTTTCTGGTGACCACACGATATACAGCCAATCATGAACCCACCCGGCCCTTATCCATGCCTCCTCGCACCATTTTTGGGCTATACTTTTTTTAGTGCTGGTAGGGTCATTCCATTTTAATTTGGTTCCAACCAAAGCAGCACCGGCAGCCATTTCCCCAATAATGCAGTGTTATGGCATTTGGGTGACAAACTAATGAAGTGATATGTCATTTAACAATAAATAGGGGGGGGGGGGGGAGGAATCCCAACTATCTGCTGCTCCCAGCAGAGGGAGTGACAGGAGAGGACATGGAAGATGATAGTTGTTTCTTGTTGTTTATACTTTGGTGCCAAACCAGTAAAGTGATATGTCAATTATCAATAAAGACAAAGAATACAAATAAAATCTGGCTTTCCATTTCTCTCCATGGAGGGGGAGGCAGAAGAGGATGAGGAGGGTGGGTCTCTTTCCCCCTCCTGTTTCTCTCTTTTTCATTACAATTTAATGCTGTTCCACTTCAGTGGCAAGCCAATGCAGTGGTATGTTACTTACTAGTAAATAGGAAAAAATGTCCAGGTTTCCCCCACTCCCTGCAGAAGGGGAGACAGGAAAGGATACAGGGGCATGAAGGCTGAGAGGGAAGAATGGGCTAAAAACACTTTGAGATGGAATATGGCTTCCTTACCTGAAACCACACAATCCTTGTGTGTGGGTGCAAGGATTATTATGATTTCTCAGACCACTCTTTCAAGCAACCCTGTTTAGCCCAGTCCAACCTGGGATAACTTCACCATCATACCCAGAGTTGGTATATTCTGTGACCCTACTTAAAGGTAAAGGTTCCCCTTGACATTTAGTCCAGTCGTTTCCGACTCTAGGGCGCGGTGCTCATCCCCGTTTTCAAGCCGTAGAGCCAGCATTTGTCAGAAGACAGTTTCCGTGGTCACGTGGCCAGTGCGACTGTAGCGTTCTCCTTTAAATGTGGTCATGGCTCAGGTTTAGTTAGAGTGAGTCATGCATTTATGTTGCTGAGAGGCGGAGCCAAGAGGCAGAGTATAAGAGGCAGAGCCTGAGGGAGAGAAGGGAGATCAGAGTTTTGGAAGGAGTTTGATTAGAGAGTTCAGAGATTTATGTGATTGTGATTGGACTAATGAAAATATAGTAGGAGATCTGAGAAGTGATTGACCAGTGACTGGAAGGGAGAAGGAATAGAACTGAATATTATAATACTGAAACAAATAAGCAAATAAACTAAAGATCTTTCTATTTCATTAAAGAGTGGACCTGATTCTTTCTAAAGGAGTTATGGGGATCTAGGGATCTCCTGGTGGCAGCAGTGGAAGAAAGGAAAGAGTTTAGTTTTGCCCTGGTGTGCTCTGAGGTCTGAGTCTAGGTGGACAGACCAAGGCACGAGTGGGTCCAACGCCACATAGGTTCCAGAGGTGTGGGATCCAAAAAGGGTCAAAACGCGACAGCGACTAGATACGGAACGCCGTTACCTTCCCATTGAGGTGTTACCTATTTATCTACTCGCATTTACATGCTTTCGAACTGCTAGGTTGGCAGGAGCTGGAACAAGCGACGGGAGCTCACTCCGTCACGTGGATTCGATCTTACGACTGCTGGTCTTCTGACCTTGCATCACAGAGGCTTCTGTGGTTTAACCCGCAGCGCCACCACGTCCCTGGTGGGGACCCTACTTAGGCTTTGCTTAAACACATGAAGAGGTCTATAATCACGGTGGGGATGGGAGGATGTGTGTAAGACCTGTCACCCGTGTTTCCCCCCAGAAATCAGTCAGACCTTGAAGATCTGAAGAGAAGCTTCTAAGAGGATCCAGACCAACTTGCTTACCAGGGTCCAGTGTTTTAGTCAGGCCTCCCAAATATTGTAAGTACATTCAGCAAAACATGCTTATAACCCTCTCTTCACACTCAGTGAATGAAGTTCTAACTTCTGGGTGGTGACGTTATGGAGGTGGGCTTGCATGTAAGCATGCCCATGCTCCCATCACAATTATTGCCCTATTCATGCATTCATGACTGAACACCTGAACAGGGTTGTGTAGTTTTTTTCAATACAGTTAGCTTTTGTACATGTAATGGAAGAAAGTGCCATCTTATTCTTCACGTCAGCCAGGTAGCTACAGTTGTCCTGCAAACAAGACTGCTTGACGAATTCATTTCTGTTACTATGCTTTAATCTTAGCTTGTGCGTGATGATGGGCAGAATTTTGTAACTTCTGTAAGCACCTCTTTTGCTCTTTTAGGGAGAAATGGAATGTTCATGCCACAACTTTCTTTCAGAGGGATGAGGGTGGAAGTGGCCTCTGCACATCACCACAGCTAGGATTTCTCTTCTAGGAGTACAATAGTTTCTCTTTGGTGCATGTTTATCTTATGCCATTTGTACACCACCCAGAGTAGTGGCCTTGCCACTAGTTGGGGGGGACAACCAACCAACCAACCAACCAACCAACCAACCAACCAACCAACCAACCAACCAACCAGCTAACTAACTAACTAACTAACTAACTAACTAACTAACTAACTAACTAACTAACTAACTAACTAACTAACTAACTAACTAGGCAGATTAGAATAAAGTCATGTATTTTTGCTTCTCTTTTGGGGAACTCAAGTACCTACTGTTTTCTTCTCTTTCCTGATCTATGTAATAATGTGCTTATTAAAAATGGAAGTGTAGATGGAAAAATAGTATAATCACATCAGCTATGCCTTTCTGCTCCCTGCATTCAGCAGTACATGGTGACCAAGAGACAGATCTCCTCAACCTCCCTCTCATTATTACAGCACAAACATCTTGCATCTCCAGTAGTTTGCATTACCTTGATTTGTTTTGTGATTGGTTATTGGTAGGCAAGCATCAGCTTTGTTTGTGAGTATAATTTGTTGTTGTTTAGTCGTTAAGTCGTGTCCGACTCTTCGTGACCCCATGCACCAGAGCACGCCAGGCCCTCCTGTCTTCCACTGCCTCCCGGAGTTGGGTCAAATTCATGTTGGTCGCATTGATGACACTGTCCATCCATCTCGTCCTCTGTCGTCCCCTTCTCCTCTTGCCTTCACACTTTCCCAACATCAGGGTCTTTTCCAGGGAGTCTTCTCTTCTCATGAGATGGCCAAAGTATTGGAGCCTCAGCTTCAGGATCTGTTCTTCCAGTGAGCACTCAGGGTTGATTTCCTTCAGAATGGATAGGTTTGTTCTCCTTGAAGTCCAGGGGACTCTCAAGAGTCTCCTCCAGCACCACAATTCAAAAGCCTAACTAGGCAGATTTTATACTAGTGAGTATAATTACTCACAGGTAAAAGGTCTGAAGGAATTGCATCTCTGGGACACCAATGGGATTTCAGTTTCTAATGTCATGCTATCTGCAATGTATAGTTTGATCCTAAAAGACATACAAAAATAGCAGGTTACAATAGAACTATGGTTTACAGTAACAGGATTCCGGGTGACATTTTCTCTTCCACAAGAGGGCAGCATTGTACCAAAAAGAGGCACATGGAATGCCATGTAAGCAGCAGGCTGGATTCAGAATTACTGTTCAGTTCCAATGCTAATATGAAAGAAGTTGGTCTCTGGAATTGGCCTGATAAATCTAGGGATTAATAATGTGTTAGTCAGATCATAATCACCTTTCTTGATGCACTTCTCTTTCTCTTTATGCCTTGGATTGATTATCACTAAGAATGCAACAAAAGGGAATTTACATCAGACTCCTCCCCTCTGGTTGATTATGTATCCGCATACTTCAGGTGCTCTTAGCAGTTTTCGAGGAGAATTAACACTTGGTGTTATCATTTCTGGAATTCTTGAAAGGCCCTATTTTCCCACCCTAAATGGTATTACAAATTAAGGCTACTTCACTTAAAGAAAGATTCTGCTGACTGACACGTGGATACAATTTGGCTCTTGGCCTACTTTTTCTCCAGTTTTCTTACCGCTAGAAGGGTCCGTTCTCCTTTTCTGGCAACATGGCCCACTCATTCCCCTTTCTCATCTCAAGGGCTACTGCTGCAGATGCTTGTGTGGGCAGGCGGAGGAATCAGGGACTTCTTTATATTAATTATGGAGAACTGGCAGAGTGAGGCATGGCAATTGTTGAGGGTATTTCAGAAAACGAAGGAAAACTTAACAGGCAATTATATTTTGTTTAGACTGTATTACAGGCTGGGAGCTTCTCATTAAAATGGATTTGAATGCCATTGTAGATTCTGGCACACACTTCCTATTGAGCTATAACAATTCTTTGCTGCTGCTGTTTGTCTCCTTGTGCAGATTTAGAGGGAAATAGAAGAAAGACGCCAAGAATAATAGTGCAAGGAAACCAAGGATGCCTAAGCAACATTCAATTGGGCACTCTTTTTCTTAGTTTACTGTGTGATCACGGTCAAGGTTTCTCTATGTGTTGTGTTATTATATTAGAAAGGGTGGTACCCATCCAGCTCCAGGTGCTTTCCCATAAAATGAATTATTGGGATTACTTTTAATCCAGTTTCAGCCCTAGTTTGGCACTGAAATAGCCTTGGTTACTCTGATGCATGATTGTCTGACCCTGAACGCACTAATCTCCTCAATGCTGCTGCCAGCCAGAGCTGATCACACAGAGCAAGATGAATCAATGGCAGGACAGTTCTGTATGTACCTATGGCCATTGACAGGAGAGAAAGAGTGGAAAGCTTGAGACTCAATCTTTCTTGATGTTCCAGCAGTGTTTGGTACTCACCTTCTCCTTCTGGCCAGCAGCTTAGTCTATTGCATTATTTTCAATATCCCTTTCCATCAATTCAAATTGCTAACTATATTCATATGACCTGTGAATAGCCACTGGGATATGACGGAGATACTGGGGTGTTGCTTAGCCCCAGGTGTGAACAGCAGGTCTGCACTGTAGTTGCTTTGGAAATGCACAAATACCCTTGACTCAGTCTATTTGTGCATGTTGGTCCAAAGAAAGTGGGTGTCCTAATATAGTTGTTGTTCCCTGCTCTAGAATATATTTGGTGAGAGTTGGTATACAAAGGTTTGAAACAATAAACAGCAGTAGAGAATGCGGATGTGGAAACTACCGACAATAGAAAGCCATAATGACCAGCAATGCTAGGGATTATGCTTCTGTGCCCACAGTTTCAAGTAGAAGGAAAGGCTGTAGTGCCCAAGTGTTTTTCTCTCTCTTGTGATAAGAAGGAGGTAGCCCACAGGCCTGTCTCACTCATCCAAGTAATTGCTCCCTTGCCAGAACCTAAAGGCTGAGTGCTTATTTACATTCTGAAAATACAGTCTTGCATGCTTCTCCTTTAACACGGTGTGATGCACTCGTTTAGCCTGTGTGATGCATGCTCTGTATCTGCCACTAAACTTAAGGGTTTCTTTTCCCACACCTCAGAGTCCTTTAGACCTCCCCATTCTTCCACTTGCTTCCTCTGTTAGCTGCTGTTCCTCTCTTCTCAATTTTCTCCTCTCCAAAGACAGTGTGGAGATGTGGTTCCACACTAGGTATATAAAAGAACAAAGCCATGTAAGTAGAAGTGGGTTTTTTGTGTTTGTTTATTTCCTTTCATCAAGAAGCATCCAGACCACACTTTTCTCTGCACTAAAAAAGGATAACCAGTGTGATATAGTGGATAAAGTGACAGACTAGGACTCTGGAGACCAGGTTCCGAATCCTGACTCAGTCATGGAAACTCATTGGGGGAGTGGAGCTGGTAAAACCGCTCCTTAAATATCTCAATTACCTTGAAAGCCCGAATAGGATCACTATAAGTTGGTTCTGAAATGACGGCAATTAAGAACAAAAAAAAAAGGGAGTAATAAAATCCCTCCAGCAACCTAACCCTTAGTAAATGTTTGTTATTGTGACTTTAGGCTGGCAGTGGAGGAATAGAAGATCATGAGGAAGATCTTTGGGTGGGTGGTGTTGGGTTGGTGATGGAAAGAGAGCAGGAAGAAACCGGTGGTGTGGAATCACTCCGTTTTGACTAGTTACAAATCAAACATTTGGATCATTTTTGAGGTCAACAGTATGAATAGAAGGTGATCCTTCCATATTTCTGTTGGAAAAGATTGACCATCAAATATTAATACAACAAATCTGATCAGCCAAAAAAGGCAGATTTTTAGAAACATAGAAGACTTTGTCTATGAAACATTCACTAGAAAAAAAATGTCACAGAACCACATTTCCAAAGAACAGCTCATTGATCCAGTGGGGAAAATATCTGTGAAATAATTCATGACTAAAGGTGATCACCTAAGAATAAAATAAGGTAAATGATAGGAATAAATGAGCAGGACTTTATTGATCAGTATGAAAAACAGAAATCTGAAATGCATGAGCAAAGGTGTGTTTTTGTTGTTGTTGTTGTTTGTTTTTTGTTTGAGCCCTAGATTACTTCAGGGAAAGGCAGAGATGCAAATCATGAAACAAAGTCTACATTTGTTTTCTACATGAAAATGCAAGCATTCATATAGTAATTACTGTTATTGTTTGGTATGTGTCAATTGTGTGTAATCATCTCTCTATAAATGAGAAATCATTACAGATCATTGCTTCATAACATATTAGGTAGACACCATGCAACAGAGTCTAAACTGGGAGATGATAAGTCCTTCTGCTTATCTGAAGTGAATGAAACTTGCCCTCACTACAGTCCTGTTGGAAACGCAGATTCATGTGAGAAACATTTAGGTCCTGTGGAAGGCAGACAGTGTTGGTGCCTTCTTATTCTATACCTCATGTGTAGGGTTGCCAGATACATGGGTACCAAAAGGAGGACATAGAAAGCCAAAAAGGAGGACAGAGGAGGACGTATTGGGGGGGGGGGCTCCATGCGCAGGGTGGGGTGGGGGCGTGTCGCTTTTGGAATTAGTTATTGGGGAGAATAGCTCTTTGATCATGGGGCAATACCATGACCATTCAACCTACTCAGTCTTGAAAGGTCAAGACTAGGAAAGTTACATTAAAAAAAAAAAATCAGCAACGATCAAACAAAATATAAGAGCTACTAAAACAAAATACACTAAGAAATCACATTAATAAAAGCATAATAAAGTGAAATAAAAAGTTAAAAAAGTTGTGTGACAGATTTAAAACACTTTATAAAAACCAGGAGAAAAAAAACAGAAGGCGTGGATTTCTCTCTGCTTGAGAAATGCAAAGGGTGGAGAAAATGGATTTGGAGAGAGAGAATTTTATACATACACACACACAATGCTTACTACACTACATATGACAAAGCCATATATGTATATATATAATGTATATATTATATATGTGTGTGTGTCTATATATCTGTATCTATATATGGCTTTGGATACACACACACATATATCCAATATATATATATTTGTATATATATATACAAAGCCATTTTCTCCACCCTTTGCAATTTCTCAAGCTGAGAGAAATCCACTTGTGTGTGTGTGTGTGTGTGTGAATTTCCAGCTCCCACAAGCACAGGGGATAACTCTGCATATGCTTCTGGCTCCTGGACCTAGAAACACACTGTGCACATGCCCCAGAATCAGGGGTGTGTGGGGTCGGGGCAGAAGGGGGGGATAAAAGTGCCTCCTCTTCCCCGGCTTTAGGAGGAAGGAGGGACCGGCCCGGCCCCTATTTCCCTGGCTCTGAACCACCGCCCCCCCAGAACCCCAGACCAGCCTTCCCTCCTGCTTGCATCAGTTCCTTTTTTCATAGTTTTGAATCAGTCTCTCTCTCTTTCTCATACACACACACCCTCTCCCTTCCTCCTTCAATTTTCTACATATATTTAAACAAGCTTGATGAAACCACCCGGTTCCTCTCTCGCACCTTTCTTCCCACCTTAATTGGAGCCTTCTCTCCCTTGCAGTCACGTCCTTTTTTCATCGTTTTATGAAAGTCAGTCTCTCTCTCACATACACACACCCTCCCTCCCTCCCTAAATTTTCTACAATCTTACCTTTAAACAAGCTTGATGAAGCCACCCGTCCCTCTCATGCAGTGGCCTAACATGGAGTGGCAAATGGCCATTAATTAACTGGTCACCCATTGAGTTCTTTCTACTGCACCAGCTGCCTGATCTGGCACCTGACTAGGGGTTCAGTCAAGGCCCATTAATTAGCTGCTATTTGTCTCTCCAAGTTAGGCCACTGTTCTTACACAGGCATTAATATCCAGTTGGATTCTGGCCATTATAATGAGAGAGGAAACAATCATTCTTTCTAACTAGTTCCTTACTCTATGCACAGAGATAAGAGGCACTTGCAAGCCTCTTATCATGGTTTTCCTTATTTGCCCTTTTTGTAAATCAATATGTTTCAAACATTATACTCTCCCTTTAGGGCAGTTACTCCAGCCCCCTGATCATTTCTGTACCCACTTTCACCACATCATGTGTAATTTTATAAACCCTGGTGTGCCCGCTTACTCACTTTAGTCTAAACTAAACAGATCCATAAATGTTGTTATATTTCCTGTTTGGGAGTCACTCAAGTTCCTTGCTGATTTTCCTTGCCTTGTCGTCTAATATCAGAAACTGGTGAACTCCGATATGATCTCATTTATTATTTTTTAATTTTATTTAAAATATTTTTACCCCACCTTCCACCTTAAAAAGGACCCAAGATGGCTTACCTCAGTAGAAGACAATGTTTCTAAGCTAAATACAGTAAATATTATAAAAGAATCAAACAAATACCACACTAAAGCGGTAAACAAAATCAACACCAAAACACATAGAAAGCAACAAGGCACAGCAATCCATTTAGAAAACTCCTCTCAAACAGCTTAATAAGGAAAAGCCTACCGGAGGAGAAAGGTCTTTGTTTGCTTGTGGAAGGACAGCAAAGATGAGGCCAGCCTGGCCTCCAGTGGGAGGAAGTTCCAAAGTTTGGGAGCAGTCACAGAGAAGACCATCTCCTGTGTCCCCACCAAACATATCAGTGAGGATGGTGGGGCTGAGAGAAAGGCTTCCCCTGATGATCTCAATATCTGGGCAGGCTCATAAAGAAATACACAGTCTTTGAGGTAGCTTGGACCCAAGCCTTTTGGGGCTTTATAGGCTAAAACCAGCACTTTGAATTGTGCCTGGAAAGTGATCGGCAGCCAGGTAAAACATTAAAGCTACCCTGTTTTCTCGAAAATAAGACCTAACCTGAAAATAAGCCCTAGTATGATGTTTCAGGATGCTCGTAATATAAGCCCTACCCCAAAAATAAGCCCCAGTGAAGTGAAACCCCGCCCTCCACCATTGTGTAGCAACCAGAAGATGACATGACTGTATTTGAATAAATGTAGATTGTTGTAGATGAAAAAAAATAAAACATCCCCTGAAAATAAGCCCTAATGCGTTTTTTGGAGCAAAAATTAATATAAGACCCTGTCTTATTTTTGGGGAAACACGGTAGCATTAGGTGAAACAGCACTACTGCTGTGTTTCCTCGAAAATAAGACAGGGTCTTATATTAATTTTTGCTCCAAAAAACGCATTAGGGCTTATTTTCAGGGGATGTTTTATTTTTTTCATCTACAACAATTTACATTTATTCAATTACAGTGATGTCATCTTCTTGTGGTTGCTGCACAATGGTGGAGGGTGGCGTTTCACTTCACTGGGGCTTATTTTTGGGGTAGTGCTTATATTACGAGCATCCTCAAAAATCATACTAGGGCTTATTTTCAGGTTAGGTCTTATTTTCGGGGAAACGGTAGTAGCAGTAACATAAAGACAAATGTAAAAAAAATGGAATTTCAATTTTTAAAAAAATTTTGTTTAACAAATTATAAAGATAAACGACAACAGTTCTGAAACAGCCTCTGCAGTCTCAGAATGAAGGAAATCAAGCCTGGTGCTTTTGTTTTGTTTTATTTTAAAAAACAAAATAGAATATGTTGATGTATTCTTACTTGATGTTTTCATATGTGTTCTCCTTTCATGTTTTAACAAATCTTGTATTTTATCATGGATTTCATTGTTACCAGCCACCTTGAACTCTAACTATAGTAGAAGGGGTAGAATATAAATTTAATAAATAAATCCAAATTCAAGGGTGATCAGAGTGAAGGTCTGCCACCCTGTTGTCCTAAGGATGCATCCCTGAGGTGTCAGGAAGGGATAGATCTCTCCTTCCAAGCATTTTCACAGTCCTTCACCCTCTGAGATGGAAATCTAGTGTTACACCCCTTCTCTGGTCTCTTCTTGCCATCACTAAGTTTGCTATGGGGGTTGCTCCCACTTCCCTAACCAAAATGCTGACCTTGGAGAAGGATAAAAAGGGGCATGTTAGGGTGAAGTGACTGGTTGGGAGGAAGAGGAGGTGGCACTGCTGAACTCACCCCCAATATGGAATGAAATGTAAACATGCCTCTGAGCATGTGCAACTCAAAGCCTATGACGCAGTGATATCCTCTACTGCACAATGAAAACAGCAGGCCAGCTTAGGAGATGCACAGTTGGGTTCATGGTTCATAGATCTCTGTCTTCTAACAACCTGCCAGACTCTGCCCCAGGACGTGCCGTCTGAAGGGGCTGCCCCCCTTTGCCTAATGATAGGGCCAGCTCTGAAAGTATAAAATGTTACATACCAGCTTTTGCATTTTACAAGATTCTTCTTCAGACTGAAAGTTTAGCAAGGCAACGAAAAGACACATGGCTCTGCATTTACATCTTTATGACATCCCAAAGACCTTTAAGGCTGGGCATAGATTTATGAATAGCTGCTAGGCAATACAAACAGTAGACAATCTTGTCAGAACTTGTGAAATGTGTGTGGGAGGGTAGCAATAATAGATGCTCATCCCTCTTCAAGATCTACAGCAAGGTTATTGTGAACTTTAAACAATTGTAATCTTTCTTCACACACAGGACAGATGGTCTGTACTAAAGAGTGGCCTTGCTTATTTTTTGATGCAGAATGTCAGCCAAAGATTCCTGAAGAAAAACCATTTGGCCGCTTTTGATTAAAAGGAAGTTTTTCAACACTGGGGTAATTTGGATGTTTCAAAAGAATTTTGTGTGCACTCAGAATCTTTAGAAATTGATTGTTTGGCAAAGCATTAAACGCTAATGGGGATGACTACAGCAGTTTCTTTGTCCTTTAAGGAGAGACAGCTATTTTTGGATTTTCTATTGAAGGCACATGGTGGCTTTGATTGCTCAGGATGTTTATAAAGCATTATATATGCATGCTCACTGCAAATGTAAGTTGACTGATCTATCCCACACTGAATTTTAGTCCATGAACTAAAATATTTGCCTACTTTGGAAGTGATTTTTAAAAGACAGATCCTGATGCCGTGTTGCTGCATTTTAATCCATGCTTCTGTGATTGTTTACAGAATGAATATAAGGCATCAAGCTAATTCTTGCTGTAACTGTTGACATTGGTCCAGCTCTGCTTGTTGAGAGAGGCTGAGTAACAAAGGGTTTTCATTCCATAGACTCTTCTTTTGTCCCATTCCACCCTGTTCAAAGTCACAGATATCTACAGTCTGTGGCACTGATGGGTAGCATTAGGGATCCTAATGAGTTGGCCCAGGAAAATGTGAAATAATGTCGCATAAATAAGGAAGGGAGATCAGAGCACTCTGATGATGCAAAATATAACAGAAGCTGGTTACAGAATTTCTGGGGTTAACTGACCAATTGAGATCTAACTGAAGAACCAAATGATGTTGTGAGGATTTTCAGTCATGAGGAATATCCAGCCAAGAAGCTGGGAAGCAAAGGGCCCTCAAGAGGATGGAGCAGATCAGGAACGGCAGAAGCCATTTTTATATGTGAGGTACATCAGCAAATGCCTCATCTTACGTCAAGGCACCTATTACTTCAAGCCAACTGAGTTATTTTGGCCCATGAGGCAAACAACCCAAAAGCAACTCTCTGTTTCACTACCAGCAAAACTGCAATAACAAATTCAGTATCTAACAGTTTGTGACATCCCTCATCTGCTGCATAAAGTGGCTACCCTATTCTGTCTAATAACAAGACAGCCCCAGAGCATATTGCCAGTACAAAGATTGGTACGCCATCTCTCCAAATGTAGGAACTCAAAACAGAAGCCATATTAGCTGTATTTTTGACTGCCCATGGTCAGGACTCTCCTCCTTTTTAAAAGCTCACAGTACTTGAAGGTCAGCTGTCGAATCCCATTTAAAACCAGATTGCCAAGGGTTGGGGGGCAAAGGGTTCTTTAAATTTCTCCCTCAGATTTTCTTGGATGTTTCAGTTGTGGATTTTATGCACTGGCTAGATTGGAGTAGCTGACTCTTGGGATCCCTTGGAATCCTATGCTTCACCTTGTAGTGTTTTCCCAACCCCCCCCCCCCCCGAATCATGAAAGTGCCTATTTACCATATGGAGGAAGGCAGCAGGGATGATCACCTTATTTAGTAGGTGTTGTAGCTTGACATTTGCAAGTCTGCACCCCACCCCAACATTGCTGCTATATTTAGCAATGAAGTTAATGAAACAGGGCTAGGGAATGTTTGACTCCCCAGCTGTAGTGGACTACAGCTTTCACCATCCCTTACTACGGGATATGCTGGATATGATTTCTAAGAGCTGAACTCCACCAGGTTCCTATCCCAGCAGTAAAGCAAAGGGCTGAAGTATCAGAGCCTTTCAGTCACTCACCAGCTGAGGGCTTCTTGTGTCAAGTGTGTGTGCTGCTTACATACTGCCCCATAGCACTTAAAGCACCCCTTGGGAGATTTACAATTAAATTATGCAGGCTCGTACACATTGCCCCCCTGCCTCAGTGAGCTGGGTACTCAATTTACTGACCTTGGAAGGATGAGTTAACCATGAGCTGGTTACCTGAGCCCACTGTGACCAAACTGAGGTCATGAGCAGAGTCTTGACCGCAGCACTGCAATTTAACCACTGCTCCACAAGGCTGACCAACCAACTGTCAGTTATGCCATTTCTGACTCTTGTAAATGCTGTGATGAGCTGCTTTTTCATATCACCACAAGGCTGCTCTGAGAAAACAGAGTTCAAAAATCTGGATTTTCAAGCTGACTCCTCTGTTCAGTTTTGTGTGTTACTCCTGGGTGGGTGAGTAGTATAGATCAGTAGCCTGATCTGTAACTAGCTTGCTTCTCCTGTGGATCTGCAGTTCATCAGTGCTAATGAAAATCTGCAGCCTTCAATACAGGGGCCTAATAACTCAGCCAAAGAATTTGTTCCCACAATGGAAAATGAATATTAAAACTTTAGTCAGGTCTCGGGCAGGAAACATGGGGAAGCTTCTAGATGTTTAGAACTTCAGCTTTCAGAAACCCCAGTCATCAGAATCAACGGCAAATGGTTGTACAAAATATAGTCCAAAGGACCGGGAAGGCTAAAATTTTGTGACATATGGACTAACTTTTTACTTTAACTTGTTCTGTTCAACTGAGCCATCTTTGTTATGGCAATTCTTATGATTCTACACACATTCACAAACCCCATCACGACCTAGGTGAATTTATAGGAATGGGACACCTTACTTATTTGGAGCGCAACTTCTAAAACACCTTGCTTCACTATGACTAGTGGCTAGGTAGTTGGGGTATTCTGGGAGCAATAATCCAAAAAAGCCATTTACCCCATCTCTACGAATGAATAGGTATTGGGGACTTAGGTTTGGGCATGAGCAGCACGAGGAATAAGCATTGCTGGGTACCTGCAGAGGTCCATTTCACAGGTGGAGAGCCCATTATCAAACCCTTGAGCCTTTTTCTCTCTGTACTTGCTCATTCTCCACTCGCCCATTCTGAGTGTGGAGGCTGGAAGCAGACTGAGAAGCAGCAGCCTCCATTTGCCTTGCGGTCTCCAGTTTAGGTGAAAGTACCCTTAGGTTCCAGAAGGAAAGAGTAAGGAAACTGGCATGGGTAAAAATTACGAGAGGCTGACATATTCTGAAGGTGGACTCACTGGTGGCATCTTGTCAAAGTCCCCCATGTAGGAACTGGTTTCAAAAGAATATTACTCTACCCTAAGCTGTTATATGACTCCTGGGGTAGTGAACTAAGCTTATAGAAGTCCCAGTTGATTTCCAGTTCATTTTGAGCCATTAATTAGTCCATGCTAATTCCTACCATTAAACAAAGAGAGGCAGCAATTGTTGGAGTTGTTTTGGCAACCTTGCATGCTGCCTGTAGTTTGTGTGACTGGGAGCAGTAAAAGCAATATATACAAGTCTGTAATTTCAAGTAACTGTAAGTAAAGAGATGTTCTTCATTCTTTCTCCTACAAATGTCTCAAAGTTATTGAGACTATAAGTGCCAGTTAAGGCGAAAGAGGTGGACTCTGGGGAACGTGTAGCTATTCTCCTCTGTGGATCTCTGTACTTCTACTGCATAACAAAATAAAATTTTACCAGAAATTCAAAATTCTGCAACACCAACTTCCTTGGGCAGCAATGGTAACCCTGCTGTTCTCTGTGAGGCATCTAGTTTTTAATTTCTCTTCGAGAATGAACTGCTTGGGCCACCTATGGTTCTTTGCACCCACTCAACTGCCCTGATTACTTCCTCATTTCCCATGCTGATGGAAGTTTCAGCTGCTAGTCCAGCCAGCTTCTGTACATGGAAAAAGGCATAATCTTGTCCTTTGCCTTGGCAACATGTCTTTGACCAGCTATCCCTCCACTTTTTTATTCACATGCAACCATGGGTAAAGTGGGAATGAGGAATTCAGAAGGTGTAATGATGCTCTGGAGGCTGGTGGCATAACCCGAAAGAACTTTGTTTACTTCCAGGTAAACTATAACAATTTCCTTTTACTGACCAGTAGACCTAGGATTAGTTTAACCTAGGCCCATTGTGTTGTTGAGCATATTCAATGGATCAAACCTGATATGCTTATTACTTTTTAAAGAAGGTTTGCATCTCTTAAGTGGTGAGATAAATCTATTTGTTATAGCATGTGATTTTCTGCACCAACGTATCTTGCATTTGTTGTGCTTTGTTTTGTTACTGGTCATTGGAAGATTAAAACAGTTTCAATTTGCAAATCCAATGGCTAATGCATGTATCTTTACAGAATTCCCCTTATGGAAGGGAAAGATGGCTCAATCATGGACAATATGTATTTTTTTAGTGTCTAGTTTGTAATTATCTGGACTAGCTTTGGGGGTTTGGGGAAGGACACTTTCTATTATTTTGTGCTAATTGTAGGAGAATCCTGTTCACCTTTATTTGGATTTTACTTTAAAGAGAGAGTTGAAGAGGCAGAGAAAGAGAAAGAAAGGGATCATGTAATATAATGCCAGAAAACCAGTTCTGTCTAAAACAGAATCAAAATATTCTAAGTCTTCCTTTGGGCTTTTATCACCTTTTTACGAAATTAAGGAGCATGTGCGTATGTGTATGTCATCGCATTTCTCTATCTCTGTCAAACAAAAAAAGGTGATGTACATTAAAGAAATCTAGTGTGTGGAAATGGAAAATAACAAATGTTTAGATGGCTAATAACAGCTGTTTTAAGCTGCAGGTTACTTCGCTTCTTAACGGATATCTTAGCAGGAATGTCATTATCTAAAGGCCATCAAAAGTTTATTTTCTTATTATTTCATTTTTATTGGTGTCGATAAAAAATAATAAAGATGAACACTCCACTGCAAAAGATTTTATTGCAGTAATAGTAGCTTTTGGAAAGAAAAAGTTGTAATTATATCAACTTGGGAATCCCTTAAATTGTTCCTAATAAAAAAGATATAATGAGAAACTGGAATTTTATATCCTTATCTAAGAAAAAAAAAGAGTTTTTTTTTAATAAAGACCTCCATAGCTACGAAAACGTCACTTAAAGAAGGAGGTATTTTCAGAAGTGACACTACAAGTTAACATTTCTTAAACTTCTGACAGACGAGGTCCACCTTTAAAAGAGAAAGAAACACATTTCTCTTTTAAACCTGAAAAAAGCTACATTTTAAGTGTGTAGGACAATAATGACTCACTTTCAGAGAAACAAGGCTTCCTGGTTTGGATTTAGGGTAAGTTAGTTGCATTTAAGACAGATTGAAATAAGTGTGAAAAGTTAGCTACACAATTAAGTAAAATCTTACTGGTTTCAAAGGAAGGTGTGTTTAACTTGTTCTCTATGTTTATGCAGTGAACATGGTTCTGGTGGAGCCTCCTTATTGCAAACTTGCGTCTAGCTTCATTTGATATCTCTAAAGTCATTTATACATTGCAAAAGAATTAGCCAGATCTCCCTAGATAGAATATTGAACTGTTGTGGTGCCACCACCAAAAAGGACTTGCATCTGGTGTCTACCAATCATGAAGTCTAGCAGGGTTTGAGGAGTGGATAATGTGAATAAATCCCTATGTAGAAACCTAGTAAAATTGACTGCTTCCAGCGTAGACTAAATGAAAGGAGCAATGTCAGGCTAGTAAATTACCAGAGACATAACAGACAACTTTTTCTGTGTATGGAAGGATTACTTTCACTGGAAATGGTTTACTTTTGTATTTTATGAGATGCTAGCCACCCTCTCATATTATACAGTTTGGAAAGTATTGCTTGGTGGCCTACAAACTGACATTTTTCATTGTCATTTCTCTGTTAAAGTTACATCAGTGATGTTCATTTTAAAAATGAGTAAGTCCAATACTATTTGGAATCTGCATTAGAAAGCAATTATGTTGTGATCCTCAGAGTTATGTCGTGCCGCGGACTCTGACAAAGCCAAAGAGGAATCAATGGAATTAACAGGTTCAGTAGTGCAAATTGCAGACGGGCTTGTCAGTCGGGAACCCCTTAAACTAACTTAGACCAGTGAACTGGGATGCCCAGAGACAGAACCATTGAGCCAGCTTTCTGCAGGAACTGGCCCTGTCTGTGCTGGAAACCTCATAGTCCTCTGTGCATCTTCTGAGGTCAGAGAATGCACCAGGTTTTGCTTACTTTTTTTTCAAGCAGATTTTCCGACAGCACCTATGACCCCTGAGATCACTCCCAAAAGCAAAACACAACTCTTCAAGCTGACTGGTTGCTTTGGTGTCTGTTAAGTACAATTGAAGCTTCCGCCCCCGTCTTCTCTATCTTTCACTGTGATTGCCTGCAAAGTGCACAACTGAACTGCTCCATCATATATTGCAGTCAACAAGGTCTGCAGACTCTCAGGATTGAAGGTGACAAGGATCAAGCCAAAAAGAAGATGCTTTAATATGGTTTGGGTAGTTTGATTTAAATACAGAAACCAAACACTTCCAACATCTTAGATAAATTGTTTTTACATGGCACAGCCTGCAGTTCACATTCTTAATAAACAGATGCTCACAATCAGTTTACTTTTTTCTTTGCACATTTATCAGTTGCCAGCTGTACCTTTTTTTCCCAACTGCAGATTTTGCTGTTGAAAATCCCCCACAGCAGCCCTATAATGCGCAAGGCAGCTGCTGAAGGGCAGTGATATGCTGAATGATAGGCTAGATAAATGCTCTCAAAAGCATCTCCAGGCAGCTCAGCCAGTTAAATTCAGACTCATAAATGAAACCTGACACCTACACGTTTGGATAAATTCTTCGTTTTCATGAAAGTACCATCACATTGAGTTTTCAAGGATGCGAAGAGGCAATGGGCTTTTGTAGCCTATATTCAGCTTGGCCTACCTCTTCATTGAAATACTTCATCTAAATATCCATTGTTAACACCCAATGGAATAAAAGCAAAATGTGCTGCTTATATACTGCCCATAGTGCTTAAAACACTCTCTGGGTAGTTTACAATTTAATTATGGAGGCTGCACATACCCCTCCTCCTTGAGCTTGGTACTCCATTTACCAACCTCAGAAGAATTAAAGGCTGAGTCAATTCTGAGACAGCTACATGAGCCTGTTGGGATCAAACTCAGGTCATGAGAAAAGTCTTGACTGCAGTATTGCAGTTTAACCACTCTGCCACAAGGCTTTTGTAGACCTGTTGAAATGAACATGACAATTACAAGTATCTTATATTCTATTGGTTTCAAGAGATCTGTTTTTGGTGTAACACTGAATTTAGCCCCTTGGTTCTAACATGAGATCCATTTCATGACCTAAGTTTGGATAAATTGACTTAGATTTTAAAAAAGTGAGGCATTTGTTAATATAAAAACATTTTGGTTAATCAGACTGCTGTGGTGAGCATTGTATCATATCTGCTATGATTAGCCCAAATTTATGCTTTCTGGGTGGCCTGCAACTATGATCATCTGAGAATTATCACTCCTCCTCCATTCTGAGGGATGTACCAGTGACTCTCATTTAAGTTTCAGACCTTTTCCAGGTTTCTTCAGTGAACATAATACCAAACTTCATTTCTCTTACTAGTATGGTGGTACCTTAAACCTTTTGAAATATACCTTTGTCTCACATTTTTGGGCAGAAACTCACAGAACTGCATATTTTTTCCCAATGATCAAGGGGTCTCATTGTTTGTGTAACAAATTTCACATATCTATGCCAAGAACAATGGCTTTCATAATTGGGTATGGGACTCTGCCTTCTTGGACCTTGATAGCGGTGAAGTAAAGGAATTAAAATACAGCAGGAAGAATAAAGATACTTTCTTTTAGAGAGGAGTTCCACATTGACAGGAGCACTCTTTAATTTTGATTAGCTCTAGTTTAGTCAATGCAACTAATGCTCCTCAAGCATTTTTGTGTGTGTCTTTCTTTGTTTGTTTGCTCTGATGAAAACAAGTTTCTTTTGGGCCCCAAAATTCAGTGTTTTCTTTAGTGGAAGCTGCAACTTTCTGAAAAAGTTAATGGTATGTTATTTTACTTCTTCAAGATATGTTGTACGTAAGTAATTTCCATATAGATGAGTGATGATATAAATTACATCCAGTATTTCCAAAGAACATACAGATTGTCTATTAAAATTAAATTCCTTGTGAAACAGCTTGCAAGAATCTTTACTGCAAAGAAGCTAAAACAATTATGGATTTAAATTCTTTGAATACAGACATCAAAATTAAGCTCTGAGTTTATTATTAAATGTTTCAAAAGCAGAGCATTTGAATAAACAAAACAAAAGAAAGAGAAACAAAAGAAGCAATTATAAGGATTATTCAAAGAAAGAACACATAACACAGCATCTCAAAATTGTCTATCCCTATCTAATTTAAAGGAAGAATTAATGTCAGTAAACAGTAATAACGGACACTATGGGGTGGGGGAAACTAATCCATCCTATATAAGTCAGTTACTTATGTTTCTATCTGACAAATAAAAACAGCAGAAGTTAAATTGGTTGTGGAATGATACTTTTTGTGATGCATAGCAAGTGCTGTCAGTTGTGATAAAACAAGAGAAGCAAATAAAGAAAAACCTGATTATAAATATTTCGTACCCAATATGTAAGCAGAGCTTAAGAGGAGAATGTATGGCAACTTATTGACTAAGCTCTACAAAATAAATACTGGGAGAAATGAGATCAAAAGATAGCGCCTTACTGCTAAAAACAAATTATTTCTTTCTCTGAAGTTATTATTACTTTTTGAACGGTTGTTGTTCTTTATGCAGCACCAGCAGTGTGCATGACCCTTTCCTAAGCACAAAAAGATGGATCCCTTCTAGTGTAATCTAAAATTCAATACAGGGTAAATAGAGAGATGAAAGGGAAGTGGAGGCAGGAGGAAAAAGGGGAGAAATGTGCAATTAGTTGTTTTTGAAGAAGTCTTGTATGGAAATTTGTGTGGGTTTTTTGTGCATTGTTTTTGTAGTACCTCATGGACACATCTTTTACAGGCAATTCCCTTACAGAATGCATTTGTTATGTGATTTTCACTAATATGCGCAATGGCAATATTCTTTGGAGAAACCAAAGAGCTTGATTGCTAGTTTCAGAGAAGTGCAAATTTTGAAGGAAACGTGTTTAGGTTTGTGTATTGTGAGTACAGTCAACATCTGGGGTTGTTTTAAAAATTCTCTTGGCCCTTAGAGGGTCACCAGCTGACAACCCCCAGCCCTGCTTTTTTTGAAATTCCAAAATTGCAAATTGCACCTCCAGAAGCCTCGGAGAGCACAATTTCACTTCAAACATAATAAACATAATTATGCTCCCTCTGGCCTATTCTAGTCCTTAAAATATCTTTTTGGGGAATGGGAGCTGACTGGCTGGTCACTTCTAGTATCTTTAAAGAGTTATTTTTAGGGCTACAGATGGGCCTGAAATTCCCATGGGGGCATGCTTAAAATCTAAATTGTGCTTTCCTCAGGTTCAAAGCACCAAATCTGGTATGTCTGTGAACCAGATGAATTTGTCCTGATCCCTATATGCAGTTATTTCAGTTGTAGGTACTTAGACTAAGTAACATAATTTTTAAAAGTAAGCCATGGGAAGTAATGAAATGTAGCGAAGGCTTGATAGAAAAAATTATGAGGGACTTTGGAGGAAGGATTTGTAATAAAACAGGCTAAACCATTCAGTTATCCTTAGCAGTTTTGGATGATCTCACGTTGTCCTCTGACACATTCATTTCTGCCTTCAACCCATTCAATAACATTAGTTTTACAGCAACAATTTTTTTAAAAAAATTGCTGTGGATTCAGTGTAATTGAATAGCTATTGTTGTGACCAAAAAAGGATTTCAGGGACGTGATGGCACTGCGGGTTAAACCGCAGAGGTCTCTGTGCTGCAAGGTCGGAAGACCAGCAGTCGTAAGATCAAATCCACGCGATGGTGTGAGCTCCCGTCGCTTGTCCCAGCTCCTGCCAACCTGGCAGTTCGAAAGCATGTAAATGCAAGTAGATAAATAGGTACCACCACGGTGGGAAGGTAAGGGCGTTCCGTGTCTAGTTGCGCTGGCCACGTGACCACAGAAACTGTCTTCGGACAAACGCTGGCTCTACGGATGGAAACAGGGATGAGCACCACCCCCTAGAGTCGGACACGACTGGACTAAATGCCAAGGGAAACCTTTACCTTGCCTTTACTAGTGATATGAACTCATCTGTTTTTAAGAAGGATACTACATATATTTGTTCTTTACTACTGTCAAACCCTGAGCACTATCTTCGGAGAATTATAAATAGAGACCAAATAAAGAGTATTTATGCAAATCTGGGGCACAGCAAAGAGCCCAGAGGCCTCATGGGCAAAGTGGCAGCCCCCATGGATTCTTCATGTTAAATCCAGCATTTGTGGAGTTAAAAATGCTAAAATGAAAAAGCCACAATATGATTACAAGCAGAGGAAAGAGAGATAAACCATAGAAGATGCTGAGATGGCACCAATGGGGAAATTGTGCATGCTGTTGGGGGGGACGACTACTTTTTTGGGGGGAAAAACTACTTGCTGGGCTGATGAATGGCAGAAAAGAAAGGAAGAGGATAAGTTGAAATTCCAGGTAGAGTGAAGTAAGAGGAGACTCCCTTCATCACCCTTTTAAGAAGAAATCAAAGAGGACTATGTCCATTATCCTTTTGAAGTCCCTCACTCATTCCTTACCCCGTTTCTGCCTTAGCAAGCTGCTCAGCTCACTTTTTGAGATCAGGGCTTTCTCCTGATGGGTGAAAACAGAAGGGTAGAAATAAAGCAGAGTGCCAGATCTGCAGAGTGCCTTCATCTTGGCTAGAAGTCCTTCTGTTTTGCAAGCACCCCACCTGCAGTCCCCAACTCTGGTGCCTGGTCCTGTTTGCTCTCTTTGCTATGGTCTGACCTGCCTCTTTGTATTTCCCCATTCACTTAGAATCAACAAAATATCAAAATGGACCCAAAGAAGGATTGTGTTGGAATGTATCCAAAAGGGCACAGGTTGGGTCAGTCACCAAGCCCTGTGCCTCTTATTCAGGCATGGGAAAGATTGGAGGCAGTGTACTCCCCAGTAGCTACTAATATTGAATAATGCATTAGGGCAGAAAAGGACTAACCAACTTCATGTAAATGAGGGAAGTGGCAGTCCTATGCACAATTAACCAAGATTTCTGGTAGGTAACGCTTATCCTGGTTTTTCCAGTAGCGATGTATGGAAGTGAGAGCTGGACTATAAAGAAGGTTGACCGCCGAAGAATTGATGCTTTTGAATTGTGATGCTGGAGGAGGCTCTTGAGAGTCCCCTGGACTGCAAGGAGAACAAACCTATCCATTCTAAAAGAAATCAACCCTGAGTGCTCACTGGAAGGACAGATCCTGAAGCTGAGGCTCCAATACTTTGGCCATCTCATGAGAAGAGAAGACTCCCTGGAAAAGACCCTGATGTTGGGAAAGTGTGAAGGCAAGAGGAGAAGGGGACGTCAGAGGACGAGATGGTTGGACAGTGTCATTGAAGCTACCAACATGGGTTTGACCCAACTCCGGGAGGCAGTGGAAGACAGGAGGGCCTGGCGTGCTCTGGTCCATCGGGTCATGAAGAGTCGGATGCGACTTAACGACTAAACAACAAAAACGCTTATATTGTACTACAATTCATACTTTTGTATATCCTTTCCTAAGTGAAAAAGGAAGTATCTGAGGTCATTGGAAAATGTTTCTAAACTAATTCTGCAGGGACTGCAGGGTGGAAGAAACATTCTTTTACTTAAACCTTTATAGTTCTTAATGCAATATGCTCTTAATTTGCTCTGCTATTGTCCTGTAGGGAGAACTATTGCAGTGAACCAGTTGCTGGATCATCCTGTCACTACAGTAGGAACAAGGATAGACAACAATAGTGTAGCTTCAACTTTATCTCACTGCGAAGAAGGGCAGGGATCCATTAAGGGTTCTCACTACAATTTATGAGTCCTTTTCTAACATCTGGAATGGGTATAACAAGTATCCCTTGGGGGAGAGGCATCTTGACAGCAGAGATGTATGAATCCGTCTAGATTCAATCAGTACCCATTTCACAAGCATTCAATCATGTCTCTTCCATCCAGTTCCTGCTTTTTTAAAAGCACATTTCGTGTTTATTTTCATGTTAACTCTCTCTAGCATATGCATTTTGTATGCATCAGTGTAAAAACTGCACTTTTGTAAGGATCATTCTTTAACTTATGCATCTTTCTATGCATGTTTCTTTAACATTTGCATACGTATGCATTTTGTCAATAGATGTATTTATGTACACAGCATTCACTAATATATGCAATTTTACAAGCAGTTTTTTTTTTCAAAGTTGAGGACTGCTTTGCAAAATTCAGAGAAGTACAGATTCCAGATGATCAGCATATTAGGACTCATCAGTCTAGAGACTGCAAATTAGGTCAGGTCACTTAAAATGCGGACCAAACAAAATTATCCAGCTACTTTAATGGAAGGCGACCTTCCATGATAAGACTAGAAGCAGCAAGGTAGGTACAATAAAACAGCCTCTTCCTTTCAGGGCTGCTGAATAGGGCAGGTGGGCAGATTTCATGCAAATACAATAAGTCAATTAAACAGTTTCAGTTAACAAGCAGGTTTAGATTACACTCACTTATAGGGAAGTTCCATTAAACCCAATTGTGCTTCCTTCTGAGTAGAGATGTACAGGATTTCACTCTAAATAGTTAAGAAAAAGTAAACCCATATAAAAGGTCACTTCTGTTTTATTCTGTTCTATGGATGCAAATAACATCTTGCTTCTGAGGGAGGACAGTTTTAAGTTATCCAATTAAAAATTAAAGGAAGGGAAAAGTCACACATGATCTTTTAGAGCTTGGAAAACTTATATTTTGAACTACAGAGTCTAGACTTCTCCTGCCAGTAGCCCAGTAACCATGCTGAGTAGATTTATCCAGGCATTTCAAGTAATGAGTTATGTTTTGCTCATAAGATTTGTTGCTTCCCCATTTCTCTGTCCCCTTTCTTTCTACCAGTTTCCAAATCCCAGAGGGACACCTTTCTCCGAAAGCTGAGCCTGCTCTATTTCATGCTCCAGCAGTTATGTTTCATATTCATCCGGTTAACTTGGCCTAGCTTTTAGAATGGGTGCAAATTATTTCCCCTTGGTGACTACCATTCCCGGTGTATTTTAAGCAGCACTTAGAAGCATTACGGTACGTCCGGTTGTTTTGTGTTTGTCACTTTTTGCATCCCTTTCCTCTCCTGACTTGCAAGGACATGGGCTGGTGGGTCTAGTCCATTATGGGAGGCTGTCACTGCCCATCAAAGTCATCTAGGCAACACTGCATTTGCTAAAAAGGGGAGAAGCAATCAGCTTTGATTATAGTTTTACCCTGGAATGCAAAAGCCCTTTGTATGCTGTTTTCTAGAGTGCCTTTGCTGCACTTTATTGCTGCGAGATAGTGCAAAGATGTTTCTTTCCATCAAACCTGTTACAAAGTCACATGGACTTCTCTAGATATCAGGTTCACACAACTCTATAGACACATGTGCTCATTTAGTAGCATGTTCCAGGGCAGGGGTAGATGTCAGAGGGCTTGGGGGGCCAACATTTTGCCCCCAGCCCCCCTCTATGGGTACTCTGAGCCCAGAAATAGCTGTTTTCAGCTATTACCACCACCAGCTGTGAATGGACAAATCTAATTCCTAGGATGTAAGTCACATTGATAGGAACACTGAAAGGTGACCTATGCCAAGTGGACCATTGACCCCAACTAGCTCAACATTTTTTGTAATTTTGGTTAAAACTCTCCAGGAAATTCCAGAGATTAAATGCAGGACCTTTGGTTGCGCTCTGCATCTTAGATTCAGATGTTCCCAAGAAAAAGCCAGAGTTTGCAGAGTCAAACTGCCAAGTCTTTTGGATAGCAAGTATGATGATGTCCTCTGCCCCCCACCATTTCTGCACTTAACTACAATCCTCTGACACCCTGAGAGGCAAATGGCTTTCCCTAGCAGTAACACATTTTTCTGAAATGTATTCCTGTTGCAATGCAAAATATTAACAAAGTGCTATTCCCTCAAATGAGCAATCAAGGCCTATTGGATTTAGGGGAAAAAAACCACCTCTTGGTAAAGATGAAAACTGCTAGAACTAGCTTATTGAGAAGGATGAATACAATTGCCAGCATCTTGGGATTCTCCATGGAGATGGCAATGGGGCTGTCATGATAAATGCCTGCACCTCAAAATTTACCATTATGCCACTGCACAGGTGTGAAAAGGAAAGAGCTTTCCAAAAAGGTTAGATTTAAACTGACATCTGCATAATGAGTTTGGCCACTAAAGTACTGTGGTTTGGTTTGATGTCAAAGGTTTGTTTTATTCAAATTACATTTTGATTTTCTGACAGGGCTTTTTTTTCATCTGGCTTTATCCTTTTTTTGGCAGATATATTTGTAGGGCAGACTGTTTCATTTGCTGATGTAGCTTACAAAATCTTCAGCTAAATGGGTATAATATATTGTATGCTAACTAGGATAAAAACCAGAAGAAGATAAAACTCTAAAAATCTAAACACCTGTGACAATGCAATACGTTGCCTAGAGATTTCTAAAAGCCATCAGTCCTGGACTGATGACTTATTAAATTGCTAAATACAACAGTTATACTTATTAACTTATAACTTACTTCCTTTTCAGCTGTTGTGAGCTGCCTTGGATCCTGCATTAGGAGAAAGGCAAGATATAAATGAAGTAGGAAACTAAATTAATTAATTAATTAGTACGAAAAGAGGAAAGTTTGTTTTCAAATTAAGCTTTGATTTTGGAAAAGAATCTTTCTTCAGTCATATAATTTAGTCTAATTATTTGAAAGTCCCATTGAACTTACTGGATTTTCTTTCTGATTAGGCATATATTGGGTCAGATTGTTAGATCTATAAACACTAATCATTGTAACTATCGGAGCAGAATAGTATCCCTCTCAACTTAGAGGGAAATAGGATCCTTGGGTGTAATTTGTGAATGTACAACATAATGTATCTCCCATTATTTAACTACCTGGTTGCATAATGTTTATTGCATTATGTTTGCTGAATAAAGTCTGCATTGTGATTATTAAGACTGAAACTAATGAGACAGAAATGGAATTTATCACAAAATCAAGGAAGCTGATATATTTAGTAATAAGGGATAACATATTTCCCATTGTTTTCAGGGCTGAATTTGAAGGCCAGGGACATGGTTTAACATGGTTAAAAGCAAGGTAGGATATGCAAAGAAACCCTATCAGTAAGCCTTCCTTAGAGGTAGAGGGTTGATGTTTTTTGAACTTTGATGAGTATTTAAGAGCCAAAATGGTGGGATTTCAACTGGGTGAATATATAATATTCACCATATTGAAAAAATAAAATGCTGAAAAATTACTTGGCTTCAAATAGGCATAAAATAAAACCATGCTAGAGGGAATTTGCCACCTTAGTGGAGGAGCCTTGAAGCCAGTTTTGGAAGTGATATTTACTACTATGATTTTATCATAGAAAAGTGTTTTATTTGTGGGAAGGAGTTGGATATCCCCAGTCTTGGCATGCCTTCATTGGCTCTCTGTTATTTTCTTTGCTGCATGTAAGGTGCTTGTTAGAGATGGGCATGAACCATGGTTTGGACCAATTTGGCATGGTGCCTGCACAAGTGTTGCACAGGCACTGCATGCTTCCCTCCCCTGCCTCCTCTGTGTGATCACCCATTCACCACCAGCAATACTCTTGCCTCCCCCACCTCCTCCAGTGGCTGCCCACTCAGACAAGGTGGCAGGGAAAGGAGTCTGCAGTGCTACTGGTGAGTGGATGATTGCACAGATGAGGCAGGGGAGGGAAGTGCAAAGTGCCTGCAGAACACCTGGATGAACACTGCACCAAACCAGGTGAACTGCTGAACCGTGCGTGGTTCATGCCCATCTCCAGTGCTTGTCATAACTTAATGATTTAGGACCTCAATATTTGGCAGAACATCTCACCCACAAAATAACTACCCATCCCACACATTTCTCACAGTTCTTGGTGTTAAGAGTTGTAACACCAAAGATGGCCAAAAAAGCCAACATGAGGAACCTTGTTTTCTCAGTCATGGCCCCTTTTCTCGAATAAGCTTCCTACAGAGGTCCACCAGGCACCACCCTGCTCTGTTTTTAGAAAGCTAATTAAGACCAAAATATATAAAGCTGCCTTCTGCTAGTGTAAATATTGTCCTGAGATGTTCAAACGTGTTTTAATTTTTGTATTTTTAATCATTATTAAAATGATTATTAAAAATCACTACTTTTAAGTTAGTGGCAAGGTTTGCTGTATTGTATTGTATTTTTTATTTATTATATAGTGTTTTATGAATTTATTGTATATTGTGAACCACCCAGAGAGTGGCAACACTAATGGGACAGTATAAACAAACAAACAAACACATATCTTTCAGCCTTGGGGAAATGACAAACCGTGTGCATTTATATAACCCCTTTTCCTCAGAGCTTGTTTCAATCTGTCTTAAAATTGAAGAGGAATTATTCAGTGTTTATCACAATCTTCCCTGTTAGCTGTGAGGCTCTCAGTTGTGATAACAGGAGATATTAATATGATTGGTGAGAAAACGTCACTATCATCAGGTCACAGGGCCTGCACCAATGTATTTCCATTCTCTAAACAGCCTTTGTGTGCCATGTTGAAGCTTTAACTTTCAGGAAATCTGTTCTTATAATGAGCTCCCTTGTGATAAGAATGTCCATACTTTGGCAAAGACAAAAATCCGTTCATGTTCCAAGCTGAAACTGTGCAACAATTTGGCTGACTTGGTAACTTCAAGGTAAATTAGAAAGTCCCAGTAGTGCATATTAAAACAAGACTGATGCCAATGCATCACAATGGGAGCAAAGCTGAAACTCCATTTAGAAATCATTTGGGTCCACACAAAAGGTACTGGCCAATTCTCATATATATTGCTTGATGTGCAGTAGAATTGTAGATAATTAGGAATGGCAGGTGTGTGAAGAAAAGCTGGACATCTGAAAGATGGTGTTTGATACTGCTAGCATTCTGAGTAGATCTGAGTAGGGAAAGAACCCTTCTAAGATACATCTACCTATTGACTTCCACTGCACCCAATGTGCTTATGTATATGTGACATCAGTAACTCAAAACATGGACACAGGAGTTGTCTCTTCTTTGGACCACCTGGGATATTGCCCTACACTTCGATTACAAGGATTGGACTCTGCCTCAATTCCTGGTCAGCTTAAATCTGGTTGATATTTGTAAATACAGTAGCTTTGTCATCATTTCATGACTTGTGGCTGAATCATGTGAAATGCCTAACTGGAAATTGTTGGGTTTGAATGAGAATCAGTGTGAGGAGCCACACGTTTTGCTGCCTGGTTTAAGAAACCATGCAAAGTAATGTGTCAGTAATTTAGTCTGGGATGGCTCCAGCCATTTTGCAACTTGATGGAAAGGATAAGATGAGCTGACTTAATTGACAGTTGAACCCAACTGTAATCCTTGCAGTAGAATAGGGTCCTCAACTACATTGGAGGGTATCAGATCAGTTTGAGGTGCACAGAACAAATGCTGTTGTCCTCCAAGAAGGAGAGGTGAGGAAGATTGCTGGGGAGGGCTTCACTTTTCAACTGGAAGAGGTCAAAATCAGGCTGTCCCTCGTACTCACTATCACAACATCAGGAAAAATCTTGACCAGACCCTGTTTCTGGGAAGATCTAAAATTGTCAGACAGGTCTGACCATGCTTGTGGTTTATTGCTTTAAATTGCTTTGCATTGGCTTAGGAAATTCCTACATGATCCTAAACTTCCTGTTGATGGAACAAAATACCTCCTATAGAAAGTTACCAAAATGAAGACTCAGAATGGAATTTCCCCACCAGTCTCTATCTGAGCAATCATGTAGATAGGATAAATAACAACATTACCTATTGTAGCATATCAAGATTGCCTGTTGCAGGCAATTGGTCACCACCTGGTCAGAGAGACAAATATAACCAGCTAAAGGATATAGAGGTTTCTTGCCTTGTGACAAGAAGGATATACTGTAAAAGGGTATAAAAGTGGAGTCAGAAGCTATGCAACTTTGTATCAGGTAAAATACATGAATGTATTGTATCTGGTACCTTCTGCCAGCAGAATAAACTAGTTTCTTTGGCAAACACTATGTGGTCACTTCTCTTTTTAATCTCAGTTGGGAACAAGCTGAAGGAGTTTTCTTCTTCCAGGAATGTGCTTTGGGCAATTCCTTTCACCACAACAATTAATTCTTCAAAATGTGATATTTGGAAGACTGAGGGAAGGGGGCGGAACAGTGAAGAATGACAAGAGCAGAGTCAAAATATATCAGAAGGCATTTTTTCCTTTCATACTCCCATAGAAATAGAAGGCCACTTAATGCAACTGTTTCCAACATTTTTACCATTTTTAAAATTACTGATTACCCCCACTCCCTGCTCCCAGACACACAATGCCCTGGAAAAAAGCATTGAGGAAGAAGCAAAATGGTGACCAGGCTAACAACACAGTTGTTGTTGTTGTTACCACTTCCAGTGGCATTAGGGGGCAAGACAACAAAGCAGCACTGTAATAATCACTATTCATGATGGGCATCACCTCTGAAAAATTGTTGTAGAATTTCTGCTTCTGCTGCAGACATTCAGTGAACCTATCCTCTCAGTTTCTCCTCCTAGAAACAGAGTGGAGAATTTTGAAAGGGCATTTGTGCACAGCTGTAAGTCAAACTAGGGCATATGAATCCATAGTATATGGTTTGATGTATCAACAGTTCTTTTCAGAAATGAATTGATTGAGCTATTTAATACCATCTACTCATTTGTTTGTCTTTGGATCATTCTTTATGCTTCTGGGCCTATGGCTTTCATTATTGCCTTCCTTTCAAGGAGGTTTCATTTTTACCAGCACTATTGTGTATACACATGAACAGACACACATCAAAAGAAGCCTTGGCAGAGACAAGGCTTTGCAGGTGTGTTGTTCAGACCCAATCACGTGGTAAATGGTTTTGAAAAATCTCCTTTTTTTCACTGACGTGTGTCTTTGGAGTAGAACTGTGCTCAAGGGATGCTTCTGCCAGTGGAAAAGAAGCATGATCCAATCTATCACTTTTATGTCCTGTAAGTCCTCAGAAACAGGTATTTTTGCCATACCATGTACTAGTTGGAGATAATTTATGACATTGATTCATTAAGCATATATTCAAATCTCAAGATGTGTTATTGGCAATTGTCTAGCAGCACTGACTGTTGGTACAGTTTTGCAAGTTTTAGGTAAAAGGTAATGGTTCCCCTTGACAAATGTCCAGTCGTGTCCGACTCTAGGGTGCGGTGCTCATCCCCGTTTCCAAGCTTCAGAGCCAGCGTTTGTCCGTAGATAGTTTCCAGGGTCACGTGGCCAGCGCAACTAGACACAGAATGCCATTACCTCCCCACTGTGGTGGTACCTATTTATCTACTCAGATTTTTACATGCTTTCAAACTGCTAGGTTGGCAGGAGCTGGCACAAGCGACAGGAGCTCACTCTGCTGCGTGGATTTGAACTGCTGATCTTTCGACCTTGCGGCCCAGAGGCTTTGCGGTTTAACTCGCAGCACCACCGCGATGTATAAATTAGAATTCCCAATTTGCACTAATTGAAATAATTGATTAGATTAATTTAACTCTTCAACCAAGAATTAAACACATTGATCTGAATGAAGTCAAGAGACTAGGGACAACCAGTATGATTAAAGGCTGTGACTCAGAACAAGGAAATGATTATGAATGTGACCTGTTTCTATAGCAGCTTTGCATAATTTGGGATGGAAGGTATTTTTATAACTTGGATGGCATATGTTTCTGGCTTTCCACTGCCCTTCCTTTCATGTTCTTTCTCCTCCTTGTTCTGGACTTTACAACAAAATGTGTTCATCTGCTTGGGAACTTAGGCAAATCCATCTGTAGTAAATGGTGGAGTATTTACACTATATAATACTTTGTGTCAGTGGGAGATTGCCCTAAAATTGGTTGAGATGAAGACAGGAGCATTCATACAGTTCAGTTTCCTTTGAATCTGCTGTTGCTTCTGGGTTGTTGCCAGGGTGGGATTGGCCAAATTAAATTGCTTTATTTGTTTTAAATATTTTCCCCCTCCTGTTCTTTCAGATTCTGATATGTTGATTGTCATCAGTGAAAAAAGTTCAGTGCTTGGAAGGAGAGGACATGAAAGGTTTTGGCTAGATGAGTGCATTTGTTTTATGTACGTATGTTGTATTCACAGTATATCTCTTGTTGAATACATGGCTTGATCCATTTCAAATACCTGTGGTGCTTAAGAGTAAATTATAATAAATATAGGTAATGTTAAAACCAGCTAAGAGTTCAGTCTTATAAACACATCTGTGAATAAACCCACTAAAATCAATTGGACTTACTTCCCTTTTGTTGTGTATAAGACTACATTGCAAAACAACTTTGAAAGACAAATCACAACCTCTTTTAATTGTTCCCTTTCACTTTCATTATTATATATAGTTTAATTTGTTTGGTTGTTGCAATCTATTTTTTAATCTCAGAAAGCCACCTTGAGCCTTATCTAGAGGGAAGGCTGGATTTAGACTCAGTTATAAACAAACAGGGAAACACTGCCAACATGTGAAAATATTAGCTGTGATATAGATAAAGTGTTCTTGACATAAAGCACCTACTCTCTTAACTTGCAGAGATAGCTTGTAGAAGAACCTTGTGCATAGAAAACATCAGATCACAGCTACAAAAATGTATTTGGCATGGACTCCCTTGTTTCATTCAATGTAGCTAATTCTCCCAGTTAAAACTCTCTGTTTTGCAAAAACATGTACAAAGGCTTATGCAGATATTGTCACTGGTGCATAATTTTAGAGCATCGTTTGTTGATTTCACACCATGATTTAGGCTTTGGTTGCCCTGGCAAGCTGAATTAGAGAGAGTAGACTTTGGTGCAACTTGATTTGCAGTCTATTTTACACCTCTGCTTAGACTGGATGATCACATGGAGACTGCAGATTGTTTCAGTGCCAGTATCCACACTGTTCCCTCAGTCTGATCTGGTTTGATCCACTCAAAACTCCATAGCCCCCCTTCTTTTGATCCCGCTCGCTGCTGATTCCCAGCTTTTCTTTTAGGTTCCATTGTAAAGCTGGAGGGCTCTTTAAAGTGTTGCACATTGTTAAGGAAAAGGGACAGTTTTCCAAAGTTCTCCATAATGTACAAACATAGACACACACACTGTGGAAACACAGTACTATGTTGTAGTTTGTTACAGTTGTTTCTAGTTCTTATCAATTTTTATATTTTTTGTCTGTGCAAAGGTGATCTGGTGTTAAACTAGTATATCAATGTACTGATAAGGTGATCTAGTGTTAAACTCAGTAGGTTTTTTTTTTAAAAAAATCATTTTAAAAATTAGGGAGAAAGATCATTGGGGACGGGGGATGTTCCTGCTGTCCAAAATATCATACCCAGCTTAGCATATTATCAGAACACCCCTCACAGTCATGCCCTCTGCCCTTTTGGAGAATGAAACAACTGATCACATGGGGGGGGGAAGTCCTTTTGAATCATTCTGGCTTAAAAAAAAGTAGAGATGCCCAGAGGCAGAAGGAAAAACTCTGTGTCAGGAGCAAAAAGGGCTGGATTGATTCAAATGGGCCTTTACGTCCTGTGATCAATAAAAACAAAATAAAATAAAACACACGCACAGACAAATTTACACCAGCAGCTAATCCTGCTGTATTTGATTATGTAGCTGCAGACTTAGAAAGTCCCAGAAGGGGTGATGGCCCATCAGAGTTCTTTTCACTGTCTGCCAATGAACGTTTTACATATTTGTTACCAATATTATACAAAGGAATTCCATCAGTATTTTTTAAAGACTGGAGTGCAAATAATTGCCCAGTGAGCTTCATAACTCTGAAGAAGGCTTTATTCATTTATTAATATATTTATTTATTTGTTTATTTTATAGAGAAGGGACAGTTAAGTGCTCAGATGGTATTATCTTTGACTAGCTTTGAAACTGTTCTTTTATTTGTCATTTGCTGGTGTGCTGAAGTGTTTATTTCATATTTTGTATTCAAGGAAAAAAACACCTCTTACAACATGGTGTAAAGGGTGGCGTGTCTCTTATTAAAAGAAAAAAAGTATGAAAGCCTGCCTCCTGAAAAATAGCCAAAGAGGCAAATTCATATCTTCCAAGTATCTGTGGCAGGAAAGAGGAAGCTCAGCCCCTACTAGAATTTATTTATTTATTTAATTTATATCCCGCCCACCTAGACCAAAGTCAACTCTCGGAGGCTAACAACACTCAAGAATAATAAAATAAAATAAAACAACATCATTAATACAATTGAAGATAGCAAATAAATTAGGTTTTGACAGGAGGGAAGGCCTGCCTAAAGAGCCAGGTCTTGAGTTGGCTCTTAAAAACACCCAGCGAGGGAGCCAGACGAATTTCTGGGGGGAGATTGTTCCAAAGGTGAGGGGCCACTGCCCAGAAGGCTTGCTTTCTTGTTCTTTCTCTTTGGGCTTCCCTCGGCGTTAGGCCCCTCAGCCGCCCATCTTGATTAAAGCGAGTGATTCGGGTAGATCTAGGTGGGAGGAGGCGTTCCGCCAGATATTGAGGTCCTCAACTGTTTAGGGCTTTATATGTCATCATTAGTACTTTGAAATCAATGCGGAAACGAACTGGCAGCCAATGCAGGGCAGCCAGAGTAGGGGAGCTATGTTGATGTTTTCTCACCCCAGTAAGAAGTCTGGCCACTGCGTTCTGCACCATTTGAAGCTTCCGCATCAATCTCAAAGGTAGCCCCACTTAGAGCGCATTACAGTAGTCTAATCTTGAGACTACAAGCGCATGAACCAGAGTGGTGAGGGCCCCCACATCAAGATAGGAATGCAGCTGGGCAATCCGCCGAAGATGGAAATAGGCGGTACGGACCACTGACGCTACCTGGGTCTCCATGGTAAGCGCCGGGTCAAGATGGGCCCCCAGACAGCTAACCGAATTCTTTGTGGTGAGAGCCACCCCCCCCAAAAAGAGAGGGAGTTCCCCAAACCACTGACATCGGAGCCACCCACCCTCAGGACCTCCGTCTTGTCCGGGTTCAGCCTCAGACCATTCACCTGCATCCATTTCAATATGGCCTCCAGACAGCGCTGAAGGGACGAAACGGCATTCACTGTTGTTGGAGAAAAGGAGATGTAGAGCTGTGTGTCATCACCTTACTGATGACACAAAGCCCCACACCCCCTGATGACCTGACCCAGCGGCCTCATGTACATATTAAACAGCATTGGGGAGATAATTGAGCCCTGTGGAACCCCACAATTAAGATTCCACGGAGCCGATACATTCACCCCAAGCTGTACTCTCTGGGGACGGTCCTCCAAGAAGGATCAGAGCCAGGCTAGCGCCAGACCACTGATTCCCAGCTCGGAGAGCCTCCCCAGGAGGATACCGTGGTTGACGGTATTGAAGGCAGCTGAGGTATCGAGAAGGACCAACAAAGACATTTTGCCCCTGTTGGCCTCCCTCAGCAGGTCATCAAACAGGGTGACCAATGCTGTTTCTGTACCGTGGAGTGGCCTGAAGCCCGACCGAAATGGATCCAGGGCATTAGTTTCATCCAAAAGGGCCTGGAGCTGGTCAGCCACCACCCTCTCTACCACTTTGCTGAGGAAAGAAACATTGGCGACGGGCCTATAATTGCCAATGTCATCCGCCGCCATACTTGGTTTCTTCCTAATGGGCCTAATGAGTGTCCCATTAATTATTGCAGTGGCCCATTTGGTTGTTATAGGCCTGGCTGCTTTGATTAGTCAGGCCAGGCAAGGGTCAAGGGAGGAGGTGGTGGCATGACAGCAGTCAAGCGCTTTGTCCACCATATCTGGCGTCACAGGCTCGGGCAAGGCGGAGCACTGGATGTCTCTGTTCGATCTACTGTGTTCAAAAAAGGAGAGAGCTCCTGGTGGAAGGCCTCCACTTTAGATTTAAAAAATGCTGCAAATTGGTCAGGTGAAATACTAGTAGGAGGCCTATCACTTAGACCAATTCCAGATAGATCACAGACTATACAGAAAAGTTCCACCTGCTGATTTGAAGGTTTGCTTATTTGAAGGTTTGCTTACAGTGAAGTAAGCTCGACTGGCAGCCCTCACCCTGGTAAGGTAAGGGTTAGTCGCGATCCTGACAGCTTTTCGATTATAATCCATCAGGTTTCATCTCCACTTGCACTCTAGCCTTCTCCTACTTTGCTTCATAGCTCACAGCTGTTGGTTAAACCAGGGCGCTGGCTGAGCTCTGCAATGGAGAGGGCATTTAGGAGCGTTTGTGTCAACAGCTCTGGTAGCGGCGGAAACCCAGCCATCAACCAGAACCTGGACAGGAGCGCCAGTCAGATCAGCCGGAATCCCTCTCATGGAGTCCTGGAATCCTATAGGATCCTGTAACCTTTGAGGGTGGACCATTAAAATAGGTCCTTGCTCCCTGTGGGGAGGGAGAGCCACTGAGAGGTTGCATTTAATTAGGCGGTGATCCGACCATGACAAGGGGATTGACACAAGGTCAGTCACCATTAGACCACACTCACTTCGCTCGGGGGAAAACACCAGGTCTAACGTGTGACTGCCCATGTGGTGGGGCCGTTGACATGTTGGGACATGTCCAAGGAAGCCATGGTTTCCAAGAACTCAAGAGCCAGACTGGAAACCTCCGCCTCCACATGGATGTTGAAATCACAAAAGACCAAAAGCCTTGGAGATTCCAACAGTGCCGCAGAGATGAAGTCTGCCAGCTCCGGTAAGGAAATGGCTGGGTCATGGGGAGCGCGGTAACCCAGCAAGATCCCAATACCATCCCTGGCCCCAATTGACATGTGTAGGGCCTCAAGACCTGGTGTCACCACCGCGGAGCGCCTAACAACCTCTGGAGTGTTTTTATAGACAATGGCTACTTCCCCCCGCCCCTCCAGTCTACTCTGGTGTTGGACTGCATAACCTGGAGGGCAGGCAACGGTCAAGGGAACATCCCCTTCCCCACCCATACAAGTCTCAGTTATGCATGCCAGGTCTGCATCCTCCTCCAGGATAAGGTCTTGGATAATCTGGGATTTGTTGGATACAGACCTGGCGTTCAGCAACATCAGATTTAGAGTGGAGGGAAGGCTGGTCTGACTACCTCGAGTCTGACGGTTGGTCACAGTGCCAGAACAGTGAACAGCCTTCAAACATCTGTTCACCGTTCTTCTGCAACAAGTAGGAACTGTGCCAATGCCATATCTCCCTCTACCCATAATCACTCTGATGTTCAGAGGACCCCCCCCTGGGGGGGGCAGGCCCTTCACTCCAAGTCAACCAAAAAGAAGGGAAAAAAGGAAAAGACCAGAAAGATTACAAATTAATAAAACAATGCACCAAACGAAGTGCCAAATCTTAGCTGTCCAGACACCAACCAACCAACCAGCCATGTTTCTCAGGGGCCAGCACAACGCCAACATCCTCATGAGGCCAAGCCAAGGGTCCTCACCGAAGCCACCCTGCCAGTTGACAAAGCAGCATTCCCACAGTGGAAGGCTTCCTCCGCAGCAGGCGCCCGTCCTCAGCTCCCCTGAGCACAGGAATGCTGGTCTGGTAGGGCCCTGAAAGCAACTCCGGCTTATAAGCCTCTTCTCCCCCTGAGCCAGGTGGCTGATGTTGGGGAGGGGGTGGGGCAGCCAGGTGTGGCAAGGGCCCAGTCCTGCAGGCAGAGGAAGAGAGAGCCAGGCTCCCTTGGAAGAGCTGGCAGCCGGCAGCAGCCCAGCCACAGTCCCACTGTCTCTCACACAGTGCCAGTGGACGGCAGATGTTATTCAGCTCCCCCAAGTGCAGGAATGCTGGTCCGGTAGAAACCCTATTGGATAAGGGGTACATGTTCGGGGGGGGGATTTCCCCTCTACCCCTTTTTTTTGGCAGGACAGTTTTCCCATTTCCTTACTCAAGTGACTAGAAAAGTTGCTCGGTTCATTGGAATGGTGATGTGAGAGGCAAATAGGACATTAGTACTGAACACTAACAAAGATAGTATTAGACAAAAATGGTGATGTGTGTACATATGGGGGGAGAAGGGATGATAAACACTGTAAGGTTCTAGTGGCCATGCACTGACCATATATACTGAAATGGCTTCTGACCACTGTGTGAGAGTGTGTGCGTGTGTGCGCACATGTGCTTGCGATGAACTGAACTGAAATTCTGAGGGGAAAAACAAAGCCTCTTTTTATATTGTTAATAAAAAAATACATTTTAATGGAAGCGTGCCAGGAGAAAAGTTATTATGAGTTACGCTATGAAGGATATTTATTGCCAACTGAGGAACATTTCACATGGAAACTGAACTGTAAAATGGAATGACTTCATTTCACTAAAGGATTTGGTGACAAGTTTAGTGACTTGCCATAAATAGTGTGCTGGGACTAAGTAAACTGAGTTTAACGATTAGCTTTACAAGGCTATTTGTTTCTAAATCTACCTGGCCCATCCCCTCAGTTCATATAATGTGAGCACTGAAGGGTTGTGATCATTTTATATAACTTCCTTAATTCTTCTAGAGCAGTGGTGGGCAACTTCTGGCTATCAAGACGTTGCTGCACTACAACTCCCACCATCCCCAGCCTAATTAGCTAATAATAATCTTAGAACTGCAGAGCTGGAAGGGACCCATGGAACATCAAGTCCAACCCCTGTCAAGGAGGCACAGTGGGGAATTGAACTCCCAACCTCTGGTTCCACAGCCAGATATCTAAACCACTGAGCTATCAAGCCATTCTAATGGTGAAGAGTGATGTGAGCTACAGTTCAACAATATCTGGATCCCACATATTGTCACTGGAGAAGGGCAAGGGAGAGCCACTCTGTCCTTCTTCCCAATCATTCCAATCAATAGACATGATGCGTTCTCTGTATTTTAACTCAGAACAATCCTGATTGGCTTGGGGTCACTGTGCTTCCTTGTGAGCCAGGAATTTGATGCCTGGACCTCCTGTTTTGGGTATTCAGGCCATGGAGGAAACTGCCTGGTGCTGCCTGATGTTACCTTGGAAGGTGGTGAGTGCTTAACACTGTTAAGAGAACGTTAGGCAATCATTTGTCAGATATCCTTTCCTGCATTCATCATAGGGGTTGGACTTGATGGCCTTATAGGCCATTATTCTTCAGGCTAACAGGCTGAAGCTGAACTTGAATGTGATGGAGATCCTCCTTCTGGGAGCCCTCTGGACAGGTTAGGAGATTGTGTCCCCAAGTTGGATAGTGTACTCTTCTCTCTTGGGGACCAGGTTTGTAACCTGGGTGTATTCCTGGACTCAGTCCTCTCATGGGGCTCCCATGACCAGATCAGCTTTTAACCAACTAAGCCTGATTGCCCAGTTATGACCCTACCTAGACACGGGTGGGATGGGGCCCCCTGAGGATTTTGGAACAGAGACTAGTGATCTCAAAGATTGAATACTGTAATGCAGTCTACGTGGGCCTTCCCTTGAGGCTGACTCAGAAATTGCAGCATGTGCAGCATGTGGCTGCTAGGCTAGTGTTGAGTGTAAACAAGTTTGATCATATCTTCTCAGTCCTGGCTCACCTGCACTGGTTTTCTGGACTGTTCTGGATCAGTTCAAGGCTTTGGTTCTTATCTATAAAGCCTACTTGTCAGAGGGCCTTTTCCTAAGAACATCAGTCCATGCCACCTGATCCACGCAGGCAATGCTCCTACAGGTTGCCACTCCGTGAGCAAGATATCCACAAGAAATTGGGCCTTTTTGGTTGTGGCACCCTCCCTATGGAACAGGACCCCTCCCTCTCTGCCTTTAAGTGGTTGTTAAAAACTAGACTGTTTGAAAAATCCTTTACGGGCATCTTCCTTTAAATGCTTTCCTAGATTGTTGCCGCCTTTTTGCCACGGTTGGGGTTTGTTTAGTTCTACGTCTAATTGCATTGTTTTCTCTTGATTTCTTGATTATTTGGTTTTTATTTGGTGATTTGATATCTTTTATTTGTCAAATTACATTACATTCATTGTTTCCTTTGATGTAAAGCACTCAAGAGTAGTGCCCAGCACTAACTGGGTGGTATACCAGTTTATTAAACAAACAAACAAACAAACAAACAAACAATTGATTCTGTGATTCTCCAAATCTGCGATTTTCTGAATCAGATCTTTGACCCCTCAAGCACACTAATGTCTTTTGTGACTGGCAACATACCACATAGCCAAAAACAAAAAGGGAAATATGGTGGTACCTTTCAGCATAGCACTGAAGTTTGGGGCAATTGTTTTTTCTACTTTACTGTTAAATGCTAGGGACTGAGCTGGGAACTTTTGTGTACAAGGCATGTGCTTTGCTTGCTACTAACCTATAGCTGCAGCCCTATGATTCTTCAAGGGGTGGATCTTCCTTTCCACTCACAAATATGTCTGTAATATTGCCCTACCCATAAGAAACAGTAGCCCTGGTCTGGCAAAATTGAAATAGATTTCTTGTCTGCAGCTAATGGAGGAAAGTTAGGGAAGGCTGGGGGAAGATTCTGTTTGCTGTCTGGGTGTTTGAAAAGAGATGTTGTGTTTTACGTCTTTGATGGAGTGGGACTCCAAGGTGCATTTTGCAGCTGCGTCAAGAGCTGAGGAATTGCAGCTTGAATTTTCAGGGAAGCAGATAAGTACTGATTGAGTGTCTGGGGGGAAAAAAAAGCAAGTTGGTGGGTGGGTGAAAACAGGTTCAGACTTACCAACAAGTCCTTGATTTAGATGGAAACATCAACCTTGCAGCAGTAAATATCCAAGACGAGGGCACAATAAGGTAAATACTGCTGGAGATTAAAAGGTTTAATGCATTGTATCACAAGCAGTAACTAGAAAGGACAAGGACCTTGATTTTGCTATCATTAGCATTTAAAACCCCTTCCAGAATGTGCTTTGCTGTTATCTGCTGGAAACACCTGTTTTGACCTTTCCTGATGAGTAATCTTTTTCTCAGTGAAGAAACTGGCTCCAAATTGTGAAGCACAGCAATGCCAAGAGAAGATGGCCTTCTATAAGTAAATGTTATACAGGATCATATTCACAGATTATGACTTTTTTTGGGGGAGGGATCCCCACACTTTCATCTAACCAAGGTTTTCATAAGTTCTCCACTACTGTTACCAAAAACTAGTGCTGAAATGAATGCATCCATCTTATGTTTCAGCTGAGCAGCAGAAGCCCATCTAGCAGCACACTGGCTTATCATGTCCATATATGTAAATACATTAGGACCCACCTATCCATGGGATCAGTACCCACTACAGTGGTGCCTCGCTAGACGATGTTAATCCATTCCACGAGGATCGCTGTCTAGCGAAAACATCGTCTAGCGAAGCACGTTTTCCCATTGGAATGCATTGAAATCGCTTCAATGCGTTCCAAGGGAAAAGGCACTCGTCTAGCGAAAATTTCCCATAGGGAAACCTCGTCTAGCGAGTGCGGGTCCCCATAGGAATGCACTGACAGCTGCACTGACAGCTTTTGACCACTAGTCGGCGCACTCCTATGGGGAAACCTCATCGTCTAGCGAAATTCCCCATAGGGAAACATCGTTTTGCGAAGCGCAGTAGCGCTTGCAAAAAGGCATCGTCTAGCGATTTCCTCGTCCTGCGAGGCAATCGTCTAGCGAGGCACCACTGTAATTCATTTATTTGCTGCCTGAGAATACTAAATAAAACTCCCCAGAAATATGTATTTATATGTATTTCCCAGAACTGGTCACTAGAGGGAGCCAGAGACAATGCAGTGTATAGCATTCAATACTTCTGCATTTTTCAGCATTCATGGGGAAGTGGGGCTTGGAACCAATCCTCAGTAGATACCATGGTCCTACTGTAAACTGATTGTAGCTGTTGATCTAATACTGGAATCAGATGATATCTTGCCTCTGAGTATCAGTCCATATGCCAGACTAATTTATTTGTCTTCCTAGCCTGGGGTTGACAAATGGCAGCCCTTGGGCTGTACAGGGGCCCCCACCCTTGTTTTTATAGACCCAAACCTCCCTTTTTTCCTTCTAGGGGAAAAAAGTGAATGGATGCTCCAGGATGAGCCATTCATATTTTAAGTAAGCTGCAGGCTGTACCTCCACACCCATTTTTTTTTTTAAAAATAGAAGTAGACTTTGACCCACTCCCCCGCTAGAGCATCTTGGGGCAAATTTTGTCCAAAATTGCCCCTTTCATCTAGGTTAGGTTAGTGCTGTGTCTTCTTTCTGGCAAGAATTCTCTAGGGCAGTAGGCAACCTGTTACTCTCCAAAAGGTTTGGACTGTCATTGATGTTAATTGCTTTGTTTATTGTCCTTGCAGTGTTTTTGTTGCTACCACCATTTTTGTCTAAACTGGAAAGGTGACACCTAAATGTAAGAAAATCAATCAATCAATCAATCAATCAATCAATCAATCAATCAATCAATCAATCCTCTGTTTCAGGATCAAGATGTTAGCAATAACTCCCCAAATAGGAACAGAACCAAAAAAGTTACCATTATCCTACAGATGATATCGACCAACATCCAAGCTGAAAGACAAACAGACTCAGAATGAATGTGAGCACTTTCATTTAATACTGCTGAACGTAGCAAAGGGTCACTTTCAGACTATTGTTCTTGTTAAAGATTTAATAAAGGCAGGCAGGAGATTTTGCTATATTTTATAAACAAATGACCACTATCAGAAAATACTTCTTAATCTGTTTTGAGTTGCATACATAGATGTTTCCCTTTTCTGATCTGCGAGTTGAAACTGGACGCCATCTTTTTGTACCATGGGACATGGCTTTGCTGAAGAAGAATGGGCAAATGGAACAGAATTCTAGAATGTTTAATTTCTATGTGATATTAATGCAATTAGCAATCCATTACACTACTTAATTGAAATGCTTTAAACCCTAACAAGGTGACAAGGAGTGCTTAATTTGAAAGGCAGGGGAAGGGTGAAACTACTAAGAACTTTGCTATAGCAATCAATTTTATGTGAAGACACAGAATACGGTGGTGAGTGATGGCATTATAAAACCCTGAAATAGATAAATAACCAGGGAAGCAATGGATAAATCATTCATTTCAGTCCACAAAACAAGCTCACTAAAGCAGTTTTGATCCTTTTTATGTTAGCCAATAAACAGCAACAAATAAAAATTAATGTGTCCAATTTCACATGTCTAGGAAAACCAAATACTTTTTTTTTTTGAGGAAAAATGGCATGTTTGTTTTAGGAAATATTGGTGAAAACAAGGGGCATGTTCAGGAATTGTACCCCTAAATAAATGCATGGAGACGACATGACACTGGCCCCACATCCAATATTGTTGGCTCTAACCTTGTCATATTGAATGGCACCATAAGATGGTGGGTTTCGCTCTTGCTTGCTTCAGTATGGATAGGGTTAGCCACACCATTGGGAGTCCTCCTTTATTGGTGTTCCTCATTGTCAGTGGCTTCTATTTACACTGAAGCAAATAAGAGTAGAAACCAGAACTTTGAAACTGTAGCTCCCAAATTCCTGCAGGGAGCACAGCAAGCAGGAGTAGGGATTTGGAAATCATGCCCTGAAAAGTAACTGTGCCAACTTCAGTTTTCTGACTTTCTCTAGTTCTCATAGCATAGCTGAGGGGTTCTGAGAGTTGCAGTGTAAACAGGTAAGTTTTCCAAGCTCTGGTAGAAGCAACACTCAGGCCTCCCTGTGAAAATGGGAAAGTTAGGGACTGAAGGAGCAAGACTTTCTCAGTGATTTTGGGGTTAGCCTAATATGCACTGCCCCCTTCACGGATTGCTGCCTTGTCGTGGCGAAGGGGCTTGAGTAATTCAGAGAAGCTATGGGCTATGCCGTGCAGGGACACCCAAGACGGACAGGTCACAGTGGAGAGTTCTGACCAAATGCGATCCAACCTGGAGCAGGCACTGGCAAGCCACTCCAGTATCTTTGCCAAGAAAACTCCATGGACATAAACAAAAGGCTAAAAGATATGATGCTGGAAGATGGGCCCCTCAGGTTGGAAGGTGTCCAACATGCTACTGAGGAAAGCAGAGGACAAGTACAAGTAGCTCCAGAGCTAATGAAGTGGTTGGGCCAAAGCCGAAAGGACGCTCAGCTGCGGATGCACGTGGAAGTGAAAGGAAAGTCCGATGCTGCAAAGAAAAATACTGCATAGGAACCTGGAATGTAAGATCTACGAACCTTGGTAAGCTGGATGTGGTCAAACAGGAGATGGCAAGAATAAACATTGACATCCTGGGCGTCAGTGAACTAAAATGGACGGGAATGGGCGAATTCAATTCAGACAATTACCATATCTACTATTGTGGGCAAGAATCCCGTAGAAGAAATGGAGTAACCCTCATAGTCAACAAAAGAGTGGGAAAAGCTGTACTGGGATATAATCTCAAAAATGATAGAATGATTTCAATACGAATCCAAGGCAGAACTTTCAACATCACAGTAATCCAAGTTTATGCACCAACCACCGATGCTGAAGAGGCTGAAATTGACCAATTCTATGAAGACTTACAACACCTTCTAGAACTCACACCAAAGAAAGATGTTCTTCTCATTATAGGGGATTGGAATGCTAAAGTAGAGAGTCAAGAGATAAAAGGAACAACAGGTAAGTTTGGCCTTGGAGCAGGGCAAAGGCTAATAGAGTTTTGTCAAGAGAACAAGCTGGTCATCACAAACACTCTTTTCCAACAACACAAGAGGCGACTCTACACATGGACATCACCAGATGGGCAATACCGAAATCAGATTGATTATATTCTCTGCAGCCAAAGATGGAGAAGCTCTATACAGTCAGCAAAAACAAGACCTGGAGCGGATTGTGGCTCTGATCATCAGCTTCCTATAGCAAAATTCAAGCTTAAACTGAAGAAAGTAGGAAAAACCACGGGGCTAGTCAGGTATAATCGAAACCAAATCCCTTATGAATACACAGTGGAAGTGAAGAACAGATTTAAGGAACTCGATTTGGTGGACAGAGTGCCTGAAGAACTATGGATGGATGCTCGTAACATTGTACAGGAAGCAGCAACAAAAACCATCCCAAAGAAAAGGCAATGCAAGAAAGCAAAGTGGCTGTCCAACGAGGCCTTACAAATAGCAGAGAAGAGAAGGGAAACAAAATGCAAGGGAGATAGGGAAAACTGAATGCTGACTTCCAAAGAATAGCAAGGAGAGACAAGAGGGCCTTCTTAAATGAACAGTGCAAAGATATAGAGGAAAATAATAGAAAGGGAAAAACCAGAGATCTGTTCAAGAAAATTGGAGCTATTAAAGGAAGATGGACATGATAAAGGACAAAAATGGTAGGGCCCTAACAGAAGCAGAAGACATCAAGAAGAGGTGGCAGGAATACACAGAGGAATTATACCAGGAAGATCTGGATGTCCCGGACAACCCAGATAGTGTGGTTGCTGACCTTGAGCCAGACATCCTGGAGAGCGAAGTCAAGTGGGCCTTAAAAAGTATGGCTAACAACAAGGCCAGTAGAGGTGATGGCATATCAGTTGAACTATTTAAAATCTTAAAAGATGATGCTGTTAAGGTGCTACACTCAAAATGCCAGCAAGTTTGGAAAACTCAGCAGTGGCCAGAGGATTGGAAAAGATCAGTCTACATCCCAATCCCAAAGAAGGGCAGTGCCAAAAAATGCTCCAACTACCGTACAATTGCATTCATTTCACACGCTAGCAAGGTGATGCTCAAAATCCTACAAGGTAGGCTTCAGCAGTATGTGGACCGAGAACTCCCAGAAGTACAAGCTGGATTTCGAAGGGGCAGAGGAACTCGAGACCAAATTGCTAACATGCGCTGGATTATGGAGAAAGCCAGAGAGTTCCAGAAAAACATCTACTTCTGCTTCATTGACTACGCAAAAGCCTTTGACTGTGTGGACCACAACAAACTATGGCAAGTTCTTAAAGAAATGGGAGTGCCTGACCACAAGCTGAGGCTCCTGAGAAATCTATATGTGGGACAGGAAGCAACAGTTAGAACTGGACATGGAACGACTGATTGGTTCAAACTTGGGAAGGAGTACGACAAGGCTGTATATTGTCTCCCTGCTTATTTAACGTATATGCAGAATACATCATGCGAAAGGCAGAACTGGAGGAATCCCAAGCCGGAATTAAGATTGCTGGAAGAAATCTCAACAACCTCAGATATGCAGATGATACCACTCTGATGGCAGAAAGTGAGGAGGAATTAAAGAACCTCTTAATGAGGGTGAAAGAGGAGAGCGCAAAAAATGGTCTGAAGCTCAACATCAAAAAAACTAAGATCATGGCCACTGGCCCCATCACCTCCTGGCAAATAGAAGGGGAAGATATGGAGGCAGTGACAGATTTTACCTTCTTGGGCTCCATAATCACTGCAGATGGTGACAGCAGCCACAAAATTAAAAGACACCTGCTTCTGGGAGGAAAGCGATGACAAACCTAGATAGCATCTTAAAAAGCAGAGACATCACCTTGCCAACAAAGGTTCGCATAGTCAAAGCTATGGCTTTTCCAGTAGTGATGTATGGAAGTGAGAGCTGGACCATAAAGAAGGCTGACCGCCGAAGAATTGATGCTTTTGAATTGTGGTGCTGGAGGAGACTCTTGAGAGTCCCCTGGACTGCAAAGAGAACAAACCTATCCATTTTGAAGGAAATCAACCCGGAGTGCTCACTGGAAGGACAGATCCTGAAGTTGAGGCTCCAATACTTTGGCCATCTCATGAGAAGAGAAGACTCCCTGGAAAAGACCCTGATGTTGGGAAAGTGTGAGGGCAAGAGGAGAAGGGGACAACAGAAGTCGAGATGGATGGACAGTGTCATTGAAGCTACCAACATGAATTTGACTAAACTCCGGGAGGCAGTGGAAGACAGGAGGGCCTGGCGTGCTCTGGTCCATGGGGTCACGAAGAGTCGGACACGACTTAACGACTAAACAACAACAAATATGCACAGCACAGCGCCCCATATATACACATAAATACTAGAGATGTGCATTGCCTTCCAAGAACTAGACCAAATCAGAGGTATCTGAGCTGTTCCAGAGCAGTTCTTTATAGGGAAGAACTAGCAGCAGCTCTTTACTGTTGCGACAGAGTAACATTACAATTGATTCTTTGTATCCGATTTAGCAATTTTGGGATTAAATGGATGATCAGTGATTTGAATTGAGGAATGGGAAATATGAAGTAATATGGCTCAAGGGTTCAGGCCAGATTGGCCATGATCTGTATGACATTTGTTCAAGAACAGAGTACTAAGGCATCCTCTGCTCATCCATACTATGTAATACCTGTAGAAGCTTTGCACAGTGTAAGATCTCATTCTGACCCTCCTTTCCAAATAAGCAGACAGAATGACTGTGACTGTGTCTTGTCTGTTCCACTATAATTTAATAAGTAACAGCCCAATCCCAAGCAGGTAGACTTAGAAACAAGCCCCATTTATTTCAGTGTGGGTTATTATGTACTGTACTAAGAATGTATATAATTTCAGTGTCAATCAGGATAGATTTTAAGCAAGGACAAACCCTGAGTTTTGGTACAATGCAGGGCAAACCACAAATTTATTTCAGACCATAAATGTTGATTTTATAGCTACTAAAGTTCTGTTGCTGATGGTCTGGCTAGAGTAGATGCACTCAGAAATAGTAGTGTAAAATGAGATGCAGTCAGGTGCCTCAGAGTGTATCTATACTACATAGTTACATGTAGCACTTGGATAACACTTTTAAGCTGCCATGGCTTCATGCTGAGGTTTTTTTTTTTTTGTTTTGCTGCAGAGGTCTAGCACACTCCCTTGTACTACAGTAGAGAAATCAATTGAGTCCCTCTACAGGGAGAAAAGTGGGGTAGAAATTACATATGTATTTAAGTGAGTGAATAAGTAAGTAAATAAAATGCCATCAATCCTTAAGAATGGAGCCCTAAAAGTTAGATTGACAGCAGACTTCTATAATCTCACAGAACAACAAATCCACTTCACTTTGCCATGCAGGTCTGTGAAATGGCAGGTGCAGCAGCTGTGAGGCACTATGCTTACCATATGGTGACTAGAGTCTAGAACAGTGGTTCCCAACCTTGGATCCCCACATGTTTTTGGACTAAAACTCCCAGAAGCCTTCATCATTAGCTGTGCTGGCCAGTGTCCCTAGCACCTCAGTGGTTGGAATATCCAAGGTCCATCTTGGACTTTCTTGGGGTATGTGTGTGTCAGCCATCACTCATCTTCTCCCTTATTACCAGCCCCTCAGTCTTACCGTGCTATGCATACTTTTGATTTCCACTTTCTTCCGTTCAAATTGCTGAGCTTCTGCTAAAACATGTTTGTCTTATGAATGCTGAATGGAGAGCAACAATCTGTAGGTGTATTACTGTGTCCTGGGAAGGGGGTGACCAGAGGCTCTTTGCTTCACCTTGTAGTCACCTCAAAATTCCACAAACACACCAATTCTTGTGCATTTGCCCATTTAGTTTGTTATACATATCATCATAGCCAATGGTCAGCTATAAGGGGAGTTGCAAACCAGCAATATCTGGGGATAGTCATAGGTTTGCTACCTCGAATATACACAGTGGTCCTACTAGAATCATCCTACATTGGTTATGAGTAAAGAGAAACAGGTGATTTCTCAAGGTCTGCAGGAAAGTGTTAAATGATGGAACCATGTGCTGTTAAATCAGTGTGTGATCTCTGGTTGCTACATGAAATATTTTCTTGAGTTTACCAGCAATCTCTTTAAGAAAACAATTTAAGAACTTCAGTAGCACTGGCAGATGTATTTTGATATTGAGATGGAGGAACTACTTTGGGATATATTTTGATACACTAGCTATATATTAAATTGACCTCAAGATGCTTTGAGAAGAGATTTGTAAATCCCAGGCTTGTAAATAGTCAGGGTATGCCAAGAAATGTCACACCCTTATTGTTTTACTAAATCTAACACACATCCTGCCAAGGAGCAGCCTTATTCCATGTCCAGATGAAGTAGATAATACTGAGAAATATAACCTCTTTTAAAGATGTTAATAACCTTTTCTCAGCCCATCTTTTTGCCCTTAGAATACACACCACAGGGCCAAGCTACACAGACAGGTTGTCCAGGGGTTAGCTTCAGATTTGTAAATACCTTTGAATCTCCCCTTTCTTCACTAACACCGACTGATTGGGAGGTTTATTGGTAGAGTTCCTCTCTACACAGTGTTATAATGGAGACACATTTAGGTACAGAAAAAAATAAATTATTCAAAATATATTTCACTGTATATTTTATAGAGTAGGAGGAAAATGGCTAGTAAGCTTAGGATCCTTTAAAGCTTTGAGTACTGGTCCTGCACTAAAAAGAAACAACACAAAACCAGTACTACAAAGGAAAAGTTACTTATTTTGTCTCATGTTTTCCTTCTGTATTGGCTGCTTTGTTGAGACCTTGTCCTGGTAGATTCTTCAAACATTCCCCTCCACATACAAGAGACCAATGTGGGAGCATGTATGCAGGCACACACCTTATATTTCATGGTCTATTCAGATGTTCCTTACTATGTGGAACATGTGCTGTGTGCTAGCTCCAATTTTTCTGTCATCATTTTCTGAGGAGGGAATTGCTCCACCCCAAGGGAATATTGCCATAAATTCGCTTTCTGTATAGCTCCTGAATTAATTTTGCTCAATGTTCCCTCTCTTAGAGTGAAATGATGTATTGTATAGAATGATACTGGTGCCTGTATCTGGAGACTTTCAGTTCAAAGTTTAAAGATGGCATTTCTCAAATTGCAGTACCTACTCAAGCAAGCGAGTAAATAGATCAACAGGGCCAGACTGTTACCCAGAAACAATTTTCTACAGCAGTGGTTCCCAACCTTGGGTCCCTAAATGTATTTTGGGCTACAATTCCAAGAAGTCCTGGCTAGCACAACTAGTGGTGAAGGCTTCTGGAAGATTTAGTCCAAGACCATCTGGGGATCCCAGGTGGGGAACCTCTGTCCTGTTCTACAGGACAAACCCAGAACAGATAATAATGGAACAGCACTTTTATCATCTGCAATTCCCAGTGCAATGCAATGCAATACAGATATACTGTACATACCAGTGTCTATTTAGTAGACATTTTCCTTTTTGGTCCTTACCTTTTTAATATTTCACTATTTCAGAAGGAACTGAGTACGATCAAATGTAAGTAATGTTAACTTTTTAGAAGTTCTATTCTATATTTTTGCTATCTGTCTCGATGTTTGTGGCTGGAATGTACTGTAGATACTTAATGAAGCATATTTTGCCACTTGGTTTAAAGAACTGATGGACTTCATGAAATTTGTCCTGTCATCTACTTCACTTTTAAAAGTATATTCTTGTATTATTGCCCATTTATTCTAGAAAAGAGTCCTGAAACTTCATGACCAGTGTTAAGACTGTAAGAAACTGTTGAACCAAAAGACCCTGATGTTGGGAAAGTGTGAAGGCAAGAGGAGAAGGGGACGACAGAAGATGAGATGGCTGGACAGTGTCATCGAAGCTACCAACATGAATTTGACCAAACTCCGGGAGGCAGTGGAAGACAGGAGGGCCTGGCGTGCTCTGGTCCATGGGGTCACGAAGAGTTGGACACGACTTAACAACTAAACAACAACAACAAATATAATTTTTAGGGACATGGTGGCGCTGCAGGTTAAACCGCAGAAGCCTCTGTGCTGCAAGGTCGGAAGACCAGCAGTCGTAAGATCAAATCCACGCGACGGAGTGAGCTCCTGTCGCTTGTCCCAGCTCCTGCCAACCTAGCAGTTCGAAAGCATGTAAAAATGCAAGTAGATAAATAGGTACCACCTCGGTGGGAAGGTAACGGCTTTCCGTGTCTAGTCGCGCTGGCCACGTGACCACGGAAACTGTCTTCGGACAAACGCTGGCTCTATGGCTTGGAAACGGGGATGAGGAATGGCAACACAACTTCAACTTCACTGTATATATACTATTCATTTTGATCTATCCTTTTTGAAAATGAAGTACAACTAGAGTTCTCCTGGAAATAGATGTTGTGCAATCTCCTTTCCTATCAATGGAATTGAACCCCGTTATCAAGTGACAGCAGTACTAAACACACTGCTGTGAGAAATAGAGTGAGTAGACATGGTCATATCTCAAGGCAAGGTTATCACATATTTCATCTAGGTTATAGACATCCTCCTTTCTTCTTGCCCTGTTCTTCGAAAAGACTGCTAAAGTAGGGAGGATATAATTTGTAGAGGGAGTGGAAATGAGGTAGGCTGTTTTAGGGCTTGAAAGTAAGATTTAGTTGTTCGTGTTTGATCCAGATGGCACTTCTCATATATTAACAAGAAGACAAGGCCATTTAAGAAGGTAGGTAAGGGCAGCTGGTATTATGGAAAGACAGACTTGGTAAATGTTCTTGAGAAAGTATTTAGGAAGTGAAGAAAACGTGATGGTAACACTGGGCTAACAAAATGGATTGAAATTAAGCAGAACCATATTTTTGTTAATCACTCTACAGTTACCTTGTGACATGTTAATTCTTAGTACCAACAGTGTTATATGGTGGAATAACTTTTTTAAAAATATCTGTAATTTCTACAATGAATGATATAGGACTATCTGAAATAGCAACATCAGGGGAATTAAAAAGGGATGATTAGTGCACTGGCTGGGGCCAGTTTCACCCTGACTTTGTTTCTAACCCTGTTTTTTTTTAAGGGATTCCAGATAAATGGAATATGTTGACAAATGTCAACATGAAATTTGGTTGAATAAACTAAATGGATTAGAGTCATACAACATATGTCAAAATAGAGGTGACCCAGGGTAGCTTCTTTAATATGAACAAAAATTTGTTTTGAGAATACATGCTCTTTAGTGCTATGTATTCTTTGTTCTGCTATGTGACATGGGGTTATGGACTTTAATACAAGCTACTATAGAAAGATAGAAGCATATGAGATCTGGATTCATTGCAGATGCTAAGAATTTATAGGAATAAGAGGGTGACCAATGAAGTACTACAGTAAGTGGCCTATCAAGTACATAACATGCACAAGGCCATTTTACTGCAGTCATCTACTAAGAAGCAAAATGTACACTTTGTAATAAATAGGAAAAGTTTGATACATAAGGAAATTGCAATAAAAGGGAAAAGAAATGTACGAGGGAGAATTTCCTGGCTGGAAAGCCTTGAAGACTGGTTTAAATACAATACAACGTCATTGTTCAGAGCTGCCACGTTCAAATTCAAAATAGCTATGACGATGTGTAGCTCCCCGGTGGGAGAGACAGGAGGAGGAGATGAAGGAGAAACATGGAGAAGAATCTTTTGTCTATACAGTTGGGCATATGTCTTTTGAGCTGCTACAATGAATGAGTACATGTGAGAAGTGAAATCCTGTTGCCATGCCAGGAGTGGTCAAAGTGCATGCAGATAATGTCTGAAATCCAGTAGTAAATTGCAACTATAGTAGACCCATTGAACCAATGAAACTTATAGAGAGGGCTTGTCTCACAAGATTAGATTAGGCATCCTTCAGTCTCGAGAGACTATGGTAATATGCTCTGAACAGAGGACTTGGAATAGCGTCTAGTGTGGCTGAGAAGGCCAACCTGAGAGTGACAATCCCTTCCACACTGAAGACAAATACAATCTGTCCCCTGTCCAGCTCCCTGATTTTGCTGGTTTCGGGACTGCCTCTTTGCCTCGGCCTGCTGGACAAGTGTCTCTTCAAAATGGGAGAGGCCATGCTGCACCACCTGCCTCCAGGCTGAATGCTCAGATGTCAAGGTTTCCCATCTGTTGAGGTCCATTTCTAAGGCCTTCAGATCCCACTTGCAGATATCCTTGTATCACAGTTGTGGTCTCCCTCTGGGGCGATTTCCCTGCACTAATTCTCCATACAGGAGATCTTTTGGAATCCGACCATCAGCCATTCTCATGACATGCCCAAGCCAACGTAGACATTGCAGTTTCGGTAATGTATACATGCTAAAAATTCCAGCTCGTTCTAGGACGACTCTATTTGGAACTTTGTCCTGCCAGGTGATACCAAAAATGCATCGGAGACAATGCATATGGAACGTGTTCAGCTTCCTCTCCTGCCGTGCACAAAGGGTCCATGACTCACTGAAGTACAGGAGTGTACTCAGGACACAGACTCTATAGACCTGGATCTTGGTATATGCCGTCAGCTTCTTATTAAGCCATACTCTCTTTGTGAGTCTAGAGAACATGGTAGCTGCTTTGCCAATGTGTTTATCCAGCTCGACATCTAGAGAGAGAGTGTCAGAGATTGTTGAGCCAAGGTACACAAAGTCATGAACAACCTCCAATTCTTGTGTAGAGATGGTAATAGAGGGAGGTGAGTCCACGCCCTGGCCCATGACTTGTGTTTTCTTCAGGCTGATTCTTAATCCAAAGTCTTGGCAGGCCTTACTAAAACAATTCATGAGTTGTTGGAGGTCTTCAGCAGAATGGGCAACAACAGCTGCATCATCGGCGAAGAGGAAGTCCCGAATGCATTTCAGCTGGACTTTGGTCTTCGCTCTCAATCTAGAGAGATTAAAGAGCTTTCCATCTGATCTAGTCCAGAGGTAGACACCTTCTGTTGCAGTTCCAAAGGCGTGCTTCAGCATGACAGCAAAAAAGAACCCCACTGATTAAATGGGCCTACTCTAATTGTGAACATTTATTTATTTTTTGAAATTATATACTGCTCAATTGGTGAATCCACATTGCTCTGGACTGTGTACAAGCAAGCAACCACCCACCCAACCCCTTAGCCACTTTGTTCATATAAAAACATAGTGGCATAATCAAAATGTTGATATATCTGACTTGAGTTCAGTGGTCTACAGAAACCTAAGGTTCAAATATTAACATTTACATCATTTGAAGGTAAGATGTCCTTAAAGACTGCCTTATACAACTCTGTCTTGAGTAATTTCTTGAAAATTGGCATGGGCAGGGCCTGGAGCAGCTCAACTGGTGGTTTATTCCATAAAGTGGGGATTAATACTGAAAAAGCTTGACTCGTTGTTACCTTTCTGGCTTCCCTTGGTATAGCTACCTTTAACATTGTGAATTGAGAGGAGTGTATGATTTACTACTGTATTTCAGCCAATGTATCATAAAATGTAGGAGCTCTATGCCAATGGAAAAGAAGGATGCAAGTGCACAACATGGTTGAAATCATTTCTGCAAAACTTTTTAGAGTACAAAGTATTTTGCAATTTGTGCCATTTGTTACTGAACTGGGCATATAAAGATTGATGATATTTTGCAGCAATATTTATAGGAGCGTACATTTTGTCCATTAAGAAAGGCATTTACTAAGCTGTGTTTTCAAAGCATGCTCATTGCTTATCTGGAAGCAAGTTATTCTAAATCCCCCCGGGATCAATATTTCTGTGTTCGTGGATGAGGAGAAGTAGAAGACATTTGTCATTATTTGTTATGCTATCCATTGTACAAGGCCCCTAGAGTGTGATTTTTATCTGTTCTTTATGAGGTGTTAGATTTTGAGAGAATCCACATGCTTTTTGCTGACCAGTAAAAACTATATATCAATTTTCATTATTTGCTATTGCCCTGTTAAGTTATTATTGAATGGTGCAGAGCTCACATTGAGGCGACTGCACTAACCCTACTTTTCTCTTTCATTGCTTTCAGTAAGTGAAAGCAACATTTTGAAGAGCAGGGCCTGCTCTGTCTAGGCAGCCTCCTCAGATAAACCAGAATGAAGAGTTCATAATCAGTGGGTCAACTGTTATTTGCTTAAAATGAGAAGCCATTTCAAAACAGATTTGTGTGTGTGTGTGTGTGTGTGTGTGTGTGTGTGTTTTGCAATGACATCTGGGTTGAAGCAAATAAAAGTGGACCCATTGATAATGAACATATCATTATGTAAGGCAGTCTTCCTTCTTTGGACTATTACTTTCACAAGAGAGACTGCTGTGGGGGTGGGACGAATGTGCTTCCTTTAATGTGTGGGCTCCACAAACATAACAATTGAATAGGTTGAATTCTCGTGTTTAGCATTGGATAGACTTCCTTCCTTCCTTCCTTCCTTCCTTCCTTCCTTCCTTCCTTCCTTCCTTCCTTCCTTCCTTCCTTCCTTCTAGCATTTATTTATTGCCATTGTTCCAACTAATGTTCCAATGTGATTTACAATAGATTAAAATAATTAAGAACATATTCAAAACAAATTGAGAACATGCAGTAACAAATTGGAAATATTTAGAAAAAGTTCCAAAACATTCTGTAAAAATCAGTTTTAAAAAACTTCTTGCAGACACCAATGACCCTTCAAACAGCACAGTTTTAGACACTCATCAGAAGCCCAGGTGAGGTGGGGCCAGATGTGGAAGAGAAGTCAACAACTGGGGTGTTACTACTGAAAAAAACCTTGTTTGAATACCCATCAACCTATCCTCTCAGAATGGCACGACACAGAACAGACCCTCAGTTGAGGATCTCATACTCTGGACAAGTATGTGTAGAAGAGGCAGTCTTTCAGACATCTTGGTGACAAGCTGACTAGGGCTACGCATAAACCAAAATCAATTGAGCTCAGAAGCAAATTGGAAGTAAGTGCAGTTGGTTTAAGACCAGTGTTATATGGTGTCTAAAGTGTGCATTGAACAACAGTCTGGCTACCATGTTTTGCACTATCTGCACTCTATGAATACTTTTCTTTGGGTGCCCTATGTAGATCATATTACAATAGTTTAACTGGGAGGTGATTAATGATCCCAGTGAGCAAAGCCTTCTTCCCTAGGAAGGGGTACAACAGGCACTCTATGTAGAGTTGAGAAAAAGCATTCCTAATCATAAAAGCTATTTGACTTTTGAAGAGTGAAGCTGGGTTGAAGAGCACTCCCACATAGTGAACCAGGCCCTTTGGGAAAGCACAGTCCCATCCAGAATATGCTATAATCCCAATCCCAGAAAGAATTTCTCTCTTGTCTCAATTAAGCCTTCATTTGTTTACCTGCATATGTAGTTTGTTTATCCATGGCTGAGTCAACCCATTCATAGTGGATTTATTTTCTGTTCTGCAGTAACTTTTAGTTTAAAGCAAATAAATATTGACCTGTTGATCATTGAATTGATTTTTGTATATAATTAACAAGGTAACAAAGGCCTTGCCCTCATTGTAAGCATTTTTTGCTTTTGTTTTAGAGCCAGAAAGGAAGATGGTATATTCTCAAACAGTGAGAATCTCTCCCATACACTATGCCTTTGAACCTGGTTACTCTCCTTATGTTCTCCTGAAAAAACAGCTAGTATAGACTGGCATCAGAAGGTGAAAAAGAGGCAGAAGTGGTGGTGAGAGATTTAGAGTTGGCATGAATATATAAACTGCTAGCACAGTAAAGAATGAGATCTATCTCCACAGAAACCACATGCAACCTGGAATTGGGTGCTGAAGGAGATTTAAGGCTGTTGCTGCTGTACACAGCTGGAGTTAACAAGGGTACGGTCCCTGGGGCCGGACTGTCCACTCACGCATCCACCACCACCGCCAGCCCCGCTCTTCCTTCCAATCACTCCGGAGCACCCGGTTGGCTAGCCATTCGTCAGCCTTGCAGGGAGACTAGTCTTTCCTCCTGCCAGGAGTGGCTAGCCAACCGGGCACTCCAGAGCGATTGGAAGGAAGAGCAGGGCTGGCGGCGGCAGATGTGTTAACTCCAGCTGTGCGGGGGTATTCGTATAGGAATACCCCCCATCTCTACTTCTGTTTTCTTAGATATCTTAAGTGCAATCTGTTTTCTTAGATATCTTAAGTGGAATCTTAAGATATTTTATAGATATATAATAGATATCTTAATAGTAGTTTTTATAAAATGTTGTGTCAGACTCATACAAGATTGGGACTATGGCATTTGTGAAGGGGGGTTCAAATGTCTTCCCCTGCTGTGATACTAATGAAAGTCATCCCAATTATTTATTTGTCCCAGAGTAGAGCACTTGTAGTTGCAAAAGGAAATGTGTCTTTGACAGAGGAATTTTCAAGTGGTAAGATATTTGAACCTCATGAGCCTGAGGATGGCAAAAAGCCAACTCCCATTTCAGATTCAAGGGCATAAGAGGCTGCACCCCTGGATGAAGGGCTAGGGCTTGTATGGAGAAAGAGTGAAGGTGGACCACCTCTAAGTTTGCAGGAGTGACCCCATGTGAACGCACAGGACTGGTGGAAGACTAGTAGGAGTGCTCTGCCTTGGAAGAGGTCATTTCAGCAGTAGGAATCTCCTTGGGAGTAAGAAATCACCTTAGGCAAGCTAATCATTAGAAGTTCAAAGCTGTCTTAATCAAATTGTAGAGGGAATGTCTTATCCACAGCTACAGACCTTGTTGATTGTCCCTGCACTTCTTGCCTCTTCTTACTTGATGTGGTGGTGTATGTTTGGATGATGTTTGAGTTTGCCTCCTGGGCTGTGTGAGATTCTGATTCTGGCAGGCTGGATCTGTCAGGATCTGGCCCATACCACCCTGGCAGCTGCAGGATCAGGGCCAGCCTGACCCAGGAATGGCCTGGTGTTTGCAGGCTCAGGCCCTGGCCTGTGTAGCAGCTGCTGGGCTACTCATGAAGCTCACCTGGAAACCTGGGGGGGAAGGCCTATTTAAGGAGTGGTTCTCCCTCCCAGAACTTGTCTCAGCAATAAAGGTCTTTGGCTGTGCTGTACCTTGCTGCTCCTGAGCCCCTGGCACCTGTTCCTCCCTTGGTCCTTGCTTGCTTCTGCTAGACTCCTGCATCTCAGCACCTTGTTCTGGCTCTGTGCTCCTGGTCCTGTGACCTGGCTCCCAACCTGGTGCTCCCACCTCTGCTTGGTCATGGCCAGCTAGCTGTGCAGTGAGTGTCTTTGGACTTGATACCCTGTGTGGTGGACTGGGTCCTGGTGCCCATGTCCATGATGAGAGGCTGCCTGTGATATCTTGGACTTTGACAGGACCTTTGACTACTGCATGATTTTGACTTTGGGTCTGCCTCATTAAGTTTGCCTCACTTTCTGGAAGGACTTTGGCCCTGTTCATCAAATATTTCCCTTGCCTCATCTGTCTGCTTCCTGTGGGTGCCTTTGACGGAGGTAACCTTTGACTGTTAAGATATTGCCATGGAGCCAGCCAACTCAGAAACATGATAGCAAGCTCCCTTGCCATGCTGGATAATATCTCTGGGAGAGGGGAGGATAACATTCTTACTCATGCACAGTTGTCTCAGTCCTGCTTGCATTCTCATGGTGGTTATTACTTTTTTTTAAAAAAATGCACATATAATAAGCATATGGTCTAGTTTGGTTCAACAGCTAACTCAAACCTGGAATTTAAAACTCTTATTATGCTTCACAAAACTTGGACCTTTCATTATGTGAATGATAGAAATAACAAATAGTGTTGCTTTGTCATATTCCCTAGTAAGTGGCTAGAGATTTCTGAACACAGAGTTATCCTTTCCCCAAAATTTTATAATATTTAGCTTCTAGAACAAACAGAAATCCCTCCAACTCTCTGAGAACCATGTAAAAACACAATTGCTTTGGCAATGTTTCCTGTGTCTATTAATATTCTGAACAGAGACTCTTTTCTCATCTCCTCCTGAGAATTTTGAGGAATCAAGGTACCGGAAATAACAGCAGAAGATATAAAATGACTCATGGAAGGTCATCTCCTAACTTCACAGATATTTTCTTTTTTCATTGGGTAGAGCTGCTTGCTATGCTTTAGCCATATTATATTTCCAGTGTGCATCCTAGTTCTAGACACAGTCTCTTTAAAAGGTTTGCAATGAATAATGAAACTCTTTGCTGAGAATGCACCATTTTGGTAATTCACCATTCCCTGCACGTAGTGCTTCTGAGCAAATTTCTGAAGTGCCAACTTTAGATTTAATGTCAGCAATCAAGACAATTAATCAGTCTAAATCAACAGTATTAATATTCATCTTTTTAATACTATGGTTGAAACGTGTGCACACATGCACAGAATTAAATTTGAGTAACTGAGAACTGTTGTGAACATCAGGCCTTGGAAGAATGTGTGATCAAGTATTTTGGGTAGCTTCTTATGAAAAGGTGAAGAGCAAAAGCTGAGGTTTGCATAAAAAGGATATGCTGATTTATATGTCTAGGTGAAAATTTAGAAATAAGGTTTACACATGGTATACCGAACTTCAGTGGAAAGGGTGAATTCATAATTACCTCACCCTATTCTTTTCCCACAGGCACAACACTGTTTTTTTATAAGTTTGGAACCAACACCAATGGAGGAGATGTGGCCTGAGGTTATGTCTTGCCTATAGGTTCTCTCCCCCCCACCTTGCTCTCCATAGTAATGGAGCTTGGAAAAAGCCTTCCATAGACCCAGGGGGAAGACTTTCACCGAGTCTAACTGAGAAAATTGCTTAGCCGTATTCAGTAGGACTGGTTGGAGTTCCACGTAACTTATTGTAGCATGAACAAAATTTGGTTTCTTCTGGTGGAGAATAATCTCACTACTGCATGACTTCTGATAAATTACACTCTTATCCTGGGATAATTGATGTAAACATGATGTAAACCATAATAAACTTGTTAGCCTTTAAGGAACTGCCACTTTCTTTGTTGATCATTTAAATAATGCTTTAGAGAAAGACTTGACTTGGGTTTGACTACATTGGAGAGCTAAATTGGAATGATTTGGCTTGAGTTTGATTTGATTCAAAGCCTGTATTACATTTTTAATCACTGTCAGTGTTTGCCCAGGGGCTGCAGAATGTTTTGGGAGTACACCGTTTGCACTGGATGTGATGCAAGTAGTATTTCAGCCCAAAGTCCCCCTTTTTTCCTGCCAGTCCTTCTATGGCAAGCAAAACTACAAAAGGGATCCCCTTCGTGATCTTTTTGAAATGCACATGAACACACAAATAACACACTATGGGATCACTCCTCCTTCTCCCTATCTTTCTCTCCATCTGAACTTCCATGGTAAGTTCAGCCCCATTTCCGCTCCTCCCTTCTGGGCTCCCTGGGCTCTGGCAGAGCGAAAACAGTCAGGGCTTTGAAATGCACAGAAACTCACACAATGGGATTCCCTCCCCCACCTCTAGCTTTGGATCTTTCTCTCTAAAAGAGGCACCTTTTCTCTGATAAAAGAGAGAAGTCCCTGAAAAAAAACTATTCCTCTTGCCAATCCACTCCTGTGCTTAATAGACCCTGCTCCATTTGCTTTCACACACACACTCCCTCAGACAGAAACACACATGCAAACACTATCCACACATGCACACCTGCATGCAGGCAAACATGAGGTCAGTCAGGTGCCTTCCCACAGCCCCACTCCACATAATAAAGGCGCTAAAGGCACTGAGTGCCACAGTGCCTTCTTTTCTCTCTCCCTCCTTTTCTCCCCCTCATGCACACACACCACTCTCCACAGTGCTCCCTCTCCTTTTTTCCTAGCTGGCACTTCTCCTTCCACTCTTCTTCTCTCCTCCTTTACAGACACTACTCCCCCCCCCCCCGCCACCCGTCCTCACAAGAAAAAGCCCTTTTGAATCCTCCTGGCAACGAAAAAGTAGAAGCCACCAGGGTGGAGAGAGAAAAAAGTCACTATATGACGAAAAAGCCCTGAGTGCATTTGATTCAACCTTTGCATCATGCAGGCAGCAAAAAATGCTTCAAATTAACCCATTTTATAAGCAGACCAAATTCAAAGGTATTTGATGGTGTAGTCAAGCTCTTACTGCATGTTCTGTGCTCTTAACAAATCTGGAAGAAGATTGCACTGAATTTAATGGGGCACAGCCAGTGAACAAATGAGCTGTCCATACATATGCCAGATAAAACTAAGAATATGGAATTCTCCCTTAATGCAGATGCTTTAAAGAGAATATCAGATGCATTTCCAGGATATGTAAAAATGAATCTATTTCCAATACACATAAGATATTGTGTTGTATGTTGAACAAAAGTTCCTTTTATTTGTTAGGTCCATATTGGGATTTATTTCACATAATATTTAAGAAAAAATGGAAACACTGTCCTTTGCATTACTCAGCAACAACTAGTATGGCAAAATATGTAAAGCAGTAAGACTCTGACCTAAATAGGGTGTCCAGATGGCATAAAAATGTAACAGCCATCATCTCTCAACAGCAGCTGATGGGGATGCTGAGAAAAGGAAATTTGGGTACTTGTTTAGATGGTAAAATGGGAGTTGATGGGTGCCAAAGTACTTCTGGAAGTCTGTCCCTCACACTTGCAAATAAGCATATTCATATCGTTTGCTGACACATGAGAGAGTCGATTTTGGAAACCCATTATTTCTACCTCCAACTTTCAAGGCTAGCTATCATGAAATGTAGTACTTCAAAATGACATATATTTCCAAGTATAAATGGAAGAGTAATTTGCCATTTGTATCAAATTAAACCAGACTTTTAGTTCAATCAAAACAGCTTGCAGCTGGATGTAATAATCTGATTTCTTGACACTCAGAAAAAAAAATTGAATCCCTTCCAGATGGGGGGAGGAAGGCTCCTGCTGATGTTGAGTTCACCAGCCTTTTTTTTTTTTTTTTGCTCTTTCTCTCTCTTTTTGAACACTTTCAGATTTGGTAAATTGGGTTTGAGGAGGGATTAGCAAGCAAGACAGAGTATAAGACTGACCAGAAACATTCCTCTGATGGTGTTTTATCAGAACAATGAAACCAGAAGCACAGCCAAATGCCATTATTGTGCTCTTCCTCTTACTACAAACTGTTTTATTAAATGTACCACTCAGTGAATCTCTGTGCTAGAGATCTAAATATTGTTTCAGCAATAATGAAAGGTAATTGAAAATCTAACATAAAAGGTCCAGAAAGTTTATATTAATATGAACAGCTTACTGTTTCTTTGCAGTGGTCAGTGATATAGTCAGACAGAAGCATAGGTAAGAATCTTCTTTCTATTATGTCTTTAACCTGGATGCCCCTTTAATAACGATTTATTTCACAGCTGTGTTGTGAGGAATATCAGAAGAGATTTTAATCCAGTGCATGGCCTGCATAAGAAATGGTTCCTACTGGCTTAGGCCTTTCAAAGTTGTGTGCATGTACAGGAGAGAATAATATGTACAAATAAAATATGAAAGGTCCTACTGCAGCTCCTCATCCAGCCGAACAGGCAAACTTCATTGTCAGTAGAGAAGTGGTTGGTCTACTTAATCATGAAAGCCACCATTGCACTATACATTCTAGATGACTCGGGTTGCTTGCATAGTTCCTTCTTCACATACACATAGCTTTCTGTGCTTGTAGCCAGTACAATGTCATTTAACTATGGATATGAAAAAAGGGTCAGTTTTGCTTTCCTCCGTTCAAATTTTTTAATTTCAAATTATTTCAGTCATGAATATGATTGATAATAAATTGAAATAAAGGTTTTCTCCCATTTCCACTTTGTACTCAAGAGGTGCAGAATGGAGAGGACCATATTCTCTGTGTCTTCCATATAAGTGTTAATGATGAGAAACATAACAGAAGAAGATGAGGGAACTTAGGAGTAACTCAGCTGAAAACTTGAATTCAAAGTCTTTTACAAGTGAAGCACTGAAAGCCATGGGCATGGATGGGTAAATTTATTAGTTTTGTTTTCTCCCACAGTCAATCCAGTTATTAAGTCCTAACTAAGGTAGAACTACTGAATGAATAGGACTTGTTAAGTCCAGTTGATTCCATTATTCTACTCTAGAACAATTAGATTTGATCTAGACAATTAGATTGGCATTCAGATGTTTTAAAATATCATGCATTTTGTGTCCCACCTATGAACGAATTCAGGCATTTTGGTAAATTTTTATTAAAATTATATTTATTTTAAAATATTTAATGAATTTGTGACTTAATTTGTACTACTGGAATAATGTCATCCAGGAGAGAGAGAACTCACCATGTACTCTTTAGGAGACCATCCATCTGCATCCATCCCTTGATCCATGACATAATCTGTGCATTTCTAGACATCCATTAAAAATTTCAACAAATTGGGGAAAATAGAAATTGCTATGACCTGGAGGACAGCTATGCATTACCATCATTGTGGGAACTAGCCACTCAAAGCCCATACAACAATAACCCTTCCACAATTGCACACACACACAATCAATCATAATAGTGTGACAATATTCAAATAAAGTTAATTGAACCAAGCTGAGAGAACAAAGACATACAGTATAAGAAAATTCAAGAACATAAGAAGGCTACCTAAGTAGAGCTGGAAGTTTGATTCTTACAATCAAGATTCATTGGTCATTGTGTGGGGCAATAATGGAGAGCTGTGGGTAACAGCACTCTCTCCTCCTGTCTTCAGTCCCTTACAAAGATAAAACTTAAATAGGGCTAAAAACTTACGGTCATGGCTTATTTCCCTCAGACATGCCAGACCTAAAATGCAACAGACTCCCTTCCTATACTACCTGCACTTCTCCTTTGTTCACCCCTCTCCTTATTCTTGAAACTTTTGGGAAATTAGTTCTCAGAATCACATCACAGAATATATTACAGTATCATTTATTAAGGGTTCTATTCAGGTGTTATTCACTGTGCCAGCAGGAGTCATCTAGTCCTCCACCCCTGCCTTCTCTCATGGCTTTTTCAGTCTGAAAAGCAGTGTGTCTGCAGAGGATAGGTCTCTGCTTGTATGACTCTTCAAGTGAGCAAGAACACTGCTTTACTAGAGGGAGATCTGGGGTTTCATTTAATGAAGTTTCATTTTTTAAAAAAATGCAATTGTTTTTGAAACAAAATGGCCAGAACCTTATTGATTGCTGTCAGAACCTGATGAGGATAACTGGCTCTCCCAGAAGTTCTACAAAGATTCATAGACCTCCCAAGCAAAGACAACAGATTCTATGATTCGTCATAGCTGACATTATCTCAGTGTATGGTTAATCCCAGAATGAAACCAGGTAATTAGTAACAAGCTCTTGCAACTCATCTGGGTAATTTATTTAAGGACTTTCCATTGTTGCAATAATTCCAGGCCACTCCAGAAGGTGTAAATTCTGTACAAGTTCTATTTATTTACATAATTTCTAGGTTCCATATAGAAAACATAAAATCAAAAAAATATCAAAGACAGTCTTACAGTTGTCAGGAAAAAATTGTAGGCACATATGCTTGAATCAAAAAATCATACAGTTATGCAAAAATTGTAGGCTTAAAATACTTAAAAGACTTAAAAATACTTAAAAACACTTAAAAATCCATAAAAAGCTTTGGACAAATATTTAAGTCAGAATATACATCTCAGTTGTAAGCCTATAACTATACAAACGTGGTGGGACATGGTGGCGCTGCAGGTTAAACTGCAGAAGCCTCTGTGCTGCAGGTCAGAAGACCAGCAGTCGTAAGATCGAATCCACGCAACGGAGTGAGCTCCCATCGCTTGTCCCAGCTCCTGCCAACCTAGCAGTTCGAAAGCATGCAAATGCAAGTAGATAAATAGGTACCACCACGGTGGGAAGGTAACGGCGTTCCGTGTCTAGTCGCGCTGGCCACGTGACCACGGAAACTGTCTACGGACAAACGCTGGCTCTACGGCTTGGAAACAGGGATGAGCACCGCCCCCTAGAGTCGGACACGACTGGACTAAATGTCAAGGGGAACCTTTACCTTTACCTAACTATACAAAGTCCAGATAAGAACTTCAGTCATGTTTTAATATAAAATATTAAAGCTTCGAAACACAGGGGCTCATAGCCTACAAAGACAGAGAATACATATCTGTAATATTTCATTTAAAAGTAAAATGCAGTATCATTCCAAAAGCTTTAAAAGCTTTCTTAAAAATACACTGAAGAACATCAGAGTTCATATAATAAGAACATACAAAATGAAAAGCATTATATAGCTCTAAGCATGTTGATAACACAGAGAAAAATATTTTCTCCCCAAGCTTTAGCCAGTTGGAATAAATAGCTATGTTTCATCCATGTTATTTCCTGGATGTGCTCAAACCGTACGTGAGACAAAGCTTATCTCCTTTCCACTCCCTTTGCATAGAACACTTCTCCATTATATATCAGCTTTCTTTATATAGTCTAGTGCCGCATGATTAATCAAAACAAAATCTGCCATAATTTATACTTTTTAACCAATGAAAAGCCTACATGTTTAAGGCCAGGAGGCTTCTGATCCCAAGGCTGTCTCCTTTCAGGACTCTTGAAGCCCAGCTTCCTGCATCTCCAAGGCTTGGCTTGGCAAGTTCCTGGCCTGACTTGCTCCAGGCTGTCAAGGTCAGAGTAAAATTCCCCCTCCCTTGAATGACATGATTCATTGACAGTACAATACATTTGTATATTTCATTCATTAATACTACAGAATATATAATTTTATACTCTTTTCAGAACTCAGTTACCATTAACCATGAGGCTATGAAATAAATAATACTTTTATTTTTCCTCTCTACTTCCTTAACAAACTGCTTAAAATAACCTTCATCCTTTTCTCCTTTTACGATATTCTGTAAATGTTTCTACTGTAAAATATATTGTTATTCTCATTTGTTTAACATAGGTTTCCACATCTATTTTGTTAATTAACATTATAGGCAAAACATAACTCAAATGGCAATTTAAAATGTACTCCATTTCTTTTCTGTTGTCATCTCTGTTCACATAATGTAAGTGTTCAGTTATCTACTTTTTCATCATGAAAACTAGCATGAAACTGAATGAGCTGCTACTGCCTTGTTATCCTATTACTTCTATTTTCCAAAAGCAAATGAGTTATTTTGTAAACAACATCCCCAGCTGTAGTGTTTCAATAATACTTTCACTTTTAGTGCACCTCTTTGAGGCATCTTTTAAAATATTTTTTTTTCCATTTTAGGGCAACACCTCTGCACCCCATAAGATCAATTTTCTGAATGTTAACAGTTGTTTAGGCTACTTTAAGTGCAATAGAACAAATTGCAGCAATAAATTGCTAGTTGCTGCTTGTCTTTCTTATCATGCGCCAAGTCATGTGACTGGAAAGTGGTGAGGAATATAAACAGAAATTCTTCATCAAATCACAGCTGTGATTTAGCCATTGCACTTAACCAATATAAATAATCAAAAGCATTCTGGGATTCGTTCTTTAGTCTGACAAATGTATTCATAAGAACATCTAGCCATATGGATTGAGTCGCATTGATCCACTCTCCATCTTAACTTATTATAGAATCTGACCATGAGCCCAAATTTGACCGTATATATTCTTCAGCTGGCCATGTTGATCCATGTTTGCCTCTTTCAAAATCTGACCAGCAGCCTGTCTTTGACCTCTTTTGGCCCTCTGGTCCTCAGTTCTCCTGCACTAGAGTCAGTCTTCCAATGTTGATCTGTCTTCAAGCTTGTCCTGAATTACCTCTAAGGAGCCAGTATGATGCCATAGTAACAGTGCTGAGGTTTGATACAGGAAGATTATGTTCAGGCCCAGGCAATTAAGAAGCACATTGTCCTTGGCCACCAGGAAAATATGCCTCATGAAGTGTAACTCTGAATTCACCAGAGGGAGAACAGGATGGAATGTTAAACAGGAAATGAGAGCTCTGCCTACAGTACTTCATTTTATTTTATTTTTAGGTCTAGGAGAAGTTTGACAATAGCTGGATAAAGATGCAGACTTCAGAAGGTTCAGCACGTAATGAAAGACTTCAGCAGAAAATGGGACTCTTGAGTGTAAGGTGAATAATGAAGTAACTTCAGTGAAATGGGTGTGCATGACTAATAATAGTGTAATAATAAGCAATTATATAGCAATTTCCACTTTCAAAGTGCTTTAAGAGCATTAGCTACCATTACACAAATGGAAGCTAGATAGCTAGCTTTTTTCTCCATTTGCATAAAAATGGTGTTACCCTTAGTAAATTATATGTGGATCTTCTAAAAACACATGTGAGTAGTCACGCTTGATGAGTATATTTGCATATGGAGAAGCAGAACTGTGCAAAATGGGTGGATCAGGAAATTTTAATTTTTACTTTTGCCCTTGTATCGTTAGCTCTTGACAACATACTAATTATCATCATAATCAGCTCCAGAGAAACTGAGAAAAGTCAACCATCTGAAACATATTATTTCATATGTTTGACACTGATGTAAAGCATATATATATGGAATACACAGAGCTACAGAACTAAACAGTAGGTGGAATATACCAATAATGATTTTAAGTTATGCAAGAGAAACACATACTTGGAGGTTTCCAGGTATTTTGTACTCGGTAATCTACAAATCATTGAGAACGGATGGATGCATGTGAACAAAGGCACACACATACCAGCAACAAAGAAATGCAAAAATGAATACAATACCAGATTCTGTGTAACCAGTAACAAGCATGTGAGCACCATTTGATTATGGCCAATGTCAAATGAATTTCAGTGGGCAAGCACAGATATAACATGACAGAAATGTATCCTGCAAAACAAGGCTTTTCAGTGATACTGCTGGGCCATTTCTGCTGATCCTGATTTAAATTTAAGCTAATAAAACCTGGCTGTTATCTATAATTAGCAGATGAAAGAGAAGCCACATCCTCTTTCCTTCTCTCAGCAGCAACAAATTGGAGACTAGTTTGGAACCATAGTCTTCCAGTTGGCTATCTTGAATCATACATGCCCAATATGATAATGCATTGATAAAGAACACTGTTATCCAGTGGTCTCAAAATTCTAAGTCCAGTGTAGTCCAAAAGCTAGCAAAATCCAAATGTTCAGTTTACTAGTAGTGCAAAACAAGGCAATCAAAAATCAGTTAGAAAAAGCTGATAATCAGAAGATTGAAGATAAAATTCTTCACCTGCCATCACTCATCACTAAGCTTAGTGGGCTGTATAATCACAGGAGAACATCCTAAGAATCTGAGGTATGTGACATCTCTGAAATGATCAGATTTAAAGGTAATGATTTTTGGGGTGGGGTGGGGGGTGGAAATACACAGCAAGGATATTTTAAGGAATGCTATCTCAATCACACATTTCTCCATCAATTACCCATTTCACAACAAATGTAAAGAGGTACCTAATTAAATGCCTTGTGCAGCTGTCGGCATACATTTATCTTTATTTGGTACTTTGTTTAAGGTCTCTGAAAAATGCCACTGATTATGGATACCTAACCAGGGAATGAAGGGACTAATTAAGAAAGCACAGATGTGTTTGAACAAAATACTCATAATGTAAAATCTGGGTCAAAAGTCTTTGAGCAGCACTCCTATGATGTTATTGACCTGTTTTGTAAGATCAAGGCTTTTTGCAGATTGGAGGCAATTAAACAACCCCCCCCCCCCCACAAAACCCTGTTCTGGATAGTTTATCTGCTAACATTCAGTATACTTGAGGACAGAGCAAGTGCCTTGAATGTGTATCTTAATGTATTCAATAGGCCAGGAAAAAAGTGAGATGTGAGTATTATGACCATATTTGGTGACTAGCATAACATTGTCATACTAAATATTAATATGGATGAATACTACTGAAGACTATCTCTCTCTCTAGCCAAGACTGTAGTATGGTTGCAAGCGAGGAGACAAGCCTCAAGAATATCTGAATATATGAGATATAATTTAGGTCATGCGTGGGAAAACTCTTGGGCCAATTCCATGCCTTTCCTGGGATCCTCTGTGGACTCTAACCCATTTTAAAAAGTTTAAAATTATTGTGACCCTCTCACACTAAAGCAAGGGCCTATTGTAGAATCCCTGCTGTAAAGAATCATTAGTAGTGCAGTTATCACAATGATCCAGATATTTTTTTTCCAGTAGGGGTCACAACAAAGTCTAGGAAGGGGGTCTAAGGGTGCGAAAATGGCCTTGGGAGCCACACAATAACATCTGTTTAGATCTTCTACTGAAAGCTATGGTAAGACTCAAGCAATCCAATTGGGGAAAGGAATAAAAAGACAACAAGGCAGAAATTGGAAGATCCAAATATGTGGTTTCAAAAACAGAGCAAACGCATGAGTAAACAATAAGGTAGAACTTCCAGTTGTCTGGTTAAATCTGTAAAGGAAGTGACATGCAAGTGATTAAGGAAGACAAAAGAGAGAAACAAATTATCATAGAGTAAGCACATAGGAGGATATCAAGTGTCAAATGAGACTGAAATTTAAAGAGAATCTTAGCTTGTCATGGTATGTGTAAATGTTTAAGAATTACAGAAGCAAGAGAATAAACAGAATTAGGCTAAAGAAATTCCATGTTCCAGTTGGTGAATCCACTTTATTAACTCATGTAATGTTCTGAACAATATAGGAGCTGTCCAAAGTGTTGAACCTATTTTGGGAACAGGATGCATAATTCAGACTAAACCTAGAGTGGGTTTGCTTCCCCTCACAAAATCAGAATCACTACCCAAGCATAAGGAGTTGATCAGTGCTCCATCAGGGGAGTCTGCTATGAGCTAGTCATTTGTCTGTTGGGCCAGAGCACCAGAGTTGTACAGCTTATTTTCTGAAACTGCCTATATTCAAAACAAAAACATGGATTCTGTTTGAACTTTCCAGTATGCCACATAACAAAATGATGTCATGAATGAAAGACAGAAACTTTTCTTGGAGACCAGATGACTTACAAACTCTCCTCCAGAAAAAGGGAAAAAAATGCTGAGAATTCTAAATGATTCCTGCTTGAAACCCTGGTTTTTTTTGTTCTGTTTTTGTGGGGGAGCTCTTAATATAAAAATGGATGGCTGTAGATCTGTCTGCTAGGATCCAATTTTTCTATTCTGCATGCTGAAAGATGCAGAGTGCTAGAGACACTTATATGCATATTTTGAGTATGGCCTTCTAACCTTGATGGGCATTAAAGGATTTCACATATTTCCCATTGTGGGGGAGATGTGTTATAGTACTTCCTGCATGGTACATTTTCTTTCTAGAGGTCTGCATAGCTTATTAGTAGGTGAACCATAGGACACGATTGCACCTAAAAGGAAACATGAAGCAGAAAGCGTACATGTTCTGAGTTCCACTAAATCAAGAACAAAACTATTTATTGTGTCCATAACATTATAGATCAATTTTCTGGTAGTATAGACAAAATGTAGGGTTTGAAGTCTGCTTGCCAAGAAAACACTTAAACAAGGCTCCTTTGGTAACATCATGTAGAATGATTTCCCTTGTCAGTGGCAACCGTAATAGCAGTATAACATTTGAAATGGACTTGTATTATACTCACTTGAACATTTCTATTGCAGACAGAGGAAGGATAAAAAGGCTACATATGAAACACATTTTAAGCTGGGCCACACTGATTTAACAAGAATTATGAGGGGGAACTGTGTGGGAATCTCCCATCTAAATCTTGCTGTAAGCCTGCAACAACCTCCCCAGGCAAGTTTTCCCAGCTGAACAAATGACCTTAGAAAATATTTCTCATGGCATTATCAATCTCACTTTAAGGAGACTTTTCCCAGTTATCCCTGCCTTTGAGTATATAAGTAAACTAGGCCCCCAAAGTGATACTTATCTTGCTCATGGATCCCAGAGTTCTGAGTGGTAAGTCTTGGGAACCACTCATCACCACAGAACTCCTTATAGATCCCCACCAATGTTACCCCATGACAGAATAGCCTCAAAAACATATCAATGTAGACCAGATTAACCTGACATCAGAATTTAAGACCAATTCTGAAAAAGATTGGCCAAATATGTCCAGATTATCCTGAAACTAATACTTACCAAAAATGTCAAAACAAATCAACCAGATGTGAACAGCTTAACCTAAACTGTCAGTCCCGGCCACCAAAACCTTTTATTCCCTCCTCTTACAATTCAGTACAGAATTGACAAAAAGATCCCCACCAAAAAATAGCAATGACAACCTAGCCCAAGAGACAACAAGTTAAGCCCATACTAAACTGAGGTCTTAAAAGGCCTCTGGTTTCTGAATGTGGGATATTGTGCTTCTGTATCCACAATTCAAAAAGCCAGGAAATGACCTGATATTGCTGCCCAATATTGTGCCTGCGTTGCCAGCAGGAAAAAAAGATGCCAAGTGTTACATAGCAAAGGGCAACCTGTTGACAACACCTGTAACGGAATCAGCCCCTCCTTATTTCACCATAAGAAGGTAATTCCCCTTAGAAGGAGCCTCACTGATCCCAAAGACCACCACCCTTTGTTCCCAGGCTGGGTGAACACCTAGAGGGTGTGCCCTGGTAACCATAGGCAAGCTTCTGTACTTAAGTTTCCCCTTGTCACCTTTCCTGGGACGGAAATATTCCTGGTTGTGTTTTTAAGACTAACGCCAACCAGAGAAGGTAGATCACCCAAACAACAAAATAGCAAAACTTAGCCGAAGGGTTTCTGGTAGAGCCATTCACTCCTTCTTCCCAAGAACTACACATGGGTAAAATATAAAAGATTTATTAAAATTATAAAAATAAAGTCAAAAGAAAGAAGCTGTACATTTTGAAAGATTGCTGAAGCATACAGCTAGTGTTCAAATACTTAAGCAATTAGGCTAGTTAATGTATCCCCAATTAAAATAATAAAACTCTAATTAACTAAGGCTTTCTGATTTCTTTGCATACCGAAGTTATTTCTAACAAGTAGGCATAAATCTCTCCCTCCTCCATTCTGCTAACAAGCAGGTTAGCTAACAAGCAGGAAGGGGGGCATTCCTCCTTTCTCTTTGCTAGGTCTCAAATTCCCTTTCGCTAGACATATCCTTAGCCAATCAGATTCAAGTCCTTTTTAAAATAGCTCTAATCCCAGAATGTATTTTTTTTCCTTCAGTCCCGCCTCTTCTTCTCACGGGATTCGTCCTCAATCAGCAACTCCACAGTTCCAACTGGAATGTGTGGTATCAGCTCATGAACAGGACGGCCTTGACTAGCTGGCTGTAGACAAAAACATTCTTCTTTCGCAAGCAAGTTTCTTTCCCACCTGTGAAAATCCTGAGAACAAAGGACTACATATCCCGTTGCATCACAACACCAACGGTAGCAATCAAGATGATCTGCAGCCATTCTCAATGGGGCCATATGCCCCCCCCAGGGGGGCTGGCATATTTGAAGGGGACCACAGATTGGAAGCAGTTCTTCATACACCACCATATAGGGTTCATTATGTGACTTATACAATCCTGATTTGGCCTATATTTCTTTCATATTATGTTTATGGCCATGGCCAAAATTAATGGTTGAGAATGGTTTGTATTCACTATGATTCACGAAGCGACACCACACGAGGGAAAATCCCAAAAGTTGACACTTTTTTTTTCATCAGTTAACCACTTCTCACTCAAACACAAGCAATTGTCAGGGCTGTTTTTCAACAAATGTGAATGGTAGTGAGCAGAAGTTTGGTCTTTTCAATGTGTGTGATCTGTTTTAAATGTGCACACAGAAAGTTGCTGGTGTGTGCAATGGGGGGGGGGGAATAAAAGTTTTAGTATTTTAAAAAATCATAACTGGAAACTGTTGGCCAAAATGTCCCCAACTTTGGCAAAGTGCAAGAACAGACTGTCTGCTGCACCTGTGCCAAATTTGGTGCTGATCCGAGGTCCAGTTTCAAAGTTAACATTTTTTATTTGGAGTGCCCACATTTTTTTGATTTGCCTTATGAAATACTGATATGCTCTGTTGCACAGTATTTATTGCTGTACTCCCATGCAGCAATAATACAGGGAGGCTGGATAGACACTGGAAATTCAAAGACTGGAACAGGTGGTGAGAAACCTATAGCACAGTCTGATTGTGTTTGTTTCTGCATGGTGGTGTGAGGACATCATGTCCCCCCGCCCCCGGCAATCATGGTCAAAGGCTGGAGAAACCTGGCATTCAACCATCCGTGTAACAAAATGCCTTCGCTATAACCATCCAAGATTCATTACTGGGCATTACAAAGCTCAGCAGATATTATGGACAAATCAATGGGGAACATGTTAATCTCTTCCAGGATTTTGTTGTACAGTATTAACAACAGATAGTCAGCTGCATTGTATACTCAATGACTGTACGGTTGGGTTGTTTGTACTGTTGTTTCTATCGGCCAAAAAACTATCTGTGGCACAGCTCTGCAGAGCAAAGTGGCTTTGGATCTTATGGAATCATACAGCGGAAGCTGGCAAATATAAGCAGAAATCTTTTCAAGTATATTTTTCTGAATAACTAGAATTTCCTTAATTTTAATTCTTCTGGTGCAAATTGAAGAATACACTCTTTTTTATTACTGCATAAGTCTGCAGCATTACCCTTTTGATCCATCAAATTATATTTTATCATGATCTTTGTTAAAATATGCTGCAATAAACATAGCAGATCCAGGATTTTAATTGGGATTTTTTTTCTTCTGTTTTTAAAAAGTGATAATACAAAAGATGAATTGCTGGAATCAATTTACAACTTAGAAGGTTTGTGTTCTTTGTAAATATGAACACTATCTCCAGCGCAAATAATGTTTTGTTTCTATAGCAATATATTTCAAGTCATTGCTTGAACTGCATGCATTCTCCACACTGTCTATGGTCATCTCCCCCTACTTCTGGTGTTAAGAGCCGCATTGCTTTAGATTTCAGTTTCTTCCCAATAACGTTGTTGGATGAAAAATGGTAAGCTGTGACAGGGTAAAATTCGTTTGCTTGCTAATTAAAGAATAATGTAAAATAATGTACAAGGAACACATAATTGAATGTTAGACAAATTGTGGTTTCAGATAAAGAAACCATGCTTGTTCAGCTAAGGAAAGAAATGTTACCTTGGGCTTTTCCTTGGAAGTCGTTCTCGCCAAATACGTGGCACTGTGCCTACTGGAGTAATGTGCAAAAATCTTTTCTTGGGGATTTGACTTATTAATTATGTGTGCTGTCAGATCAGTTCTGACTTATGGTGATTTTTTCCACGGTTTTCTAGGGTGAGAGTACTCTGAAATGGTTTCCCATTGCCTTCTTCTGGGGGCATCCTGGGACTGTGCAGCTTGTCTAAGGCCACACACAGGCTGTTTCTTCTGGGATGCACAGTGGGGAACTGAACGCCCAACCTCAGGTTCTGCAGCCAGATGCCTAACTCACTGAGCTATTGTAATTAAAGTACACCCACTTATTATAAACATGTGTGACCTTGTATAGACTTTTACCTTGAATGAAAATCTACTCCAGTGTATTGCTGAAGACAAAAATAATAGGGCAGGAATGAGTAATGCATGGTCCTCATTGTGTGGTTGTATTAAAACTCTCATATGGCCTAACCAGCACAGCCCAAAATGAAGGATAATGGAAGCTGTCATCCAGTAACTTCTGGATGCCCACATATTCTCCATCCCTGTCTTACCACATATGTCTACTGGTCAGAAGTAGCCAATCTGTCCTATTTTCTGAGACTGAGAGAGAAAGGTCACCTGTCTGCAGTATTCCTTCTCAACCCATCTTACGCACCTACTCAGAGGAAGAAGAGAAGGAGCTGGGAAAGATGGCATCAATGGCACAGGCAAACCCCCCCCCCCATTGCTGAAGACCGGGGCAGCAGCTGTTGCCTCAGGAGACCCCTGCTGTTAGAGCTGTAGATAGTAATATTGCCACCTAGGACAAGCAGCACAAAACGCACCCACAATCAACTTCGTACTTCATGAGATGAAAATAATACAAGAATCAACTACAGCACTGAACACCTTGCCAGGAGATAGGCAGACAAATGATTTAACATGCTACATGTATTAATAAACTGATTTTCCGGATTGTCCAGCCCAGAGGCCAGGCTACTGAGATCTAGTTAGATCTGTCCTCCAACAGGGGAGGTTTGGTTTACTTACGATATGTTTAGAACAGCCCTCCATCTGGATAGCAGCTCCTCTTCTTGATCTGGGCCAGAGGCTAGTCTATGGAGTCCTGGGTAGACCTAACTTCTGACAGAGGAGGCCGTGTCTCCATCCAAGTAAGCCAGCCCCCTGTCTTTTGCCTCCTCTTCCTTTTCCAGGTCTGTCAGCCTTCTCATTTTCTTCTTTTCTTGGTCAAGCAGCAGCTCCCCAGCTATAGTAATGGGTGGTTCCTCTGGTGAGCTGTGGATGGCAGTGGTGGCTCTGCTGCTTTCTCCAGCACTACCGCTTGAAGCAGCTGCCTTATCAGCTCTGACACTGGAGTAGCTTTTTATGCACATTATTCACTAAGCAAATATTTAATTAGATTTTAGATGTCATTGTGTTCTCTGTGCGTATCACACTCTCTATATAACTATTGGATGATCAAATAAGTGGAATTGAGTAGTATTAATTTTGGTGATCAAGCCTATATTCACATTAAATGTTGGATAATCTTTTCTGGCCATGATGTTGCATGCATATAAATAAATATTGGTGCTATGTTTCCAGTATTCCTGCACTTCTTCCCCATAAGTAAACTCTCACCTCTAACAAATCAGAAAGAACTTAACAAGTAATGATTTACCAGTATAGATTGGGCCAAATCTAATTGTTATTCTTAACAAAATTGGAACTATGGGATCAATAAATTTTCTCTATTTCGCACCAACAACTGGATTTAGCCCCTTACCTACAAAGGGGTTGTACATCACATAGGGTTGTACTGGAAATATATGCTGCTTGATTCAGCCGTCCAACTGAAGCAAAGAATTTACATTTAAACTAGTTGGAACTTCAGTTCAGTGGACTTTTGTGAGATTACTCTGGACTACGTTGCTTGAGGATTAGAACTTTACTGATGGACAACTGTATCAACCAGTTTAAAAAATCCATGCAGATCCTGCCTGTGGTAAGTTGTATTAAGACCTTCTATTTCTTCCAAAGTAAAGTGGGCGGTGAGGTAGGAGAACATGTTCAGGCAACTAAGGTGGAGATAATAGGGGTTTCATTGTATTTATAGGTAATTGTGGATTTAATGGTATTGGTGGGGCACGTGTTGCCCACCTGGGTGTCTGACAGAGGTCTTATTCAGCATGTTCTTTCCCCTATCCTCTAGAAGAATATTGGTTATTTTAAGACTGCATCTTTGTATTATGAGCACAAGAGCAATAGAACTGTCAGTACAAAAGCACTGCCAACAATTCTAAATTGTTCAGTAGGGAAAGCCAAAGCAAACAACCCGAAAGATCCAATAATGCATAAGAAGAGTATGGGAATATTGCTATCTGGGGTCCATTCACTGCTTTCCTTTTATGTTTTCTATAGCAGTTGGGCTTCCATCCTCACAACTTCTGGGAGAGAGGATCATTAGAAAGAACTGTTTTACTATTAAATCACAGGTATTTTTCTGTTCCCCAGATTAATTCACATTAATTAGGGGAGCATAAAATAGAACTGTAGGCAAGAAACAGCATACAGGGCTCTAGATTTCCATGACTAACTGCAATGTATCAGCCAGGTACAATACAGAAATACTTTAAAATATGATATTTTCCATTTTTTTAGGCTCCCATATAACACATTAACACTCTGTACAATAGTTTGACATTGTAGTCCTAATTGTTTATAGTGCTATAGAGAGAGCGCTTTGTAGTGGATATTAAATTGTCAGATAGCACTGAGAGAGGCTCCCAGATGGGCAGTCTCCCTTGATTCATAACTTGAATGTTGACACATTATGTGGGTCCTCTTTTCAGAATTTCACTTTGTTCATTATTCTGAATTGGCCCAGGTGGACTCCACACAGTTGGGCAAAACATAAGTTGTTTTATCTTTATTTTCAAGAAACATCAGTTCTATCCTATATATCATTTATGTTTTCTGCAATAGAGCACTAGTAAATGGTTGAACATTACTTAATGGCTGAGTGTTACTAGAACAGATTATAGTGCCTTTTTCAACAGAAACCATATTTCACAAATTTCTGGTTCCTGTGTTAAACAGTCCAACACAGAGGGCAGAATACTCTCTGCTTGCTCAATGGTGCATAGTGTGAATGGTATGACTTTTTCGCTGCTTGTGCATAGAGGCACCTAGTAACTCTTCACACAAATGCAAGTCCCATTTGTTTCAATGGGATAATCTCCAACTTCCACCGTGGGAAGCTGTAGAGTGTGTGGAACTCTGTTGGTATGGAGTGTTGCACTTCACCAAGTGATTGAAATGCTCACACACTTCATTATGTGTTCTAGTCTTACTTTGCAAGTCAAGAGGGGAGACAGCATGTAGCAAAGATATTATAAAAAACTTTTCTTCAGTTTATACATAACAGAAAATGAATATTAATATCCTGGTACATGCACTCAAATCAACTAATTATTATACACAGGCATAGGGATACAAGTCTTCAATTGTCTCAAAAGGAAAGGACACAAGTTTATTTGAAGATAGTTTATACAAGCTATGGAAACTTTAAGGAGAGGAGAAAATCACATTCCTTGTTTTGCTCACAGCTGAGCAGAGGAAACTTTTGGGCCTTGAACATTCCAGGGTTAGCAGGGCTTGATTAACTGCCTCCTCAAGTTGAGAAAGCCTAAATAGAAGCAGACAAAGCATTTTGTGAGTATTCTTTACATGCCCACATATGTGTAAACAGGCTTCCTATGTCCAACCTACCCTCCTGAATCAAGTCTTTGAACACAAAAGGGATCGTTCTTGCTAAATTTCAAAGTTTGCTTCCTCTTAGCTCTTTCTGTTCCTTCCTAACCATTTTACTGGCTGCACTCTTTATCACATTATTATATCTTGTTCTCTCTTGTTATCCATTTCCCTCCGTCTAATCACTTATTTCCCTCATCCTTCTTTATTATTCTCTCATTATTTCTTTTTCATTAATATTTCATTCTTCTCACATTACTCCCCTCATAATCTTACTCTGTCTCATACTTCCTTGGTGTTGGTTACTGCCCTGCTTCCTTCCGTAAGGCCATCAGTACAAGATCCCCTGCCTCACTTTTTCTGTGTTCTCATTGGAGGCATGACTAGCAAGCAGCACAAAATGCACCCTTGAAGCAACTTTGCAATTCACAGTGTGAAAATAATAAAAGGAGTAATGAAGACAAATGCAACTTTATCAGTTACATGTTTATTCGGTTACAAGCTCTCTCCCCCTTTCTTTTGTATTCTCATCTTTCTAGCTGGTGGCTAGGAGAAAGGCATGGCTCAAATTCACCATGGCACCAACTTCCCTCCCAGAAGCAAAGAAGGGCACTCCTATCTGCCTGATTTTCTTTGAGTAGGCAAGCAAGCCAGGGCCCTGTTACATTCCAAGAACAGCTGCTCCTGCTCAGGTTTTCCATTCTCCTGGGTTGCTGCCTGCTGAACAAACAAATGATGGCAGCTGCTACCACTGTGCTGTGGCTTGGGATTTTCCGAAAAGGGCCAGACTTTTATAGTCTTTTAGACTTAGGCTGCCTGTTCCCTGTAGCAGCTGAGCCTACATTGGAAACTTCCAGGCCACACTGGGTATGAATATTCAATTCTTCAGAAAAACCTCTGATTTATGAATGTGGGGTATTGCGCTTCTGTATCCATGATTCAAAACACCAGGAAATGGCCCAATACTGCTGCCCAATACCATGCCTGCATAGCCAGCAAGAAAAAGGATGTCACATTTTACATAGCAAAGGGCAACCTGAATGTTGACCACACAAATGACAGCAGTCAAGTTGGTCTACAGAATACCCTCTTGTGCATACTACCATTGACACGTCAAAAAAAAGCCCTGACAATTGCTTTGTATTCAGGTTAGAAGTGGTTAACTGATGAAAAAAAAAAGGAGTCAACCTCTGGGATTTCCCCATGCATGGTGTCCCTTCATGAATGGTAGTAAGCACAAGAGGGTATAGTGTAAACTATCTTGACAGCTACCATTGGTGTTGTCAACATTCAGGCTTCCCTTTGTTATGTAAAGACTGGCATCCTTTTTCCTGCTGGCAACACAGGAGCAATATTGTGCAGCAATATCAGGCCATTTCCTGGCATTTTGAATCATGGATACAGAAGCATAATACCCCACATTCATGAAATGGAGGTTTTTTTTAAAGAATTGAATGTCCTGGGTGTTTAAAACTGAAGTTTATGTATATGTATGCTACACACAAATTCCAATAGAAACTTTTCTCAGGTAGAATTACCCGATGCTAGAGTATTCCAGAAGATGAGCACATGATCTGTACTATAGTTGGTGGGAAAAGATAGAAGCAAGAACAGCTGGGTGTGGCTGTAATCCCCTCTGTGCCAAAATATTTTGAAGGGCTGTTTTGGTACCTAATGAAATATTAAAGCAAAGGTGTGAGTAAGTGCAACACATACAATGGAGAAACATACACACCCTTTAACCTCTCAGGTAAACTAATGTTACCATGCCCATTCTGCAGAATGCAGACTAGAAAGCTATTTTCCAAACCATTTCCTTGGAATAGGCACCCTAAGGAAGAAAAGCTATATCAGACCAAAAGCTCTATGAACATGTTGTATGCATGTTTTCCAAAATATGTCCCCTTGCTTCTTGAAATAAAGAAAAGGGAGTGCTGGCAGTTAGCAAATATTGTCACTGGAAACCAAGGTCAAAATCATTCATACTGTATTAAAGAAAGATAGTGAAGAAAGACAGGGACAAAAAGTAACTCATTTGAAATGTGGTTTTTGAAGAGACCTGTGCAGATATGAAAGCCAGAAAAGCAAGTGTATCCTAAAATAGTGCTTTTATCTATATTTGAGAATGAGCAATGGAATTGGACAACAAAAGAATTGATCAGAAATCTAGCAACAGCAGCTTAATTAATAATAACAAAGAATTGGACAGTTAATCGTGATCTCCAGTTAAATGAATGGTATAAGCAAGTATTCATGATAAATTAGCGTATAATATTAAAATAAGAAAAAGAATGACCAATAAGAATATGTTTTAGAGATATATGGGAAGAATTAATTGATTTGTATTAACAAAGGGGAAGAGTTGTATACCTCTGCAAGAGTCAATATATTTCTGGAAGTGGAATGGGGCTCTGTAGAGAAGCAATATAGAGTATTTTCAATTGTCCCAGTGTGTGGAGAACACATTGAGCTGTATATGTTGTTTTTCTGTAGAGTTGATTTTTTTAATGTATGATAGTTGTCAAATAAAATTAAAAAAAGAAAAGAAAGGAGCAGAAAAGTGGGTGCTCAATCAAGTAAAATCTACACTCTCACTTGAGAAAAATGAGTATCTTGAAAATACAGAGCTGACCAAAAAAGACAACATTGCTTTTATGTGGGAAAGGGAGGAAGACCTAACATGAGATAGATCATTTCAATAAAAGAAATTGTAGCAGTTATTTTGCAAGACCTGAGCAAAACTTACTGGAAAATATAATACTGCTAAGAAAGGGTGCAGTGGTGTGATAGAAGAACTTAACACAACATGGTGTTGGTTTGCATAATCTAAGCAGAGCTGTTAATGACAGGACATTTTGGAGGTCACTAACTCATATAGTCACCATGTATCAGAAGTGACTTGATGGTATATAAATGTCTGGATTTTGATCTTTGCAGCTTGATTATTTATTTAAAATATTTTTACCCCACCTTTCTCCTTAAGAAGGGCCCAAGATGGCTTACATCATTAAAATACAATATTTAAAACTAAAAACAAGTATATAAATACTGAAAAGGATCAAACAAATACCATATTGAAAGACAGTAAACAAAAGCAGCACCAAGAACACATTCAAAGCAGTATGACACAAGCATCTATTTAAAAACTCCACTCAAGCAACCAGTCATTAAGGGAAAGCTTGCCTGAAGAGAAAGGTCTTTGCCTGGTTGAGGAAGGAGAGTAAAGATGTGGCCAGCCTGGCCTCCTGTGGGAGAGAGTTCCAAAGTCTGGTGGCAGCAACACAGAAGGCCCTCTTCTGTGTCCTAACAAAACAAACCTGTTATGGCTGCGCTTGTAATGATGCTACTATGGGGCATTCAGCTGTATGATGAATTGTTTAGGTTCATGACAGGACCTACTTGCCTCACTGACACCTTGCTTCATAATTATGTTCTGATGAAATCTAGTGCAGATAACTTGGTCTTAGATTGAATGGATTCAGTCTGGGAACAGCCTAATTTAAGCCACAGGTTTGTTGCTCTTTGACATTATCATCCAAAATGTAACAGGAATGCTGTACCTTTAATAGTTTCTCAAGCCATGCATCCTTGCATTGTGATTTGTGAACTTTCATTAACACTTGGTGGTTCTCATTTGCAAGCTACAATTCTGTTAGTCCTTTGTTATTTTCTACTTATTATCATATGATGAGGAAGTTTTGAAGTTGGATTATTTGACCCATACAGAGATTCTTGAGATTGCCAAGTGCACTTCCACCAAAGCACTGTGCAAATAAAGGCACTCTCTATGTACCTTTGGAGGATGGCATTGGTGTTTTGACAGGAGTGCTTGGGTTTTGCTATTTAAATCATCAAGATTACTGTACTTCCAATCACAGTACAAAATAATATATTAATACTGGTTTTGCCCAGCTGTGAAGAGCAGTACTTTTTTCTTTTGTGTTGAGTTCTGTTCCAAGCACTTCTTTTATTCTATCAAAGTACTTGCTCCTGGCTAATGGTTTATATTGAAAATTTCATAGGTGCCTAGATATATATAGGTTTTCTGCTACTCTAAACTTGGAATAAACTATTCATTGGTAAGCTCATAACTGTACCCTCTGGGCCTTTGCCTCTTTTGATTTGGATAATGACACGCTTATCAACACCAAAATTCATTTTGATATCTGCATTGTTAAGAGGATTTTGCCCACTGAATTAAATTACATGTTTCTAATGTTAACTTTAACTGATTTATTTCTAAACCTAATGTTTCAACATCTGCTATTTCACAGTGTTGGAAATCCTGTTGCTTAGCATGGTAAGCGTCAAATAGAGTAGGAGAGGACAATTTAACTTGCCTGGATGGGTGCCTAGTCTCTCAACCCACTGCCTCATTTTTGCGTATCATGGCCTATACCAACTAATGGACTGAAATCCTGTTTTTAGCATAGTAAGTCACAACTAGGGTAGGCCACTAAATCACTGGGATTTGGTGCGTCAACTGCTCTGAAAGTTTCATTGATTAAATGGGCCTATCTAGGTCAGAGTTACTATGCAAAGTAACAGGATTTTGGCTGACATGTCATTGGAGTCTGACTTGCCGAATCATGTGGGCAGTATTCTGTTTTCACATTGCTTGATCTACCTTCATTATCTTTAAATGCCACAATTTTATGTTCCTCAGATTGTGGTGGGCATATTTGTTTTTGTTTTCGCTCTTATCTGCCTGAGCATCTGTTCCCTGTATTTATTAAGCATCTATTAAGTTTCCCCTCTTTCAACTGATGTTCTTCAAGGAAATGCCTTGCCTCTTATGTTTTCTTTTTATCTTCTTCCCTACATCTTATTTTTAAAATTCTTTTAATAATAATGATCACAGTCACTTTTATATATGCCAATGACCTGCAATTCTACTTCTGATCTATATTTGTCATCCTTTAATAAATTTCTGCTGGTCTTGTTCCATTGTTGATGGAATGTTTTCTTGTTAGTTTAAAACTAAGCTATTGAACTACCTTCCCTCTGCAGTTGTACCTTGGCCTAAACTGGATTTCAATGCAGACTAGATACACACATTTAATGATTGTGGAATGTGAGTCAACAATTATGTAAATCCCATTGAATGAGTGGGTCTATGGTAGATGAGACTACCAGCCGGATTCAGGCCACAGAATCACAGAAGTTAATAACAGAATCGCAGAAGTGTAGAGTCTAAGAGTCCTGTGGTCAACTTTCTGAAGGAGGAAATCATAGTTGAAGCATTCTTAACATATGGATGTCCATCCTCTTTAAAAACCTCAAATGAAGGAGATATCACCACATTCCATCATGTTCTGCATACTGTTAAAGATTTCCTATTGTTAAGAAGGTCTTCTCAATGTTCAGTCAAAATCTTCTTGTTTTTTAAATCTCCCACTTCAGGTTCTAATTTTTGAAACTGCAGAAAAGATTTTTCCATCTGCTACATGGCATTCTTTCAAATATATTGGAAGATGGTTATCATATCACCCTGAATCTTCTCTTCTCCAAGCTAAACATACCCAATTCTGTCCATTTCTTCTCATATATCTTGGTTTTTAGATCCATTAACATCTTTGGCCAACTTTCTCTAGACACACTCATTCTTGTTGAAATCTTTCTTAAACTGTGGTGCCTCAAATGGAGCATAGCATTCCTGGTATGATCTGACCAAAGCAGAATATAAGGGTCCTATTAGTTCCATTGATCTGAGCACTGTACTTTTCAGTAGCTTTTTTAGTTGCCAGATCACATTATTGGCTCATGTTTAGCTTATAGTCCACTTTTTCTTGCATAAATGTAGAATTTGACATTTTTCCCTGTTGGAACTCATTTTTGTTGTTTTGGCTTATTCCCCCGAACTACTGAGGTCATTCTGAATACTGATTCTGACTTCTCCTAGTTTGGTAATTTCTGAAATTAAACTACTCCTTCATCCAGGTTGTTTAGATAAAGCGAATGGCTTCGGCTTTGTTCTTAGGTGTTACATTTGTGGATATGCCATCAATTTGGAACTGACTTACGTATAGTGACCCTAATAGGACTTTCAACGTAAGTGAGAAAGAAGTGGCATTTACCAGTTCACTGCTCTAGTGAGCTTCCATGCCATGATTAAAATCCAGGCCTCTAGAGTCCTAGTCCGTCACTCCATCTGCTATGCCACACTGGGCATCTAAGTGTTACATTACTAAGAGTATAAATTACTATTATTCACCTCTTGAAACACAGGGATAGTGCAAAGTTTTGATCACTCTTGGTCTCAGTCATGTTACCAACCTCCCATCTTCAGTGATGGAATGTCACACACCCCTCCAGTCTTCAGCGACGGCACCTGTTCTCCATGAATTCTTGAAAACAATAATTTCTATAGATGATGTTTGTATTCTTTCTTGTCTGCATGAATGAATTCTTGAGGAAAGTGTTTGCTCTCCTTTTCCTTGTTCTCCTTTTCCTTATTCAAGAGATTGCTGCTTCTAGCATGAAAATTCCACTAGAATTTATTCTGCATTGCACAGATACTGTCTTGTATTGTTTTATGGCTTGACTATTGAGACAAAACATAGAATCATAGAATAATGAAGTTGGAAGAGTCCTATAAGGCCTTTGAGTCGAACTCCCTGCTCAATGCAGGAATCCAAATCAAACCATATCTGACAGATGGCTGTCTAACTTGCTCTCGAATGCCTCCAGCGTAGAGTGCTCACCACCTCCCGAGATTCTTTGTTCCATTGTTGAACTGCTCTAAGAGTTAGGAAGTTTTTTCCCTGATATTCAACTGAAATCTGTCTTCCTGTAACTTGAGCCCATTGTTACATGTCCTGCATTCTGGAATGGTTGAGAACAGACCCTGCCTCTTCTCTGTATGACATTTTTCAAATATTTGAAGAGTGCTATCATATATGTCCTTTGGCTGTAGTCACATTATTTTACTATTGTTGTGAGTGATATACTGGGAGAAAAAGTAAATTTTTAAAGATTGAATAGAAGTGGATAAGCTTCTATCTTTGGAATTTTTATATTTTGCCAAATATATTAACAAGAAATCAAGATAAACGGATTGAGAACTTGATTTTAATGAGGGTTTTATTATCCATTTTGACAACTCAACAAAGTTGTGCTTATCACCAAATTTTAGTTACACATTGAGATCAACCATCTGTCCTTGTTTTTACTGAAAATGCTGATGTTGAAGACATAAATGGGATTCCTCTCTCATTTACTATGTATTAGCACCAATACATTTTTCAACATTAATCCTCTGAGCAAATGAAACATTGATAGTCTGGAACACTAATGGGATACGTTAATTGCGAATGGTATAAGAAAAGCAGATTAGCAAAATGCAGGCTGGAAAGAGAAAATGAGATTAAAAGTGGCAGTTTGGCTGCAGTCCTTCAGGCTATATAAAAATACAAGATGATTAGTCGAGGAGAAATGGAAAACCAATAAATGAAAATATGATGAAGAGGTAGGGTAAGCTAAGAAATACATTTATGAATGGATAAACTGCTTAAAGATTAGGTCAAAAGTAACAAGGTGAAAATATGAATCTCAGTATATCTGTTCTATTCTTAGGAAACTATTTTCTCTAGAAAGGAAATTTTTATTCTGGGTTAAACTACCCATGAGAGCAGGAAGATTATCACCGGAGGATTGACCTGCAACACTGAAGTTTAGAGGCACTTTCATAATCTGTTCTGGCTAACTACACGTGGATTTTCATCAGTCCACATTTCCTGGACTGGCAATGGTCTGGATACAATTTACCCTCTGGAATTGACACATTAATGGGTGCTGTAGAAACCTCCAGGGGGTAAAAAAACCTGTACTCATTAATAAAATGAGTACATTTCCTATGTGAACCGACATTTACAGAAACATGCTTTAATCAATAGGAGAAATACATACAAGTGCAATGTAGAAAGGTGCACACAAGAAACATTCACCATAAAAAGAGGTTGGATGTTGCCCCATAAAAATCAAATCCCTGATAAAAGTGGGCATGGACATGACAAAGGAGTAACCAAGCTGATGCAGATTTATAGATCTGTAACTCCCTTTCAGAAGAAGACAATGGGGAGTTCCACTGCTGATAGGGGAGAGAAACTCCTGGAGAGCAGCAGCTGAGTAGCAGCAGTAGTAGAAGGTGACATTGGTGGAGGGTCTTCCAAAGACAATTACAGGCAAGCTAACGTTTGCAACTACTGTACAGAAGGTGGCAATGGTAAACCACTGTTGAATAATTCTTACCTTGTAAGCCTTACAATGAGACACTCCAAAATGAAACATGAGATTGCGCTGGAAACAACTAGATTAAACTGTCCATGCAAAGACAGTGATGCTGAAGGTAAAGACCTAACTTTGTATCGAGTGAGAAATGTTCAGTGTTCAAGCTGGAATCCAAAAAAGAAGCAGCACTAGAGATCATATCGCAAATATATGCTGCCTTTGGAGCATACTAAATAATTTCAGAAGAGGATCAGTCTATACTTTATAGATTACAGCAAAGCTTATGACTGTGTGGATTAGAGATGGGCACGAATCAGAAAAGTGGTCATTCATTTTGATTTATGATTTGTCAAGGTCAACAAATCACACATTTATGAATTGTTTTTGACTTTAAAACCCTATGAAATGGCTCCCAAGCACCTAGAGACACTAAATTCACAGGAACGCTTCCCCTGACTCTTCTCTACAAACCTTGCAAGTTTGGTGAAGTTTGGGTTTTGGACATCTGAATTATACACTCACAACCCCCCCAAAGTTTCCCCTAGGCACCTGGAGACACCAAAATCAACGAGAAGTTTCCTATGACTCTCCTCTACAAACCATCCAAGTTTGGTGAAGATTGAGTTTCAGACATCCAAGTTATCCACCCACAAAGTAGGTCCCCCCAGTAAAGTGCCCTTTAGCAGCTGGCTTGGGGAAGCACATTCTTCTCTCCTCCTATTTGGCTGCTTGGCCAGTCTCCAGCAGGAACATGGGCTTCCCTGCCCTGCCTCCTTGGCTGATTGCCCACTCAGACAAGGAGGCAGGACAGGCAATCTATGCTACAGCTGGGGACTGGTCGAACAGCCAAAGAGGAAGAAGAGAAGAGCATGCTCCGACTGGTGAATAGCTCATTGGCCAGAGAAGTGAGGGAAGGCAACATGCAACACCCGTGCAACTACACTGTTGGGGAAAAAACAGATCAGATATGCAGTAACTCCTGTCATATCACACAAAATCAAGTCTGCTGTGGTTCAAAATGGCGGCCAATTATCTCCAGATTTTACAGATACTCTGCAGTTTCAGGCAGTACAGGACTGCTCCTTTTTCCTGCCAGTCATCAACTCCCCCCCTTCCCCACCTTTCCCATTTGCCATATCCTCGCTCATCTCTTGTTTTCAGGGCTATTTTTAACTTGTTATGTGGCTACTTAAGATAAAACAGAAAGAGCCCCTTGCTGTTCAGGAGGCACCCGGTAGAATTCCTGGGGGCTCAGAATTCAAGGCTGTGGATTCCTCTCTGCCTGGCCCTTTCCCCTATCCCTGATGCTCCACCTCTACACACTCTCTCAACATCCCTTGCATCTTCAGTTTTTCCTTTGTATCTCTATTCCCATATGCAGATATGCAATTCCTTTTTAAAACCTGCAATTAAATTGCTTTTCTCATTTTCAAATATGATTTAATGTGCATAAAAATCTTTTTTTTTTTTAATAAAAAGACATCAGGAGTGTGGCATGATATTCCATCATGTGATTCCACACCCAGCCCCTGACATGCCTATGGCAGCAGAGTGCAGACTCACTCACAATGGATTAAACTTGACTGTGTGTTACAAGTGATCTCGCACCTGTTTCCAGGTGATCCCATGAATTAATGACCTCTAAAAGGTTTGATCATTAATTCAGCTTTTCAGAATTCAAGGCTATGGCTTCCTTTATTGTATCAACCCATCTCCTAATCCATCTCCTATTTGATCTACTTCTTTTACAGCTGCCTTCAACTTCTCCCAGTGTGTTCTCCCCATAATATGCCCAAAGTATGATAGCCTCAGTTTAGTAATTTTTGTGTCGATAGAGAGTTCAGGCTTGATTTGATCTAGCGTCCACTTACTTGTCTTTCTGACAGTTCATGGTATCCATAAACCTCTCTTACAAAATCACATTTCAAATGAATCGATCAGCTTTCTTCATTGTCCAGCTACTCATACTAAACCCAGAAAAAAGTCTGCTAATAGCTGTGGAACAGCCAAAATGGCTCTTGCCTAAAAAAGAAAGAAAAAGAAACCAAGATGATTCTTTTAGACATCTATGAAAACGAAGCAGCCTTGTCAAAAAGTTCTTTCTTGGTAATTGATTTTCCAGGCACCAAAGACCAGAACTGTAGTTGCTGCTAGTAGTTTCAGCAGCAGTGGGCAAGAGAGTTGGAAGCAGCTGGCACACAAGCCAGTATTATAAAATGGGAATACAACAGTGAGGGGCAAAGATGGGGATTATATAATACCATGGATCTAGTCAGAGAACAAGCATATGATAGTTGGGCATGACACTGTTGTCTTAGGGTGTGTCTGCACCACATCGTTTGGTGAAATTCTAAAAATCCCATGCCAAAGACCTCTAGTGCCCACCTCTGATCTACAGGAGAGAACTTTAAGTGCCATCCCAAACTGCAAATCCCAAAATTTCATAAGGTGATGCCATGACAGTTAAGGTGGAGTCAAATTGCTATAATTGTACAGTGTATAAATACTTTGACTGCTGCCCTTAGCCCATTTGCACAAGATCTCATTTTCAAAAGTGCAGCTGAAGGGAGAAGAGGCAACCATCATTATAGAGAAGTTACTGCTACGACAACGATCATGTTATTCCTACATTTCATGCTATTGTTGGCAGCCATTTCTGCTTCTCTTTGTCAGGCATTTGTTGTTGTTGTTGTTTAGTCGTTAAGTTATGTCCGACTCTTCGTGACCCCATGGACCAGAGCACGCCCGGCCCTCCTGTCTTCCACTGCCTCCCGGAGTTTGGTCAAATTCATGTTGGCAGCTTCGATGACACTGTCCATCCATCTCGTCCTCTGTTGTCCCCTTCTCCTCTTGCCTTCACACTTTCCCATCATCAGGGTCTTTTCCAGGGATTGTCAGGCATACAAAGACTAAATTCTCTAAGTATTTCCAGAGAAACCTTGATAATCTTCAAAGGAACGTGATTGAATAACCAACATGCCAACAATGTAGAACTGTCCTTGTTAGAAGTCTGTAGTGTTCGGTGAGCACAGGCAATCCTTGTTTGGATGGCCACGATGAAGGAGGCAAGGAAGTCATCAACAGGAGGCTGGGCCTTCTTGGCTGTGGTGCCTTCACTTTGGATCCAAATACTGGTTGAGCTGCATCTGGCCCCTCGTTGCCCACCTTTAAAAGTTTGGTAAAGACAGAACTCTTTAGAGAAGTGTTTAGAGATGGCAACCTCTCATGATTTTTTTTCCCTACCACTGCCCTGCCATTTTGTCATTTTATCATTTTATTGTATCAGCAAGTGGTGTTTTATCTTGGCATTTGTACTTGAAATTTTAATTTAATTTATTTGATTTATTGTTTGGTTTTTGTTGGTTGTTTGCAAACAAACAAACAAACAAATAGTGAAAAGGATAGTATTTGAAATTCTATTATTTATTCATTTATTTTACTTACACACCACCTTTCTCTCAGTACAGGGATCCAAGGCAGAAATAGATACAACATTTAAAAAATGTTATCGGTTTTATAGGTGTCGGGCTGAATCCCTTTGCTAATCCCACTAGAAGAGAAGGCTCCTCTGCCCAACCCCTGAATTCTCAAACAATACATCTTCTGTTGATTCTGCCTGATACTTCATCTATGACAGGCAGTGTGGCATTTACCCCATGGCCCCTGCTTGTTTCACCAAACACAGAGCTCACACGAGTATCCCAACATGCCCTTTAACACGCTGCCACCAGTTGAGCTCTTTATCAACCTATATTTCCTATGAAAGACTGAGGTCCTTTCAGTACTGAACTTTTAAACAGAAACAGGTTTATTGATTACACATTGTTTTAGGAATAGTTCTTAAGCACATTCTTAAAGTTACACAAAGCTTCAGTATTTTACTTTAACCTCTTCTATCTTAATTAATACAGGTCACACTCTGACTAATCGCTCCTTAAACACTCTCTCTGCCTCAAACCCCAAAACTCCTTTTTCTCTTCTCTGTCTCTGACTGAACTGACTAGACTCTGACTCACCCCTCCCTTCTAGTTTCTCTGGATCCGCCTCCCAACAGCTCTCATTGGTACATGCCAATAATCTTCTACCTGAGCCAAAACAGGGTGATCGCTACAGGCAGCACAGAAGAAAGGCATTTGTCAGAGAAATCTTACAGGTTTTCCACCTTTCATGTGTGTTTGACTCTTCTCTTCTTTTTATGTTTAAATGCCACCAGATCTCTGATTTATTGTTAAATAAACCAATCCTCTTTTCAACAGCAATATAAGGTCCTTTAAGTTTTAACCACATTTTGCTGCCAACTACCAATAAACACATATTTAAAAGATTCATTTAATGATAGACTTCGAAGCATCTAAGAAGGTTGGAACATCTGAATTGGTAATTTGTCAGAGTTCCTAAGGGTTTGATTTTATTATTATTATTATTATTTGAGAGGAAACAAATACAGCAAGCTCGGGTGGAGTATATGGCTGATTGCCTTCTGTTTTCAAGAGGAGTATTCATTGTCTTGGCTTGAAGCTTACCTAGAACAATAATAATTAAGAAGTGAGATTTAGTAGGTTGTATTTTGATCTCCTACTTTACTGCTGTCAGGATGAAAATGAGGAGTCTAAAACTGACTGGCATTTGCCTTTGCAGTTTTAAACAAAGTGCAACATGCCACTAGTTCTGAAAATACTCTTCTTGCCTTTATGCAAGTGATTAAAAGATAAAAGGATTAACTTTAAATGGCTTATTTACAAAGTATGTTAGTTATTTACACAGCTTGCCTTGGTTTAATGCTTCACCATAAATATTTTATATCATGTTAAATTAAAGGAATATAAACCAAAAAGATTAGCGTGAGTTGACTGGGAGGAACAGATAGAGTTTCTTAACATTTTAATAAATAGGTTTTTTTAAGGCTAGTGCCAGTTGTCTCAGTCTCATGCCTCCCAAGACACTGCTGCTGATAAGTCAAAATGAAAATTCTTAGGACATATGATAGCTAGTGTTGGCTACATATATACAGGTTTTGTTGTTTAGTCATTAAGTCATGTCCGACTCTTCGTGACCCCATGGAACAAAGCACGCCAGGCCCTCCTGTCTTCCACTGCCTCCCGGAGTTTGGTCAAATTCATGTTGGTAGCTTTGATGACACTGTCCAACCATCTCGTCCTCTGTCGTCCCCTTCTCCTCTTGCCTTCTCTGTCGTCCCCTTCTCCATATATACAGGTAATCCTGTGCATATCTAGGGCTATCAGCATGTCTTTGGAAGTGAAGGTTTGTAATCATCATTCTTTCAGGGGTGTGAGTGTGCGTAGTGTCATGAATGCTAAGGTGCAGCTGGTCACACTCTCCAAAGCTTATGCTTCAAAAGAAAGTCCAAAACGCAGTCAGTCCTCTTGATCTATGATAATAGATCAGTCCCTCTGCTTTCATCTCCATGGAGAGCAGGGGTTTTCTCAAGCTAATGGGTTGTAACTGCCCCTTCAAGATATTTCTAAATGCTTTGTATTACAGTAGGAATAGTGCACAATGATATATTGTTCTGGGAAAATCAACCCACCCATTACTGGGAAGATTGCAACTCAGAGGGGAAAGGAAAGTCAGAGTAGAGTGGGATGATGACCCACTGAGCACCTATTTGTGTGTGTGCACACTTGCTCATGTATTTGTGACCAATACACATAGCCTGCCTTTCATAGTATGGTCAATGCTTCATCATACAGGTGATAGATACACCTGAAAGGTATGTCAGAGGGGAAAAGAAGTAAAAGAGGGTGGGAGGGAGGGAAAGATGTCATCTGGAGACCTTCTTCCTATTAAGACAGCATAACATAAAGCTTTATCTGGAATCACTCTAGAAGACCTCTGCCCAGCCTTTGAGTCTTGAACAATTTATGTTTCATTAATTCTGTTTAGTATTCTGTCTGGCACAGAGAAACAGTATTTGTCCAAGAAGTATGATAGATCTTCTACCTTAGAGTCTTTTATTTGCCTCAGTAAGCCTTCACATTGCTACACCACTATATGTGTGCGCACGTGTCTGTACCTCTGAGAAATTATATAGACACATATGTTATGACATCCAGAAGTGACCAAACACACTTTTGACATGGGAGCCTTTTAATACCTGTGGGACCCTATGGACCCTCTTATTTCGTCTCGCAACCACTACATTATTTAAAGAGGATAAAGGAGGTGCACCAAAGGGAAGGATTGTTGAAGCTGAATTCCACCAGCTTCCTTTATTCAAACAGTCTTAGGCAGTGGTTAAACTGAGTTGGTTTCAGCCAATAAACTGAAACTGAATCCAGATAATATGGAGATCCTACCATTAGAAGGATCATTTGATCAGTTAGAGGAAATCTTACCTGGTCTCTGAAAGATTGGATCCACAGCTTGGTGGTATTCCTGGACCCAACACTCTCTATGCTGTGGCCAAGAATACCTTTAATCAACTTCAGTTGATTAACCAGTTGCACATCTACCTGGATAAGAAATGCCTAGTAACAATGGTCCACACACCGATAATCTCAAAAATAGACTACTGTAATGCTCTTTACATAGGGCTGCCTTTGAAAGCAGTACAGATAGTCCAAAATGTGGTGGTGAGATTGATTTACAGGACTAGTAAATTCTCTCATATTTCCCCAGTCTTGGTTCACTTCCCCATCAATTTCCATGCCAATTCAAGATGCTGGTTATGACCTATAAAGCCCTTAATGTTATATGTTATGTTGTTACCCGCCCAGAGTAGTCTATATGACTAGATGGGCGGGCTAAAAATGTAATAAATAAATAAATAAATAAATAAATGGTTTATGATCTTCATACTTGTGGGAATGTCACTTCTAGAAATCAGCTGCCTGTTCCACCCACTCCTCTCAATTCATGATCTTAAAAGTGAGGGAGGACAAAAAGGTGATGGCAAGGAATTGGGCCTTTTTGGTGATGGCCCCCAATCACTGGAACAAATTACCCATAGAGATATACTAGGCTCCTTCCATTCATATGTACAGGAAATTGCTAAAGACAATTATTTAAAGCTGCTCTCAGCAATGAAATCTTTTTTTCTTTTCTTTTTCTTTTTGTATGAATTTTAAACATTTTGTTTTCCTTTCTGTTGTTTTGAATTTCTGGTAAAATTCCTTTTGCTAAGCAGTAGATGTACAGAGATCCACAGGGCAGAACAGTTACAAATTCCCCAAAGTCCACCCCTTTCTCTTTAACTGACACTAAAGTCTCAGTAACTCACTCTGAGACATTTGTGGGGAAAAGAATAAAAAACATTTCTTTACTTCTTGAAAAGTACAAGTTTGTTTATGCTTTACATACTGCACACATACTTAGCAACTAACTGAACAGATCAACAGTAATGAATGACTGCCACCAACAGACTAAATAGGGAAAAAGCACTCAGCAGAGAGGTGGGGCTCTCTTTGAAATCAAGGGCTGGAAGAAATGATTGGTTAGTGCTGGATTGGTAGACAATCACCCCAACCCAGAAAGATCCCTCCCATTCACACAAACCACAGACAGGATGCGAGGTTGCAAATAAAACTCCAACACTTCCTACTTCAGGTACTCATTTTCCCCCATACATCATTTGCTCAGTTTACCATTAGTGCTTTCTGATTATGCTGCAGAAACCTTTTTTTAAAAAGAAAAGTCTCTTGACCTACTAAACCAGATTTAATTGACTTCAGTATGTGGCTAGTTTTATTTCCATACCCATTTATCAAATTCTCTATTTGCCCACCCCTTTAAAATAGAAAAAGTGCATAGGTGAAAAAGACATTATAGTAACTTCAATATTTTTACATTTTATCCCTTTAAAGCACATTGTCCTAACAAGGGAATGGCACTCTAAAAGCAAGTGAATGGAAGTGGAGTTAGTTCATTGTTGTCTTTTGTTAGTCATAAGTTATGTTTGTGTGTAATGATGACAAGAACAAAAAGGACTGGTACATCCACTGAAGCTGTCAAGCAAAGAGAGACGGTGGTCCCAGGATGTAAAAATGGGTATCAATACTTTATTCAAAGATAAGCCCAACACGTTTTAGCTATTGCACTTTTAGCCTTCTTTAGGGGTGCTGATGTTATGCTTATGTAGAATCTGTCTCTAAGGATATTTTTATGGACAATCTCTCACTCCTGTCTTTGTAACTCTTATGCAGCAGGATAAGACATTTTATTCCTCAGAACCATGCTTTGTTGTAGGATTCATGCATAACTAGACTGACAATGTAGGCATTCTATGACATTGTCACCTGAGGGAGCTGTAAGCAATGTTCTTGTATTTTTTTTTAACTTGGATGTAACTTTTTGTCTCACTTGATGTATTAGGACAAAAACTGTCCCATGCTGTTTTTTTTTTTTGGCAAACCACAATTTTCAGTGAGTTCATGAAATATGACATCTTATCCTAACTCTAACACCAACCCAGCCCTAACCCTTTGGTCCTCAGCACACTGGAATTCCAGTGAAGTGAGAAAATTTCCCAAAACTTGCCTAATCCAAGTTTTTATCCCTCAAGTAGGAAAGTTAAAATCATACTGTGATGAAAAGTATGCTGGTGCAGACATATTTTGCTTTGCTCCTTCCTTTTTATGAGCAATCAGAGATAACTAAACCCAGGATTATGGTTCATTAATTGAAAACAAGCCAGGATCATAAACCAGCCGTCAAACAAGCTTTGTGGTATTGTTATGGTTTGTTACATTATCTCAGGCCATTGCCTCTCTGTTTTAGTGGTGGACTATGAATCCTGGTGATATTTAATAAACCTAACTGCTAGCTACTCTAGTCTGGTGGTTTTTGTTTTTAAACCTACTAATGCAAAAGATGCCTTACATTCAACATTCCCTCTAATTTTCAGCCCTCCTGGGCAGGACTCTGCCCCTCATGTGTGTGACTCCACCCCCCTGTTCAGGGTTCCATTGCAACCAGAACCAAAGGGACTGAAAACAATCACTGTGGTATGCAGAGGAGGGGGAGCCCTGCACAGAGGGGGCAGATTTGCACACAGGTGCACACCTTAGAGGTAACCTTGCTTACAGTCCTTCTTAAAAATGACTACAACATTTTTTTTTAAATTAGAAACTTAGAGATAACAGTGCATCTGGAACATGTGTTGTGCCGCTATGCTGTGGTTTCTTCTGTATACCTTAAAGGAACTGTGTAAGGTAAATCAGTATCATTAATAGTATCTTGCATGCTGTTAGGGGGTGCTCAGGCCACCTTGTGCATTCTGTGGTTTAACAAGACAGAAATAACTTCTCAGTGTTCTGAAGCGGAGTCCAAACTCTTGGCTTATCTGTTCATCAGGAAAACAATGGAGAAAAAAGAGCATGCAAGGATATATAAAATATTTGTTTCTTGAGTATCAAAGACAGTCAGAAAATGCACAAGGTCAGAACTCCAGCATCGTGCGCTTTCTCTGTCAGTCTCTTTTTCTCTGAAGGATTTCAGTTCTGAGGCCTCATGAGGTGCATGAAGTAGAGTAAGTTTCAACTCCAAAGACTTCATTTTCTTTTGAATTTCACATTCTCTCCCACAGTATGAAGTGCTTCAATGAGCTCTTCTCATTGTTTTCCTGTAGATGTGTCAAACTCTGGGGCAATGCCAAAAACTTGAAAAGAAATACCCAGACACTTTAAAGTGAATCTATCTCAGTTGTTTTGTGTCTTTGAATCACAACACTTAGCATTGGTGTAACACTTCAAACTGCTCAATTGTCTCCTTCACAATTCTTACCAGCACTTATACGAAAATCCTTTATAAAAGATCACTCTCCATGTCCATCTCCTCCATGGGTAGGTTCAGTGTGTCTTTTCAGATGTTGTTGGACTGCAATTCCCATCAGCCATAGCCAGCACAGTCCAAGGGTGGAATGCTGGGAGTTACAGTCTGACAACATCTGGAGATCACACTTTGCCCACTTATGATGTAACCCAGCATTGGATACTCTAATAGGCCACGGCTTTCCAAAATGTCAGGCAAAGGTAAGAAGGGACCTTCGAGAGCAGACTAACTAGTCCAGCACACTAACATACTGAGGCAAGAATGGTAAAATATGTGCAGAAGAGGAATTCTGCAAATGGTTTTCTTCTTCAGTGGGCTGCTCCTCACATTTCTGGCCACACACTGGCAACACAATTGTCTGTGTGACAGATACCCCAGCAAACGATTGAAGTCAGTGACATGATTACCATTCTGCACACTTTTCCTCAGCAGGTTTTAACCTTAAAATTTAAACCAAGTTTTGGTGAAATTTTGTTTTGATTTGTTTCTACCTTGTCCAAATGTCTTTGCTGGGATTGGAAGATTAAAATATTCCAGTGGTGGAGAAACCAGAACTGACAGGTTTGTCCACCCAGACTCAGATTTTTGACTGAGATTAAATCAAATCTGTTTGTACTCAGTCGTGTTAATGCTGAAGTTGGGTTGCAACCCATTTTTACTGAAAGCTTCCTCATCATTGACATGATATCTAGTAGAGAGAATATGAAACACTCCATGCTGGCAATACCTGTACCTGTTGGAATTTGGCTAGTACAAACGAGGGAGATTTTTATTTCAGTTTGTTGTGGAAGAATTTATCAACACCTCAGATTTTGAAAAATGTGAATGCAAATGAAATAAAAAGTGGCAGGTTTCCTCATCCCCAATTTAAAACTTGTTAGAACCACAACTTGTTAGATCCCGCCAACCTAGCGGTTCGAAAGCATGCAAATGCAAGTAGATAAATAGGGACCACCTCGGTGGGAAGGTAACAGCGTTCCGTGTCTAAGTCGCACTGGCCATGTGACCACGGAAGATTGTCTTCGGACAAACGCTGGCTCTATGGCTTGGAAACGGGGATGAGCACCGCCCCCTAGAGTCGAACACGACTGGACAACTTGTCAAGGGGAACCTTTACCTTTACCTTTTTACCTTAGAACCACAGAACTCTGTCTATCTCCCTTGCACGTCTGTACTTCAGAAACAACATAACCCTTGCATAATAAATGTTTTGCTTTTCCAAGAGCGACTACTCAAGGTTTCAGCAAGCAATGTCTGTTAGCTAAAAGTGAACATAGCATGATCTGCTTGATCACAGCTGTTTGTTTGTTTTTAGCTAATGGAGCTGGAAGATTAGAGCCTAAGTGATAAAATCATAAGTTTCAGAGTTCTACTGTAACACATAGCCCAATATTCTGTGGCTGAAGCAAATAGATTTACTTGAAAATCAGTACAAATATCATTTGCAAATAGACTCACATGTCATATGCATGTCAGCTAATGAAGGTAAATTGCTGAAAATCTCTAGCTTTCAATTTGCACATAGAGTAACTGGGCTTGCAAGATCATCTGCACACTTTCTTAGAAAACAGCCTCCGACTGTAAGGCATTTCTTATTATTCTGTTATGGATCTCCCCCCCCCCCCCCAATCTTTGCACTGTTGCTTGCTTTTCATTTGCTTTTATTCTGTTATTTTAACCTTCTAAAAGTTCTTTTATTATGTTATATTATGTTTTATTCCATTTTCATATTTCTGGGTCTTAAAAGTTAATCTGTGAGCCACCCAGAAGGGTTTGGCTCTTGGGTGCTGTTAAAATGTACGTAATAAATAGCCATTGATGTTTTTGCTCAGCATTCGAATGACATAGTTTTTCCTGTTCTCTTACTGGGTTGAGAATGAGTCTTAACAGGTTAAGCAATGATTTGTGAGTTTTGAGTTGATTTGGTTCCCTTGAACTAGCTTGTCTTCAGTTCAAATGCTTTTGTGATAACTGCTTTTTAGATTGCCATTTAACTGATCAGGTAGCACTTGACAATTACTAATTCCTAGGATGCCAACAGAACAAAGAGAACATCATTTAGGTCATTGAGCATGCTTTGTCTGATTCACATGAGGGTAGAAAATTTAACTAACTGGCTGTTTCATTTAATCAGGAAACATTAGCCTATAGAATCTTGTTCAACAGTGCATCTGTTTTGTCAGTGCCAAGTGATTCCCTGGGGGGAAGCTGATATTCATCTCAGTGGCACTGTTTTTACTTGATAATGAAGACAATCATTATAGTCTTCTTTCATCTTCATTTCTCTGATTTGCTAATTAGTGAAAGCCATGGTGTGTCTGACCACCTGTTAGCAATCCTGTAACATCTACTGCCTTTGAGCCATCCTCTTTGATAATTTCAGAGGAAGCTAGCAAAAGCAATGGGTAATACATTACAGAAGGAGCTGTTGCTCTTATGTGCCATCAGGTAGGAACTGACATATAGTGATCCTAACAGGGCTTTCAGGGATGTGGTGGCTCTGTGGGTTAAACCGCAGAAGCCTCTGTGCTGCAGGGTCAGAAGACCAGCAGTTGTAAGATCGAATCCACGCGACGGAGTGAGCTCCCGTCGCTTGTCCCAGCTCCTGCCAACCTAGCAGTTCGAAAGCATGCAAATGCAAGTAGATAAATAGGTACCACCTCGGTGGGAAGGTAACGGCATTCCGTGTCTAGTTGCGCTGGCCACGTGACCATGGAAACTGTCTTCGGACAAAACCCTGGCTCTATGGCTTGGAAACGGGGATGAGCACCGCGCCCTAGAGTCGGACACGACTGGACTAAATGTCAAGGGGAACCTTTACCTTTACCTAACAGGGCTTTCAAGGTAAATGAAATTTTTAAGGAGTGGTTTTACATTTCCATATCCCCAGTAAGTTTCAATGGCTGAATAGGGATTCGAATCCAGGCCTTTGAACCCAGGCCCCTTGACTCCTAGTCGTCACTCTATCCTCTATTGGTTGTCTACTATTGTGTCATTTATTGTTTTAACCTGAAATTGTCCAAGTGGGATCATGCTTGTGCTTCACTTTCCTTAGTGAAATAGTCTTGAAATGATAAGATGAGGGCATAAAAAAAAGCCATGCTGATTTGACCAAAGCATTCTGTTTATGCAGTCACTGATTTGGGTTTATGGGGCACCCCCAAGTAAGAGATGAGTACAATAGCACCATCACAGCTATGTTTCCCAGCAATGGATTTACAGAGTCACAATACTTCGACGCTGGCGATAATACATAGCTATCATGAGTAGTCTAAACTTTAAATACCATTTAATGTTCTCCTTTTAACATTATTTAATAGTGATTTTCAATAACTTTTAAGTGTGGGATAATTTTGATTTAGCACAGTTATCTAAAAGATTTCTCAGTCAGCCTATAGAAATAGCTTGCCTATATCCTGGGAGCTCTCTTACAGCTCAAAAGATTGCTGCATAAACTCTGGTGGTGCTTCATGCCTACATATTATGGGAACTGTAGTTGGGCTGGCTCCACATGCCTTTGCAGCCACCCCACAGCCATGGCTAGAAATTCAAATCTCCCCTAAAAACAACAGCCAAAACATAGTCCAGATGGTGAACAACATGCATGCATATTTGGACAGCAGAGCAAGAACTGATTCAAGGAAGATTCTCACCAAACCAAGCCTGCTTAGCTTAGTAGTTAACATCATTTGACAAAACTCACACACCCATGCACCCATAAAGAAACTGTCTTCAAAGTCCACACAATGTCACAACAATCAATAAAAGTTTCACTGGGAGCTTGATTTCAACATTGATTACATCTGGGCTCCATAAGCAGAACTTGGAATGTTAATAAAAAAGGCTTAATGCATAATGTTAAACTTTAGGAAACCTGATGTTAATGTTGATGGGAAAAAAGTTCTGACACATTAAGTTGTCATTCTGTTAAATGTTAATGTTAATATTAGGAAACATCCAATTGGCAAAGAAAATGGCGTATAATACTTTAACTGACACCATTGTCAGCAAGTGACAGATGTTGCTGTTGGCGTCTTCAGAAATGCTCTTTTGGGAGTTTAAGTTCCCAACCTGGCACCTCTGAGATGTATGTAAATTCTACAATCTGGTTGTTGGCTTGGATAGTGAGATTTGTAGTCCAACACTTCTGGAAAAAAAATCTAGGCTGTGGAAGACTGCCTGAAAGCATGGTACTGAACAACACATGTGATTAAATTTTGCCACTGCTGCATTTACATAAAAATGTAATGCCAATCTCACTTCCTGTGTCATTAGTTGCTTTGAAAAAACTCATCATAGGGAATTACACAATTTTAACTGGTTACTTCCAGTCTCTTCCAGACTACAATTGGCTTTGAGGTGTTTGCCTGCTGAATGTTGAGCAAATACAAAATTGCCCTAGTCATCAACTGGTGGTGAGTCAGTGGCATTTACATAAATGTTGATTCAATTTAGTTTATGGATCTACTTTAGTAGGAGCAATCAATTAGATTTAGGTGTCATGGACTATACATTTACCTTTGTCTTCTTTTATTATCTTTCCTTTCCTCCTTTTACTGCTTTGAAGTTTATATTGCGGTCTTCTTAGGATTGACACCTCTCTGTTTTGTTTTTGTATCTTTAACACTGCATTATTAAAATCATAGCGACAACAAAAATAATTTCAAATATTTCATGTCCCGCCTTCCTTCCAATGGAGAATTTAGAATGGAAGTAGTCAAAAAACAAAAATGAAATTTAATCACAATTATTTAAAGATGACTTAATCCGGGGCAAGGCTATGAAAAGCCTTGTGAAAAGAACCAGGTCTTAAATTGCTTCCTGAAACCAAGGAGGGATGGGGCCAGTCGCTCCTCTCATGGGAGAGAATTCCAAAGCGATTCAGCCACCACAGAGAAGGCCCAGTTTCAAGCCTCCCATGGGGTGACCATTTGAAGCATCTCAGTATGAACGGTGTGGGTGGGACTGTGCAGATGTTTTGAGGGAGAGATCATTCCAGAAGAACTGTGGGTTGTTGGGTTTTACTGCTTTTCAGCCAGTAACAGCCTTTATTATTCAAAGGCTGTCCCTTTTGTTGTTCCTGCTGCTAACTTAACTAATTCTAATCCTAATATATTTTTGCAGGAGCATTGTGCAAAAATTCAACCTTAAGTCGAGTATTTTAATTTTAGCCCATTGTAAAATTACTAGCTTATCCAACTTAATTGTTGAGTGTGTGTGAAGCTGTCACTCTCCTTCAGTGCCAGCTCAGCCTCTTCCTTATAATGTAAGGTACTGATTTCCTTTTCCCCACGTTTAATTACATTGTATGGCTTTTTTACTTTAACATTTTTAACCCCATGAATGCCAGATTTAATACAATGGAGACACGAGGAACACCACTCTATCCCACGAGTTCATCTGGGCTCTTTGTTCCACAAATACTTTTGACTACTTTAGTGTTTTAGCTTTTGGCCAGATAACGATCCACAGCCCTAACTGTAGCATATTAAAATAACCACTGACTTATATAAATTACAAGCAATTTAAAGGTATATCAGAAGAAGGTGAAAAGTACAGCAAACACACTTAAAAGCTTGTTCCTCTACAGTCTATTCATTCACCAAAAGCCAACAACAACAATTTAAAAATCAAGATACTTTTATCCAGGCTATATAGCTGGTTCTTCTTTGTCTGACAGAGAACACAGAAAAAATATCTCAAATTTGCTAAGGTCCAAGTTGTGACAAAGTATGCCCACAAACACAGCTGAAGAAATGAATCACATGTGAATATAAATTAATCATCAAATAAGATAAGGATATGAAGTGAATTCTAAAAAAAGGCTGTGGGGAGTCCCTCTATGTAATATGTAGCATGTTTAATTATCGTTAGCCAATATTTAATTTTTCTGCTTCCTGAAACCTTTATTGTTCTTCTCACCTGTCATTTTGTTTGTGACCTTTAAATATTATTAACTTAGCACAGGATATCACAAACACTGTCTTTTAATGTTCATTTTTTAAAGTCAATGTTGCAAAAAGACTTTTTTCCCTGTTTCTAGAATGCTGCATTAAGATAATAGAGTGACTAGAAAAATATAATGTTTACATTTTGACCTGACTGAAGCTGGCTATCTTTCAGTTGGAGGTAGCCATCTTTCAAGACCTCTGTTTGCTATGACTCAAATCCATCAAATCCATCAGGTGATCACTCAGAGAAAGGATATACTTGAAATATTATAGATTTGTCTGTGTCATATTTGATCTTGGTATCACAAAAAAATACATCTTCTATAACCAGATTTTTAAAACTTGCATCAAGAGAGAGTCAATGGAAAGAGGAATTTCCCAACTGGAGCATGGTAACAGATTTTGGTCTTTAATGCTGTGATTTAGCTAATGACCAATGTCTGAAGTTCTGTACCGTGTTTCCCCGAAAATAAGACAGGGTCTTATATTAATTTTTGTTCCAAAAAACACATTAGGGCTTATTTTCTGGAGATGTTTTATTTTTGTCATGTACAACCATCTACATTTATTCAAATACAGTCATGTCATCTATGTTATCTTCTGGTTGCTGCACAATGGTAGAGGGCGGGGTTTCACTTAACTGGGGCGTATTTTTGGGGTAGGGCTTATATTATGAGCATCCTGAAAAATCATACTAGGGCTTATTTTCAGGTTAGGTCTTATTTTTGGGGAAACAGGGTAATTAAATATGAAGCAGTGCTGTAACAAGGTATTGAATTTTGAAGAGTTTTTTTTAATCTAAAAGATTGCTTAAAACATAGCCATAAATCCTTTAAGCTCTTCATGAACCAGTTGACATTTCATTGGCAATATTTATGTAACAAGAAAGTTTACCTCAGAAAGAGTGGAAACAAAGCGGTTCATCTAACCTTCCTAAGTTGTTTAGCTAAACAACATAGCAGTTTGCCAAATATGTTTACAATTGAAATAGAAGTTCAGTTTGGTAGTCTACATAAGCCATTTCCCTAATTTCCTCTTTTTTCCATGTAATTTGATGTGTTAAAAAGCAAGAAACCCCAAACTGAGTAGTCTTAGCTCAGGCCCAATAACATATCTATGACCAAAAAAAATGTTCATTTTTTTTCATTATTTGCTTACTTATTTTATATTTGTGATACATATTTTTTTCAAGATGGCTTATGCTGTACATCCCAGCTGTATAATTACTGTATATATTTATACTTAGGAATTTTTACACTGGACAGAATGTGGTAGCTGTTGCCTTTCCAGAAATAATGAAGAAGCTGAGGACAGCAATGAGTTTGAGGATGAGCCCAGTTTTATTAGGTACAATGACTTACAGACAGGAGGTTACTCAAGTTAGTTACAAGCTGTGCAAGAAAACTAAATTTAATAGAAGGGGTGCAAAATCCAAATTGTCATAGGTGGAGTAACTTGTCTGTAATGCCGCTTGAGGCAAAGCCCAGTGCCAAAGTGAACTATAACTGGTCAGCCTCTGGATCCAGTTCTGTTGTCAAGCGGAAAGAAGCTTGCCCAGGCAAAGCTTCTACCCTCAGCATCTTAGGGATCAGGTTGCTGAACAAATCCTGTGAGCATAAAAGGATGAGAGAGTCACTAAGGTGTATGACATACTATACTCCCATACTATACTTGTCTGCCAGAAGAGCCCAGAAACACAGGCATGTTTCCAGACTGAGCTTTCAGTATGAAACAACCAAATCAGAATAGCATTGAAAGCAATTGGGTTTAGGTGCCAATTAGCCAATGAAATGTAACTGGAAATAAGTAATATGCAAATTAGCCAAACTGAAATACAGTGAAATCCTGCTGAAGTTTAACAGGAGACCCCATGCTCTCACACACAGCATTAAGAAGGTGAAAAACAGTGCACAACAGCTGGACACCTAACAAATTCCTACTCAGTCCTAACCCTCACAACTATACCAGCTCATGCTCACACAAGAAAATAAGTAGGTGCATGAGTTGCATGTTGAGTGCCAACAAAGGGGTTGAAGTGGAACATGCATCCAAATGACACTTGGCTATTTCTGGCTTGTCTGTTTTCCCACTGGCAGGAAAAATGGGCCAGTCAACTTCCTTTCTGCTCCATGATAGGCTGGGGAAGGCAAAGATGCCTTCTCCTGATAAGAAGTGGAGACGGTGAAGCTGCATTCTTTTGGAGCGGATTCTGAGGCTTTCTCTTGCTCTCCTAGAATATTTTGTATGGGCAGTTGGTGATATGGCCCTCTAGTGGTATGGTGTGAAGATGTTCTGTTGGACAAGTGAAAAGGAGAGAAGATGATTTACCTGAAACAGAACTAGGAATTAGGTGTTGTCTTTACCTGCCTGCCTCTTTCTGTCCTGGTATCTCTTGGGGCAGAGTGTGTGAGAGGAACTGAGTATGGCCTTAATTAAAATTAAAAAAATAAACTTCCTCTAATTAAGCAGCAGATAAAATTATTTATTTATTTATTTATTTAACTTATATGCCGCCCACACTACCCAAAATGGTTCAGTCAGGAACCTATAGAGCAGACTGAGCTCCTTCTGTAGACCACCCCTTATTTGTTAGTTTCCCTCAAGTGGCACTTACTATCGCAATACTCAGATACTCTGGTAATGAGATTTACGATCACAATACTCAGAGACTCTGGTAATGAGAAAGAATGAAATGTTTCCATTTACTTACAGTTCTTCATAAATAAAAACAAACATCACATAGGTAAAAATGCTGGCCTGTTACATCATTTAACTTAACTGGTTAACTAGCTTAATTACTGACTAACTGAAAGAGTAACAAAAGCAGCATGCGAACAGGCTGATGAAGTGCAGTGGCGAAGCAGAATGTTTGCATACTGTGACATTTTGGTATTTCCAGTAGATCAGTATTGCCCTCCTGGGAATGTAAATCCTCACAACTCATTCCTCTGCACAAAAGCAAGACACTACCATGATTTCCGCCCCTCCTCACTACAAGAGGGCAAGACATTTTTGTTGTTGTCTTAACTCAGGCTTTCTGCATTTGCAAGAATGTTTTTTGTGCAAATGCAGCAAAACCATTTACACACTTTTTGCACAAATTGCAGAACCCTCAAGGAGAAAAAAGGGCTGTCTCACTAAGAATAAGAAATTTACTGAAAATTCTTCACACTTCTGTGTCCATTTCTGGTTTTGGTGTGTGTGTGTGTATTCAGACCAACTTGACTACCTTTACGTTTTATGTTTTCCTAGAGCGCACAGGATCTCTGGGAAAACTGCTTGAATTGTGTTAGGTTTGCTTTCTCATTTCTTAAAATCATGCGGTTTGTCCAAAGTTATCCCACTATTAACTGCTTCTAGAAAGTTTTACGGGAAATGGCGAAACTTTATACTGGCATTTCATTTTAAGGAAAGGAGTCAATGGCTGCATGCAAAAGGCAAAGTGAGATAATTTATTTTCTGGTCTGAATAGAGACCTGACACTGCTCTGAGGTATCAGCTGTACCTTGGCACTGCTGCACTCTATTTGGGCTTAACTAAACACTTGACTAGAGCCATCCCTCGTAGTTGTACCTTTGAAGTCACACATCAGATGTAACCATCCATCCTAATATTTTCATATATTGTAAAAATATTTGTAGGGATGAGGCCTATATGTGTAGGTTTTCATATTTGGCACCATTTTGGTTTACATGGAAGCTTCATAAATGTCTAGACCCTGTTGCACCAATATTTCTGTTGTATGCATAAATGCCACGAGAACTGCACCGTGATGTGGTATTGGGAACTGGGCTAAGCCACCAAACTACGCCTGCACCCAACTGTGTAGTACCTTAAGCCCTTTCGAGAACGCCCAAATAAGCAGGAACTGAGAAAGGAATTAAAATACTTTCAGGAAACTCTTTTTTATTCCATGTTAAGTGCCTAGTTCCAAGGCAGCAATACGACTGAAATATAAATAGCTATCAGATGCATCATTTTTCCTAGTAATCTCCTCTCTGTGTATTGTTCATGAACTCCCCACAGTTCATTAAATACAGCCAGATTTCCAGCATCCTTTTGCTCCTGAACTAGTGAATATTTTCCTTAAAATCTTTATTTGAGAAGGTATGGCATGTTCATCCTTGATACTTAAGCGAGTACCCTTTTGCTGAATGATTAATTGTATTCAGGCTTTACATCCAAGTCTAATTTTTCAGGGGACATAATTGGATGCAAATTGGCCAGTGTTAATCATTAGATATCACTAATTAAAAACAGAAGCTGTAGGTAATGCTATGATTATTGGAAGAAATAAATGAAGCAGATCAGGTAACACTTTTCTTCAGGGACTTGTGACTTGTGCCTGAGCCTCATTAAATTGTAACATGTGAAGGTGCCCTGCTGATAATACAGACTGCAGGAAAGATGTATTTGGAAGTAACTTAAATGTAATATATGAGATCAGTATCCTAGGAAAGAGGGGGGACATTCATATGGCTCAAGGACTTTTCATTATAATAAATTAGGAATTTTGTTGGAAAAAAAGAAAGAAATTAATTAGTCAGAAAATAGTACCACATAATGAAATAAAGGTCAAAAAGGTAGCAGAGCCAGATTTCTCTTCTGCTCATGTTTCTGGAAGCCAAACACTATGTGTTAAAATCTTAATTGGCTTAAAAAAAAAGCTTTTTATACTTCTGTATGTGGTTAGACTTACTATTTACAAAAAAGCAACTTCTTATAATAAAGAAGTAAGAGAGCTTCCTGGGGACTTTAGATGTTATTTCTCCTTAAATGTTGAGGGGAAGAGTGGAGATGACCCTGTAGCTCTGCCCCATCTGTTATGCTATCTGTCCTCACTGTGCCCATCCAACAGGTTGGACTGCAATGGGAAGCCTATTGTACTTATGCACGTTTTCTACATGACCAGGCTTCTGTGTATATATATATACACACACACCACAGATGTGTATATAGGAGGACCACAGATTTAGAAGCCTGGTCATGTAGAAAACGTGCATAAGTACAATAGGCTTCCCATTATATATATATATTGTTGATGGAGACACAAATGTAGCCTAGGCCTTCAGAACAGTTATTGAAAATTCACTCCCCCCTCCCAAACCCAGCATCCTCTTGCAAGTATGATGTGCCACTTCCTAGTGACACTACAGCAAATTAATCATTTGTGACTTTTTGACATACTACTGGTAATTGGACTCGCAGTATTTCACTTAATCCTGTTTCCCTAGCCACAAACTTACCATAAATGATAAACTAGAGTGCACAACTTTCAGAGGTCTGAAGGCCACACACACCATACATTTTCACACCTTGCATGGCTGAGTCCTCTTCAGAAGGATGAAGACTAGGACAACCTACCTCAGCAGGAGAAAACCAGAACAGAGGAAGAACTGATGTCTGTGTCTCAGAGACACAGGAAATGGAGACAGAGGTCAGTCCTGCCAGGAAGAGGTTAGTCCTTCAGGAGATGGTGACTGATAGATATATGAACATTCCCCACCCCAGGCAACGAGTCAGAGTGTCAAAGTATACAACAAAGGTGAAGTCTGCATTGCAAGATCAATCATCTTAGTAGAAAATTAAGTGGAGCCAGCTGGAAAATCAGGAGTCCCATGCTATGGAAAATGAATATATTCATTACAACCAATCCAAAACTACTGGAGATAACAAATACATCTGATAAATATGTATAACAAATACAACAAATTTAGTATAGACTTCAGCCTTCTTCCCTTTGTGCTTATCTAAGATCTTGCAAAACAACTGGACTTGTTTACAACCATGTTTCTACCTTCTCTCTGGTTGACCTGTTGCCTTGGAAAGTAAATGATTTAAAAATTGACTACCTGACTCTGGACTCTGGACTATCCCTTGTGTGCTCCATGAAACTCTCTTTGACTGCTCTGTGTTTTGACCCACATTAGTCTTGGCCTCCCCAAAGCTCCTGTGTGCTAACACCTGCCACCCTCAAACACAACAACTTTGAACCTTGGAGGACTGCATTTGCTCCAGAAGCTGGAGATCTCTCCCAACATTTTTCTTTTAAAAAGCATTTTTTAAAATGAAACACAAACACCCCCCCCCCCAAAAAAAACCCTCATGTTATCAGTAATTTTTTAAAATTACCATTTGGGCATGAGGGGGAATCCAGGGTCGCTCTGGGTCACAAAACATGCCATAATTGCCCCCCCCCCCGCCCCTGATTCTCTATATGACGCAAGGGGACTTTATAATTGTAAGAATGAGAAGAAGAATAATTTGAAAGATAACAATTAAAAATGTGCAGGGGCTCTGGGCCCAGGGATGCCAAGGGCCACATACAGCCCCAGAGCTGCACTTTGCCTAATGTACTGTAAAGATATAAACATTTTTTAAAAAAGTTCCTTTGGGGCAATACATTATGGGGGTTTCAGAGTTTTGACAGAGTAGGGTGTATTGTAAAACACTTTTGTACGTGGCTTCCAACTATCTTGTCTCAAGTGGCTAAGGCTTTTAAAAGTCAAAAATGGCACTGTGATTGTGTCTGCAGACAAACTGGACACTAGTGAATTTACTGAAGCACTGGAGGGACATGATCACATTTTCTAGCCCCTGAGAGCAAGCTAGAACAATTCCAGACAAACTGAAATTTTTGAGCCATTTCCAAAGGCAACCCAGTATACAATGTATTTCAGTATTTCAAGTGGGAGGCTATCAGAAAGCAAGTCATTCCAATAGTCCTAGTGCTAGATCAATGAGTAATCCCAAGCTGTCCACCCAGTCCTTTAAGTGGAGTCCACCTGCTCTAGAACAGATTGAACACTACTAATCTGTGCAGACAAACCTACAAAGAATATCTCCACCTAGTATAGATTGAGTGTCCTTTCACGTGCCCTCCTACAGTCTGTTCTTGCTTCTAAACATTTTTGTTGCCTGAGAAAACTAATACAGAGTAAAAACACAAATGTCCTTCTTGGAACATGTGGGCTTTAGTATCATGGTGGGACACATTCTTTGATATACTCATAAAATATACTCCCGCCCAAATCACTTGGGGAACCTACAGCTGGCCTCCCACTAGAAATAACTCCCCAATAGTAGCGATAGATGACCAAGGGGGGTGGAGTTAGCACAATCTTTTTCATGTGACTTTAATCCTGGGAGCAAAACTAATACTAGAAAACAAATATTTACTTTTTATTCATATTAGATCTTCAGGTTCAGATTGGTAGACAGCATTCTTACACTGATTTGTTGTTTTGGAGTTTGTTTTTTAAATTAGGGATAACTAGGGGCAATTCCATTTCTGGTTTGCAATCTTCAAATCTTAATTTTAATTTTTAAAAAAGACAATAGTAGACTTTCCTGCTGAGGAAAGCTAGGAAAAAAGGTTGTAGCATGGTCAGTGGCTTGTCCAAATGTCTTTATCAGAGTTATGATAAGAGTTTTCTCACTATTGATATCCTGACTATAGAATGTACTCCACTCTTTGAGGTGAAACTGTTAGTATCCTTGCTGCAATCCTTCTAGAATCTACACTGCAATTCTTGTGGTGTTAAAATGTTCTTGTTCACCTAGGCACTTTAATTGATATGTTCCAAACCTTTAACTAAAGGGTTTTAGTTGTTTTTATTTATGTGTTTCATGCTGGGATATATTAAAAATGGAACTCAGCTTCTCTAATATTTGGCTTTATGTGGTGGTTTAATGGTTTACAGACCTCCTTCAGATTCTAAACAGATTGGAGGCTACTACAATGATGTTTTATATGAATAAATGTCATTGTGTAGTATGTAAAATTGCATCTTCCTAAAACATGAATCAAGTCAAAAATTTGTGCAAATAGTATTGAACAACAGAACAACTTAGAATGTGAGAACACTCAAGAAGAATCCATAAACCCAGAATTACCAATTTTCTTTAATGAATGTTAACTTTCCCCCATAAGTACCCTTTTCCACTTAAACTAGAAATTAACTAAAACACATGAGCAATCTTCTTCTCTGCTGTACAAAATTAGCATTACTGCTTCTTCTTTTAGAATTATCCTATCAGCTTTGCACCAGTTGAGTCACTAGTCATGAAAGATTCTAACACCTCAGCAATTTATAATTCTCCTCATCTTACTTCAGTGCCACTTTTTTCAGTGTCACAAGATCTGTTTCTCTGCCTAACGGGTGGCAACCAAGAAGATGTCTTTTTTAGTAATGATAGCACAGTTATTTAAACATATTTTAAAATGTGAATTTTAGATACCATAACTAATTGTACCTTTCTTACTCTTTTGATTTTATTCTACTTTATTTTGGTTTTATCTTGATTTCTAAGATGCTTTTAGATATTGTCTTAAATCCAACACAGAGGCTTAAGTCCAACTGTTAGTCCCAACTAGAGTAGACCCACTGTTAATTGTTAAATGGTGAGTTCACACTTAATATAAATCTCGGTGATTCAGTCTAGTCAAAACTGCTAACTGGGTTCAGGCCTTGGTTTCAATGAGTGTAAGCAAACTTAATTCTGTGCTAGACTCAAAGCCATTATATGGATTGGCTGAAATGGCATATGCATGGGCATGCTTGCACACATACAAACAGGCATTCAGAGGCAAAAATTTGCAAGAGGAAAATACTGGGCAGAGAAGAGGCATCTTTGCTGAGATTGTCAATTTCCATTGAGACCACTCCTTCCCTTTGTCTTTAAAAATATTCTTATTCTTATTCCAAAGTGAATTAGCACTTATTAAATCCAATGCAATTCTGACAAGCAAAATAAAGAAAAAGAAAAGAAAGATTATTTGGAGGAAAGGAGAGGAGACAACAGGAGCTTAACTGAGGGGAACTGATGTAATAGCATGCCCCACTGTCAGTGTCACCATAGACACCACAACAGCTGCCCCTTTGCATTAGGATAGTTATCATACATGCCAAAAAGTGGAAAAAAAAGTGATGCCAGCTGAGTTGGAGCAAAATAAACCATCCTTTGTTAGTAAACAAACAGAGACAAATCCCCACTGAAGAAAGAATGGATTTCTTGCCTCAGACCCTATTCAGACCAGGGGGAAGTGAAACCAATGTGGAGGATATATCAGGGATCTTCTACCAACTCTCCTCAGATTGAAGAAGCTACTTGGATGAGTAGCGAAACTTTTAACCTAACAAGAAAGAAGTCCAGTTGCCATGACTCAACTTTCAGATAACCTCATGTGGATGACCTCAGGAAAAGAAACCAATTGCACAGTTACAAGATGGGGGATACCTGGCTCAGTAAACTACGAGTGAGAAGGATCTTGGAATTGTCGTAGATCACAAGCTAAATATGAGCCAACAGTGTGATGTGGCTACAAAAAAGGCAAATGCTATTTTAGGCTGCATTAATAGAAGTATACGTAGTTTCCAAATCCTGCGAGGTACTAGTCCCCCTCTGTTCAGCACTAGTTAGGCCTCACCTTGAGTATTGTGTCCAGTTCTGGACACCACACTTCAAGAAGGATGCTAACAAATTGGAACAAGTTCAGAGGAGGGCGACAAAGATGATCAGGGGGCTGGAAACCAAGCCTTATGAGGAAAGGCTGAAAGAAATGGGCATGTTTAGCCTTGAGAAAAGAAGACTGAGGATATGATAGCACTTTTCAAATATTTGAAAGGCTGTCATACAGAGGAGGGGCAAGATTTGTTCTTGATCATCCCAGAGTGCAGGACACGCAACAATGGGCTCAAGTTAAAGGAAGCCAGATTTCATTTAAATATCAGGAAAAACTTCCTAACTGTTAGAGCAGTACTACAGTGGAACCAGTTACCTCAGGAGTTGGTGAGTGCTCCAACACTAGAGGTATTCAAGAAAAACTTGGATAATCACCCGGTAGATATGCTGTGATTGTATTCCTGCATTGAGCAGGGGATTGGACTTGATGGCCTTGTAGGCCCCTTCCAACTTAACTTTTCTATGATTCTATGACTGAGTATCTTCACAGATATATTCAGCAGACCTCGTTTCTTAGGATCTCAACCTTAGGTTCAAACTAGCTGATGCATGTAACAAGTTTTAAATTTATAAGAGATGTGGTAAGAGGTATCTATGTTTTTTCTTCATTGATGTCCTTTGTATTTATTGTGATCTGTCTTGTGATCCACCATTTGAAGGTAAACATGGTCTTCGTTTGTCTGTTTGATTACTGAGGTATGTGATTAATCCTTGGGAATGCACATTTCCTTTTCTATGAGATTTGAGTCCTAATCTTTCCTGGCTTGTGTTTGTGTGTGTTTGTGTGTGTGTGATAAGACCAGTATGTTTTGTTTTCAACCTAAGGGACTGCAAAATAAACTTTTGATGTATAACAACGAAGGGGGACTGCAAGCTCAATTGAGAAAAAAGCATAGTACTGTACAAGCCATTCTTTGTATGGTGTTTTATTTTATTCCATTTTCCTACTGAGGAAGCCTGTGGTCAGGCCCATGTCTAAAGGTGCATTTGTTTCCATTCCTCATGACTTAAGCATAGCAGAAATGCAGGGATTTCATCCATGTGCAAATGCTTCCATAAGTCAATACGTCATACCAGTTGTTCCAAACTAATTTGCTGGATGGTTGGTGAATGGAGCAAGCGTCCCTCTGGATAAGGGCCTAATGGAACAGGTGTGTGCTGAATGGCAGTGATTCCTGACTCTAGAGTTTGGCAGGGGGTGCCTTGAATTTCCTCTCAGATGTGTGTGTACACAAGTACACACCCCTGGTATCATGTAATTTTAATCACCTTCTTTTCTGCTTACTTATATTTCACTCTCTATTTTCCCTTGTATTCTGTGTGCCACTCTCTTCCTCCCATGGGATGCCTTCCTGACCACAGGCTGTTAAAAAGGTTTAAAATGTCATATACACGTCAACACAAAATGATTGAAAAATATTTTGCAAGGAGGGGGGAAATGGTGGGAAATATATGCCACCATGCAGTCATTCTGCCTTTATACTGCCTTCACTTAATTAGTGATTGGCTACCACTGTTTTTGATAAAATTGGAAGTGAAATTAGAGCATACCGAGAATGAACAAGCACCCTCTCTTTCATTTAAGCTTGGAGAGTATCGAGGATCTTAAATGCAGTCATCCCTCTACTCACCTCCATGTTTGCATTGCAAATTATTGTTCCATTCCCCTGCTTTGAACTGATGTGGTATATATTGGCTGAAATCCTGTTGCTTAGCATAGCAAGACACAATGGGCCCATTGAATCAATGGAATAAAGGAGTCAACTCATCAAATATCTATTGATTCAATGGGCCTACTCTGGTTGTGACTTACTACACTAAGCAACAGGATTTCAGCCATTGTGTCCTAAAAGAAAGAATGAAAAATATAGCAGGACCCCTGTATCCGCAGGATCAGTTTCTGCAGTTTCACTTATCTATGGTGTGAAAATATTAGAAATATTAAAAGAAAAATATCCAGAAAAAACTGTTTTCACATGCATTACCATGAAAGGCCACCAGATGGAGCCAGAGACCATGCTATGAATACATCTTTGTGAAGAATACATAGCATGGTCCCTGATGCATCTGGTGGCCAGTTCTGTTAATGCATGTGAAAATATTTTTTCTTGTCCCCCCCCCCTTTTTATCATGCTACACATATAGCTATATATATATAGTGTTTACTAGAGATGGGGACAAATATAAAAACAGATAGTTTTTTTCGACAAAAATAGCCAATTCGTTTAATATTCATTGATCCGTATTCATCAAATTTTATGTCCTGACGAATACGGATTGACGAACATTTTCTGGTTTTTATTCGTCCTTTGTAATAAAAAAAAACCACATTCTGCCTACCGGCCGCCGATCAACTGATCGGTGGGCTGATAGGCAGCCACCCACCCCCACAGCCAGCCACCCCAACAGGTTACCCCACCCCTTCCTCTCCCTACCTTAGCCCCCCCACTCCCACCGACACCCCCTTACCGTAATTGCCGCTGCTGAGGTCTCCATCTGGCCTCCACAGCCACGGCATGTAAAAAGGGAGACTGGCTGCCCTTTGCAAAGATGGCGGCTGCGGCTTCATTTAGGGTAGGGAAGCTGCAGCTGCCATCTTTGCAAAGGACAGCCTGGATTCCCTTAGCCTGCCTTAACTTTCCAACTTTTGACGACTCACAAAGCGGGACGACTCGCCAAAATGGTGAGTCGTCCCCATCTCTAGTGTTTACTATTATCCACCATTTTCAGTATCTGCGAGGGGCAAGGAACCAATCCCCAGTGGATATGGCGGTTCTACTGTAATATGGTTCCAAGCCATAGCCTAAAATATTTTTTTTAATATTGAATGATAGTTTCGCTTTACAGCCAGAGATGACCAATGAATGAAGTATGCTTAACAGACACATAGCTGACCTGGAAATTATTTCTGAAAACAAGCAAGCAGCTGAAGCTGTCCAAATGGTTTGGACAACTTACTCCAGAGGTGAAGTATTTCCCCCCATATACAGCTTCCATTTATATATTATTAAGAGTAGATTCTCTTTCTCTTTTTCTTTTACATACATGCATTTATTTCCACTCATAACACTTTTAGACACTTTCCATTTTTATCAGTATAGTCTTCCTCTAGAAGGAGCCCATGTGAAGGAGGCTCCACAAGACGACAGAGAAGAACGATTGATTTTTGGCCAAACCCAGCACATCACATTCCTCCTTGGCCACTCCTTCTAACATTCAGGTATTCGCTATCTTGGGTTTTATGAAGTTAATGTTTAAAATAAATATTGAGATACTGTTAGAAATGTTGTGAGGATTTACATTTTTAAAATAGATATTCCAAAACCTAATAATGAAAAACAAGTAGAGCAACAACAGCAAAACACATGCGCACGCACACACACTTGGATATGTGTATGCACATGCACCCTCCTCATTCCTAGAGTCAAGGAATCAGTCCTAGAACATTCTCCTATATAGTTCAATATTCAAAGCTCACTAATTCCAGCAAGGAAAATATGGAATAAAATATATATTAAAAACACAATGTCTATCACAAAATAATTGCCCTTCCATTCCTTCTGCACACATGATATGAAATGTTATTACCAAAATCCCAGGGATTAAGGAATAAATTTGTTGTGAACCACCAAGAATAGTTCATCACACTAATGGGGTGGTGGATAAAGCTACATACATACATACATACATACATACATACATACATACATAGAGGAAAAGACTGTTTGTTCTAATAGAAACTAGCCATACTCTGTTTTTGGCCTACTAGTTTGCTTTTGCTTTGTAATGGGTCAGTTGGGAGAAAGCATGGTTTTGTCTTCATATTTGATGTCTCAGGCACATATGACTTAAAATTTTGCATAGAGAGATAACATTGTAAGACAAAGATTTTTTCCCCTTAAAGTATGATCTGACCCTCAGTATCTGTCAACCTAAACATTTAAGGGCACAGAACCTTCCTTTTGTTGCAGAGTTTTGAAATTTTGGTTTTAACTTTTCTCAGCTGCCCGGATGAAATGCAGGGATTCACAAAGTATAATAACTACGAGTTCCTCTGATAATCCACCCCACTGTCATTAACTGGCATGTACAGTTTCAGTGACTCACTCTGAGACATTAGTAGTATAAAAAATAAAAATGTACAATTTACTTACATTTTCTATTAACTATCATCAATAGATATTAACAGACTCCCTGAGAAAAAAAGAACTCTCAGCAGAGAGGTGGGGTTCACTTTAAAATTCTGACAAAGGAGAGAACTATTGGTAAATGCTGGACAGATTGACAGTCACTCCAGACTAGAAAAATCTGTCCAAGTCAAATAAACTAAAAGGCAGAATGCACGGTTGTAACAACTCCAACACCTATAGGAATTCTCACACATTGGGCTAAACCAATCAGCCCATGTTGTATGTGGACATCTGGAGAGTAGTTGCTTGTGGGAAGAAAATTCTATGTGCACATGTTCTCTCTCTTTAGGTATCTATGTGCAATGCAATGACAATGTGGGTTGAGAGGAACATGTCAGAGGTACACCAGCATCACTGTATGCCTCTCTGCACATACAACTGTCCAAGTATTAAAATATGCCAAGAGAGTTCTCCTCTCCTTCTCACCAATGAGAATAGTAAATTATGTGGGCATGTGAGTAGATTTCAGTTGTGTTGATTGGTTATTGAACCAATCAACAAAGTTGACCAAAGTTAAAAATGTTTGAGTTGTATTGTCCAAAGTTTTGTTCTAGTGTACTGCTGCTGATTTCATAATAGAATGTGGATTATTGTTGTGCTATGTTGCATTGTTTTTATTGATTATCTCCTGGCCTGTGAACCACTGAAATGTGGGTATTATAAGTATTGCTAAGAAAGAAAGTTTCCATTAGGTACCCATGAAAACACAGTGAATGACACTGAAATGTTTAAAGAATCATGAAGCAACTGTCTTGAATCTTCTTTTTGTGAATGACATTGTATTTATAAGAAAATTTCTTGCACGATTACCAGGGAGTAAGTTACTTTGAATGAAACTGGATTTACTTCTGAGTAAAGAAAGTTTAAATCTGGTTTATTTCAGCAATTGTAAACTGTCTGAAAAACCTGAACTGGTGTAAAGTATGAGATTAGAGATGATTAGGCTGAAATTACATTAAGTTTTGAAGCTTGGATCTCTTAATACAGTTTCTTAAAGATGATAATCTCCATATTACACATTTTGTAGGCCTTTCACATTTTATGAAAAATGCTGTGGTTTTGAAATGCAAATACTGCTGGATTGCTTAGCTCTCTCTCCAGTAATTAAAAAGGGGCTTCTTCACACTGCTTTAAGCAAATTCGCATTTCTATCATGCAGGAAATCTAATCTACCACAAAAAGCTTTTAATTGGGTATCTAAGTTTATCTGCTGTGCAGTCTCCTCCTTTTCTTTGAAATCTGGGAGTGTGTGAAGTTAGAGCCTGTAGAATATACTGGGAGAGCCAGTTAAGAGAGCTAATTTTTTCCCCTTATGCATTTCAGTATAACTGATTTTCAAAATGACGATGAGCATAGTCAAACTTTGTATTGATGTCTATGCTGTCTGTATTTAAGAGCCAAAGAAATATGCTATTTTGCATCCTGAATCCAATCGGTTACTGCTATAGCTCTTACAGGCGGTATGCATTAATAGGACATACACAATATAACACATAGCAGTTTCATTCCCTTTCTGTTTCTACTTCCTTCAGATATCTGCCAAATTAAGTTAGTGCTTCAATATCTAATTCCAGAAGTAATCCAGCATGCTCTATTTTCCATACAAATGGAATGCTGTATAGTGTGCATTAGCCATGACTGAGAAATGCATAAAAGAATGTCAAAGGTTTTCATTATGAATCAGATAGTTACTAGATAAGATAAATATTCAGGAAAGATGATAACAGAATTTAAATATATATTCCTTTTTCAATGCCGAGGTGCACACAACTCTGATGCAATGATACAAAGTCATATACATCCCCAAATAAAAAAGGAACTCTTTAATTGGTGGGAGACTTTTGATGACACTATTTCCATTGTACAGGCAGAGATATATGATAGGATACTGGCCGGTTTTAATCATCAAGAGAAAAGTGACAGGTAGAAATAACAATTAGGGAACACTGGTAAGATTGTTAATTTTAAATTGATCTTTATCTGTAGGTGATTTGTGACTGGAATCGAGGTGGCTGAAAGTTTGAAAGAAGGCCCTCTCCCATTTGATCCATGAGCTGCCCATCTGTTAATCACTATGGTTCAGTTAAAAATGTCAGTCTTAGCTCATGAGTCCTTTTTTCTTTTTCTTTTGCAGTATTAGAGTGAGATATTGATTTTAATCTGTTTATAGTTGTCTGACCAATCTGGATAAACTCTCTATTGCTGGATTGTCAGTGCTGACTGATAGAGATCTATTTGGTTTCTACAGGTCTATGTGAAGATGCCAGTGATTTAACATATAAAGCATCTGCCATTATTTGAAGGTAGAGTTAGGTGCAATTAGTACACATAATAGTTATATGATGGGAGGCAGCAAAAGAGAAAGACAAAGTGGAAGATAGCAAAGGTTTCAAATAAAGAACATGGACTACAGGCTTAAATGTTCAGCGATGTGTGAGCATTATAAAATACATATAATGGTATCCGGGAATATAGCATGTACTAAATCGTTTCCTGGGATTTAAACATTTTTTAATGGTTCTTATACTTTCTTCCTATATCTTCTTTTGTCCTGCAGCTAAAAGAAACAAGAAACAGTAGAAAATGTTCAAAATAATAAGGTGACCTACGCCTACCTGGTTGAAGTATAATGGTATGTTTCCATAAGATAGGAACAAAAGAAAAATAATGTAGAAAACTAAAAGGAAGTGCTAGTTTCTGAAGTGCAGGGATTTCTTTAAAAAAAGGTGAATTTGTTAAACTAAGGTGAATTTCCCACTTTTAATTCTCTATTTGCAATTCTCCACTTGCAGTCATAAGTGGTACAGTTTCAACAGGAGATTGTACCATAAAGCTGAACACCACAGGAGAATGACCACCTGAGATTTTACTTTTTTGTGTTTTATTGGTTTACTGCTATTTTGTTAGGGTTTTATTTTCATTTCAAGTGTCATCAAGTGTTCGCCTTTTTATTATAATTAATGTTTGATTGATTTAGCTGGGGAGATGATGGGAATTCTATTCTTGTTTGGCTTTATGTAATCTTGTTTATATCATGCTAACTATCTCGAGTAGCTGATCTTACTAAGTTGGGCAGTATATAAACTTTGCAAGCAAGGAAGCAAGCAAACAAACAAGAGAAGACTCACTGAGAAAAACAAATAATGCAAGGAAAAATGGAAAGCTGTAGCAAAAGAGGAAGACCTAACATGAGATGGATGGACTTAGTATAGAAGACCACTATAAGACCTCAGTAGAGCTGTTAATAGTAGGACATTTTCAAGGTCATTAATCCATTGGCCTTCTCATAGGTCAAACTGACTTGACAATATATAACAATAACATAGTTTTTCTCAATGTGTAAGATAAGCTCTAACATACAGTAGCTTAATTTTAGATTGTCTCTTGGATAAATATGAGAGTCAATGTGAGTTCACATTGAAAGAAAAAGTTTTATCCAGGGGATTTCAAGGCGCAAAATATCAACATGTCTATGCTTGATTGAGTCTGTGAATCCAAAGAATTAAAGCGGGCAGGTGAGTGTATTAATAGCAAAGCGGGTGCCTAAAGAGTGGCACATTACCTGATGTCTGTTACAAGTTACCAAGATTCATTGCTGAAAGTGAGAGGTTGCACTGTGGAGCAGCCTCCTGCTGTGAATACACATGAAGTCATAAATAAGTCTCTCCTGATGGTGGTTGTTGTCTAATGTGTCAGAAAGGTGATCAACTGCCCCAGGGAAGTGTGACAAGGGTGTCTGCTAAAGTACGTGAGGTCTTACTCGGCAGCAGCTGCAGCATGTCATTAGAGGTGCACCAGGTGGTGCATATTTTCTTTGCCATATTCCCCTCTGTGCTGCGTCTGTTCCTTCACTGAGGAGACAGCCAGCCAGCCTATTAAAAATTCACATCAAGTTCTTCTTTATCTTAGATAGAAGATGAAACCACATAAAACAAAATAAACACTTTAGGTGCTCAACTGCAGTTGAATCATTGAAGATCTGATTTCTTTGGGTTGAAACATTTTTCTCCTAGAGTCATTAATGTTTGCTATCAGGGTCAGGAACCTTAAGAAACTTGACATCATGAAGAAAGCAAGCCCTTCATTTCTCCTCCTCACATTTCCCAGTGTCTGAAGGGCCATTACTTGTCAACTCCTATGCCCCAGATTTTCTACAATGTCTCGCTAGAAAGGAGAACTATATGTCTGTCTGTCTGTATCTTTCTAGCAAGAGACTGTGAAAATATGAAGTATAGGACTTGATAAGCAATGGTTCTTCAGGCAGTGGGGAAAGTGAGGAGGAGAAAAATATAGTGTACAGCTAAGGTTCATAACTTCATATTACAATAGTTAGAGAAGGAGGGGGCTGACAGCATTGGAAACAGTGTTCATGTCCCTAAGCTTACCCAGTGGCCGAAATCTTGTTGCATAATATAAGCAAAGTAACAAATTATGATCTGTTTCTCACCAGCAAGCAGGGAGGCCCCTGTGGAAATTCTGCCTATTCTAGCAACTGTGTATATATGCATTTTTAAATGTAGTGATAACAAGTTTGTATGATATACTGCTGTGGATGTATGATTAATAAGTAAGTATAAATAGGATGAGTGCTACAGTGATTAACAGATAAGTGATGGAATGTTGTATGCAGGGCTGAATGCTCATTGGTTGATGTGTTTGTAATATGATATGAGATGGCAGGCTCTTAAGGGAAGTCAATCTGTTTTGAGGAGTGAGCGGAGTTGATCAGAGAGAGTCTGGCTTGAATAGAAGAAGAAAAGATAATTAGAGAGAGTACACTATGTGGAATCTGGAGGAATATAGAATTACATATATATATATATATATATATATATATATATATATACACACACACACACACACACACACACACACACACACACACATACATATACATATATATATATACATATACATATATATATACATATATATATATATACACACATATACATATATACATATATACATATATACATATATATATATATATATATATATATATATATATATATATATATATATATATATATATATATATATATATATATATATATATATATATATATATATATATATATATATATATTCTCTCTCTCTTTATTCTTTTCCCCTTCTTTTTAGTGGAGAAATTACCCCTCCCTCCCTTCCTTTTCCTCATATTTCCCTAATAAGTTCTTTTTGTTTGTTCTTGGGAAAAACACTCCTCATTATATATTTTAAAGTATATTTTAAAAGATTTTTAGCAGTCAGTAAACCAGAGAGTATAACACCTACATTTGCTCAAGCTACACAAAACCAAAATGTGAAGACAGAGCTTACACAAAAGAAACCTTCCTACTTAACAACTAAATAGCATTAAGACCAGCTGAGGCAAGAAGGCACTGCCTGGGTGGCACAGTAAAGGGGCAAAACTTTGGATAGGTTTAAAGGTGGTTATCATTTGAGCCAGTGGCTAACCCAGTAGGACTAAGGAAAAGGTGGCTAGGTTTAGGTTGAAGAGAGGTGCCAGAGAGGTGTCTGCAATTACCTGGGAACTGTGTAATTCGCTCAATAGTGAGAAGATATGCTCCCCTTGTGACTCTGCATTTTCAGCGCAATTGGCAAGGGTGCATGGACCAAACCAGTTCTCATGCTCACCCCTGAGAATCACTGTGGGAGTCCTTTATCTATTGGTGAGGAATGGATTGAAACTTACAACTTAGTTTATGTTATGGAACAGGATTTCAGTCTATATGATGGCATTTAGTTTGAGGAATAGTGCTCAAACCGAGTACGTACACTGTAAAAGTCAGTAACAGTGTATCTGAACAAAGACCTCTTGGTGTAAGCTGAACCTTAGTCTACACTTGTACCAAAATGAGATGGTAGAATTCTTTGCTCGTGGCATGAAATGTGCAAGTTGGATTATAAGAATGTGTGTGTTCATTTTTTTAAAAAATGTTTCACCATGTAATAAATCCCAATGAATCAGTGAGAAAAAGTCCAGGCAGCCTTTCTGAAGCTGTCTTAGTTTCCTATGGGGTGTACGAGAAATGCCTATGTTTGCTCCATCTGTAGTTTTAAGTAAGATTATTAATTACCACATTTTAGGCCTCTTAGCTCAATCTGTTACACATATGGCTGGTCTTCATCAATGCCTTAATAATAAAATTACATGCTCCTCCCCTTCAGTTGAAGACTGCTGTACTGAGAATTTTAAATGTCTAATGCATCATGTTATAACTATAAGTCTCCACATGGAAATAATGAAATGTTTTGCACAAATCTTTATTCATCCTTAGAGTTATTGAGATGATTTTGCTTTTATGCCCTGTTCATTTTTTTAAAAATACCAAGGTACTATGGAAAAATTGCTCCAGGAAATAGTCTTCAACTTTCTCCCTCATAAGCATATGAATTAATCATTTAAAAATGACCATGCACTTTCTGTTCTGGTGCCAAGGGAGTTACAGCCGGCCGTTTCTAGCTACCTGTTCCCTAGTTATAAGCACCTCCTAATTAAATTTCTGTATGAATGGATGGATGATTGCCTCTTATTATGTATGCAGCTTGCAAACAAGGCTGTAAATGTGAGGAATAACAGGCATTGTTTATTCATCTAATGCCTATTATTTTTTTGTTTTTCTTTCCCAACACAGCCTTTCACAATGAGATCAGTCCCAGATTAGAATACCGGCAAACCATTTTCCAATGGTTAAAATATCACAGCTCCCATATAATCATTTGTCTTAATAAGCATATTCCCGTGAAACAAGCTGCTGGTATCACACAGGCCAAGGAAGAAAGAGAAGAGAAGGCAGCACAGGGCTGAAATCTCCAAGGATTTAATTTAACCAAGGTACCTGATATTTGCATATACAGATTGCATTGTTTATTGTTAACATTTCCAAATCAGCCATGTGTTTTGAAGCATGTGTCTTTCTGTCTCCTTGAAAACTGCGCTCACATTCAACAAATGTAACTTTAGAATTTCAGTGTGATAAAGCTGGACATGACGAGGACTCTGCAGAACACCATATAGTGGATGACAAACAAGAAAAGCAGCCAGTCTGAATAGCTACTGTGGATGTGCACAGCACCATTTAGATCTAATTTGACAAATCTAAATACTCTGTTTTATTATTCTAACTGTTCTTTGCCATGTGCGGATGGAGCAATTTCATTTGATAGAAAAAACAGCAGCAATAAATGTACCAGCTGCCTTATATAAGCATGCACACAATAGCTGCTCAGCACAATAAAGGGGGCAATGAGTTTGGATTCTGTTTTATGAGCTTTGTTTTTAATATTGAGGCATGTGAGGTCTTTAGATGTGTTCATGCCAATAACCTTTTTGCATTGCTTTTCTCCAAGAAAGATGGTACCCTTCCTATAACAACTCCTTTAGAATAAAATTGTGAAACCAGTGATTGATGGATGGATTGATTGGACTTTTACATTTCCCATAGGTCAAAGTTCTCTAGACTGTGTGCAGTCTATTAAAACTATGCAATATAAATATAATTGTATTAAAACAGTGACAAAAGAAGTAAAATCTAAAATTAAGATAGAACTTGGAGCAGATAGTAAAATATTTTACTATAGAAAACTGAATTTAAAGAGTTAAGAATGCAAAGCTGTAAAATCACTAAAAACATTCTTTAAATGCCTCAGAGAAGAAAACATTGCCTAATCTTATGCTTAAAGACTATACTGTAGATGCTATGAGAACCTGTCTTTCTTAGATGATATGAGTTTATAGTGCATTGCACTGAAGTTAATGACCCCAACAATGCACATGGGGTTTCTTCATGCTGAACTGGTAGAGTTTAGAATGTACCAGAAGCTGGAGGAAGGATTTCCTCCCCTTGAGATAACCTTCTGTATAGTCAGGCCTAGTTCTAAAGTGTACACAGGTGGGCATCATAACACCAGTAAGTCTTACTGGATTCTGGATTGCCATTTCTTCAGCAAAGCCACTGAAATCAGTGGGAAATATGTTAGTGATGCTCACAATAATATCATAGTATCATAATAAAATTCATAATATCATCTAAAAAAGCTGGTTGGATAGCTCAGTGTATCTGGCTGTGGAGCCAGAGGTGGGGAGTTCGATTCCCCACTGGGCATCCCAGAAAAGCCAGCCTGTGTGGCCTTGGGCAAGCTGCACAGTCTCAAGGCATCCCCCCAGAAGAAGAGAACGGTAAAGCACCTCTGTGTGTTCTCTACCCAGAAAACCCTGAAAAGAGTTGCCATTAGTCAGAATTGACTCAATAGCACATGATTATTATCATCTAGGAAAGAAAGGTTGCTCTAGCATCTACATTATGATCTTGCCCTATTAATCTTCATGAGTGTCTTCCAAGCATGACTAAGTAAGGATCAAAACCATATTTTGTAAATTCATAATCCCAATAGTCTGATTAAATTGGTTGTGCACAATTTTTCTTCTATGCTAAGCTTTACTATGAATATACAGTACTTATATAAATGATCATTCCTATTATTCTGCTTTATTGCTGTTCTCATGCAATTTTACTGGAGAACAGAGAGTATAATGTGCCTTTCCTTGATACATTCCTCACCATGTGTTAAAATTCTGAAATTTGTATGTTGTTAGACCATGTCCGAGATATTACAAAAACTACACATTCCGCATTCCTGTTTTGTCTAAACAGAGTTCCCAGAATATTCAGTGCTTCCAGACCAACAACATTTTCAATATCTATACACACAGAAAAACCTACCAGAGTAGTAAGAGGCTTTTCTGAAATTCACCCAATCATATATGTATATATGTCCCCAGAGAAAGTTGCTTAGTGTTGAGTTTAATTTTTTTCTTGATAGCAGGTCTCTTAGACTTACTAGTTTTACTCTTAAGTTACACTGAGTTTTTAATCTATATTATTGATTTTATTTATGACTTTAGGCATCCTTCAGTCTCGAGAGACTATGGTAACGTGCTCTGTATGTAGGACTCGGAACAGCGTCTAGTGTGGCTGAGAAGGCCAATTCGAGAGTGACAATCCCTTCCACACTGAAGACAAATACAATCTGTCCCCTGTCCAGCTCCCTGATTTTGCTGCTTTCAGGACTGCCTCTTTGCCTCGGCCTGCTGGACAAGGGTCTCTTCAAAATGGGAGAGGTCATGCTGCACTGCCTGCCTCCAGGCTGAATGCTCAGATGTCAAAGTTTCCCATCTGTTGAGGTCCATTCCTAAGGCCTTCAGATCCCGCTTGCAGATGTCCTTGTATCGCAGCTGTGGTCTCCCTCTGGGGTGATTTCCCTGCACTAATTCTCCATACAGGAGATCTTTTGGAATCCGACCATCAGTCATTCTCACGACATGCCCAAGCCAACGTAGACGTTGCTGTTTCGGTAATGTATACATGCTAAAAATTCCAGCTCGTTCTAGGACGACTCTATTTGGAACTTTGTCCTGCCAGGTGATACCAAAAATGTGTCAGAGACAACACATATGGAACATGTTCAGCTTCCTTTCCTGCCATGCACAAAGGGTCTAGGACTCACTGTAGTACAGGAGTGTACTTAGGACACAGGCTCTATAGACCTGGAACTTGGTATATGCCGTCAGCTTCTTATTAAGCCATACTCTCTTTGTGAGTCTAGAGAACGTGGTAGCTGCTTTGCCAATACGTTTATCCAGCTCAACATCTAGGGAGAGAGTGTCAGAGATCGTTGAGCCAAGGTACAAAAAGTCATGAACAACCTCCAATTCTTGTGTGGAGATGGTAACAGAGGGAGGTGAGTCCATGCCCTGGCCCATGACTTGTGTTTTCTTCAGGCTGATTGTTAATCCAAAGTCTTGGCAGGCCTTGCTAAAGCGATTCATGAGTTGTTGGAGGTCTTCAGCAGAGTGGGCAACAACAGCTGCATCATCGGTGAAGAGGAAGTCCCGCATGCATTTCAGATGGACTTTGGTCTTCGCTCTCAATCTAGAGAGATTAAAGAGCTTTCCATCTGATCTAGTCCAGAGATAGACACCTTCTGTTGCACTTCCAAAGGCGTGCTTCAGCATGACAGCAAAAAAGATCCCAAACAGGGTCAGCGCGAGGACACAGCCCTGTTTCACTCCGCTTCGGATGTCAAAGGGATCTGATGTTGAGCCATCAAAAACTACAGTGCCGTTCATTTCCTCCTGAAAGGACCTGATGATGTTAAGGAGTCAAGGTGGACATCCAATCTTGGGAAGTATTTTAAAAAGGCCGTCCCTGCTAACCAAATCAAAGGCCTTTGTGAGATCTATGAAGGCCACAAAGAGTGGCTGTTGTTGTTCCCTACATTTCTCCTGCAGCTGTCGGAGGGAGAATACCATGTCAGTGGTGGGTCTATTAGCTCGAAATCCACACTGTGATTCTGGATAGACTCTGTCTGCAAGCACCTGGAGTCTCTTCAGCACAACACGGGTAAGCAGCTTTCCTACAACACTGAGAAGAGAGATGCCACGGTAGTTATTGCAGTCGCCCCTGTCACCTTTGTTCTTATACAATGTGACGATGTTTGCATCCTTCATGTCCTGTGGTACTCCACCTTCCCTCCAGCAAAGACAAAAGATTTCATACAGCTCGGTGGTGATGATCTCTTTACAACACTTCAGCACTTCAGCAGGGATGTTATCCTTCCCAGGTGCCTTGCCAGAGGTGAGGGAATCCAAGGTCGCTTTTATTTCTGCTAAAGTTGGTTCGCTGTCCAACTCTTCCAAGACAGGCAGGCACTCGATGTTATTTAGTGCCTCTTTGGTTACTACATTCTCTCTGGAATATAGCTCAGAGTAGTGCTGCACCCAGCGTTCCATCTGCTGTTCTCAGTCCTGGATGATCACGCCTGTAGCAGACTTCAAGGGAGCAGATTTCTTCTGTATTGGACCTAAAGCCTGCCTGATACCATCATACATTCCCTTGATGTTACCTGTGTCCGCTGCTATCTGTATCTGAGAGCAGAGCTGAAGCCAATAATCATTGGAACATCTCCTGGCAGCCTGTTGGACTTTGCTACGAGCAAGTCGAAGAGCCTGCAAGTTGTACTCACTAGGACAGACTTCGTGCTGATAAGTATTGAGCCTTTCCCAGAAAAAATTGAGCTAGGAAGCTATAAATTGCAGGGTGTATTGGCCAATTTGTCTGTATTCAATGGTGCAAAAATCAACTACCTATGATTTTAACTTATCTTTCATTTTCAGCTCCAAAGTGAACATGGCAGCACCTCCAGAAAAGTTCAATGTGGAAGAGCATAGGACCATAATCAAGTTCCTGTTTCTCCAAGGGAAAGGTGCAAAGCAGATCAATGATGAAATGTCACAAACTATGGGTGACAGTGGCCCTTCATATGGAACAGTTAAACATTGGGTTGTCAATTTTAAAACTGGCCATTTCGGTGTTGATAGTGAGAAACCCAGTGGAAGGCCTGTTTCTGTCTCTGTGCCTGCAAATGTGAAAGCCATCCATAACATGATCATGGAGGACCGCCGAATATCAGCCAAAAGTATTGCTATATATCTGAGAATATCACGTGAGAGAGTTGGTGCCATTATCCACAACGACTTGGAAATGAGAAAGCTGGCAGCAAAGTGGGTCCCCAAACTTTTGACAACCGAACAAAAGAGGAAATGTGTGTAGTCATCAGTGGCTGTTTTGGAACATTTTGCAAGAAATGAGTCAGATTTCCTGGGCAAACTGGTAACTGGTGATGAGACATGGATCTACTGTTATGATCCTGAGACAAAGGAACAGTCTAAGGAATGGAGGCACAGTGGTTCCCCCAGGCCAAAGAAGTTCCGAGTGCAAAGGTCGGTGCAGAAGCAAATGGCAACAGTTTTTTGGGATAAGAAGGGAGTTCTGCTGGTGGACTACCTCCAACAGGGTTCAACCATCAATGCAAAATATTACTGTGCTTTATTGATGAAGTTGAGGCAAAACATCAAGGAAAAACATCGTGGAAAGCTCTCCAAAGGTGTCATCCTGTTGCATGACAATGCCTCGTCACACTGCAGGTGAAACAATGGCAAAACTGACGTCCTTAGGCTTTCAAGTGATGTCCCATCCACCCTATTCTCCCGACCTGGCTCCTTCTGACTATTATCTGTTCCCCAAACTCAAAAAACACCTAAAGGGACAACGATTTGGGAGTGTTCTGGAGGCAACTAATGCTGCAAATGAGTGGTTACACCAGCAGTCGGAAGAATTTTATTTGCAGGGACTTAAGAAGCTGCCGGACAGATGTCGCAAGTGCATTGACTTCCTGGGGGAATATGTAGAATAGTGTGGCAGTTACAGCTTCCTAGCTCAATTTTTTCTGGGAAAGGCTCAATACTTATCAGCACCCCCTCGTAGAGCTCTCCTCTTATCCTTGATGGCTGGCATCAACTCCTCCGAATGGGCTTCGAACCAGTCTGCTGTCTTTTTGGTCTTCTTGCCAAATGTGGACAAGGCGGTGTTATAAACAGTGTTCTTGAAATGTTCCCATCGTTCAGGTGCATTTGCATCAGCCGGGCCTGGAAGGGTTTCCTCAAGCACTTGGGCAAATTCCTCCACTTCTCTTTGCTCGCGAGTCTTGTTGATGTCAATACATGGTCTTCCTTCCTTTTTCGTGTGATACAATCTCTTTGCTCACAGTTTTACTCTACTACACACCAGGGAGTGATCAGTATCGCAATCAGCGCTCTGGTAACTGCGTGTGATTGTAATACTAGGAAGGCTAGAACGTCTAGTGAGGATCAAATCGAACTGATGCCAATGCTTCGATCTTGGATGTCTCCAGGAAACTCTGTGTTGAAGCTTCATATTAAAGAATGTATTGTTGACACAAAGACCATAATAACAGCAAAACTCCAGCAAGCGTTGGCCATTTTCGTTCATCTTCCCAATGCCAAAACGGCCTAGACAAGTGGGCCAAGAATTGTGATCAGCACCAACTCTAGCGTTAAAGTCTCCGAGAATGAACAGTGGTTCTCTCTCGGGGGATTTTTTAAATAGTAGCTGCCAGATCGTCGTAGAATTTGTCTTTGACTTCTGTTGTGGACGACAGTGTTGGTGCATATGCACTAATGAGGGTGACCGGTCCTGCTGATGAGTGGAGCTGCAGAGACAGGATTCTTTCACTCCCTGTTGTAGGTGGAACAATGGATCTCAGCAGAGTATTTCTAACCGCAAAGCCAACACCATATTCCCTGGTCTCATTCAATGGTTTTCCTTGCCAGAAGAATGAGAGTTTTTTTTCTTTGTCAGATCCCGAGTCTGGCAATCTCGTCTCTTGCATGGCAACAATGTCCATCTGTAGCCTACTCAGTTCCATGTCGATGACAGCTGTCTTGCGCACATCGTCTATTTCCTGCAGGTCATCAGAAAAGCCAGGGGTCATTGTCCGAACATTCCATGTGCCCAACTTTAGGGCAGAAGTTTTCTTCTGATTGTTGCATGGTGCAGGGTTATCGATCTGCTTGTCGGCTTTCACCCTAAACCCCACACACCCTGTGAGGTTAACAGACCATGGTGAGGTAGCACCTTACTGGCTGGGGACTGCCCAGCTTAAGGCGGGCGGTAGCTACCTAGTGAGGTGCAATGACCTCTCCCACCGTCGGAAGTAGCCCCTGGCGTCATGCTCTATGCCAATCGAGCAAAGACTTTTAACCGGTAACTTCTACTTCCCGTGTTGTTTCGACGCTGTATGTGAAGCTGGAGTGTCCTCTCCAGAGCACGAAGCCTGGGTAAAATAATATGGAGGATAGGCTGTTACCCAAGCAGCAAATCCCCCCTCTCCACATCGCTGAAATAGTCCAATGGAAAGGCAAGAGCCAATACAACTGGTTCCAGTGACATCGCAGGAGTTGCCAGAACGACACGAACTGCCTCTGGGACTCCGGCTCTGGATTTTGCCTCGAGGTTAACTCCTGAAGCCTTTTCCATCAGTGGATATAGCCGCAAGGCAGTGGAAGTTTGAAATCGGAGTTTTCCTTCTCCTAGATGGGCTGCCTTCCAAGGCTGACGAGCCCCACCTACCCGGCCTGCTCCCTGATAGTGCGGAGATTAGAACACAGGCATCCAGCTGCCAGACCTTGTCTTCCAAAAGGACCACCAACTAACACTTAGAGTATTTCTACCTAGGCACCTCATTGGCAAGAAAACAAATATGCCACAGGTATTATAAGTGCAACAGATCCTGCACTCTCCATTTCGACTGATTGGTCAGTGAATTATAAAAGGGAGGAAGTCTGATCCTACCCCTAAAACTTTTCTGCCCCCCAGGTGTATGCAATGCTATTTGGCTTTCCTATTTACCAGATTAGAGTCAAAAATAGAATCAGAGAATACCTCACCAAATAAAATGTCCTCCCAAACACAGCTCGCCTCCTGCCTCAGCTTCCTCTTCAGGAAAATGACTTAGAGCTTCTGCCAGCCCACATTTAAAGCCAAAACCCCACTCCCCTCAGACCATGCGGTCAGGGAGAAAAAAGGTCAGCCTAGAAGAAAATACCTCACCAAATAAAATGTCCTCCCAAACACAGCTCGCCTCCTGCCTCAGCTTCCTCTTCAGGAAAATGACTTAGAGCTTCTGCCAACCCACATTTAAAGCCAAACCCCCACCCCCCTCAGACCATGCGGTCAGGGAGAACAAATCTATGACTATTGTTCTAAATTTTTGTAAGCACCTCTGGCCCCTTTTTGATATGAAAATAGACTATTGATGGTGGTGATGGAAGTGGTAAAGATGATGACAATATCATGACAATGGTAAGAACAATAGCATGATATATAGAGGAGACAGACATGGCAGCCTTTGAAAAAAATACATGGTGTTTTGTGTTTTATATAATTAAATGAGGTTGCTTAGAAGTTACTGTTCAGTTGTACTTTTAAAAGACATTTGACAAAGTCATACACCAAAGTAAAATGAGCAGGCATGAGATAAGAGGAGAGGGTCCTGTTACAGATCAGTACCTGATTTATAAAAACAAAAAAAGAGGTGGTAATGGTGGAAATGACCAATTATGATATAAATGAAAATAGTGGGGTTCCTCAAGGATATGTATCAAGAACCAGTGTTTTATAACTTGTATGTGAATGATCTGGAATCAAGGGTGAGCAATAAGCTGGCTATGATTGATGATGCCATCAAATTAATTGATGATGCCGTCAACATCCTGAAGGATTTCACCATAGAGGCTGGGTCTTTTTCGTGTTTTAATGAAAGAAATAAAATTAAAGTCTCTCTCTCTATCTCTTTCTCTGCTTTTGTGTGAGCCTCTAAAACACAAATGGGTCGTTTTAATGATAGAGAGGTACACAAAAGTTTCATGTTCTTTCATGTTTCCCTCTTCTGTTTAACCTCTCTTTCATCCTTTGCCTATCAAATTGCTCAGGAAATTTTTCATCCAATAGCATCAAAGGCCTGCTATCAGCAACCAATCAGAATGTCTGGGGAATGGGTGGAAATGTTGGATCTGTAAAAAGGTCTAAAATTATTTGTAGCTTCTGTTATTCTTATGGGTTAATTACTATGTGAGGCTGAGCTCCTGGTGCCCTCCATCTTGGGTTGTGTTGCCTGCGTGCCTGCCTATTTGTCTTTGTGTCTACATCTTGGAGCCTTTCCTCTCCCCCTTTTTCTTCAATTTTTTGGGGACTTTCACCCCATTTCTTTGGATCAACTAGTGGCGGAGAGATATCTCTCCATATTCCAGACACTGTAGTTGGGAGTGTGCTTCGATTGTATTTTTCCTTGATTTACCGTATTTTTCTGTTTAGAAGACGACCCAATGTATAAGACAATCCCCCCCTTTTCTAACCCCCAATTAGAAAATTTGAAAATTTGCAAGATCGCACCCCTTTGGTCCTGAAGCCCTTTCATGGCTGCTTCAGGATCAAAGGGGTGCGATCCTGCTGCCCTTTCATGGCTGCGTTACCCACTTCCTAAGCCCCGCGGGGCTTAGGAAGTGGGTAACGCAGCCGTGAAAGGGTGGCACGCTCACACCCCTTTGATCCTGAAGCCCTTTTATGGCTGCTTCAGGATCAAAGGGGTGTGAGCGTGCCGCCCTTTCACGGCTGCTTTTACCCTGTGGCTTTGCAAAAGGCAGGGAAAGCGGCTGCCTTCCGTGTATAAAACGACCCTCAATTTTTTGTCTAATTATTTAAGTAAAAAGTGTCGTTTTATACACGGAAAAATACAGTATTTGTTTGCTTTCTTGGTTTTGGGGAGTGGGGTCCCTCTGTGTGTTTGTGTGTTTTACCTGTTTGATTTTTAAAAAATAATTAGCACATTTATTCTCTTAAAGGTGTATATTTTAATGGATTGCTCTGAGACAAAATTGTGTTGGTTTGATGTGTGTCAGGCTGCCAGCCAGTGCCTAGCTGGCTGGCTGTTTCCTTTCCTCCTTCCACCCCATAAGAGTCCTGGGCTCAGAGGATCTGTTATGCTGGGTGAGAGGCATAACCACTGAACTCACACAGTGGCTTTCTCTTCTCCAATTTTTGAGTGCTTTGCTGCTTTTTGAATTGGACAGTGGGTGAGTGTGATCATTTTTGCTCTGCACATAGGACACGTGTGGTAGAATATATTGGCAGCAGGAACATCTTAGTGCACTGAGTATATGTGTAGTAGGCGTATGCCCTGGTTGATGGGCACTGCCATATCTTCAGGAAAAAGAGCCTATTTATGTTGCCCAAGAAGTTCTTAGTTTGCTGGCACTCTCTCCTCCACAATCATGGATAGTTTGTGTGTGAGCAAATTCACACATAATCTGAAAGTCATACTTTTTTCTCCAGAACTTGGTGAAGGGGCTTTCTGAACTGGAATAAAATTGCCAGTGTCCTGGTGCTGAGTTCTGTGAATTTTGCAGCTTCTTATTTTCACTGAGATGTAGAGGGAGAGAGGGAAAAAAAAAACACCCTTTTCTTCCTGCACAAAGATAGCCTCCTGTGGGATCTCTTTGGAGAGAAATCTTGTGGGAAATCTCACACGCTTTCTCTGCAGTCTCACAGCATTTCCCCACATAGAAGGAAAAAAAAAACATTTCTTCTCCATATTGTTCACTTCAGATAATCAATGCTTCACTGAAAGCTTCCTATCTCAGCCCTTGTAATGGGAGAATCACTCCCTTGTCTTTTAGACTAAGTGTTGCAGACCCTGCATTTAAACAAAGAGAGCGATCCTTTGTGCTGGAGTTTTGTTAGTTAGTGGATTAGTACTAACAATGAAAGCTTCACACCCAAGAAACTCTTATACAATACAAATTGTGGGAAGCAAAGAGGCAAAAAACCCCGGAAAAGAACTGAGACGTTCTCAGGGATGTTGGGAAATCACATAGGTGTGAGGCAGGTCTCACAGCATGATGAAACACCAAGAATCACTGAAACTGAGACATTTCTTGAGAAACTGTCACATTCCCACTGTGATACCAGTGTTGGATTGATTGATTGTGAATAAGGGTAAATACAATGTTCTTCAACCTAACTGGGTTATGGACCCATTTAGTCAATATGTCTTAATACAACCATTTTGCAGTGCTAGAATGCTCTCATCTTATCAGTTTTGAACCTCACCTCTGATGGCTTCTGTTCAGACATTTGCTATGTAAATGCCTTATCTTGGCAGAATCAGGTGGGCTCAATCATTTTTATGTGGAATGTAGTTTCAAGGAATTACTTTCCTTGATATTGGGCAAAAATGGAATATTTATGCAAACTTGTTTTCTGAAGCAACATCTGCGGCTCGCTTTTCAGGACCATGTTCCCATAAATGTCTCTGCATAGCTTGCACAAGGAGGTTAATTGAAGCTTAAGCACATGTTTTTCCAACGGAAAGCCAAGCAAATCACTGAGAAGGGAGAAATGTGTAGCTTATTTTCCCTTGCAAATAATGTTGGAAGTCTGCTGTTGGATAGAAATGGCCTTGTGTGCTAATATTAAGCTGATCTGCTGAAATAAAAACTCATACCAACCTAGTTCTAAATCATATTTGAAGACTATGCATCTCCATAGAATATTAAATTCATCAGAATGCTCAGTATCAGGAATATAGCAGAAACAGAAGGGAGGAGCTGCTCTTGTTTTCTATGCTCTCTTTTTTAAGGTATGATCTCAGTCTTTGACTTTTCTAGTGGAGGGGTGGGAGGTGTGCAGCTCATTACTGCATCCTCATCTCCAAGGTCGAGAGCCCAGGTCCTGTTCTACCTCATCTGATTTCTGACCTCCAGAGCTTGAAAGTAACTAGTTACAAGTAATGAATTGTCTGTAATTAATCTTCCCCTTTTTAATAACAGAGGTAGCTTAACCAGAGATAATGTAACTCCTAATATGAAATTATAACTGCATAGTAGTGCACATCTGCATTTTTGTGCAGCAGAGCAAACCAACATTCTACAAGACAATTCTAAAAATGGGGGCAGCCCAAACAAGAAAATTACAACTTTGAAACTGGGCTTTAGATCAGCACCATATTTGGCACAGTTGTAGCAGACAGTATGCTCCTCCTCTGTGCCAAATATGGGGAGGTTTCAGAAAAGGGTTTTCACGTTCTGTTTTTTTAAAAAAATAACACTGGTTTATACCACTATGCAGAAATAGGTGACCCTAAAAATCTACAGATTTAAAATAGCTCATATAAACTGAAAAGACCAATCTTACTTATCTTGAATTATAATGAATACCCCACCCCCTTTTTATTTGTGTATTTATTTGGAAAGAATCCAGGCTGCAGGTGCAGAAATATTGATCCTCAAAAAAGGCCTTTCAAAAGGGAAAAACAGTGACTTTGTTATAAACTGATCAGGTGTGGAAAAGGTTTGCCAGCAATAGTGTTCCAAAGTAGATACACTGATACAGTTTTGTGGGCCGGGAAGTGAGATATGTATTGTGCAGCAATATAGGGCCATTTCCAGGTATTTTGAATTGTGGCTACAGAAGCACAACATCCCACATTCATAAACCAGAGGCGTTTTGAACAATGGAAGAACTATAAAGTTTTATTAACTTTTATAGTTGTGAGGGTGAGGCCTCATTAAAGGCTGAAGAAGGAATGTTACATGGTTCAAGTGCTGACTTGTTCTGTACCTCATGCTGCTGCTGTATTCTCTGTCTTGACAGCTGAGAAAAAGAGGAGAAAATGTGGAGAGTGTGTGTTGTATCACAGAGCTAAAAATAGCTAAAAGTTGTCAAAATTTTTAAATGATAAAGGAATTTACCAGATATCCACTTGCAGTTTTGATTTTTCAGTTTTCAGAGGATTCTGAGGAAAGCTCCTTGAAAACCATTTAGATTTTTTTAAAACAAACAAAAAATTAAAACCCCTCTGTTTCTCTATACCTACAGGATTGGAAAAACACATGTCCCCTTTGTCAATTTTTAGAAAACATGTTTGTCTCTGGGGATTGGTGGGGACACCCATCTGTGGCTCAGTGTGAGAAAGGCCTAAACTGGATGACTTTGAGCCCTAGCTGTGCCCAAGCTTCTTGTTCCTTACCTGGTGCTAGCTGGGAACTTTCTTTCTGTACAACACATTTTGAAAATGCACAGCACATCTGAAAAAAACTGTGACTTTTCCATGAAGAGTACTGAGTCACTGGAGCTCAGGAGAGCCAACATGCCCATATGTTGGAGGCCTGTTTCAAAGAATTTCTCAGTTTCTTCACAATCAGCAGTGTCCTGAATCATCTCAGGCTTCCTGCTGAGCCATGGGTTCTGCATTTCTTGCATTTTTTTAAAACTGCAATTCACAGCAGATTATATTAAAATCAGCTTTATTGGCAAGTGATTTATTGAGTCGATATACTTTTATGTAGTTGACTTTTTTGTTCAAGAAGTTTTGTAGTCTAATTTTCATCAAACTGATCCCGTTGGGCATATTTCTTAAGTCCAAGAACTCTTGTGGCAGTGGTATACATCAGTGGTCCCCAACCTTGGGCCTCCAGATGTTCTTGGACTACACCTCCCAGAAGCCTTCACCACCACTTCTGCTGGCCAGGATTTCTGGGAGTTGAAGTCCAACAACATCTGGAGGCCCAAGGTTGGGGAACACTGGTATACATGGTACCATGGAGAGTTTTCCATTAGTCAGCAGTGCTTTTGCCTCTGGCTGGAATTTGATCTATATTTGTATTAAGCTGGATCCATCATGACTAAAATTGGAGACATTTGGTTTCCTTGTTGCTTGATTTCCTCGTATATATGCATAGTGACAATTTTTTTCTGTATATTCATTTTGGAGATGAGTAGCCAGTGGTGAGTCCAATGTTCTTGTCCACACAGCACTTCAGTGACATGTACATCTTACTTATCACTACATGTAATAACGATGTACTCTAATAAATGCCACTGTCAGGACCGTAGATGCATCTGGTTGTTTTGGTTTGGTTTTGATGTCAAAATAGTGTATTTGTGAGGAGCATATTGTATTCACTGCAAATCCTCAAGAGAAGCAAACTATTGCTATTACATCTCCCAGTGCCATGCTTTCCAATGGCTCCATTCCACATGTAGTGATTTGAACCAGCTTAGGCAAATCACTAAGGTTGATCAGCCTCTCTGATCTTGGTACACTATCAAAGGTGGAGCAAAGATAACATTTGTCTTTGATGTCATCACAATTGGTCATAGCTGGAGCATAAGCACTGACAGGTGTAGCATATGTCTTTCCAGAAAGTGCAAATCTATGGGTTATCAGGTGGTCATTGATGCCTTTTGGGAAGTTGCTAAGTTTGCTGACAATCTGGTTCTGAATGGCAAAATTGGGCCTTATTAGGGTGGCCTCCCCAAAAGAAGGGGTAGTCCGCATCAACTTCTTCTGAAAGGCATGTTTCACTGAGGATGATAATGTCACCATTACGGTGTCCAAGCTCTCTGGCAACAAGCACCATTCTTCTTTTGGGTCTATTACTCCAGGTGTTATCTAAAATGGAATACTCATTCTGCTCAGTCACTCAGGTGGCTGCTGAACTCTGCTGCTGCTTTGATTTGGTTGAGACTACATACTGAACCACCTGAGTGTCCAGTGTACCCACACCTACTGCTTGCCCATTGTCACATGGCTTTAAAAAAGAAATTATAAGTAGTAGCATGATAGTAGGGTGGTGATATTATGGAGATGGCTTGCATGTGAGTTTGTTTAAAGTGAGGAAGGCTTGCTCAGCATTGGCTTCACTCTCTCCTTCCCACGCCCACCACAATCCAGTGGCAAGACAAGTTGAGACGACTAAAGATGGGGCCAAGCTCAGTGCTTGACCGGGATTTCCTAAGTGTGACATCCTACTCTATGAGTAGATGACATATCACTGATTTGGCTGGTTCTGGTTAACTTTCTATTGGGTCCATAATGGACTGTTCCATTTTGTCAGTGATGCCAGTTTTCACATTGTGTAATAGGCATGTCACATTAAGTCACCAAGGGCTAAACTGATTTGTTTACTCTCATCTAGTTTAGTCTGCCTGTCATGTGGTTTAGTGGAGTACGGCTGCTGCATGTGCTACAGCTGCTTGGAGCCATAGATGAGAGCTGAGTACCTGGTGAGGCCAGTAATGAAAGGAGAGCTCATAAAGAGTCATAGTCCAGTCATTAGAGGTATATCCTTACACAGGCACACCATACAACCCTGTTATTATTTTGGAGTCTTGGGAAAGGGTGTTTGTTTGTTTGGACCATAATGCCCGAAAATCCACAGCTGAGACATTCTGGGAGTTTTCACCAAAAAGGTAACTTTTCTGACCTATTATTATGATTGTTGTTGTCATTAACAATCACCACCACCTCTCCTTCATCTCCTTCGATTCCCCCCCCCCCCCATTTCTGGTGTTTCTTCTCCCACTTCTCCTCCTCTGATGTATTAATTAAATTATTACTAACACTCCTGCAAAGAAAAGCATCAAACGTTATATATCAAAATGTCTTTCAGAATGCCTCAACATATTTTGACACAAGTAATAAAATAATTAGACAATGTATTTTTAAAAGTGTCAAACTTTACATCTTAATTGTATAACAATTTACCTGAGCTATTTCTTTGAATTCTTTCTGAACCAGTTGTTTTAATACAACTCTTTACATTCTTTTAAATGACCTAGAATCCATAGTCTTACACAAGCCTTGACAGCATGCAGGTGATTTCCGTTCATAACCCACTACATAGAAGAAATTCAGAATAGGGTCAGTCCCTTGAGTATTTCACCTCTGTAACTTTCACTTGGCTGCTACTGATTAATTGTTAGCCTGAATGTGCTTGAACTGTGCCATTAATTATGTCTAAAAGAGAATAATTCTGGAATGATTTCTATAGTGAAATGATATTGCTTGTGTTATTAATTATAGTCTCTTGCTGCTGTCACACGCATATAAATATCAAATGCCACCTATTTTTTTTTTCCAGTTTGGGATTTAGAGAAGAAGGAGGTCATTTTGTGCTTGTGGTTTTACAATTCTAGTGGACAAAAAATCATGCACTCTCATTCAGAGATTTTTGGTACAGCATAGGTAAGACCTCCTTTTTATTTTTAAGGAATGTACATGTATCACTTATACCAATAAAGGTACTACTACTACTACATCTATCAGCATTCTTTTTTGAATGAGGGGAATTTTCACACCTAGAATAATTATAAATTCACTCAGTGGTTTACTTAGACCACGGCTCTCAAGAAGGGAAAAATACTAATATTCTGATCAGGCTATATGAAAATGATTTATGGTATCAGAGAAAACATGCATTGGATTACCATGAAATCGCACAATATAGTCATAATTAAGTAGTAAGTTTCAACTAGAGTAGGTTCATTTAATCAGTGGGATTATTCAATTTCTCTGTAAGTTCCATTAATTCAGTGCACCTACTCTATTTGCAACTTACTATGCTAAGCAACTTAAATTCAGCCATGACGTTGTCCTGCTCTGTCTGTCCATTACTCTACTGGATTCAGTATTTTGATCTGTCATGGTGATAATGTCATCCAGTGGCAGTAATTTTCTGTAATAAAAGACTTCTTACTTCCATCCCATTCTCCCATGGCTTCCATGCAGTGAAGCAAATTGTTCACAAGTTGGATAAGGTACAGGAGAGACAGAGGCATCCTTTAAGTATGGAAAATCTCCCTCTGTTCTTTATATAATTATCTTTCTGCGGGTCTGGTTACTCAAGCAAAATTTCAACAATTATGTTAATCTTTACCATAGCTATTCTGGATAGCCACCATAATCAAGGTTTAATAAAGAGAAATTTCCTTTCCAGATTTCATTGTGTGAGTACAGACAAACACCAAACTCGCCCCAAATTACTGAGCAGTGATAATATTTCCAATAGTGAAATTGGACCATATGAACATGGTTAAGCAAAGGTTCAAACTGGCTCTCTGGATAGCTCAGTAGTTTAGGTCTCTGGTTGTGGAGCCAGAGGCTTGGTGTTTGATTCTCCAAGCTGCACAGTCCCAGGATGGCCCCAGAAAAAGAGAATAGTAAACCACGTCTGAGTATTTGTTTATTTGTAAAACCCTGAAAAGGGTCGTCATAAGTCAGGATTGACTTGACAGCACATGATTATTTATTTATTTATTTATTTATTTATTAAAAAGGACCCATGGCAGCTTACATCATTAAAAGAAAATACTTAAAGCTAAGAACAGTAAGCATACAGATACTAGAGAGGGTCAAATACCACACTACAACACAGTAAACAAAAACAACACAAAAAACACATTCAAGTCAGTAAGGCACAACAAATGACTTCTGTTATCAGAGAAGAAACCTGCTTTAAGTACTTTCATATTTGTTTGGTCTTTGACCGTAAATAAATTTTATTCAGTTCATGCCAATGTCTGGCCCGGGTTGGTAAATGAATTAGTTATACCAGGTGGAAAAGTGAGATTGTAGATAAGTTGCAGTCCCTTCTTGCTACTGGGAGGGCCCTTCCTGTCACCTCAGTGAGGCACAACTGGATAGGTTCTGGAAAACCTTGATGGCTCTGCTATTCTGTCAGATGATACAGCAGGACAAAGGCTGATGCAGCTCCATAGAGGAACTGCCTGCCTGAATTCTCCACACAAGGAGAAACCACACTAGCAACAAAAAGTTACTGTGTAGCAGTGAAGATTGTTCCTAAGAGAAAACCACCTTCCTTTGAAGAATCCTTCCTCAGAGCAAGACACTGAGCCTAGGTAGTTCTGTCCAGAACTATACTGGTGGCTTTTTGCAATTAGTTTTGTTCTCTAGAAAGCACACTTCGCTGAATCTGGTGAGCATGTGGCAGTAAGTAGGGGTGAGTGGGTTATAATGGAGTCAATGGGGAGACATATTGTGACACCAAAGAAGGTAGAGCTTGCCTCCTGCTTCAGGCAGTGTGACATCCTGTATTGGTACTATTTGTTGTTGTCATGATGATAGGATATGTAGTCAGAGAAATGTAAGATGGAGTCAGACAGGTTCTGTGTGAAGATTATTTGAGAGACATTGGAATGTGTTTTTCTAAGTGCTATGAGAGTGTTTTTCTGAAGATCAGTACAGCATGGTTCGAGATAGAGCTGAAGGTCGAATCAAGGGGCCCGTGGAAGACTCAACATTCCGAGCTAATTGGAGAAGAGATAAAACACCTGGACTTTCATGGGAATTAAGGGAGGAGGAAAGTGTTACAGCCCCTTGAGGCTAATTGGTTAACAGCCAGAATTGTCAAGAAGAAGGGAGGAGTTAGAGAATGTAGAAAATGGATGATGGGTTATGTGAGAAGAGAGAGATTCAGTCTTGTTCTGGGATTCGATTCCATGATGATGGGAGAGAGAAAGAACTTGATGGTTTGAGTATGTGGCTTGATGGAGAGAGTGTGTAAGTAAAAAGAAAGAAGAAGGTGGGGCTAGCCCACTGTAGCCCACCTTAGCCCAGCTTAGTAGTGTTTATTATTTTATTGGGGATTAGTTATTTTATATAACTGTAATAATCTTTGAATATGTTCTTTATGCTAAAGATTGTGCAATATAAACTGATTCTATGAAACTCTATTTTTCTAATAAAAATTAATTAGAAAAATTCTTACAAAAGGACTGGTCTCTTGAACAGCAGGGTCTGGCTAAATCCAGGAGGTGGAGAGGGCCACAAACTAGCTATCTTTAAGAGTCCTACCTAACTGAGCTGTTGTGAGTTCTAAGGAATCACAAAGCCCATGTGTCTGTACTTGCAAAGTACTGGGTAAAAGTAAAGTGTTCTTTTAAGGTCAGACTTGTTCAAAGGGCTTACGTGACACACTGCTGAGGTCTTGGGACTTGCCCCAGATCAAAGGTGGTAGGTAAGTGGCCTGTCGAACTCTCTGACCAAATGCTAAGCGCTCCTAAGGGAGGCTTGGGCATCACAGTTGTCTATCCCCTCAAAGAAAAAGCCAAGAAGACAGAAGCTGTGGTATCGGCCAGCTGATGAAGGATTGATTTTTCTTATAGAATTATAGAATAATTGAGTTGGAAGGGGCCTAATAAGGCTATTGAGTCCAACCGTCTGCTCAGTGTAAGAATCCAAATAAAAGCAGATCTGACAGATGATTGTTCAATTTTCTCTTGAATGCCTGAAGTATTGAAGTGCTCATCACCTTCTGAGGTAATTGGTTCCATTGTCGTACTGCTCTAACAATTATTTAGCCTAATCTGGCTTTGTGTAGCTTGAGCCCATTATTATGTGTCCTGCACTCTGGGGGTGATCGAGAAGAGATCCTGACCCTCCTTTGTATGACAGCCTTTCAAGTATTTGAGAGGTGCTATCAGATCTCCCCTCAATCTTCTTTTCTCAAGGCTAAATATGCCCAGTTCTTTCAGTCTTTCCTCATAGGACTTGCCTTTATCATCTCAACCCCAACAGGAGATAATAGCACACAGATCTTTAGCTTTCATCAGTGTGAAACTCTTTTCCAATGGTTACATAGGCTATAGCTTTGACATGCTGGGCTCATGGGTTTGTGGTATTGTGGCTTTTTTTGCTTCTATACAAGAAGGTAAGTAATTGAATTGGCTTTGAGACTAGGATAGGTTTACAAGAATAGCCGTCGTTAGACATAATACATCCTCTTTGACAAAGTATGTATATGGTTAGGAAATGTTCAGAAATCTGTGATCAACAGAATGTAACATTACAAGGCCACGAGAATTATTGTTGAAAATTTGCAACCAGAGGAACTAAACAAGGAGAATAGAAACAGCAGCTAGCTGATTGACATCATCAAGGAACTGGAATGTTCCCTTTGCATCCAAAATGAGTGCATATGTATTTAAGAACACTTCTTCAAATGAAATGCTGTTCAATCTGACTATTTTTGGAGCTCATGGGAATAGCTACAATCAGAAACACTTTACAAATGATTTTCTCTTTTTCTCTCTTTCTCACACACTCATGCACAGCTGCAAAATCAATCTGATAGCTTATTCACTGAGAATTTAAGAAACGGTTAATTAACAAAGAATTTTTCAAAGCTGTTAGACTTTTTATGCATAATGTATCCTGCCTGTTTCTAAGGGTTTACAAAGTTCTGACTGAATATACTAGCAATCTGTCATATCCACCAAAATGAAGAAGTAGATGTTTTCAGTGGAGAATCAGAGGAGATGTTCTCTGTGGCTTGCAGATGGTGACTGCTAGCAGAAATATCTAGTCTACCCTAAGCATATGTTACAATTTTACCGTTTTAAAATTTCTGAAGGTCAGTTGCTTCAAAAACCATGGATGGATGTGTTAGTCAGTTGCATCAAATACAATGAAGACTCCTATGACATTTTAAAGATTAAAGCCATTGGTTTTTGAAAACTGTAGATGCATCTGAAAAAATGTAGCATTTAAACTAGGGGAAAGGAACCTTTGCTACCTGGATGCAATCTGACCCATACAGGTTTACTATCAAAGACATGGAAGTTATGGAAAAAGATGCATCCCCATTTTGTTCCCTTCTCAGCTACTGGGATGGGCGGATTCTATAGGATACCAATTGGGAACGCAAGAAAGGTCTTGGGGGAATCTTGCTTTTCTCTCCAAGAGCTGACCAGAGATACCTGTGAGATTCTTCTCTATAGAATCTCTACTATTATCTCCCATCAGTGATCAGAAGTAACAAAAGCAAAAAAAGCAAAGCGTGCTGCTTATATATCGCCCCATAGCGCTGAAAGCACTCTCTGGGCGGTTTACAAGTTAATTATGCAGGCTACACATTGCTCACTGGTTTTATTTTTCTTAGGGAGGGAGGCTTAGGGGACCCTGATATAAAAACCACGGTCCTCTGGAAACACCATTTTCGTTTTTAAAAGTTCTTCAAAAACTTTGCGGGGACCTCTTGGGGGGTCCCTGGTGGCTACCAAAATTCCATTCAGGGGCTGCATGTCTGTCTCCTAATTCCAATAACATTCCCCATCCCAGTTTACAAGGTTTCTCTTTTCCTCACCTGTTCATGCATATGCACCTAGGCAAGACACACATGGTAGTTATCAGACAGTGACAATCCACTAATGACCTTTTGTTTCCTTCATAGGACTAGACAAATTTGCATTCTTCAGGTGTACTATAAGGAAGTTATATTAGAACATATTACTTAGATTTAGTTTTTGCTTGTCAGATACTGGCAATTACATTACACAGAGAGGCATGACAAGTTTGAAGTGCCTGACATTAAAAAAAAATCTGCCAGTGTTGAAGTGGCAACCGTTACAGTGTTGTAACTGATTTACAAGGTTCTGGAGAACAGATGAAATGATGATTGAGTTTTTCTTGAGGTATTCTTCCTCTTCGATCGTAACCTGTATAGTAAGAGCTTTCCTGTTTTACTGACAAATCTTACTTGGACAGCAAATTGTGCTGAACATAAGAAGTCATATTGGTTGATTTGCCAAAGTTACATTAGATGGCAGATAGATAGATTGATAGACATAAAAGAACATAAAAGCATAATAAGAGAAGGGCCTGAATAAACTATTCAAGTTTCTGTCTTGGGAACTATTTCCTCTTTGACATGGACAATTTATTTATTTTATGCTATAGGATCTGTAAAAACATGTCATTTTAAAAAACCTTCTCTCTACTCAAAGACTTCTAGGCACAAAATCATTTGGGCACACACATACACGTCCATGTGACCCTGGTTAGAGGGTTGGGTATCATGCCTAACTAGAAAGTTGGCTGATAATTTAATATCCTAAAGGCCCAAGCACATCACATTGCTGTGGTGCAACTTTGAGTGCTCTGCAGCACTGTGACAAATTGACCGTAAGTGGTGGCTGGCTTTTCTGATTTAGTCACTGCTCTCAAATAAACCCATGGCTGGAAAACTAGCTGGGTGAAAGTGTCAAACCTAGCATTGCCACCACAGGGGCGATGGCAGGCAAAAGCCTTGCTTCTGTTCAGTGACTCCTTGGTCCAGTTTTTATATCTTCAAAGGTAACATCTGAAAGATTTAGGTTTTTTCTTTTCTTTTGCAAAATTAAGAATTTAAATGACTTTGCTCATCCTAGGAATATAAATCTTCACTTGTCTAATCCTCAGAAGTGACAATGAAGTATTATTCTCACCAAAGTGGTTAGGAAGGGATTTGCCAGTATTGTTCACAGTTCTTGTAGCTACCAGAAGAATGTTTTAACCCATTTGGGGGGCGGCACATAATTGCACAATCTCCATAAATTGAGGAATGTGTGTAAAACCAGTATGAGAGCTGTTATATATAAAACATTAATATGTATAAAATTAAAATCGAGCAACACCAAATTAAAACAATCAAACATTAAGCACATTACAAACAGCAAACCTGTGCAGGCCATGATCCTTAACCCTTAAAGGCTCTAATAAATAAGTATGTCTTGACTTGGTGCTGAAATGATGCCAGTGTTAGTGGCAATTGAGCCTCCAAGAGGAGGACATTCCACAGTTAGGGTGCTATGGCAGAAAAAGCCCCATATATCCACACACATTAAGTGGTAGAATAGGAGGATTTCTCTCCTTGCCTCAAGATTATGAATCTTTTTTTTTGTCAGTCAGATTTCATGCATTTTGAGACTGTAAATGTGTTCAGTGTAGAACTGAATTCATGGTTGCCATGCTCCATGTACTATTGAAAAGTGTTACTTTTGGATGGAGAAATAGTTTGGATGGGTTGCTTGCTGATTGAGTTTGTGGTGAATCAGCCTGTCCTTTTTGTACCTGCAGTGTGTATGGGCTTAGCTACACAAAAAGGGAAGACATCAGTTTTTTTGCAGATTTTTTGTGCAAATTGTGGAGAACATGTCAGATAAAAGTGTTTGATATTCCAGTCTTGCACTGAAGGCAAGACTACCATGCTTCCAGTGTTGCGATAATTTTGCCATGATTTTATTACGTCTATTCAGAATCTGAAAGCAACACTTGTCCCATTTAAAACGTTGGTTTTGAGGATTTATTAGATAACCACCATGAACTATCATGGAAAATCTATAACTGATGTATGAAGATTAGAACTTGCCAGAATTTTTTATTTTTGCTTGTTTTTCATTTACCTCTGCGATGGAAATAGCAAACCATTCTGCCAAAGTCATGACACAAGCCAGAATTCCTGTGTTCAAAGACATGTTCTCCAATAGCCTACAAAAATGGTATCCCAATAAAAAAAATGAGACTTTATGTCATTTTATAGGTATGTACTCCTTTCTGTGTTCAAGAGTTCTTCCTCCCAAGTTGTGTTTATAGAAATGTTACCTAAGGCTGCCGTCACACTGGCAACAAGACATTTAAATCAATTTAGATTTTATTGATCACACAATGCAAGGGTGAAATTGATTTATATGGGCTGCAAAGCAGGTTTTTTCAGTTGGTCGACAGGGTCTTTTTAAAACACCTCACTTCTAAAATTGATTCAGTTCAATGTGGTTTTGTGGAAGTGAACAGTTCTGGCCTTTTAATTTGTGCCTATATGGATTTTGGGTGGCAGGGGCACTGCTGTTTTTCCTTTTAACTTTTTTAAAATACTTCCTTAAAATGTTTATCATTGCATCACTTCATCATTATGTTCGGCATTACAACCACCTACCCCATTCTCCTCATTCGGCCTATGAAGGAGCAGACAGAGCAGCAGAAAACCAGCAGGTACAGAGCAGGTGCAGATTGGGCACAGAGGACAGCCCATGCACCAGGAGCGACACCCTGCCAAGCTACTGGAAGCCATCCCCCCAATTCTAATATTTTCATCATTAATTAGCTCACTTCTCCCATGTTTCCCCTCATGGTTTCTAGTATCTATTATGAGAACAGGTGGCACCACCTAGACACTTGATTTATCAATGTATCACTTACTCTCTTTTTTGAAAACAAATGAAATTCTTTAAGAACAGCATGCTCCTGAAATGGAAAGGAAATTAGTCAATTTCAGCAATGTAGACATCAAAAGCAGTTTAAATAATCAGAAATATACCCATTTCCATTCAATGCATGTGAACATGGGCACCGATTTAAATATCACATAACCTGAACCTAATTTTTAAAAAGTCTGAACAGAAATCAATTCAAATTGCCAGTGTGACCACAGCCTGAGTACTATAAGACTCTTCAGTGGTTTTGCTGCAAAAGAGTAACAGCTTCTGGAGTATTTATTTCTGGTCTTCTTGTTTTCTTGGTGGGCCTAAAGTAAAATTGTGCTACTTATACTGCTCCATAGTGCTTAAAGCACTCTCTGGGCAGTTTACAATTTAATTATGCAGGCTACACATTGTATCTCTCCCCCACCCAGCAAGCTGGGTACTCATTTTACTGACCTTGGAAGTATGGAAGGCTGAGTGAACCTTGAGCCGGCTACCTGGGATTGAACCTCGGGTTTTGAGCACAGTTTTGGCTGCAGTACAGCAGTTTAACCACTGTGCCACAAGGGTCTTCAAGGTAAGCCATGACCACACAGGTTTTAGACATGCACAGTAAAATCTTTTGTCTGCTTATTCAGAGTTATGTCCCACTGAGTTCAGGAAAGGGCACAGAGAATTGCAGCCCTAATTACTTGCCCCATTGGGTCTTGTGGCCTCTCCTTAACAACTCTGGCGAAATAGCACATCTTTTCCCACCTCAGCAATGACAGATGCCTGCTAACTACCTCAGGCAGTCCTGCTAGGTACCAGCTATCAAATATGCTGATTACTTATCAGAAAATAATTGGCAACCCTGTGCACTTTATGGGGGGGAAAAATCTTCATTGCCTGATATGGGCATTGTTTTGCTTTTGTTCAAAAGCTTCACTACTCTTATGCCTGATGCTCAGTAACCTCAGTTTATTGTGCTGCATTGCAGGGTATATCTTGAGATTCTTCTGCAAGCTAAGGATTCTCTGAAAGACTTTGAAGTTCACTGTCACTGTCTCACTTGAGCTTTGCCTCAACCTGAGTAGAAAGAGAGTGTGTGAACATGTTCTTCTTTTGTACTGGGACGATTGCTAGTCTGAAGGTGTTCCGACAGTGCTCAAAAGTAGACGAAACAAGCTGTAATTGCTTTCCCATCCCTCCATCACTTCTCCTCTTCCCCTTCATGACATGACAGCTGCTGCTGTGAGTGAAGCACCAGCATCTTCTGTTATTTTATTGTATTTATATTTATTTATTTATTTATTTATTTATCAGGGGTTGTCCCCATTTGACTTCTTGCACTGCTGGGTGCTGTCACTCACTGTAATCAAACCTTGACATATCATTCCTTCCAAGCAGAAACACCAAGTTTTCTCACTTCACAGCAGTTGCTAGGGTATTTTCAAGGGCATTGCTGCATATCTCCATCTATTATTTTATCTTTCAAGCTTTCGGCAGAATTCTTGACATATTCAGGGACTCTAAACATTATCTCCTCCCCTTCAGTGTTATTTGAATAGGTATATTGAAATATTACATTGCCATTTCCTTAAGTGAAATGTAACACTGGAGTAATAAGGAGTTTCAAAAAGACTCAAGTACAATGTCAGTCAAGATGCTTATCTCTTCTCACTCCACAGTATGTAATTTGTGTGGGGACATTGTTAACTTGGCAAAAATTTGCATGTCAAGAAGGTACTATGTTCAAATGGGAACATCTACATGACAAATTAATCTAGTAGTCATTCTTCACAAGTACCAAAGGCATCCCAAGCAACATGACATAAAGGGTGGAAGGAGATGCCCACTGGAATCTGGCAACAGCTGTATCTCTGTGAGGGTTCATTTTCTGCTCTTTCCCATGTGATAAGCCTACAGTTTTCCAGTTACAATTTCTCACAAACACAAGATGTCAGGTATCTGATGCAATGACTGAAATCCTATTGAGCAGCTACACTTCCATAACATAGCATTATGCAAATGGCAGTTCTAATAATGTCAGGACAGTAGGTACTATTCACAAAGCACTTCTACAAGGTCATTGTATAATCAGTTGTAATGGGAACCATGTGACTGATTGCATAATTGAATTGCACGATCTTCATTCCCTGAGCGGAATGCCTGGCAGGTGTAACTTTACATTACATGAAGACATACAGGATTCCAGCCACTGTGTCAAAAAGTGAAGTGACAGCAAAGCTCTGGAACAGCTAGGATGCAACAATATAACCTGCTCCTTAATAGAATGCATCTTATTATTCAAGGATAAACAATCATACTGACCTTATTTAGTAAGGATTACTAAGCAATGCAGGAAAAGTGACTTCTTCTGAGAAAGGAATTAGCTTCTGTTTTCAAAAATTGGCACAATGACCAGTTGTTTCCAAACATGTACAGGTTTTTCCACCTTTGATATAAGGTTACTCTTATTTTTCCAAGTTAATACACAGGTGTTTAACTGTCTACATAGATGTAGTTTTGGAAGAGGTAGCCGTGTTAGTCTGTGCAAACATATTTGCCTTATATGTCTACATAGATGTAAGTATCATTGGGTTAAATGGATATTATGTTTGTGTAAATGTGTATAGGACACAAGGACAAAGAGACTCTCAGAAGGGATTCTTACCCTCCTCCCATTCTGTCCCCCATTACTTTCACCATCCTGAATGGTATGCAGGCAAAACACTGATAAAAATATAAAAAGTTGCTATCATGTGAAGATAACAGGTAACCACCCTTTACTACTTGGCTTAACATAGGCCTGGGATGTTTCTACATTCATTGTTGAGTGCTGCCATTTTGTTCCTTTAACAGTAATGCAACATAGACAGATGCCATATGAGGTGTACACATACTATGCAAGGTAGTGCTAGCACTAAAAGGACAGTATATAAATCAAATCAAATCAATCAATAAATAAAGCAAAATAGGTCTGAGATGCACCCCTGTATTATCCTCCCAAATTTCAGATGTCTCATAGACGTGTACCTAAGACACAGACAGATAGACAGTTTTATTATTGTAGATCGTTAATTATTTGTCAGGCCCCAGCGAGCTTCTGGACAGGTTTAAAATGTTGAAATAAGAGAACAGCAAAAAAGAAACATTAACTAGTTTTTTTAAAAAATATAAGGCAGTACACTGCACATTGGAATTTTCCTATCCAGTCATCACTTTAGTGTTTATATGATTTTATATTTATTTCTTCAGGGCAAATGGAGATGCAGTGGGAAGAGGTCAGGAACAAGTCAACATCGTAAACTTACTTTTTTTCCTCACCTAAGTAAGAATTACCTTCCTTGTATGCAATAAACTGTGTTTCTGCTAGTGACAGATCTGCGCAGTCGTAGGGTAGCCAAGGTAATTTGAACAATATAGTTGATGGCATTTTTAGCATCGCAACATAAGCTTTTAAAACTCACTTTATTAGTAACATTTTATAGAGATGGGCATGAACCCCTGAAATGGTGGTTCATGCTGGTTCATTTTTTTGGTGAACATTTTTCAGCTTCCAAGCCCTGCCTCCTCCGGCAGGCACCCACTCACAGGCAGCACCAAGAGGAGGCTGAACATGCCCTGCAACAAGATGGACATGAAATCCTATTTCAAAACACAGAAGTACTGGACAACACCAGCAATCATTATGTCAGACTACACAGGGAAGCCATTGAAATCCACAAACATCAGCACAGCTTCAACAAAAAAAGAAGAAAGTCTAAAACTTAACAAAGCCTGGCTCCGAGCACTGAAAAAATACAGCCTGCAAAAAGGTCAACAAACTCTACCCAGCCACAAGGACCGGTGATCACTGCACACAAAAGACTAGCTAACAACACCCATCAATCACAGTGACAAATCATCTCTCCCCCCTTATCACAACAATACACCCATAACAAAAAACACCCTGATCACCATAATCACCCAATCTCCTGAAAAGGACAAAAAGCTGATCCCACAGCTACAAATACTCAACTATCACACACGCTACACCAGAACACAGACAGAGTTCTAACTCCTGTCCTCTGAAGATGCCAGCCACAGAGACTGGCAAAACGTTAGGAAGAAAAACCTCCAGAGCACGGCCAAACAGCCCGAAAAACCTACAACAATCATTGGATCCCGGCCGTGAAAGCCTTCGAGAATACATAGCAACCATATTCTTCCTGACTTGCATCTAAGAGAGATGTGCCTGGCAAAATCCATCTTGCCAAGAACTGCTGGACTTTAAGTTTTAGACTTTAAGTTCTTCACACTGGGACAAACCTGATGAAGTAGTATTTTAATCCACAAAGGCTTATGGATTGTATGATTATTTTTTCATGGTCTGTAAAGGTATCATCTGTTTTTGCATTTGGATCTTAATTTGATGTATTGTTTATATCAGTTGGATTCTGCCTTTCCTTAACTTACTTCATCTTCCAAAGAAACTGACTGGATAGGTTAGGTAGAAAGATTGTGACTGACTCCACAAATTAAATTGGGATTGATTTGAAGTAAGCCTCAAATTGAACTGGGATTGATCTGAAGTGAGTTCTCAATTCCAGAATGCACTGTATTCTAGCCACTGGGGAAAAATTGTTCTTCCCAATGTAGGATACAGAAACTGCTCTTTACAGTGGGACCAGTAACTCAACCTTACCCAGTATAAGGCCACCATATGTGTTGGTCTATAGTGTACATCATGCTCACTTAAAGATGATGATGAGGAGTGATGAGAATTATTGGTCCAACTTATCTGCAAAACACTAATATGGGGAAGATTACACACAGCAGCTACATGCATAGAATGTTGTGTGGATGATAATATGTCTCCTGGGACTGTGCTAAATTTGCTAGCAAAGTCATGACACTTCAATCCAGCAAGATTGGTTACCACCAGTAGGCTTGCAGGAACAGACATCATCACCAAAAATAATAGTTTGTTTAGGACTAGATATGGGGGATTCTTTTTCATCAACAAAGACGAATCCCACTGGCACAGGTGGTTGGCCTGATTAATACCTGCCTCCAGACCCCACTGGACCACTTACTGTCTGGCATGCTCTGTGTGTGGCCAGCATCATCAACAGTGCACGAATTGCGGCAGTAGCCCAGCTGGTACAGCCCTGCCTCCCTGCTTAGCCGGCCACTCAGTGGTTGAACTGAGACTCATCATCCCATCCCCTTGCCAGAGTGGCCAGCCAAGCAGGGAGACGGGGCTGTACCAGCCCTGCTACTGCCACAATTGTCACGATGTCCATGACACCGGCTATGCACACCACACGGTAAGTGGTCTGATGGGCTCTGGGGGCAGGTGTTAATCGGGCTGGCCACATGTGCCGGCAGGATTCATCTTTGTCGACAAAGATGAACCCCCCATGTCTATTTAGGACATCACAATGAGCCACAGAACAGTGAAACCCTGGCTTATCACAAAGAAGCAGAATGTTGGTGCATGCTGCCCAGTTGCTCCAATTTGCAACTGGACTGGCTGAACAAGCTACAGAGCTTCAGTCCATAGTTCATTTACTGTGACATCTAGTCCTGATAGGAGCTGGCACTCTGTATTGCTTCTCCCACCAAGACACCAGAGAAGGAAGCCGAGCCTTGGAACAAATCCTGAAATCTTTTGTTAAATTATTGGAAGAGAAACAAGGCAGCACACCTGCTGCTGTTGGATTTAGATGCCACGGTACACAAATCAGGGGACCAAAGATCTCTGGTTTGTTTTGCCAGTCCTGCTGGGTGCTGGCAGGCATTATGTACCAGTGCACTGCTTCTCCTTGAAAAACCAGGTTCTGACTGTTCCCTTGGTTTATTGTAATATCTGAATAGGACCACTGTAATCTAGTTGCAGATGCTGGTTTATCAGTGGATGTCACAGCTTGGTCTGCTACAATGCTGAAGGGCTTGTTTTGGGATTAGTTTGCAGTGCCAGTGTATTTTTGGGATGGGTAGACACATAGTGGAGTTCTACTTGGTTCTCCTTTTTGTCCTAAAGAAAAGAATCATATGGTTTGCAAATGTTTCATAGCCTTGGCTAGCTAACCATGTTAAAGGCAATGATATAAGAATGTTTCTTTTATACTTCATACACACTGGGCTATGGTGAATGAGGGCATGCATTAAACATTCTCGAGAATAATTTAGAGAACCTAGTGAGTACCTTCCTACAACGGTATCCCTAAGGGGCCAATTATGCCTTTGGTTAGAGGCATATAAACCTATTGATATCTTCAAGGATATATGGGAGTAATGCAGATCATTGTATCCATTTGAGTATTAAAGGACAAAAACTTCAGAGGGTAACTTGGAAAATATGTTCAAGCTTGAAATGGAATATATTATCTTCCTGGACAGACAGATGACATTTGTCTGTGTAAAAAAAGGAAGGGGAATTGGGAATAAGTCTACATCAATTTCCATAGGCATTCATGAGCAGTACAGTAGGATAGCAGTGTTGTGTACAGATTCTTCCTTAAAGAGAGATGGGAAATAAACTTTCTCTATCTCTCCCCCACCTAGAGAAAATAAGAAGAGAAGAGAACTATTTATTTATTTTATTTATTTAAAATATTTTTACCCCACCTTTCTCCTAAAAAAGAACCTAAGGTGGCTTATATAATTAAAAACACAATATTAAAAGCTAAAAATGTGTGTAACCTGCATAATTTACTTGCAAACTGCCCAGAAAGTGTTTTAAGTGCTATGGGGCAGTATATAAGCAGCACACTTTTTTAAAATAGTAAGGTAAAGGTAAAGGTTCCCCTTGACATTTAGTCCAGTCGTGTCCGACTCTAGGGCGCGGTGCTCATCCCCGTCTCCAAGCCGTAGAGCCAGCGTTTGTCCGAAGACAGTTTCCGTGGTCACGTGGCCAGCGCGACTAGATACAGAATGCCGTTACCTTCCCACCGTGGTGGTACCTATTTATCTACTCGCATTTTTACATGCTTTCGAACTGCTAGGTTGGCAGGAGCTGGGACAAGCAACGGGAGCTCACTCCGTCACGTGGATTCGATCTTACAACGGCTGGTCTTCTGACCTTGCAGCACAGAGGCTTCTGCGGTTTAACCCGCAGCGCCACCACGTCCCTTTTTAATAGTAAATTAAATAGCAAATTAGTAACTTTAATAGTAAATTTTAGTAAATTTTAAATAGTAAATTATTCAAATATTAAAGAAGAATTAATATTAAAAATGTTAGGCAAAACCATTACAAAAAAAAACAGATAAAGAAGCAACAAAATATAAACCATCCCATTTATTGTCTCCTAGACAGTCAGTCTGCCTGAAGAGAAAGGTCTTTGCCTGCTTGTGGAAGGATGACAAAGATGGGGCCAGTCTGGACTCCTGTGGGAGGGAGTTATAGGGCCTGGAGCAGTGACGGAGAATGCCCCTTTCCCATGTCCCCACCATGAGGTTGGGGGGGGGCTCTCAACCTGAAGATCTCAACACCTGCGCATACTCATAAAGGGAGATAGGTTTTTGAGATATCTTGAAACCAAGCCATTTCTACCATTCTTTGCCATACTAAATTGTAACACATGCTTAACTCATATAGTATGCATCAAACAGAGCTTTTTAAAAATTTCATTCAGATATGCTGTCTACATTCATTGATTGCCACACGTCTATCAGTAAGTAGTACAGAAATCTGAAATTGGTAGTTCATTAAAGCAATCTCACTGAATTTTATTATTTATTTATTTATTTATTAAACTTGTATGCCGCCCATCTAGACAATGTCTACTCTGGGCGGCTCACAACAAATAGAGTAAAACAATTTAAAAATAACAACAATTTTACAACAATAAACAATCATTCAAGATGGAGGATAAAAAGATAAATTAAGTGGTGCCCGGAGGGAAGGCCTGCCTAAATAAATAAATAAATAAATAAATAAATAAATAAATAAATAGCCATGTTTTAAGTTGGCTTTTGAAAATACCCAACGAAGGGGCCAAACGGATCTCGGAGGGGAGATTATTCCACAGACGGGGAGGCACTGCTGAGAAGGCCCGGTTTCTTGTTTTTTCTTTCCAGACCTCCCTTGGCGTTAGGCTCCTCAGCCACCCCTCCTGGCTGGAGCGAGTGATATGAGTAGATCTAGGTGGGAGGAGGCGTTCCGCCAGGTATTGAGGTCCTAAACCGTTTAGGGCTTTATATGTAATCATTAAGACTTTGAAATCAATGCGGAAGCGAACAGGCAGCCAATGCAAGGCGGCCAGAGTGGGAGAGATATGTTGATGTTTTCTCACCCCACTGAGAAGTCTGGCCGCCGCATTCTGCACCATTTGAAGCTTCCGCATCAATCTCAAAGGTAGCCCCACGAAGAGCGCATTGCACTGGTCTAATCTTGAGATTACAAGCACATGGACCAGAGTGGTGAGCGCCCCAACATCAAGCAGCTGGGCAATCCACCAGAGATGGAAATAGGCGGAGCGGACCACTGACACTACCTGAGTTTCCATGGTGAGCGCCGGGTCTAGATGGACCCCCAAGCTGCGATCCTCACTCTTTGCGGTGAGTCACCCCCCCAAAAGAGAGGGAGTTTCCCAAACCGCCGATGATGGGGTCACCCACCCTCAGGACCTCCGTCTTGTCCGGGTTCAGCCTCAGCCCATTTTCCTGTATCCATTGCAGTACAGTCTCCAAAGAGCGCTGAAGGGACAGAACGGCATCCACTGTGGTTGGAGAAAAGGAGATGTAGAGCTGAGTGTCATAAGCATACTGATGGCACGCTGCCCCACACCCCCTGATGACCCCACCCAGCGGCCTCATATAGATATTAAACAGCATTGGGGAGATAAGCGAGCCCTGCAGAACTCCACAATTGAGGCTCCATGGGGCCGAAACTCTCTCCCCAACCTGAACTCTCTGAGGGCGATCCTCCAAGAAGGATCGGAGCCAGGCAAATGCCAGGCCACCAATTCCCAGCTCGGAGAGCCTCCTCAGGAGGATACCATGGTCGACGGTATCAAAGGTGGCTGAGATATCGAGGAGGACCAACAGAGACGTTTTACCCCTGTCGGCCTCCCTCAATAGGTCATCCAACAGGGCGACCAATGCCGATTGTGTACCATGGCGCGGCCTGAAACCCGACTGGAACGGATCCAGGGCATTTGTTTCATCCAAATGAACCTGAAGCTGATCGGCCACCACCGTCTCCACCACTTTACTAATGAAAGAAACATTGGCCACGGGCCTATAATTGCCAATATCGTCCGCCGCCAATTTGGTTTCTTCCTAATGGGCCTAATGAGTGTCTCCTTGAGGGCAGGAGGAACCCTGCCCTCCAGGAGAGACCCATTAATTATTGCTGTGGCCCATTCAGTTGTTATAGGCCTGGCTGCTTTGATTAGCCAGGCCGGGCAAGGGTCAAGGGATGAGGTGGTGGCCTGACAGCGATCAAGTGCTTTGTCCACAATATCTGGCGTCACAGGCTGAAAGAGATCAAGACTCACCGGGCAAGGCAGAGCGCTGGACATCTCTGCTCGATCCACTGTATCCAAAAAAGGAGAGAGCTCCCGGTGGATGGCCTCCACTTTAGATTTAAAAAATGCTGCAAATTGGTCTGGTGAAATACTAGAGGGAGGCCCATCACTTAGACCAATTCCGGATAGGTCGCGAACTATATGGAAAAGTTCCGCCTGCTGATTTGAAGCTTCGCTTATCTGGTCAGCGAGGTGAGCTCGACTAGCAGCCCTTACCTTAGCAAGGTAAAGGTTAGTTGCGACCCTGACAGCTTTCCGATTGTAAACCGTCAGGCTCCGTCTCCACTTGCACTCTAGCCTTCTCCTGATTTGCTTCATCGCTCGTAGGTCCTGATTGAACCAGGACGCAGGCCGAGCTCTGCGTTGGAGAGGGCATTTAGGAGCAATCGTGTCTATAGCCCTGGTGGCGGCAGTAAACCAGCCTTCAACCAGAGCCTCGACAGGAGCACCAGTCAGATCAGCCGGAATCCCTCTCATGGAATCCTGGAATCCTATAGGATCCAGTAGCCTTCGAGGTAACCAATTTTAGTAACCATGAAGTCATCATATATTTATGAGGAACATCGGTCCATACGCTTGTAATCAGAAGCTGCAGCTGGTGCAGAAAGCTGCTGCCAGGTTGGTCTCTGGAACATCTCAATATGACCATATAACTCCTGTCCTGGCCTGTCTACACTGGCTGCCTGTATGCTTCCGGGCCAAATTCAAGGTGCTTATGTTAGCTTTTAAAGCCCTTAATGGTTTCGGACCTTGTTACCTGTCTGAGCGCCTTTCCCTCAAAACATCTACTTGTCCCACCTGCACCTCTTATATGGGGATGCTCCGAGAGACTACCCGGAAGTCTACCATCTGTAACTGAACCTTCTCTGTGGTGATCACGTCACTCTGGAGTTCCTTTCTGCTAGAGGTGTGGCTAGCCCCATCCCTCCTGGGTTTTAGGAGGCAACCTTTCTCTAGCTTGCTTCAAAGTAATGTTGCATTCTTCTCTTGGCCCACCTGTGGTTAATTCTTTACAGTCTATAGATCTTTTTTTTTTTAAACATTGTTCCCATAGGTTCATTTTTATTATGGTCTTGGGGTTTGGATTTTTTCCTTTCCAATGTTTTTTTTAATTATTTCCCATTATTTATTTATTTGTTTATTGAATTTGTACCCCACACCATCTGGCAACCAGGCCACTCTGATGTTTTGCTGTGTTGCTGCCCAGAGTAGCTTCACTACTAGTTATGTGGGATAAAAATGCAAATAAATAAATACATTTATATTCATATGTACTCATTTTTTCCTGCTGAAAGTATTTACATCTCTTTCTTTAATAACAGTAATACAGTGCATCTTCTCTAATTGTTGTTTGCTGGGCCTCTTCAAATAATTTTCTCTTCCCTGGTATCTTCTGTTATAATTTCCCCACCACCATAACTTTGAATCTTATATTACATGTTCCTCCCTCCCCTCTCATCTTCAGCTTGAAAAGAGCTATAAAGGCTAAAGAAAGTGAGTAAGATGCATACATATAACAGCTTTCAAATGCATGAGTTGTTTATACATATTCACTTTTTCTCTCGCGCAAGGTGGCATTGGTTGATTAGAAACTCATTAGCTCCTACATATGCTAAGGCAAGTATACTTATTATTACTTTAAACTGTCATCACAGAGACTGCGGGTGAGTTTGAGTAATCAAGACTGAGCACTTCCTAATCCTATGAGAACTTAATAGCTAGGAAATTTTTATATGTGGCCTTGGCTACCTAGTTAGCTAGCTTGACAATCCTATGTGTCTATTCAGAGACAAATCTTACTGAGTCTAATGGAACGCACTGTCACGTAAATGTATATATGATTGAAGCCTAAATGGTTCGGTTGTATCACAGGGAAGAAAAAAGTGGTTGGTGGGGAAATAAATCCACCTCCTACCTCTCTGTCTTCAGCAGTTGATTTCTGAGATTTGGAGTATCTAGTTGAGCTCCTTATTAGGCAGCCTTTACTGCCCCATGAGATCAAGGAATAATAGCGGCAACTGTTCTTTGCACACGGAATCTGCACACAGAATCTTCTATCCAGCTGAGAATACATGCATAGAACCTCATTTTGTCCCCAGATGAGGACAATTAAGATACATGATTTCTTATCCATAGGTAATAAAGTTATCACAAAATAGCAGTTCTTTCTCTCCACATCAGCAAAAAAAAAATAAAAATGTCATGGTGATCCAACCACATAATCGCTACTGAAAGGTTTCTTACGAATCTCTGTGAAGGTAAGGATGAAGGAGGATTAACACCTCTGTGTGGAACTGGAAGTTCTGTACATTTCTAAGCATTTCTATTGTTTCCAAATCTCTAGGCTTTTCAGTTGTCTGCAGGATCACTTAACACAGGATATGAGCAGAGTTCAGAAAAGTTATAGATATGCTTGCTGAGGCATTTAGGGAGCTGTAGTCCTCCTCCCACATCAAGCTTTGGGTAAAAGATAGGAAAGGCAAGAGCCCCAGATTTTGTTAAGATTGATAGCTCCCCTTTTTTGCTCACTCCAGATATCAAAAACTGAAATGGTTGCTTTTCAGGTATCTCTGATTCAGGAAAACAGACCATGTATATCATTATATATGTGATACTAAACTCGTATTAAATTGTTCAATACAATTCTGCTGATAAAATAAGCCCTCTTTAGACATGGGACCCATGCATTCTATTAATATGTATGTGTGAGTAGCAAAATTGTCCTCACTAGTTCTGCCCTTCTTACGGCCTCTGATTCCACTTTTGGTGCCTGCAGAGTCAGTAGGCACCAGTGTGGATTGGTATATATTACGAATGGAACTTGGGGGGGGGGGTCTTGCTTGGTAAATGAGAAAATGTAGCAGATAATCATGATGGTGATAATGATGATGACATCCTCACATTAAGGCAGTTAGAGATGTAAATCCTTTCTTGTTCTGTTCTTGCAAGCAATGATACTGGGGCTGGGACTGCACACATGGATCTGTGGCCCCTGTGTGGGTTCAGGTTTCCTATTCAGGCATAATGGACCAATCTCTCTATGGTGGTTGTAATGACATCCCTCCACAGTTCTGTATGAATACACCATTCATTTGGAGTAAGAAAATACTAAATCATGTTTGGTATTATTAGGAACATAATAATGCAAGCAAATAGTCTCCGTTTCTATTCACTGCTTGAACTAAATCGGGAGCTTTGTGATATATTTCTATAGGCTTATTGTTAGCTAGGAAATTAGTTTTTTTCTTCTTCTTTTAACAGAACACTGGCTTAGATGCATTTCATCATGATCTATTTCATCTGGATACTGTCTTATTTGATCAATTGTATCAGATACAAACCAGATAAACCTTGCCTTCGCTTTTTTGTGATTAAATTGCCTTAATTTTCATTCTAGCATTTGGCTTTCAGCATTCTCTTTTACGAACATTCATGATTTTTGTTAAGAAAGTATATTACCTCTTTGAGGATTACAATTTTATTATCATATTACATTCCAGTCAGTTCTTCCCAACAAGCTAGGCATGTGCTAGTCCAGTTTTCAAGAAACAATTACCATGTATCCGGAATGAACCACTTTAAACTGAAGACTGCATTCTTTTGTTAACCAGTTAAGGAGAACATCAGTTATGTATAATAGCATATAATTAGAAGGCTCTTTGGAGTTTAAAAAAAACATTTATTTGCTTTCAGTCCCACATACTACAAACAAAAGCAGGGAGACGTGTTTCTTTTACGCAAGACAATTGCATTCATAAATTTAAACAATGCCTTATAACAACCAGTGTTTCTTTTCCAGCAAATAATTATGGGTAGTTTTATCTAGTGCACAGCTCTACTTAACAATAATACCGATACTAATACAGAGTGTCAAAAAGTTGCTTTATGAGATTACAACTCCGACAAACACAATTGGCTATGCTGGCGGGAGGATTCTGGAAGCTGTAGTCCCCCCCCCCCCCAAAGATAAGTATTCCAAGCTCTGTCTATATTAATTGTAAGCACCATTGTTAACTTCGAATTGTTAGTTTGTAACTCTCAAAACACTATCAACAGTGACTAGAGAAGAGTAGAGTTCTTGTCTGCATATCTATCCAAAGGACAATTTGATGTGAATTTGGACTCCAGACCATTTTAGACAGCTGGAATAGCCAAATGAAGAATGCCAGTTGGAATAATGTCCAAGAAGCCATCTGCATGACATTGTCATCTAGCAATGTCTCTTCCATGTAGTCATCAAACTTCTAGCAGTTATATTCCTCCTGAGGTAATGGCAACCCATGCTGGAAGAATTAGCAGCTGAGGAGCCTGCCTCCTTTTCTTTCAGCCCTTTCCATCAACATAATTTATGCAGATGAACTGAATATAAAATCGGGAAATATCACAACTGAGATTGGATATGTTTCCATTCCAATCTCAAATTATTTATTTACTTGGAACATCCATCTACCTTTCTACGATTTGCATTCCAGGTGGCTCACAGCAACAAATCCAATTAACAAAAAACAAAAACAAAACAAAAAAAAAATCCAAATAAACTAGCTGCACTCAAATATAAAATTTAGTTTCACCACCAGTAACAGTGCTGCACATGCAATTGTCAATCAAATGAAACCATTCTAAACTAATGCATGAGGTTTCTATTATAGGCTTCCTATTTGTCCTTCAAGACCAGTGTTGCCTATACTAATCTCATGGGGGTCTTTCATGTCAATCGCTTCTGGATCACTTTAACAAGTGCCACTCAGCACCCAATCTGGTAGTTTCTGCATGCCAAATATGCGTCACCACTCACCCACGATGTCTCTCAAAGTCACTGTAAATGGAGTATTTCTGGGGCAGTTATTCCGCAAATGATTTCAGTTCTGTATAGCAAGGGTGAAGGGTGACCCAAATGAGAAGAGACCTCATACTTTTTGAGCCTGATTAATTTGCAGAGGAGTGAGATGTAGAGGGAGATGCATCCATGCTTGGCACAGAGACATTCTTCTACTCCTTTTTCATAAGTCTAGAACCTAGGTTTGTCCGGTGAAACCAAATAGTGGGCGATTCATGATAAACTAAGGTAGTATTTCTCCCTACAATACTTCTTCTTATGGAAAAGAAGTACATTTATACAATTCATTGCCTCCACAGTGCAGAGGCTGAATTCTCACTCTCAGTACATCTAAGTTTTAATCCTTTTTTTTTAATTACTATAAACATGTTAACTGCATGCACACATATAATTTATTATCTACTTTGCCTCTAACATGAATTGATAACTTTAGGGGAGGTTTGTATGTGCATGTCTTTCAAAAGATGATACATTTTTCCTTTGCAACTATATTTTGTTAAGCTTTCAAGACATAACAATGAAGCAAGCAAACAATAAGGTGATCAAGTACAATAAAATAAATTGTGTGTTTTGTAGTCATAACTTTGTTTTTTTAAAGCCATATCACAGAATGCTCATGAAACTAAGGTCTTTCTGGATACTAGCTACATGTATAATATAGTTCAGAATAAATTTTTAAGACTTCAATATATGTTATGAATGGGTCCTCAGATCATATAAGTCATGAACATCTTGTGCCCCTGCAAGCCAAGTGAAGCCCATCAGCTATATACAGAGTGACCATGATAAATTTGTTTTTGTGTCGGCTAAAATGGTAAAAATTGGATGGTATCAATCATTGGCATTATCAAATTGGCAGGTTGCATTCAGCTTTGTAGGTTACAAATTGTTCAAGCCTTGAAAAAAAGAGAGATAAAAGTATGATCATGGTAAGGAACTGCTTTATACATCCTGAGGTAGTCAATTTAATCCCATTAACAAAACCTCTCCACCTGGAGATGGGCTCTTTATTTCACCATGGAGGATTCTTTGTGACCATTTCTTACCTCATGTCTGAATTAGTAATTCTTAAATTCTACAAGGCTATTATTAGCTAATGCTCATGCATTGTCCTCCCCCACAACACACACACCTGGCTCATTTCTCTTCTAAAATGGTCTTAAATGCATCTGCATTGAGAATGGAAATCACTCATGGTTAGGCTGGAGCAGCTTTGTTCATACAGTAATAGAGCAGAGAGGTCTTAATACAGATTTTACAATTGGACAATTTTCTTATTATATCATTTCATTTCTACAATTCTCTCTCTCACATAATGGGCCTCCTATCATTTACATTTTTTGTGTCTGCTATTTAATTATATCAGTCACCAAAATTTGACCTATTAAGGCTATAGCACTTTTAAAATAAAGAAATGATGAGAATATTCTTTCTAATCCCTGCACCAGAGTGCAATGATATTATTGTGCAGCAGAGCAAATGAATATTTTACTAGCCCAGCGGTTCCCATCCTTGCAACTCCCAGAAAACCTGGCCAGCACAGCTGATGGTAAAGGCTTCTGGGTATTGCAGTCCAAGAACACCTGAGTCAACCAAGGTTGAGAATCACTGTACTAGGCAATTCTAAAAATGGAGGCAGTGCAAACAAAAAATCGTAACTTTGAAATTGGACTTTGGATCAACACCAGATTTGACATAGTTGTAGCAGACAGTTTGTTCATGCTCTGTATCACAAGTCAGGAAGTTTTGGCAAAGGGTGTTTGCAAAACATAACTCAGTTTCTTTTTAAAGAGTAAAAATGTTTTCCTCCCCATGCAGAAACAAGTAACATTAAACATTCTCAGATTTAAAACAGATCAAATAAATTGAAAAGACCAATCTTGCTTATCTTAAAAGATAATGGTTGGCCCCACCCACTTTTTTATTTGGAAAGAATCCAGGCTGCAGAGGCCGATCCTCAAAAAACGGCCTTTCAAAAGGGAAAAATAGTGACTTTGTTACACAGGCTTGCTAGCAAGATTCTTCCAAATTAGATACAGTGTTGCAGGTTTCTGAAGGGAAGTATGTAGTACAATGAAAGGTCACAAAGACAGGGTCAAAATGCAAGGCATATTCAAAATATTTCTGCATTACAAAAGCAGAGAGCAGTTGTGTTTCACCCACCCTGGGTACTATCAGTAAATATTCTCTCAGAATTTTTGAGACCAGGCTCCTGAGAAAAGTCTTCAAAGAGAGTATCTATTCCAGTTCTGGGCCAATCTGAATTTTTGACCCTATCAATCAGGACCCAATTAGCTGACTCTCAAGAGGAGAACATTTTAACCCCTTGGCCAAACAGGCATTTGTGCTGGCAAAGGGATTGTGAGTCTGGTTGCAAAAATATTTTAAGAGATATTGAAAAAAGAATAGAGAACAAATATTGAGAAGCTCATTCATTTAAGCTACAGAATTACTGTGTTTTGCTTTTTGGCTTGAAATGTTCTTACTCAATTCGCCTATATTTTGCTTTTGAGTCTATATGTTGTCTTAGTTTTTGTGCCTAAATGTTGTCTTAGTTTCAACCATTCCACTTGTCTTGTCACTATACAATTGCTTGGTAATTATGCGAAAAACTCCAAAGATGTTATATGTCCTCAAGTCACTTCTGATGTGTAGTGACCATATGAGTTAATGACCTTCCTGTCTTCTTACTGTCCACCCTCTTTTCCCAGGAAAAAATTGACCTTTCTGGTCAATTCTGTGTTTTCATTATACATGCATGGTGGGATAGCCTCCATTTACTCATTTTTGCTCTAGTGCAATTTCCGGCTTGACTTGATCGAGCACTCACTTTTCTGCTTTTCTGGCTGTCTGTGTAAGGCTCCAACACCACATTTCAAATGAGTTAATTTTTCTCCTGTCTTACTTCACTGTTTCTCTTTCACACAGTGTGGATGATTTTGTTCTTGGTTTCCAGTGACAATCTTTGCTAGCTCCCAGCTCTCCCTTTTTTAAAATTTCAAATAGCGAGTGGACATATTTTGGAAAACACACAACATGCCCATAGAGCTTTTGGTCTGATATAGCTTTTCTTCTTCAGGTTGCCTACCCCGAGGAAAGGGTTTGGAAATAGGAACATAGCTTTCTATTCTGCGTTCTGTGGAGTGGGCATGGCAATATTAGCTTACCCAAGAGGTTAAAGAGTGTGTATGTTTCTCCATTGTTTGTGTTTACCTACTCACACCTTTGCTTCCCCATTTCATTAAGTCCAAAACAGCCCTTCAAAATATTTTGGCACAGAGGGACTACAGCTATGTCTATGCTATAGACCACTTCATGAGGGGTGCGGGCACATTCTATTTTCTGTGAATGATACTGTAAAACTGGGCAAGAATGTATAGTTCAATTTCTTGTTTAAATCCATTAGGTGCTTGCTTATTTGCATCATGTGAAATGTCTTTCTAGTAAATCCAGCTTTTCAAATTTTCTCTGCAATTATTTAAAAGTACTTTTTGATTTTAAAAATTAAATTTATTTTTAAAGAAACATTAAACTATAATTGGGAGGGTACAGATTTGTGTGTGTCACTGCATGCAGTAACTGCAGGAATCAGGTCTAACATGAGTTTGGGCTCTTCTAAACATTCAAAATGTGGACAACAAATATAGATGAGTAAGGTACATATCTTCATTAGAATCGGGGTCATCCTAAGATATTTTTCTTTTCTTTTACTGACTGATGAAATGGGCAAGGTAGTCTCTGTCCCCTGTTCTAGGAACATAAACTGAGCAGACTGGTAGATGAACCTTACCTTACTTTCAGTGATTGCAATGTAATAATGTTCTTCACCACATTTAAGGTCTTAATGGGTGGGCACCTTCCAGAGCTTACACATGCCCATCCCTGGAACTTGGAAGGACACTCCCACTCTGTTGACCCCATCCCCCCAAAATTCCTGACAATTTTTTTTAAACTAAAAAAGCCCTCTTCAAAAATTTAAAACGTATTTGGTAGGGTTCAAAGAGCCCATGGGTTGTGGGGTTCCCTTAAAGCAAGACACAGTGGTCCCTAGAGGATATAGGTGGACTGTCTGAGCCATAGGTTTATTCTTTTCAGGTACAGGGGCTGCTGGGGGGGTACAGGGGTTCTGGGAAGCTACATTTGGGGCCCTGGGGGGAGGCTGCATGTGGCTTATGGGCTACATATTCCCTCATCCCAGTTTAGGAAATATGGGGCAAGTTGCAGGACACATACAACTCTGTTCTCAGAGCACCTTGCTCCAGTTCCCTACATTCCAGCACTTGCTACCTGAGGCAGCTGCATCATTCTGTGTAATTGTAGCCCTAGTCATGAATACCTGAAGAGAAGTACCTTATGCACAGCTTTTTGTGGGGAAGGTTCTCTACATTAAGTCAGGACTTGCAGTAGCATGTAGTCCTCATCAGATATTTCACTACATGTGTGAAGATTAGGGGATGGGCAGAGCCTGCTTCCCTCATGTATCCAATTTCCCTGGTTTGAAAACTTGGAAAGAGCTCTTTTGTCCATCTGTATCCCCATGCACATGTTTTCTTTTGTATTCTAAACAAAAATAGGCCATATTTCAATAGTGTTCAGTTCCATGCTCTGTTTTTAAGCATCTGAGAATTCTTCCGGGATGAAAACATGATATAAATCGAAATGTTTTATTATAAATTGCATTTCCTGGGATTTTAAGAGCATATTATATTATTTGATGGGGGAAATAATAAAGACATTACATACCTACCTTGTGTATTTACCTTGCCCTCATAAATGTCAAGCATAGGTTTTCTTACACCCTGCACATTCAGACTATCACAGCTGGGATTAACAGGTCCCCTCTCAATTATAAACAGTAACCACCACTGAGACTACATGCAGGCTAAACTACATTACTTTTCATTGATACAATAACACTTCCCAGGAGAAGTTGAAGAAATATTTATTATGTGGATTCATGGAAATGCTGATGGTATAGAGTTGCTTAGGCTGTTGTTCATGAGACATTCTGCATGTAAGCAGCTGTGATATTCAGGATTTCACTCTGTCCACATGAAACTTTTGCCTTGTTATTTCTTTATTTCTGGGCCAATGGCATTCCTTATGCTTGTTTCTCACATTCTGGCACCCACTGTTTCTTTGCCGAGTCAGTTAATTGCCAGGACTAGGCAGGGGCAAGCAAAGAGGTCCAGAAGTCAGTTTTCACTCTGCAGAAACCACAGGGAGCTATTCCAGTTCACAAACAAACAAACAAACAGCTGGGAGCAGATATCATAAAATAGAAAACAAAAATAAATATAGAGGTATTAAAACCAACAACAGTAACTCTTAAAAAACCAGATGGCACTGACTAATCCCAGAGCAGATGGAGGAAAAGAGGGGAGGGAAGAAGAGGAGGGGAAAGAAAAAAGGGGGAAAGGTGGTCAGTTGGGGTCAGTGTGGAAAGCCTCCCTGAAAAGCAATGTTTTCAATTGTTTCCTAAAAGTCCACAGGGAGGGTGTTAGGCGAAGCTCCTCTGGAAGCTGGTTCCATAAAGTTGGAGCCACCGCAAAGAAGGCCCTGCCTCTTGTAGAGTATTTATGGGCTTCCCTCGGGGTGGCCACCCAGAGGAGCCTCAACTGGGATGATCTTGTGGATCAGGCAGAGGACATTAAGGAGAGATGCTCCAGCTAGTAACAAGGTTCCAAACCATGGAGGACTTTGTATGCAAGTGTCAAAACCTTGAACATGATCCAGGACACCACGGGAAACCAGTGGAGGTGAGCCAGAACAAGAGTGATGTGGTCAAATTTACTTGCACCAACCACCAGTCTAGCTGCCACATTCTGGACCCGCTGAAGTCTCCGGATAAGGTTCAAGGGGAGCCCCACATAGATAGTATTGAGGTAGTCGATCTGGGAGATAACCAGAGCCTGCACCAAAGTCCTGAGGAAGTCCTCGTCTAGGTAAGGGCGAAGTTGGGTGATTAGCCTAAGCTCATTAAAGGCCTATCTGGACACAGCTGCAGTCTGGGACTCCCAAGAAAGAGTCGGGTCCAGAAGAACGCCCAAACTATGCACTTGGTCCCTAAACTGGACGGGAGTACCATCCAGCCTAGGGACCATCCCCCCTAACCTATTGGAGGTCCCCCCAGGAGCAAAATCTCTGTTTTGTCTGGGTTCAGTTTGAGCCTATTAGCCCTGGTCCATACCAGTACTGCAACCAGGCAACGCTCCAGCGTCTGGATGGTATCTACTGCAGAGGTGGTAATGGAGATGACACCTTACTCCAAAACTCCTGATGATCTCTCCCAATGGCTTAATATAGATATTAAACAGCATCGGAGATAGTGCCAATCCCTGAGGAATCCCATACCGAAGGGTCCAAGGTGCCAACACCTCCTCCCCTAGCTGAACTCTCTGGACACGGTCTTTGAGGAAGGATTGGAGCCAGCTCAATGCTAAGCCCCCAATCCCAACCTCAGAGAGCTTTCTAGGATGATATCGTGGTTGACGGTATCAAAAGCTGCTGAGAGATCTTGGAGTACCAACAGGGTGCATCTGCCCCTGTCAGCCTCCCTTAAAAGGTCATCCTGGAATTGAGGTGGGGCTTGTCACGGTGCTGTCAGCAGCTTCCAGAGAAGCTCCTGGGGAAATCTGGAACCGCCCGGTCTGGGGGCCCCTCAGAAAATGAAGGGCCTAAGGGGAGACTAGGAGAAGTATCCCTGAAGCAGTTGGTGAGCAACAGAGGTGGAGGAAGCCGGGCAGCAACCTGGTATTTCTCCCCTCTGAAGAAATCACCTCGAGCACAGATTGGATGTGGGAGCCATCTTGGCAGTAAAGCTGTGAGTAACGCACCCCCCATGGAGGAGAGGAGAACAAACAGATACCGCGTTGAAAACTGGCAACAATAAAGTAAGTCGAAGCCTTTGATTTATGAACAGCCCATAAAGTGGAAAGAGAAACTACTGTGCAGAATATTTGGACAAAAGAAGGGAAGAGGTGGCTAGTTTGCTTACTGGTCCTGCTGCCTCAGAAAGCAAAACTAACTTCTAGCTTGCAGGCTGGTCAAGGCTGAACGTCTGAGGTGACTGAGAGAAAAAAAAACTGATCTTGGAAATATTCCCAGGGTGACATAATATAATCATGGACTGGACGTAAAGCTGTTATCAGTAAGGAAAAGAGATTGAAAGAAAATATAACACCGCGCTGCCAGATTTCTCAACAGTATAGACAGAGCTCCATCTAAACTTTGGAACTGTACAATATCCCTGGTGGGGGGAAGCTTTGGGAGATCCCCCTCAGAGGCTATGGCTGTAAAGGGCTGTATTACACACTGGGAGAAGCTAACTCATTTCAAGGGGAGAGAGACATTGTCATCGAGGGTGGACTGTGGAACAGGAAAAAGCAGGACTGGAGTTGTTGACTGGACTTATGGATTAGTGGAAGGAACATACAGTGGATTATAAGGAAACCTACTGGAGGAAAAGCTGAATGACAACCTTGACACATCTCTTATATTCGACTAAGGAGCATGTTGGATTACAAATACATCTGATTTGATATGAGGAAAGCTTTTTGGGATTCTGGAACATTGCATTGAGGTTGGAACTGTACAAATATTGAGGTGTGAAAGTCGGAGATCTTTTTTAGCTTTGGTCTTCTCTTTGGATTGCATGGGATTCTGGCAATAGAGGTCGAGAGACATACTGACTCTGTTAGGCTTCTTGAGAAGAAGGAACATTTTTGCCACGGTTGTATTTTAAACTGTTGGGCTGAAAGCTGATTTGTATATTATAAAACCTGTGTAAGGGTTGGAAGAAGAATCTGGGGGAGGGTTTTGGTTGTTGGTTTTGGTTGTTGGTTAAAACAGTGGAAACATCTGAAAGAGCATGTGGTAGATTTGAGGGTTGGTCACTCTCATGAAGGATATAGTATAAGTTACACAAAGTACATTCAGAGATAGCAGGAGGAAAAATTGAGATATTGAGATTGGAAAGATTGAAATGGCCTCCAAAAAAAAACAAAGCCCCAAACTCCAGGAACTTCTCCAGCCCAGTCTCAAAATCTGGGAAAACTAGTGGCACAAGAACCAGACAAAGAATGGCAGATTGCCATGCAAAACTTAATAACAGCAGGATTTCAACAAGTAAATGAACATCTCAGCCAAATAGCAGATCAGATGAAAGAGATGACATTGGAGATTTCAGATGCCAAACAACAGATAGCTGAGAATAGAATAAAGATGGAAGAACTTGAGGAAAAGATGAAAGGAACAGATGCTAAAGTGAACCAAACTGAAGAAATATTAGAGGCAGTGCAGAAGGATCAAAAACAAGTGATGACAGATTAATAATGCTAGAGATGGAGAGAGCATCGAAGATGTTTAGATTTCAAATTGTGGCAGGAAATGAAGGGGGAAGATCTAGAGATATTAATGAGTAAGGCTCTGGCTGCAGAAATAGGGATGGAAGCAGCCGAACTGCAACAATTTATGGAGGCTGCCTATAGGGTGAGCTCACCATATGCAAGGAGAAATAACCTCCCCAAAGAAATCTACGTGAGATTTACAAAGAAATCAATTAGAGACAAGGTTTTAAGAGCCATACAAGATAAACTATTGATAATAGAAGGCAGAAAAATTAATGTCTTAAAACAAATTCCCTGGCAAATGAGGCAGAGAAGGAAGCAATACTCCTCCCTTACATCTTTACTTCAACAAAATGGAATCTCATATAGATGGCTGACACCGGAAGGTTTATTTTTCTGAATTGACACACAGAGATACAATATAACTTGACAGATGAAAGTGCAAGACTTTTAGAAAGACCGCAAGAAAAATCAGAGAAATATGTACAATTCAAAAATTGGAAAAGAATTCGAATTTATAGAATAAGAGACCTATTTGATGCAGGGAAACCAATAACAATTAGACAGAGGACAAAACAAAGGAAATAAAAACTAATTGGCTACAATTAATACAGGTAAGAAATTCGGCAACTCATTTATACCACAGTTCTAGACCTATGAGAATGCTCACGGAACTAGAACAATATAGTATAGAAAAAGATTGAAATAAAAGGAAGGGAATAACTTCAGTAATATATAAACATTTGGTTGAGAAAGCATTTCCCAGGGGTATAGGATCTAAAATAACATGGGAAACAAATTTGAATATTAATATATCAGAGAAAGAATGGATGGAAATATGGACCACATATCCATATAAATCGATATCAGCTAAAATGATAGAAATGGTTTTGAAGGTAGTCCATAGATGGTATTGGCACCCCACAAAATTACACAAAATTAATGGAGAAATCTCAGATAGGTGCTGGAGAAACTGTGGAAGTAAAGGCACACTATAACACTTGGATCTCTTGCCCCAAAGTGGAAACATATTGGCGGGAAATAATTAAATGGATAGAAACATTGTTGAATCAAAAAAATAATTAAAAATGAAGCTTTATTATTATTTTCAATATTTAAGGATGGAAATGAAAAATTATTTAATAAAGACCTAATTGCACATCTTATTGGTGTAGCAAGAGCTGAAATTACACAAAACTGGAGAAATGCTCAAGATCTTTCAGTACAAAAATTTGAGAACAGAATCTGGCAAATGGTCCTGATGGAAAAGTTGACCAATCAAATTAAAATATATAGAGGGCAAATAAAACAAGATAAATTTATGAAAACCTTGCAACCATTATTAATATGGAATTAGCTCAAGAAAAGAAAAATTTGAAATGGGAAGTAATTTGGATTGCTGGCATGTAATATTTTAAAAGAATTAATTAATTATGTTAAAATATGAACTAGTATATGTGTAAAGAAAGATAATGTGCTGACAGACGATGTAAGTAATGTGATAGTATTGTACTACAATTCTAACATGCATTGTCATATTATGGAGGTTAATAAAAAATAAAAGAAATAAAAGAAAGAAAAATCAGACCGCTCATCACAATCAGACACAGAGCCAGAAAAACAGGAAGTAGCTGAGCCAAGACATACGAGAAAAAAACAGAAAGGTAGTAACCAACAACAAGATGATTAAAAAACAAATGAAGATCTTTTCAGTCAATATAACTGGCCTGAACTCACCTCAAAAATGGAAAAAGACTTTTCTACAACTGTAGAAACAGAAATCTGATGTGATTTGCATACAAGAAACCCATATGAAAAAAGCAGATCAGAAACTGTTGGAATGTTCAAGGTTAGGAAAATTGTTTGCAGCTTCGGACATAAGTAAAAAGAAGAGAGGTGTGGCTATGTATATAAAGAAAGAACTGGAGCCAAAATTAATTCTTGCCTCAGACAATGGAAGGACATTGATGGTGGAAAGCCAAAGAGAATCATCGAAAATGCTATTTATTAATATTTATGTTCCAAATGAAAATCAAGATAATTTCTTTGAACAATTACAACTAGAACTAATAAAGATTATGATCACTATTGTGTGATAGGAGACTTTAATTCTGTTTTTGACAAAGAATTAGATACAAAATCAGACAAAATAACAAAAAAGAAAAGGGGAACGATTTCAAGAAATTTTCTACAATTGGCGGAAGAAGTAAATATCTTAGATGCCTGGAGAACATGTTACCCAAAGACAAAAGACTATACTTTTTATTCTAATAGACATAAATCATGGTCAAGAATTGATGCATGTTGGATCTCAACAAGCCTAATGAAAGAATTGGAGCAAATAGATATTTTGCATAATACATGTGCAGACCATAATCCCTTTTCATTACAATTGGGTAGCAAATCAAGAGAAATTGGAGGCTCAATACTTCACATTTAAAGAATGAGGAGTTTATCAAGCAAATAAAAGAAGACTTGGACTTCTTCTTCAAACAGAACATGAGGCCAGAAACACCAATGGCAATGGTTTGGGAGGCAAGTAAGGCATTTTTTAGAGGAGCAGCCATAAGATTTGCATCAAAACAAAAAAGAGGAAGACAGAAAAAATATAAGACTTTGGAAAATAGATTAGCCTCAGATGAACTACAGCTGAAACAAAATCCATCAAACACAGAATTGAAAGAGAAGATAAAGTTAGTACAACACCAGATAAATATATTGCTCACTGAGGAAACTGCAAAGAAGCTTAAATTTGCAAAACAATTTTTTTTTGAAAACGCAAACAAACCAGGGAGATGGTTAGCATATAAATTAAGGAAAGAGAAGGAGAAAACAACAATACAAATACTGAAAGATGAAACAGGGACTGAGAAATTTAAACAAGAAGAAATAAAAAAAATTGCAGAGGACTTCTATCGAAATTTATACAGTAAAAAGGAAGTAGACAAAGAATCTCAGAAAGAATATGTACTGAAATACAATAAAATGAAACCGACCGAAGATCAAATGCAGTCTTTAAATGATCCTTTAACGTATACAGAAATTATAGAAGCCCTCAAAAAGCAAATAAATAAATATGGGAAATCACCAGGCCCAGATGGACTTCCAGCTGAATATTACAAAGAATTGGAAGATGTATTGCTTAAACCATATAAGAAACTCTTGGAATTTATTGAAGAAAAGGGAGAATTACCACCAATGTGGTCCGAAGCGATAATCTCTCTCATACATAAGGAAAACACGGAGGGTAAAGAAATTAAAAATTACAGACTGATCTCATTACTAAACGTAGATTACAAAATATATGCAACCATGTTGGCAACTAGACTGAAAAGAATCTTAACACAGACAATACATCAAGACCAATCGGGCTTCCTTCCAAAAAGGCAGGTGAAAAATAACATAAGGATAATCTTAAATACTTTGGAATATTATGAAGCTCACCTGGAAAATCAAATGGTTATGATATTTTTGGATGCAGAGAAAGCTTTTGATAATCTGAATTGGAATTTTATGCTACAGCAATTGGAGGTATTACAAGTGGGAGAAAGATTTTTGAAATTAATCAAAACAATCTATACCCAGAAAAGGCAAAAGTTAGAATCAATGGAGAGCTGACAAAAGATATACAAATACAGAAAGGTATGAGACAGGGGTGCCCACTCTCTCCACTACTATTCATTCTTACTCTAGAAATATTAACTGAGCAAATAAGAGATAAAAAGGAAATAAAAGGACCAAAAGTAAGAGGACATACTTTTAAGCTCCAAGCTTTTTCAGATGATCTAGTTATTATATTGGAGGATCCAGTGGACTCAAAGACCTGATGGAGATGCTGACGAATTTTGGTGATATGGGGGGAATGAAAATAAACCAAAAGAAAACAAAAATACTTGTTAAAAATATGAGAGATCAAGAACGACAGAAATTAATAGAAAGGACTAAATTTCAAGAAGAGAAGAGAGTCAGATACTTAGGGATTCAAATCACAATGAAAACTAGTACATTATTCAAAGACAATTATATGAAGCTAATTAAAGAGATACAGAATAGCTTGGAGAGATGGGATAAATTACAGCTATCGTTGATGGGAAGAATAGCAACCATCAAAATGAATGTTCTACCTAAAATTTTATTTTTATTTCAGACAATTCCTGTAATATTAAAACAGTCATTTTTCCAAGAACTTAATAAGATAATCATGAGATTTGTGTGGCAGGGTAAAAAACCAAGAATTAAAATCAAACCAATGCAAGATGCCAAACAAAGAGCAGGTTTTGTTCTCCCAGATTGGGCATTGTATTATAGAACCTGTGTATTAGTCTGGATAAAGGAATGGATAACTTTAGATAATAATAGACTACTCAAGTTGGAAGGACATGATCTACAGTTAGGTTGGCATGCTTTTCTATGATACAAAAAAGATAAAGAGCAGAAAAGTTTCAACTCACACATGATAAGAAGGGCCTTACTAGGGACTTGGAAAAAGAGTATACAGCAGATCTACCAAAAAACACCAGTCTGGGTATCACCTATAGAGGCCTTTACACAACCTAACCTCATGACAGAAGCAAAACTTTTAAGATATCAAGATTTATTAAAAAAGGATTGTGATTTAAGGTCCAAAGAAGAGTTAGAAACACAAAACATATATCTAGACTGGTGGTCTAGAGCACAAATGGAATCTAGGTACACAAAAGATAAACTAGAGGGCTTTTACATAGAACAAACAGTATTTGATAAACTTTTGTTGGGTTCAAACGAGAAGAGAATGCAAGATGAGATTGTAAAACAATGTATGATTAGGTGGGCACAAAATATAGGACATAATATTGATATTGATCAATGGTTGCAAATATGGAAAAATAATATAAAGCTCACAAAATTGGTAAATTTTAGGGAGAACATATATAAGATGTTTTATAGGTGGTATATGACTCAAAAAAAATTGTCAAAGATTTATACATAGGTATCAAATGTGTGTTGGAAGTGTGAAGCACAAGAGGGAAGCTTTTATCATAAGTGGTGGACTTGTAGAGAAGCGAAACAGTACTGGATAGCAGCACATACTTTGTTACAAAAAATATTGCTTTGTAATGTTCCACTAACCCCAGAATTGTTTTTACTGAACATTATACCAGATAATATAGATAAGAGAAAGAATTATCTAGTCATATATATAGTCACTGCAGCCAGAATTCTTTATGCTAAGAACTGGAAGAAATTGGAGATAACGAAACAAGAGGAGCTCCTCGAGAAGATACGGGAAGCGGCAGAAATGGATATACTATTGGAAGTGTTGAAAGACTGTCTAATACAAAAGGCAACTGAACGGTGGGATTTATTATATAAATGGCTTGAATCAGTAGATAGCGCCTGAGTAGCATAGAATTAAACGAAGATGTAATTGTAAGTAGGAATCTGGAAGGGCAATCAAATGTAGAAAGGCGAAAAGTGGACTTGATATTGCAATGCAAACAAACAGGATTTGATGAAAGCACATTTTGTGTTCTTCTCCCCCCCTTATTCCCCCCCCCACATCCCCATTTACCTTCTGTATTCCTTACCTTATCCCTAGTTTTTAAAAATAAAAAAAATTAAATTTTTTAAAAAAAGAATTGTGGTTTCAAAAGCTTTTTTTAAAAAAAAGGTCATTCTGCAGCATGACCAGTGTTGTCTCAGTACCCCATTGCGGCCTGAATCCAGACTGAAATGGGTCAAGGCAATGTTGCTCCTCCAGGTATGACTGCAGCTGATTTGCCACCACCCTCTCAATCACCTTGCCCAGGACTGGTATGTTAGCGATCGGATGGAAATTGTTAAGGTTGTCCGACGCTAACTGCAGGCGTTTGATGATGGGTCAGATTATGGTTTCTTTGAATTAATAAAGTTCATGACCCAATCAATCATACCCCCCTTCATGGCTCTGATCAGCCATGCTGGGCAAGGATCCAGTGAGGAGGCGGTGGCTTAGCCATCACCCTGGAGTTTTCCTCCTTTACTATAGGGTCAAACTGAACTAAATGGGCAATGGGAAATGGGGCAGCAATGGTCACCCCCAGATCAGCAAGGCTGCTGGTGGAGTCAACGTCGGCACGAATGACCTCGATTTTTGCTCTAAAAAAGGCTGCGAACTGATCACTGGAGAACTCAAAACGAGGCCTTGAATGGCCAGAACTGGTAAGGTTGTGGACCACCTGGAACAATTCCACTTGTCGATTTGCAGCCTCACTAATCTTCAAAACACTCTTTTGAGGTCTTTGGGAGGCAAGCGGATTTGTTTTAAGCCAAAATCACAATTCTTGGAAGCTTCTGGGAATGGAGATGGCCATTTTTTTGGTGAAACTTTTTTTTGGAAGATGATGGGAACTTAGAGACAGCCATAGAAGATGATGGGGAGGAAGCATTTGGAAGCATCTGGGGGCAACATCCTGTCCATAGGCTGCATGTTTCCCACCCATTCTCTAGCCAGTATTCTCAGAGCAGAACTGGCCTTACCCCTGAATAGCTCAAAGAGTGGATACCTAAGATACCAGTCAGTACACATTTGCTAGAATGACAGATAAACAGTATCTGGTGTTTATCTCTGGAGTGTTTCTGCTGACCAGGAAAATGGGAACAACAAAGGAGCCTGACGTAAAGGAAGGTGAACAGCAAGATGTCTCAGTCATATCAAGTTTTCTTTCTTCTTCCTCAGCTTCAATGCTGTGAGAATGAGACAGACCTGAAGATTATCAGTTCAAGATTGTACAAGTCTTCTCAAAAGCAAATCCCACTGAATTCATTGGGCTGGACTTTCAGCAGTGCTGGCCATATCACAAGCCGTCTGTGACGGTAAACATGAAGAGGTGGCAAAATGACCCCCTCTGCATTTCCCTCCCACAAAATTATATGCACCCCTAGTGGAACGAGTGTACTTTTGTCAGCTTTTGCTGTGCTTCTAGGCCTCCAGGCACTCCGAGTTCAGAATAGCTGGTACTGTACTCTGCTTTCTTTTCTAATTGAAATGCGACAAGGTCAACCCTTAAATGGGTTGACTAATTTCCACTTGCCCTTTCTCTGTCTTTATCCTTTCATTCCACCCTCTCCCCTTCCTCCTCACTCAGCATCTCATCAAGGTCTTATCAAATTGACCACATCCTTCTCTAGCTGTTGGTTTGTAGCACTGCCTAGAGCACCTGGCAGGTGAGTAGCCTCTTCCTTTGATAAGTGGCTGCTGCCATCCATCAGTGCTTCAAACAGAAGGCTTATTTGACAGCCCCCTGAAATAAAAAGGAAGGGGTGTGGGGGTTCAGAGTCAAGTAACGGGTGTGACTTAAGTCTAAAATGACAGTGAGTCCCACAACTTAAGTCCTCACCCATGTATAAGGATTTGATGCTGTGACGATCCACCCAGTGTTCCCTGTTTGTTTTCCCCAAACACAGGTTCACTCTCTGGATACGTTTATTCTCTTTTCCGCTACCACCAGTGGATCTCTCATCCACACTGCACCATATATGCATCAGACATGTGCTGCCAATATAACTTGTTTATTTATCTTTTGGTTTATAAATCACAGATGTTCTTTTATTATTGTTTAGGATCACTCATTAAACTTCTTATATATGATTACACGTTCGCTTATTCAGGTGTTGTATTTACTTATTCACATTAACCAACTCATTAAGACTCTCTGACTATCTATTTAACTTTACTATTCCATTTATCTCCTTCTCATTCTCTCTAACTCTCCAACTTTTCAGTTCTCTTCCTTAACTCCCCAATTCTTCTCTCTAACTGTCTCCCTCTCTCTAACTGTCTCATTGACTCCGCCTCTCCTGTCTTCTCATAGGCTCCTGCCCTTGAGCTTCGGCTATGATAGACAGGAGTGACGTGGGCATTCCGCCACATACCTCCCCCCTAGGAAAAGTTTGTTTTATGGGGGAAACCTTATAGTAGTTTACCCTCATGAACAACGTATGAAGCAACCAACAATTTATTTCAAACATTTTTCCAATACGATTATCAGTTACTCTTTTATACAGTATCTAAGCATGCTTGTTATTATTGATTACTATTTAACGCACATTAATCTTATTACTTTAAACATTTAAATTACATTAATCAAACTTTGCATTACTTACACTTTACTTAATACAACTCTGTTACTTTCCTTTCTTGTTGTTGTTTAGTCGTTAAGTCGTGTCCGACTCTTCGTGACCCCATGGACCAGAGCACGCCAGGCCCTCCTGTCTTCCACTGCCTCCCGGAGTTGGGTCAAATTCATGTTGGTCGCATTGATGACACTGTCCATCCATCTCGTCCTCTGTCATCCCCTTCTCCTCTTGCCTTCACACTTTCCCAACATCAGGGTCTTTTCCAGGGAGTCTTCTCTTCTCACGAGATGGCCAAAGTATTGGAGCCTCAGCTTCAGGATCTGTCCTTCCACTTTTCTTTCTACTTACCATTAATTCATATAGAACTTACATTTTTAATTACCTCTCATACTTATACATAACTAGAACATTTTATATAACATTACAAGTTACATCTTTCTTCTTCTCCATCTGTCAGTCTTCTGGTCTCCGAGATAACGCGTTGGCCACCACGTTTTGAGTTCCTTTCACACTCCGAATCTCAAAATCAAAGTCCGGATGATGGTTTCCGTTGTCATCTGCCTGGCTCAGCACGGCTCCCAACCCGATGCTGGATGCATCCGTGAAGACGGTGAACTCTCTCTGGAAATCTGGAGCTCTCAGGACAGGACCGGTCATCAACGCAGTCTTCAACTTATTAAAGGCCTCCTCGCAGTCGCCCGTCCACTGGATCTTTTCAGCCTTTCTTTTGTGTGTCAAATCAGATAAAGGGGCGGCTATCTCGCTGAAATTTTGTATAAAGCGACGATAATAGCCGACTAACCCTAAGAAAGATCTAATTTTTTTCTTGGACGTCGGTCTAGGCCAATTACTTATTACTTCTATTTTTGATTCCAGGGGTTTGATTATGCCTCCCCCTACTACATGGCCTAAGTATTTTAATTCTGAGCTACCCAGTTGGCATTTACTAGCTTTTACTGTTAGCCCGGTCTCATGTAGTCTCTGTAGCACTGTTTCAAGATGGCTTATGTGATCTTCCCATGTCTGACTATAGATCCCAATATCGTCAATGTATGCTATAGTGAATTCCCTAAGCCCTTGTAATGTTTGGTCCATGAGTCTTTGAAAGGTTGCTGGAGCATTTCGCAATCCAAAACTTAAGACCTGAAACTCATACAATCCAAAGGGGCTACAAAAAGCGGTCTTTTCCTGATCTTTGGGGTCTAACCCCACTTGCCAGAACCCCTTAGTCAGATCTAAACTGGATATGAACTGACATCCCCCTATAGTCTCGATCAAGTCATCTAATCAAGGCATTGGGTAAGCATCAGGCTTAGTGACGTGGTTCAGTTTTCTATAATCCACGCAAAAGCGGATACTTCCATCTGGTTTATCCACTAGTACTATTGGGGCTGCCCAAGGGCTAGATGAAGGAACAATGATTTTTTTCTTTCAACATTTCATCTAGTTCCTGGCGAACCTTGGCTACATATGGCCCCGTTACTCTGTAAGGTGTGACAGCTTGAGGAGGTGCATCTCCTGTATCTATTTTGTGTACTACTCCCTTTGCTACACCAGGCTTATTTGAGAAGACTTGCTTGTATTTCTGCAGCAAGGCTCTCGCTTCATCTTGTCGCTCTGGGGTTAGAGTGTGACTAATCTTAACATTTTCAGGGTTATATTGGGGTTTGCCCCTTCCTTCCCAATATTGTAATTCATGTTTTTCGTTGTCTACTTCTTTAATGGCATATAAGACAACGTTTGCTTGCTTATAATAAGGTTTGATCATATTTACATGAACCACTCTTTGACCTTCTTCTCCCTCCTCCTGAATTATATAATTCACTTCACTCATTTTTGAGACTATTCTAAATGGACCTGCCCAATTTAATTGGAGTTTATTCCCTTTTATAGGTTTCAACATTAGAACTTCCTCTCCAGGATTGAATGTTCTTTCCCTGGCCCTCTTATCATACCAGTGCTTTTGCTTCCCTTGATGGCTCTTTAGATTGTCTGCTGCTATCTTAAGAGACTGCTGCAAGGAGTTCATTAGAGTATCTATATATTGGATCACTGACTCAGGATCTTCTCCCCTAAGTTCCTCCCAGTTCTGCCGGAGTAGATCTAGGGGTCCCCGAACTTTCCTTCCAAATATTAATTCAAATGTACTAAATCCTGTGCTTTCCTGGGGTATAGATCAGTACGCATACAATAAGGGTTGCAATTTGTGATCCCCTAAATGAGCACCAAATGTGTCTTTATATCCCTTTTCTATAATTCTTTCTCTGTACTTGGAGGGTACTATTAATTGTCTGAGAATGTTCCCCCCCTCCTCTCATAGGATTCACTAATATTTCTCTGTACAACAGGTCTTTCTTAACACTGTATCTTTCAGGGTTTTCAGGGGTCAGGGGCCCTTCCTTAACTTGTTTAAAGCATTCATTTAAGGTAGGGTCTTCTCTTTGCTCTTTTATGAAAGACAGATTTCTAGGATTCCTCATAGAAACTAGATCAGCTGTTTCATCTGTTTCATTCCCTTCTATTATTTCAGGATTCCCCCTATTCTCCTCAGGATCTTCAATTGGCCTTCCCTGGGAGCGAGTTGTTACCAAAATACTCTGTACATGCTCTGATAAATCTAGGCCTATTAAACAAGGTGCAGGAATTTGATCTGATATGCCTACTATCCAATTTCCTGTCCACTCTTTATATTTTATGGGGATCTTTGCTAAATTCAGCTTCACTATTTCAGTTCCAATCCCTTCAATAGAAATGGTCTCATTTTCCAGCATGTTTCTTTTGGGTATGATCTCTGGAGGACACACTGTCACTTGTGAGCATGAATCTTTGAGAGCAAGATATTTGATATTATTAACATATATCTCATCTCCTGAACTGCGCAGCAGATTTTGATCACATTTTATAAAATAACATTGAACTACGCGAGCTATAGGCGGCTCCTCCTGCTGGCTCTCTGGCCTTTGTGTCACTGGGGTTGTCATGGCAACTGATTCCATGTCTTCCTTAGCTCCCTTCTGTTGTACATAATATACTTTCTTGGACAGACTGGATCCCCCTCCTTTTTGCTGACCCACATCTCTATTCTTGGTGGTCTGGCACTGAGCAATAAAATGTCCTTTCTTCCTGCACCCATAGCAGGTTCTAGGGAATCTGGGTTCAAAATATGGGGACTTGTCACCCTTTCCTTCAAAGCTCTTATATTTCTGGTGATTCAGATCTGAGGGCTTGCCTTTAAAATGGCTTCCAGTTGCTTGATTGTTCCTGAGGTAATCTCTGGGCTCTTTCCTTCTGTCGTCCCAAACTTTCCCGTCAATTTTTACCTCAGAGAATCTGGGGTTCTTTATATCTGTTATATAGTCAGCAGTTTCACTTGCCTCTTGTACATTTTTGGGCTTTTTGTCTCTGACTAAATATCTCAAATCCCCAGGTAGGATTGAATAAAATTGCTCTAGTCCTATTATATTTTTCCTTTCTTCTAGTGACGTGACATTCTCCTGCTCTATCCATTTCTCCAAGCATCTAACCAAATTTGCCCCCAATTGAGAGTATGATTCCTCAGGCTTTTTGGTGAATGCGCAAAATTTCTGTCTCAGGTGTTCAGCATTGATCCCAAACCTCAAGAAAACCAATTTTCTGTAAGCCTCGTAGTCTTTGGCTTGATCTAAGGGCATTTGGGAATAAATTTCTGCTAAATCCCCACTTATCTGAGACCTTAGCACAGTGGTGGCGAACCTTTTTGGGCTCGCGTGCCCAAAATGGGGGGGGGGGACAGCGGGTGGCATGGTCCGGATCCGGACCCGGAACCAGAAGACCGGAACCGGAAGTGGTGGTTTAAGGGGGAATCATGCCGACGGACCCAGAGGACCCGGAACCGGAAGTGGCGGTTTAAGGGGGAATCATGGTGACGGACCCGGAGGACCCCGGAAGTGGTGGCGGAAGGGGGAATCCCGGCTGCAGCCACCTCATGAGGTTTGGCTGCACAGGGGGGGCAGGGGGAGTAGCGACCTATGGCTCGCGTGCCAGAAGAAAGGGCTCCGCGTGCCAGCTGTGGCACGCGTGCCATACGTTCGCCATCACTGCCTTAGCACAATCATTAGCTCTTCCCCTCTCACGCCAAAGTCCCAGCACGCCCGTTCAAATGAAATAAGAAAGGATTCGGGGCAATCACCTCTTCTAAATTGAGGGAATTTCTTTAGGTCTAATTTTGAGAAATTTCCCTCAGCAGCATTTGTATTATTACTGTTATTGTTTAGGGCCGTCACTTCTAATTTTTTCATTTCTAATTGATACTCCATTTCCCTTTCTCGCATTGCCAATTGTCTGGCTTCAGCCTCAGCTTTTTCTCTCATTTCCATTTCCCTGAGCTGTAGTTCCTTAGCTTTTTCCTCAGCTTTTTCCTCAGCTCTGAGCTGTAAAGCTTTTTCCTCAGCCCTAACTCTTATTTCTAATTCCTTTAATCTTAACTGGAATTCCTGTTCCAATTTCCACTTCTCAAACTCTTGGGTGGTTAACACAGTTTCTCCTCCTGAGGCATCCTCCTCCTGAGTCTCCTCTTGTTCAGATATTTCAAGCGGGACTCTATTTCCCTCCACTTCCTGAGGTAAATTTTGAGGGTTGGTTCCCTTCAGTGCCACCTTTTCCCCTCATTTAGGAGGCATGTTTATTTGTATTTATTTGGATAAGCTGGTCAATTCTGCAGAGATAGACAGTCAAGCCTCTGTTTAAAACGCTTTTTTCCTTTCTGAGTTAGAGAGTTACTCTGTAGCCCTCCGTTGGCAGCTACGATTGCTACTCTGTCTCTTATGGCACCCAGCCACGCTGTTCCTTGTCTGAGACACTATATCCTTGCCTCCAGACACCAGACTGTTTCAGAATTATTATTATTTTTTTCAATTTTTCTTTCAAGCCTCTGCTAATTTCAGTCACCTTAGATATCTTGACCCTGGCTTCCGCATTTGTCCCCTCAGTGCTCCATTCTTAGAGCCTAGGATCCACGCTAGCCCACTGGTCTTTCAAATCTAAGCATGAGGTAATCTCAAACCACATAATTTTTCCTCAGAGTCTTCTCCTTTCTTAGTCTCTCCCAAGATCTGCGATCCGGAGTCCCTACTAAGCTTTTCACCAAGAGCTATAGAGTTACCCACTCCTTCATGACAGTCCCTGACTAACAGGTACCTTAGACTCAGAAAATTCTCTTTTTACTTCGGCTTACTGGAATCTAATCACATCCCGCCGCTGGTCACCACTGTGACGATCCACCCAGTGTTCCCTGTTTGTTTCCCCCAAACACAGGTTCACTCTCTGGATACGTTTATTCTCTTTTCCGCTACCACCAGTGGATCTCTCATCCACACTGCACCATATATGCATCAGACACGTGCTGCCAATATAACTTGTTTATTTATCTTTTGGTTTATAAATCACAGATGTTCTTTTATTATTGTTTAGGATCACTCATTAAACTTCTTATATATGATTACACGTTTGCTTATTCAGGTGTTGTATTTACTTATTCACATTAACCAACTCATTAAGACTCTCTGACTATCTATTTAACTTTACTATTCCATTTATCTCCTTCTCATTCTCTCTAACTCTCCAACTTTTCAATTCTCTTCCTTAACTCCCCAATTCTTCTCTCTAACTGTCTCCCTCTCTCTAACTGTCTCATTGACTCCGCCTCTCCTGTCTTCTCATAGGCTCCTGCCCTTGAGCTTCGGCTATGATAGACAGGAGTGACGTGGGCATTCCGCCACAGATGCAATGTCTGTGTGGTTGCACCAGTGGAGCTTAATGATGATGCTACCTAGTCCCTACCCTAGTCCGCAAATAAGCTCAGCACCTTAGAGAGATTGTTTAAAATCTGGAGCAAATTCACAGCCCCTATGCTACTAGGCTCTGCTGGGGGCTACCTGAAAAGACTAGTTATCTTGGTTTTCAGTTTCAGAAGAGGTAGCTGTGATAATTTGTGCTAACATATCAGGCAGAAACAACATAAAAAATAAAGAAGACAAAAATGTTGTAGTACCTTAAAAACTGCTATATTTTAATGAGAACTTTCATGGACAAGTCCACTTCCTCAGACATAAGAGCAGGCCTTACTTCTCAGCAAATCTCATTGAATTGTGCAAGCATTGTCTACAAAACAATCACAGATGTGATTGCCAAAGATTATACATAAGTCTGAGTGTCAGTATGTATTACCTGATTGAGCAATTACCGCATGCTGCATGGTCATGTGAATCAGTCCTACGCCAATGCAGCACCAATGTCTTCCAATAAGATTTAATCACTTGCTTCTGTGAAACTTTGAAAAGGCAGCTCCTGATGGCCAGATTTCCCTGGTTGCAGGTTGGGAATTATTACCGTTTTCTCTTCATAGGGCTCTTACAAGCATCAACTAAATTCCAGACCACTCTGAACCCTACAAAGGTCAACATCTGCTTGCATAATGCTGAAATACAGAGAATGGGGGAAATATAGCACAGATGTCTACTAATATCAGGGGGGAAAACATTTCAAGTGAAGGGACTAATTCAACTTCCTTTTGAGTGTTTCAGAAATAATTACTGCTGCTGAAAGCTTTGACAGGGTGGAATCAGGTTTTCAAAAGTCATTTTTTGTACTCTAAATGTTAAGTGTAGAGGGTGACAGAGATGGATGTCTATCTGTCAGCAATCATTTTAATACCTTGAAAATTTGTTAGGTGGTATGGATTTATGAAAAAGATATAGAAATCCACAAACTAGCCACCTCCAACAGAATTCACTTGATTTTTTACTGATGGCAAAGGACTGTTTTGTCATTTGCTTATTCTGTCATTTGCTTATTTTTGCTTATTCTATGGCATTGTTTAGATTCATCTACCTCTTCTTTAGAACTGTTATTCCTTTTATAATTGTAAATGAAGAGAAGAAGCTTGCATTTTGGACTTCATCACATCTTTCTTTATGACTTTAATTTGTCACACCATTCACCATGAAAGTGTTGACTCAGCAATAGGATTGTGGGCTTGACTGTATCATGTGTGGTAAAGAAGCAGTTTTTCCAGCCAATAAGTCAACATGTTTTATAAAGATCCTTAGTCCTCCTCTCTAGATTTTAGGTCATGTGACTTCATTACCATAAGTATTCAGTTTGGAGTGTGAAATGAGGTAAACCACCTCTGCTGAAATACCTTATACCTCAGATATCCCCCACAAGATCTTCAGACAAATCTTCATCGGGGATTTTCAAGAATATATATTTTTTAAAAAATATTTATTTATTTATTTATTTATTTACATTTTCAAGTGTACTGACTTGATTCACACTTTCTGGACTACGTGCACGCTGGGATGAACTTACCCCTTGGCTTTTGCACTTCTCAAAATTTTGCTGTGTAACTCTCAGCTTTAAAAAAGCATATATATTGTACATTTTAGGATAAAATCAATGTGCAAATTGTATTGGGCAGATCCTAAAAAAGACTTTGTTTTCTTTCCCCTGAATTTACTGCCAATTATGAATCTACTGGATGAGAGAGGCAAAAGAATCCAGTGCTCTCTACTTCATATTTATCATTTAATGAACCCTTATCATGTTTTTGTCATCTTTTTTCTCAACAAAAAAGCATTCAAAATGTTAAGCTTGTCTTCCATTAAAATGAATGGGAAGCCAGTAAAAGAATGATATGCATACGTTTGTGGCATGAGGCACCAGCTTCAAAAGTAGAAGTTCATAAAAGTTTCCTCCAGTCACATGATTCATTCAAACTCTATGCCTGACCCAGCAGATGTGGAAATGAAGGTCCTGTTTACCTCCTGATAACCCATCACAAAACAAAAGCAAGGTAATTTGCAACCTGTGGGGGTGAGGTATACCCATGCTAGGTGTATTTTGTCTATTGAGTGAGCTCTCCTTCTAATACTGTAATGTGCTGTTATCTACTCTGACCTTGTGTGGATTATGAAGAAGGCATAATATTTAAGGTTAGGAACTGGCAATGCTTATCACATGATTTTTGTGTAGCTTCATCCTTATATTACTTAGGGAAATAGATACAAATAAATAAAATACCAATTTACCCCATTGTCTTTGACATGCATTCAGGAGTAGCAGTTGCAAAGGGAAGAAATTCCACCAAACTGAGCTCTCACCTTGACTTTCGTATGCTCTTATGAAGCAACAATTCCAGGCAAAATCTTATGACCAACAGCAGCATGTTCTGGTATGTCACTTGCCTAACCTTGTCTAAAAAAATTGTCTCTGACTCCTGCCGCACCTCTGTCATTTCCTTGGGCCCAAAGTAGCAAATCCTGATATATGTCAGAAAATTGTTGTCACTCTCTCTCAGTTTCTTTCTCCTTTGCCCTTCCTAAAGGGCAACAGGTCCTGGAAGCTTTCTGCCTGAGACAATGTCTTTCTCCACTCTCTCTGATTGTCATTCGCAAGATAGATTTATTACAGTGTGGATACCGACTTAGTCATGGCTAGAGGAGACCCACTGAAATCAGTGTGATTTGTTTAGTCCTGATTATCCTAAAGGCCACTGATTTCAAGTTTGACAAGTCTGATTCCAACTGTATTTTTTTTCATTTACCTTTTTGTTTACCTTTGGTCCAGCACGTTCAAGGGAACAAAAATGTCCCCTCCCATTATCCTTCCAACAATGCTGTGAGGTACATTTGGCAAAAAGAGAATGACTAGCAGCACAAGGTCACCCATAAGCTTCATGACTAAATATGTGAGGGAGGCACCTATTGTCAAGCTTTAGCTGCAAATGGTGTTGTGAGATATTCTCCTGCTTGGTTCATGGGTTGCTGGCATTTTAATGGGTTTTGTGAGGGGGCCTTCTGGCTGTCTCCAGCCTAAGATCCAGGCCCCCAAACAGAATATCTGGAGACTCTGGTAGCAGGAGTGGGCTCCCAGGGTGGAGTCCTGGGGAGAATGAGCCACACCTGGAGGGTGAGGAGGGGGCAGAAAAGTGGATGCTGGATTTAACGGGATAGGGAAAAGAGAAGGGGGACAACTCCCTTATCAGACATGGGGTTGGAACACTGGGCTGAAACCGATGAGGTACTTCCTCCTATCTTCTGCACCCTGGGTGAGAGCTGGTTCCTACTGCTCCAGGACCCATGAACTAGTGAATGGGTCAGCATCACCCCAGGTAGTGGAAGCAGAGGAGAAGTAACCATTGTTGCCCCCCAGGACAAAGGCAGCTCAGGCACCAGATCAAGCCATGACCCAGAAGACTGTTGGCCACCTGGAAGAGTGCATTAGTTTTTTTGTTTTTTCAAATAATCTCTATCATAGTGTCTGCCCCAGTATGTTCCAGAAATTTATTTCCTTCAGAAATTTAAATGGGGAACATTCAGAAAATGGTTCTATCTTCAGCAAGAAGTGTTTCTAGTATATTTTAGCAGTGCCTAAGAAATTGTTATGTGGGTAGTTTTCATGTATCAGAAAATTCTGCCGTTACTAACATGCCCAAGCTATGTTTACAGGTAGAGCACAAATAAAAGCCAAGCTCATTCTAAAAAATGCCTTCAGTTTCACTTTTCACATCAACTGAGATATATGACAGTATGCATACTAAAAATACTAATCTTACCAAAATTACCCTAATGGCCTCTGAGAAGATCCCTCCATATTTTTCAAGTCAGCAAGACCTTTTGTTGCAGGTTGAATATTACTGAACACCAAGGATGCTTCCAGCTGAGACTTTTATTAAGCAATCAGCATGCCTCATTCTTGGAATGTTATGAGAAATTCAGTTGTCTTTCATTTGCAACCCTCCTGTGTTTCCCACTGCTTCTTCTGTCATGGAAGATCCATTAAGGATGAGAAAAAAATGTGTTGGGGTGTGGGAATAGTAGCCATCCTAGTGACCGTGTATACTAAGAGGACATATCCCACACCCCAACATATATCTTTCTTGAACATGCTGCCACCCAAGGGGAAAAAAGAGAAAGAATTAAGAAAGCTTGTAGGAGCTTTACCTACAAAGTGAAGGTCCATAACATCCCCAAAACTGCAGCTATTTGAAGTGCTCTCAATCTCATCTCGTAGCTCTTTATAATCCACTTCAGTTTTCCCCCTGCTGATATAGAAATATGCAAATACATAAAAATATATGCAGAAACCTGAAAATAAATTGGTTCAGACCACCTACAAATCAGCACAGGTCAAGTAGTTTCAAATTTTTGCAACAAATATTTGGATGCAAATCGGATTGAATGGTGTTCACCCACTCCAAATTATAGCTGCACGTTATTGCAGCCAACTTATTTTGCAGCAGAGCAAATCAACTTTCTACAAGGCAATTCTAAAAATAGGGACAGCCCAAACTAAAATATAAAAATATAAAAATATATAAACTTTGAAACTGGGCTTCAGATCAGCCTCCAAGTTGGTGCAATTGTAGCAGACAGTCTTCTCCTATGTGCCACATTTGGGGAAATTTGGGCAAAGGGTTTTTGAGTTACGTTTTTTAAAAGTAAATTTTCCCCCTTGCAGAAATAGGTGACCCTAATTATCCCGAGATTTAAAATAACTCATATAACTTGAAAAGACCAGTCTTGTTTATCTTGAAAGAGAATGGTTGCCCCCTTTTTTATTTGGAAATAATGCAGGCTGCAGAGGCTGAAATACTGATCCTCAAACAAGGCCTTTAAACAGGAAAAAGAGTGACTTTGTTATAAACTGAGCATGTGTGGAACAGACTTACCAGCAAAAGCATTCCAAATTATACACTGTTGCAGCTTCATGGGCTATGAAGGAAGATGTTTGGAGGGCAATGAAAGGTCACAGAAAAACTCAAAAGTCAGGTTTTCTTTAAGGAGTCAAAAAAAGAGCCCTACTTTAGAGAAGGTAATGGAGTGACAGTCCTCTAGAAAGGGGGACACTGCCATGTATCTCCAGAGGATTAGCATACAATTTTATAAGGCATATTCCAAGTATTTCTGCATTACAAAAGCACAGAGCACTTATGTTTCTTCCAGCCTCCAGTGCTTTCAATAAACATTCTCTCAGGATTTCTGAGACCAGGCACTTGACACAAATTTTCACAGGGGAAATCTGCTGCAGGTCTGGGGCAGTCTGAATTTTTGACCCAATCAGTGAGGACCCAATGACCTGACTCTCAGGAGGAGAACTTTTTAACTCCTTTCTGCACAAACAGGCATTCATGCTGGCAAAGGGATTCTTGTCTGTTTATAAAAATATTTTAAAAGATATTTTAAAAGGATTAGAGATTAAATATTCACTCATTTAAGCTGTGATAATGCAATTCACACTTGTTGAAAAACAGCCCTGACAGTTGCTTTATGTTTGGGTGAGAAGTGGTTAACCGATAAAAGAAGGAGCCAGCTTTTGGGATTTTCCCCTCCTTGATGTCTCTTTGGGAATGGTAATTAATGAACACAAGAGGGTATTCTGTAGACCATCTTGACTTCTGCCATTGGTGTTGTCAACATTCATGCTGCCCCTTGCTATATAAAGCTTGGCATCCTTTTCCCTGCTGGCAACATGGGCACAATATTGTGCAGCAATATCGAGCCATTTCCTGGTCTTTTGAATTTTAGCTAGAGAAACCTTGAATCCCACATTCCAAAAATGGGTTGTTGTGGTTTTTTTTTGGAAGAATTTAATTATAGTTAAATTCCTCAAAATTCCTGAAGAAAACAAGTCATGGACCAGGGTGTGGACTCTCCTCCCTCTATTACCATCTCCACACAAGAATTGGAGGTTGTTCATGACTTCGTGTACCTTGGCTCAGCGATCTCTGACACTCTCTCGCTAGATGTCGAGCTGGATAAATGCATTGGCAAAGCAGCTACCATGTTCTCTAGACTCACAAAGAGAGTATGGCTTAATAAGAAGCTGACTGCATATACCAAGATCCAGGTCTATAGAGCCTGTGTCCTGAGTAAACTCCTGTACTGCAGTGAGTCCTGGACCCTTTGTGCACGGCAGGAGAGGAAGCTGAACACGTTCCATATGCATTGTCTCCAACGCATTTTTGGTATCACCTGGCAGGACAAATAGGGTAGTCCTAGAATGAGCTGGAATTTTTAGCATGTATACATTACTGAAACAGCGATGTCTACGTTGGCTTGGGCATGTCGTGAGAATGGCTGATGGTCGGATTCCAAAAGGTCTCCTGCATGGAGAATTAGTGCAGGGAAATCACCCCAGAGGGAGACCACAGCTGCGATAAAAGGATATCTGCAAGCGGGATCTGAAGGCTGTAGGAATGGACCTCAACAGATGGGAAACCTTGACATCTGAGCGTTCAGCCTGGAGGCAAGTGGTGCATCATGTCCTCTCCCAATTTGAAGAGACCCTTGTCCAGCAGGCCGAGGCAAAGAGGCAGTCCTGAAACCAGCAAAATCAGGGAGCTGGACAGGGGACAAATTGTATTTGTCTTCAGTGTGGAAGGGATTGTCACTCTCAAATTGGCCTTCTCAGCCACACTAGATGCTGTTCCAAGTCGTCTATTCAGAGCACGTTACCATAGTCTCTTGAGACTGAAGGATGCCTAATCTAAATATAGTCATACTGAGTGGTGACACAGTCACCCCTCAAATGTTCCTTCATATGCTGTGGAGTCTCCAGACTTCCACAATCATGGACTTGTGGGAAATGAAACTGACTGGATAGAATGCAGACAGCAAAGTCTTGCTCCAAAGGTGAGCAAACACTGGTTAGCACACATAAATACACTTATAGGCAACATAGAAGGTTTATTTTGCTATTTCCTCAGGGCTCTCCCCCCCCCCCCAAAAGGTGAGGGAACATCTACTGGAAAACATGCATACAATATATTTGTAGAGCTTATGATCCAATATAGCTTTTCTTCCTCAGGTCACCTAACTCAAGTAAAGGGTTTGGAAACTGGAACATAGTTTTCTAATCTGCGTTCTGTGGAGTGTGCATAGCAACATTAGTTTACCTAGCAGGTTCAAGTGTGTGTGCATTTTTCCATTGTCTGTGTTGCAGTTACTCACACCTTTGCTTCACTATTTTGTTAAGTTAAAAAGCAGCCCTTCAAAATATTTTGGCACAAAGGGACTACACTCAACTGTTTTTGCTACTGTTCTCTCCTAGCAATCATATTATAGATCATGTACTCATCTTCTGGAAACCTCTATCACTGGGTAATTCTACATGAGGGAAGTTTCTGTTGAAATTTTTGTGTCGTGTATTATGTATTCTTACATTTCTGTTTTAAAAAGCCAGGACATTCAATTCTTCAAAGAACCTCCATTTTGTACATGTGGCAGATTGTGCTTCTGTATCCACAATTCAAAATGTCAGTAAATGGCCCAGTATTGCTGCACAATGTCGTTCTTGTGTTAACTGTTTAACTGGTGGAAAAGGGAGTCAGCTTCTGGAATATTCCCTTCCTTGGTATTCCTTTGTGAATGGTAGTGAGAACAAGAGGGTATTCTGTAGATCAGAGGTCGTCAACCCCCGGTCCGCGGCCCATTGCCGGTCCGGCACACTTTTCATTATGGTCCATCAACTCAGAACTTATGTTATAGCAATCTTTATAGGAATTTCAAGCTAAGTGAAATAATTAGGAAATGGTTTTACCTACCAGTGTTCCCCCCCCCCACATACACCCATGAGAGTTTCCATGGTCAAGTGGGGATTCAAACTCTGGTCTCTGGAGTCCTAGTCTGTCACTCTAGCCACTATACCACTCTGGGTATTGAAGGAGTATTGTACATAGGTATAATAAGAGTGGGAAGCCACTGCAAAATAATTGGTGTTGTCATCAACTTTATAGTGGCCTCATATTTCAAAATGAGAATTTATTATTCTAGGTTATATGTGAAGCTGGCATGCTGTAATTAGCATAAATCAAAATATACTGGGGTGAATAATTTTCATATCACCTTTTGTTTTGTATTTCAGTGTTTCCATGTTAAATTAGGAAACTGATTTCCTGTGTTTCTTGTTTACACCTACACAAGACAGCTGGAACTGCATTTCTCTAATCACACCTCATTCCAAGTGTTAAATGAGAAGACTGATATTTTTAAAAGACTGGCGACCTAATACAAACAGAATCTGATTAAAGATCGTGTATTTACTTACCAGGTTTTTCTTGCATTTTAAATATTTTGAAAACAGGACATCAATCTAATGACTAGACGTCTGCATGTGACCCTAAATAAGAATTAAATTGATGCTCAGATATTTATCCATTATGAAAACTGGTTTTTCAAGATGGGTTTGGAAATACAGATCTTCCATCACCACTGCCAGCTGCAGAGTTAGGCTAGCAAGATCAGGGTTAGGTTAAATAGTACTGTTTCTGGGAGAAAATATTTGTTCATTGAATGTCATGCATGCATTTACTTTAGACCCTGCCTTTCTGCCAACCAAAGGGACCCAAGGAAGCTTACAAAGCATTTTAAAAAGCAAACATCAAAACAATTAAAAATGAAATATGTTCCACAGCCTAGGGACAGACACCAAAATGCCCTTTCATGTGTCCTCATCATGACGGCAATGGAACCAGATCTTAGAAACCAGTGGGGCTCAAAAGTGGCTAAAAAAAAGTAAAGCAGCTATCCAAGCCTCTAGAAAACATGAAAAGGAATGGTCTGCTGAATAAAAGAGACATTGAGATCATGGCAATTGCTTCCAGTATGATCAGTCACTGCACATTTATACCAATCACTCAGGCTTCCTTGGACTGGATGGAAACTCTTAATCTCAGTGCATCCTGCTCTAGGCAATGAGCATGAGTGGGTTAAATCTGAACAGGAAGAGAGCTGGGACATCATCAAGAGCATAAGTTGAGAAAGTCCAGTAAGAGTTGAAGTCCTTCACCTACATCACCTGGTATCACATTTTTTAGGTTTCCATGCCTAAAAACACCCCCCCCTCCATTACACTATACATGAATGGTATAACATCTAGCCTGGCCCTCAGTCTTGTCCAATTGGCTGTTTTATCAGGTAGGAGGGAAAAGGGACACAAAAGCAGTAATTATATCCTAACAATAATTAGTTGAGATTATATAAAAAATGAGCTACAAGAGTTTAAAATTACATGCATTAATGTGAATGAAGATTATGTGTAAATAAATACGCATGCAATGCTGTTGCTCATTGCATGTATATTTACACATAAAAAAAGAACATATGTTTACATCTATGCTATAGAGTATGTAATTTTAAACTCTTGCAGCCATTTTTGGTAATTCATATGATAAAAATCAGTAGAATGATTTTAATTTACTAAGGTTTATTGATGTTTAGTGTCTCTGGGAGATAAAAGGCCACTATAAGAAATACTTCTAAAAACTAATGAAAACTTTGATGCAGCATGCATGTATTTTATGTATGTATGTATGGTGCATGTGTTGTCTTCTCATTTCTCTCATACTGGAGCCTGGACATTATCATGGCTATTATAACTTTTGATGTGGTAGGTATGAGCCATGGCATTGTGTTATTTCAAATCAGTCTCCACAGTTTTTCATAGAATCACAGAATCCTAGAATAAGAAAGTTGGAAGGGTCCTATAAGGCTGCTAAGTCCAACCTCCTGCTCAGTAACAAAACCTGCACATTTTTCCCATTTATTTTTCAGTGAAGGGTCATCTGTAACATTCTATCCTCCTTCATTGATTGAAATCATGTTGTGCCACCTAACACCATGTAAGACTGCTGACATCATCAGCTGTGGTGATTTTTTGGAAATAAAAAAAATGTGTGGTCTCCCCTCTGAAGGTCCTAAGGTGTCTTGGGGTCTCTTTTGTCTTGGGGACAGGAGGGGAGCCTTTAATTTCTTAATATTGCTACAAAATCTGTTCTCGATCATCCCAGAGTGCAGGACACGCAACAATGGGCTCAAGTTAAAGGAAGCCAGATTTCGGTTGAATATCAGGAGAAACCTCCTAACTGTTAGAGCAGTACGACAGTGGAACCAGTTACCTCGGGAGTTGGTGAGTGCTCCAACACTGGAGGCATTCAAGAAAAACTTAGACAACCACCTGGCAGATATCCTTTAATTTGTATTCCTGCATTGAGCAGGGGGTTGGACCTGATGGCCTTGTAGGCCCCTTCCAACTTCACTTTTCTATGATTCTATGATTAAATCAACTAACTGATTTACTAGCCTACTAAAATTGACTAATTTATGAAAAATCACAATGGCTGATGACATCATTAGTCCTACACAGCATAAATCAATGTAACAGAATTTCAGCCATTCTCAAACTAAAGTTATGCTTTTGTTGTACATGTATTAGCTGTGTAACGGAATGAAGGCTTGCAGGGTCAAAGCCCTACCACTTTCTGAGTAGCAAGAATTACAACATAATCCAATCTCCACAGACTTCTCTGTTGTTGCCCATCTTAGCTGCAATCTTCCCAGTAGCTGGGAAAGGAACTGATTTATACTGTTATAAGTTATCTCTCTTGAAATGGAAAGTATTTGAGGTTGATTTAATCTTGAATGGGCAATTAAGAGGCATTAGTGTTACAAAATGCCTTTCCTCAATTGTTGCTATGCACAAATCTAGTGTCCTGCATTTTTGAACTATGTACTGTCACAGTGAGCATCTGCACTTTACCACAACACTACTCAATATCATAGTTTTCACATTATGAAACATGCTCCTTAATAGCACATGTTTGTGTTTTAAACTACAATTATGAAGCATAACTACTTCAATTTTGTTTCTGATTTTCTGGGACTATAAAGAAAGCAATGCAGTGGATTACAGCATTTTGCAAACAAACAAACAACAACAAAGAGAGAGAGAGAGGAGAGACTGTGTGAAGAGAAGCAGAGCAAAAGAAGATCTCACACACTTCTTACCCTATGAGCCGCCCAATGATTTAGGATATAATCAGATTAATTTGAGCTGTGGAGAGATTGCTGTTTGCATTCTAGAGCTGATAAGTGGTCAGGAGTTAAATCAGAATTGCTGTAGGAGTGGATTTTGAACTTCAGGCCTATTTTTTCTTCTTCAAATAGTGCAGAACGGCCAATTTCACCAAGCCTTATAGCTAAGGGAGCCTGAATTCCCACTGATGGGTTTCTGGGATGCTATTTTCCCCCCAGGATAACTGTGATATGTCCTTACATTGCCTTTATGAAAACTAAAATAAAACAAACTTGCAAACTCCCCCCCCCCCCCCGACTTACAAGCATTTACTTTAGGTTATTGGGCCAGGATACATGAGAAATGAAAGGATTAGAGAAGAGGCAGAAAATGCAAAAAGAAAACAGAAAAAGAAATTGAAGTGTTTTCCCCCTCAGAGGTCCACAGAAAGTCTTTCAGGATAGACTGTTCACAAAAATAATAAGATTCATGGCAGGGACTTTATACCATGGAAGTCCATTCCAACCAGTCACTAGGAATGTATTTAATAGCTCTCTGGACATGGACGTTGGATTTGCACCTAATTAGATATCTTTGCATATTGTTAGGTCTTTTCTCCAAGTCATTACCAGCTTTCCAATGTCACAGTGTGAGAATTCATTTTAATCCCTCTCAGACTTTGACAAGTTTTTCTGTAGCCTTCTGTAGCAGTAGGAGGCTGACAGCACTTCGATTATTCCCTCCTTCCTTGGTCTCACCACGGACTGCACTTGCTGCTTTTAACTGTGCAGAATATCTTTCTGCAATATTAATGGTTGCTTCCATGAGTTTCCTTCTTTTGGAGGCTGGTTACCATCTGGGCATCAGAAAACATCACAGCCTATGATTCTAGTCAGGAAAAAAAAATCAGTTCAGTCACGTAAATGCAGTAACTACTGATGAATCTTTCTCCACCCTAGTTTGAGATCTAAGGCTACATTTTCTTAATGTGTATAGTTAAACCTGTGGTGCAGCACCAACTGAATTATCTATAAAACAAACAAATTATGTTTTGTTTTAAAACTGAGAAATGAAAGGATAGAGGAGGAATGTATGAAACTGGAGTATGTTCCTGAGGTCACAGTGGCTTGGAGATTGGCAGGGCCAGTGAACCAGTTGCCTCAGGCAGCAGATTTGGGGTGTCATGGCTATGAACAATAAGATGGCAAACAATAAGTTCTTCTGTTTGTTGTCATTGTATTTTATTGGCAGGGATAGAAAGAGGCACTGACAGATGGACAGCGTAATGAACTGGGATACCTGGCTGCGGAGCCAGAGGTTAAGAGTTTGATTCCACATGTTAGATCCTGGGGGAAAAGCTGCCTGTGTAGCCTTTGGCAAACTGTACAATCTTAAGAGAGTAACCAAAAGAGAATGGCAAACTACTTCTGAATACTTTCTACCTGGGAAATCGTTGGAAGGGTTCCTATAATTTGGAATTGACTGGATGAGACATAATTATTAATATCAGGTGCCTGGCTTGAATACACCTTGAGCTGGGATGAAATGTCATTTGTTGCTTTGCCTTGGGCAATAAAAGATGTCAGGGCCCAAAGAAGGGAGGATTTAAGCATGATGTTGAGCAGATCAGTGATTTACTGCTGACTGGAGTTAAATTACAAGTAGTTAACTGGAAAGCAAGAGCTACTTCTCTACTACTACCTTTTACAAACAGAGGTTGGTCAATTTCAATGAGCTACTTGATGTAGCATGACTTACGTACATACTTGTGCATTTAAGCTACATGGCTGGATAGCTCCGTGAGTAGAGATGGGATACTGTATTTGTATTTGTAAGTGAATATCAACATCCTAGACCCAGGTGGCCAGGATCCCCAGTCCCGCCTCCCCAAACCAACCCATTCATTTATGGGTCACCATGCAGCACATGCGGCCGGCATCCTGCTCATTGCGCCAATCTTGGACAAAGCCCAACCGACACTTCTCTGCCTTCCTGCTCTTCTGGCCACTCAGCAGCTGAGCAAGGAGACTCATCATCCTGCCCCCTGGCTGTAGTGGCTAGAAGAGCAGGAAGGTGGAGAAGCACCAGCTGGTCTTCTTCCAAGATTGGTGCGATGAGCAGGACTCCGGCCATGCATGCTGCGCGGTGACCCATAAGTGGACGGGTTGGTTCAGGGAGGCGGGACTGGGGGTCCCAGCCAACTTGGTCTGGGATATTTGTATATGAATATGAATATCCCATCTCTAGTTAAGTACCTGGCTGCAGAGCCAGAAGCTGAGAGTTTGATTCTCCCCTGTGTGTCCCAGGTGAAGACCCAACCTGTATAGCCTTAAGCAAGCTGCATAGTCTCAGAGCACTCCAAATGGTAAACCACTTCTGAGGCAGTGGTAAATCCCTTCTAAGTACTCTAGAAAACCTTGAAAATGGTCACCATAAGTCAGAATTGATTTGATGGAACATAATAATAATAACTTTTAAGTGGCATGGTAACCGTCCACTTCAGGTCCTCACCTACGTCTCAGCTTCTTCACCAAGTGGGTCGTACCATATTCATTCTTCTTGCAAGCAGTGAAGCTGATGGCCTTGAAACAGCCTTGAAACAGCCCCCTGTGACCAGGGGAAAGGCCTATAAAGATGAAAGACTCAAAATATATTTTATTAGTTTCTAAACTCTGAGAAATAGAAGGGTGGAGGCATGTTATGAAAAAGACTGTTGCTTGAAGTTATATGTAAGTGAATGCTGTAAAGTAGTATAAAATGTGTACAGGAAAAATCTTAAGGGGTTACTTTTTGTGTTCCAGGTTGACTTTAAATGGCTATCACACACTACTAGGGTTGGGAGTGGTGATGGAATATTCAAAATAAAATCTTTGCCATAGGAATATAATGGACAGAAATAGGCAGGATTTTTTTGACACCACAAAATTCTCAGAGTACACCTTTACGTCTCTGGTAATGGAGGTGTACTTCCTACACAAAATAACTGCACAGCTTCCTTTAGTGCAATGCTGTTCCATGAAGATACAGATCTACAGCAGAAAGATGCAGAAGTAAAAATGAAAATGCTTATGTCTGATGTGCAAATAGTTTTGCCAGGCAGAAATGAAAGGAAGACACAGATGCTGTGCTCTGGAAGTTAAGATGGCTGCAGAGTTCACTGAATCAGACCAGCATGAAAGGGTCTGTCTTTAACAACCATTTTGGGGAGTATTTATTCATTGAAACAGAGTGCAGCAATTTCTAGGAAAGCCGGGGCATTAAGTCACTGCAAATCTCCTTCTCCAATGTACTTTAGAGGGAAACAATGCCACAGAATTTATTCGTATGCAAGTGCTCAGCTTAACAAATATTGATAAGTTTCAAGACCCCACATTTTATTCCTTGAAGGATGGCTTCATAAATGCATCATAAATCTTGAATTTAAGTACCATGTATTGATTTACTTGATCAATAGAAAATGATTTGCACAAACACACAAATGCAAAGGAGTTGCCAGTGTTTTACTCGGTCCTTATCTTGAAAAATATGTCTGGACAACCTGTAATTTCTGGTAAACAAACAACCCTTATTTACCACATTATTTATTGAAACAATCTGCAAAAGCCTGAAAGTGCTCATTAATGGCTAGTTTGTAATTTAATGACATTTTGTATTTCTTTTTTCATCATTATTTATTTATTTTAAGAAAGCAGCAGCAATAAGAAAAAGAATGAAACCAAAGCACAGATAAGACACAGCGAAGTTGTAGGGTTTTTTGTTTTCTTTGTTGTTTTGAAATGCAAACAGAGATTCTGAAACTTAAACAAGATTTTTTTTTTAAAGAGGGCAAGACTATGTGACTGAAATTCTTCCTCTGTGTTTGATTCTAGGCACATCAAGGAACATAGTTGGAAAGTATCTGTGACGGCACTTACACGTCACCAAAAAAGAAGTGTAGTGCAGTTTTTGTCCAAGGAGTGAGGACAAAAGCTGAAATAAATTGAAAGGCTGTGTGTAAGACAGATAGACGAGAGAGAGAAGAACTGCTTGCCATTATTTCAACAGAAATACAATGGTCAGGATCCAAATGGCATTCACATAAGTTTTGCACAACTTACTGTGGTTTGTTGCAGGCAATAGACAAGCGATGTACCTTGGTTACACAACTAGGTATGTCATCAGGCAGAGAACTGTGTTCTTTCTCACATGGAGAGCCGTTGTGTGAATAGGAACTTCTCTTCAGACCTGTTGCCTTCAAATGGGCAAAGTGATGATGGGTTAGGATCTAGGTCTGGGTTAGGATCTCCCCAGCTCATGTGTTGATCAAACAGCTGCTTTCCCCAAAGTCCTGAGATGCTTTTAAATCAGTTTTTTTTTCAAATGGAAGTTGCCATGAAATTCTCAATTCTTTAACATGCATGAGATGTTTCATTTGCATTACATTGAGTCTTGCATGCTGGGTTTTTTTTGCTTCGTAAGTTTGCTTTAAAAGTTTTAAATATTTTTATCATTTAAATTATTTTAATAATTATTATGATTTAATTCCTTTTCAATGCATAATTTATTGTTTTTAAGTTCTGCTTTAACACTGTGAGCTGCATTGAGTCCCCTTATTTGAAGAAGGATGACCTACAAATGATACTAAATTTATTTATGTATTTGTTTATTTATTTATTTATTTTTTTATTTATTTAAAAAAGGCACTGAAGACTGCTTGGGACATTGTATTTCTCCTCAGATAATATGTGTTTATATAAGACTAAGCAAATCTTGTCTAGAAGTATAACTGTCTAAATCACAGATGGGCAACTTCTGCTGCCCAGGTTGTTGTTGAATTGCAAATTCTATCAGCCCTAACTAGCATAGTCAATAGTAAGGGATGATAGAAGTTGCACTCTAATAATACCTGTGGGCCACAGTTACCGACTTTGTGTCTAAACTGTAGAAGCCTATGTTCATGCATACATAGTTATTGCAATTTCCAAATACACTACTAGATTTGGAGCACTTTTGTGCTGCAGAACTATGCCGAAACTATGTATGCTGCAGAACTATGTACCTGCAGAAAAATAATGCTGTCACCTGCAGAGAGGGATGTTTTAGTAATTAAAAACTTCCTCCTTCTGTCCCATGGCTTGATCAACTCATGGTGGAAGCTACGGAAGCCTAGGGACAGGAGGAGGAAGTTTTTAATTACTGAAAATCTCTCCTTGCTGTTAAGAGCATCTGATGGCAGAGATTTTCTGGGAACTGTGAAAACCTGAAATCAGACATACATAGCTCACTGGTGTTATTTCAACAGCTTCTACTATCTGCCAGGGACAGCCAGGTTAAGATACACTGATGCCCTTCAGTCATATCAAGTCTAAAGTCCTCAATAGGATTACGAAAAAATTAGCAGTATTATGTAGGGTTAAATTTCATTTTTTTTATTTAGAATCTCAGGCCCTATGATGTAAATCAGTTAACTTGTGCCTAACTCATATGTGCTACCAAGTAAGTTGGGGATGACCAACAGAGGAGAAAGCCCATTGAAGGGCAATTAACCTAGGATCCCCTCAAGCTGGAGCTGACCCTGCCAAGAAACCCCACCTTCAGACCCCTATCACCTTGTTCTATTTTGTTCAGTTGGATTGCTTGAATTCATGGTCTGTCAAAGCTGGTCAGATCAAAAAGGAAAAGGAAAAGGAAAGAAGCTGGGCATCGCGTAATACAGACGGACTCCATATTGCGTGAGGATAGACAATAATGGTCTCTGTCTCATCTGGTTTGTGTGTTTCTCCCTTCAAGAAAACTGCCCTTTCCAAGACCAGAGTCAAATTATGAGACCAAAAAAATAATGGCCCTAAGATGATTTCACCTCCCAGAACTTGTTTGTAATGACCTATTTAGCAATGAAAGAGTTTAATGAAATCCATATATTTAAATTAAGCCAAGTTAGGATGGTGGTGGTGGGGAAATAACACCTGTCTTACTTCTCATGAAGAGCATTGCTTCTCTTCTATCATTCTGAAAAGCTGATTAAATGGAAACTAATTAAAAGCAGTATTATTGCTAATTAAAATATGGTCAATGTATCATTTTAAAAAGCTCATGTAACTTTATATCAATTAGATTAAAGAATGCAAAGATTTTGAAGTGACCCTCAACTCAATTTCCCCCCCTGTTGCTAGCACATAAGAAGAGGATTAGTTTTCTCAACAAGCAGAAAGCGGATATAATCTGGTTAACCTTTATGCATTATAGCTCTATTCAAGCACTAAACATCTATGTATACTCACCTCAGACAGAAGGGAATCTTCTAGCCCTGCCCCTTTATTTAAATGTAAAGAGTAATGGACCTGAAGAAGACATTCTCCATTATCTCTGTTCACTCGCCATTTGAGGGCTCATTCAGATGGGCATTTGTCCTGCTATTTGGTGCACAGTGGGAGCAGATTATCCCCCCCCCAGTGACTATGTGATGTAATTGCTAGAGTAGACCAATTTGCCCATAGATCACCCCAACCAGCATCCTTCTACTTTTTTGGTGTGAGTTGACATGCTTTAGTTTAGTCTGTTCCCAGCACGTATGATTGCTAGGGACTAAAATTGACTTTGCAGCTGTCAAAGCTATCAAGATTCCTTCTGTGGTCAATTTCTGGTATTGTGAAGTGGCTTAATAAGTGAGCCACTTCAAGATATCAGAAAATTGAACTCTTCCTCTGCTTTTCTGCAGAGGAGCAGAGGAAGTGAAATTATTATTTTCTTAACTCTGTTAGACCATAGTTGTTGTTCTGAATCACTCTTTTTAATTTTGAAAAATTCTTTGCCTTTGTGTGAAGTGCTGATTAAAACTGCAGCTGCAGGCAGTTTCTCAATCAGCGTTATACACAAAGCAAAGAGTTTTTTTTTTTTAAATTCGTCTAAGTTATTCAGTGCATCAGTGATGATTTAGCACAGGCAAAAAAATTTTAAAAATCATTTCCAGTTGCATGGTTTTGTAAGGTCTCGAGCAATGTAATACCTATTCTCAGCACCTTCCTCAGATGTGTGCTGGAGCCATTCACCCTTTTTCCACTTTGTCTCATTTGGCATGCACAAGCAGAAACAGACAAATAGGTGCATACAGAAATCAGGAGGAGGGGGGAACCTCCTGACTCTTTTCACCTGAGTGTTCTTTCCACTCCTCTCTCTCCTGGTTGTCTCTCCTCCCTTCCTTTTCCCACTCTCTTCTTCCTTTTCTGACACAGAAAGAGAGAGAGGTTTCCCTTGCTCGCTGGCTCCCTCTCACCACCTTCTTCCTGGCTTCCTTGCACAGCAGAAGAGGAACTGCTTTGCAGCAATGTGATGCTGATCCCCCCTTTTTAAAAAAACGAACAAACAAACCTTCTCTCACTCTCCTTTCCCCCCCCTTTCAACTGACAGTATCCAATTGAAAGGGAAGTGTTCAATTGGCACCTGACAGCAGAAGGAACCAGAGGGTCACTTGAGATCAATATGTCATTTGGATGTGAAAAAAAAATCATTGAAAAAGATATCTGTATATGAAAGACTCAAAGTACTGCATGTAAAAAACCTAACATGTCACAGGGGAAGGCTTGATGCAATCCTATTATTCATTTGGCAAAATGTCTAGCCAGATGAGTCCAACCTAAAGCTTGCAGTCCTGGAATCCAGAGATACCTTTGCTGCCTTCATGAGCATCTTGGCCTGAGAATGCCAAAGCAGTGTTTAGCTGAAGTATGGCATGGAAAAACCTATTCAGCGGAAATGAATAAATATCCTTTTACTATCTCAAATTAATAAAATCTAAAATGGTAATATTAATTAGTTCCAAACCTCTGGCACATTTGTATTAGAGTCAAATTAACTGTCTGCGTTTTTATGCATTGTGGTTCATAACTAATCCTGTTGAACTAAATGGCCAGCAATGTATTAAAATTTATTGCCAGTATTCCCCATTTTCTCCTTCGGCCACTGACATTCAAAACTGATTTGATTTCCCCCCCCCCCCCACAGTTGATTTGCTTGTCACTATCCAGGTTCACCATGTCCAAGAACGAAGTGGCATTTCTGAATTCTGATCTTAATCTAGGTACTCAGATATTCCTTCACATCTGTTTCATGGTTTTTGGATCCTTTTGTCATTCCCTGGTTTTGTCAGTAGTGACTTCAGTGTGCAGTCTTATCTGGCCAAAATGGCTCAGGGCTTGCTGAAGCTGCACTGAATCCAAACCCTTCCCAGACTGGGGCTTTTGGAAATTACACAGGATCGCCTCGGCCCTTTGATTTTGTTCCAGAGAGCAGTGGCTGTGAGTCAAGGCTGAAATGAGTTTGGATCTATCATAACTCAGCTCCTCTCCCACTCCTCTCTTCCTCTGATCCTCCCTTTTTTGGTCTCTTTTACTGACTAGTCTCAGTGAGCGCAGCAGTTTTGCTGGCAGATTTAACTGTACTGGCAGGTCTGGGATCAGCCAGCACAAGGGATTGTGCTACCACAAAGGCAGTTGGCCCAATGCAGGAGGCTTCTGCCACCTATTCCACGCCTACTACAGATAATGTAGCTTTGAGTTCAGATTGCACACGATAAACATAGAATCTATGTTTATTATTTATTGGTATCTATAAAATAGGAGTAGGGACGTGATGGCGCTGTGGGTTAAACCGCAGAAGCCTCTGTGCTGCAAGGTCAGAAGACCAGCAGTCGTAAGATCGAATCCATGTGACGGAGTGAGCTCCCGTCACTCGTCCCACCTCCTGCCAACCTAGCAGTTCAAAAGCATGTAAATGCGAGTAGATAAATAGGTACCACCATGGTGGGAAGGTAACAGTGTTCCGTGTCTAGTCGTGCTGGCCACGTGACCATGAAAACTGTCTACGGACAAACGCTGGCTCTACGGCTTGGAGACGGGGATGAGCACCGCACCCTAGAGTCGGACACGACTGGACTAAATTTCAAGGGGAACCTTTACCTTTACCTATAAAATAGGAGTAGGAAACCACTGACCCATGGGGAGTCCTCTGGGGACCAAAACACTGTGTGAAGCCTGCCTTCTTCAGAAAGTTGAAGAGGCAGCTTTTAAAGACAGCAAAACAAAGAAATGGGGGGGGGGGATGTGGCTGCAAAGTTCTGTGTATTGTTCCCATAATGCCCTCAGGAAGTGACAATAGACACTAAATTGCTTCAGCTATTGATTGATTATAACAGTGGCCATACTCTAGAGAATTATTTTGCATGAGAAAGAATCAGCTGAACAAAACAAGCTATTACTTCCCTGGCGTGTAGGAATTCTGAATGCCTCATTTTTCCCCTTGAACACCTACATACAAAAGAAATAATAAGATTTGTTTGGTAACACAGATGCCTTATTCCCTTCTCATTCTTCCATAAAGTTAATGAAATACTTGCTGAAATACACCTTCTCTCAGCTGTCAAGGAATCTATGTGCTTTTCCCTCCCTGTCAGAAAGAACACTCAGCTCTCTACTTCCCTGGGATTAAAGAGCCAAAGGAAAACATACCTTGACCTTTGCCATCAGCTGAGGGAAAAGGCTAATAGAGTTTTGTCAAGAGAACAAGCTGGTCATCACAAACACTCTTTTCCAACAATACAAGAGGCAACTCTACACATGGAAATCACCAGATGGGCAATACCGAAATCAGATTGATTATATTCTCTGCAGCCAAAGATGGAGAAGCTCTATACAGTCAGCAAAAACAAGACCTAGAGCTGATTGTGGCTCTGATCATCAGCTTCTCATAGCAAAGTTCAAGCTTAAACTGAACAGAATAGGAAAAATCACTGGGCTAGTCAGGTATAATCTATACCAAATCCCTTATGAATACACAGTGGAAGTGGAGAACAGATTTAAGGAACTAGATTTGGTGGACAGAGTGCCTGAAGAACTTTGGATAGAGGCTCGTAACATTGTACAGGAGGCAGCAACAAAAACCATCCCAAAGAAAAGGAAATGCAAGAAAGCAAAGTGACTGTCCAATGAGGCCTTACAAATAGCAGAGAAGAGAAGGGAAACAAAATGCAAGGGAGATAGGGAAAGTTACAGAAAATTGAATGCAGACTTCCAAAGAATAGCAAGGAGAGACAAGAGGGCCTTCTTAAATGAACAATGCAAAGAAATAGAGGAAAATAATAGAAAGGGAAAAACCAGAGATCTGTTCAAGAAAATTGGAGATATTAAAGGAATATTTTGTGCAAAGATGGACATGATAAAGGACAAAAATGGTAGGGACCTAACAGAAGCAGAAGACATCAAGAAGAGGTGGCAAGAATACACAGAGGAATTATACCAGAAAGATTTGGATATCCCGGACAACCTAGATAGTGTGGTTGCTGACCTTGAGCCAGACATCCTGGAGAGTGAAGTCAAGTGGGCCTTAGAAAGCATGGCTAACAACAAGGCCAGTGGAGGTGATGGCATTCCAGTTGAACTATTTAAAATTTTAAAAGATGATGCTGTTAAGGTGCTACATTCAATATGCCAGCAAGTTTGGAAAACTCAACAGTGGCCAGAGGACTGGAAAAGATCAGTCTACATCCCAATCCCAAAGAAGGGCAGTGCCAAAGAATGCTCCAACTACCGTACAATTGCACTCATTTCACACGCTAGCAAGGTTATGCTCAAAATCCTACAAGGTAGGCTTCAGCAGTATGTGGACCAAGAACTCCCAGAAGTACAAGCTGGATTTTGAAGGGGCAGAGAAACTCGAGACCAAATTGCTAACATGCGTTGGATTATGGAGAAAGCCAGAGAGTTCCAGAAAAACATCTACTTCTGCTTCATTGACTATGCAAAAGCCTTTGACTGTGTGGACCACAGCAAACTATGGCAAGTTCTTAAAGAAATGGGAGTGCCTGACCACCTTATCTGTCTCCTGAGAAATCTATATGTGGGACAGGAAGCAACAGTTAGAACTGGATATGGAACAACTGATTGGTTCAAAATTGGGAAAGGAGTACGACAAGGCTGTATATTGTCCCCTTGCTTATTTAACTTATATGCAGAATACATCATGCGAAAGGCCGGACTGGATGAATCCCAAACCGGAATTAAGATTGCCGAAAGAAATCTCAACAACCTCAGATATGCAGATGATACCACTCTGATGGCAGAAAGTGAGGAGGAATTAAAGAACCTCTTAATGAGGGTGAAAGAGGAGAGTGCAAAAAATGGTCTGAAGCTCAACATCAAAAAAACTAAGGTCATGGCCACTGGCCCCATCACCTCCTGGCAAATAGAAGGGAAAGATATGGAGGCAGTGACAGATTTTACTTTCCTGGGCTCCACAAAAGTCCGCATAGTCAAAGCTATGATTTTTCCTGTAGTGATGTATGGAAGTGAGAGCTGGACCATAAAGAAAGCTGACCGCTGAAGAATTGATGCTTTTGAATTGTGGTGCTGGAGGAGGCTCTTGAGAGTCCCCTGGACTGCAAGGAGAACAAACCTATCCATTCTGAAGGAAATCAACCCTGAGTGCTCACTGGAAGGACAGATCCTGAAGCTGAGGCTCCAATACTTTGGCCATGTCATGAGAAGAGAAGACTCCCTGGAAAAGACCCTGATGTTGGGAAAGTGTGAAGGCAAGAGAAGAAGGGGACGACAGAGGATGAGATGGTTGGACAGTGTCATCGAAGCTAACAATATGAATTTGACCCAACTCCGGGAGGCAGTGGAAGACAGGAGGGCCTGGCATGCTCTGGTCCATGGGGTCACGAAGAGTCGGACACGACTAAACGACTAAACAACAACAGCAAAGGGAAAAAAGGTCCCTAGAAAGCTGGACTCCTTGCCAGACAGAAAGAAAATCACAGGTCAGCTGGCCTTGTCCATCCATTGGCCAAAAAAGTTGCTTGCTTACCTTTCTGTTGGAAAGAAAAGCCTACACCTGTCAACCAAGACATTAGCCTTATTCAATCATTCAATTCTTGTGTCAAATTAACACTGTAGCACAGCCTGTACATTTTCATTGTCTTCCTACACAACGGGGGCTACAGTCTGATGTGGAGATCCTGTGCTATCTATGAAGCTTCTCCAAATGAGTCAGAACTCTGATTTTCCTAGGTCCTGACTTATATGCAGAGCCTTCATGGAGAACAGAGATTCTCACATTTCAGACCTGTTTCATCAGCTTGTTTCAACAGAGAAAAGAATGAGTTAATAGGGCCAATAGAACTGTAGAACTGTATTGGTTTAGGGTTTTTATATATGGGTGCATACCTTGAGGATCACTGAGATACAAGGAGAAATATAGATTTTCTGAATCAGCCAATATAGGAAAAGACACAAACTACATACCAGCATTGCAACATAACTGCTGATCTTAAAATGGCCACTTCTCTAAGATTCTGGATAGTTTCAGCAGTATTTTGCTTATAAGGCAAATCTATAGAGGGATATTTACTACACAATGAAGAATTTGCCTGATCTTATTCATGCAGGGACTTTACAAACTTCTCTGTTTGTCCTGTCCTTAACTTTCTTAAAACACTATCTTGTTCCCACATTACAGTAAACTTGTTTTCACACTATTATGAACACTAATTTAGACAGTTAACCCACCCACCCTGCAAGAATCTGTCTATGTAAGGAGTGAAGAGATCCAACAGTCTGTTGTACACATACACACAGATGGTACTTTCATTTAGTGTAACATAGGCAACTGACAAACAAAATATGACTTGTGGTTGAATTTTTCCTGTGGGTGGAGGAAAGAAACGATGGCAAGATTTTCAAACAGAAAAAAAGCACGACAAAGTTTGAATTTTGAGTTTACCAATTTCATTTCTCTGTGATTATAGTTATTTTTTTAAAAAAAATCTTGATAACACTACTGCAAATGATTTGTTTACATTAGTATAAGAGTCAGAAAGTCTAAAAGGTTGGAACTAAAAGCAGACCTTACTTCCATCCTCAAATGCTTTCAAAATCTCAATGTAATTAAGATATTTTCTCAAATCTTTTTACTGAAGCAAGGACTGAAAGCTGAATATGATTTATGAAAATTGCTTTGTGACTGTATATGGTTTCTTTTCCCTCTAAAGAGGAAAAAGAAACCTTTTAGAAATTTGATTTTGGGGTATTACAATCAGATATCAAAATGTGCCCTGCTTGTATAAGGATCACTTTGCTTTCATTCAGACAGGCATTTGTCCCACTGTTTGGTGTTTTGCAGGGGCAAATTGGTTCACTCTTTTTTCTAGTGACCACACAACATGATGACTAGTACAGATGAATTTCTCCCTATACTTTTTTGACTCCCTATCAGGGGCTTCTACATTTTGATGCATGTTGGTGCACTCTAGTTTAATCCATTCCCAGCACATGCAATCACTGAAAATGGGCTAAAATTGAGCCTTGCAGCTGTCAAAACTCCCAAGACTCCTTCCACTGTCAATTTTCAGTATTGTGAAGTGGCTTAATAAATAAGCCACTTCAGGATATTGGCAAATTGAACACTTCCCCCTTCCTCAAATGAATATTTAGACCTCATCAGCTTGCACCAAAAGGGCCACTGTAAATGTACCCTGAAATTACTATTATTCCCAATATAATCAATGTTTTTGTGATATTTTCCAGGACAACTACAATAACACACTGTTAAACTAAAAATAGATTTAAAAACAAAAACAAAATCCTGAGTTCCATCTTTCTTTATTATGTATCAATTACGGCTATTGAAGGAATCTAATAAATAAAAGTGGAGTCAAGATTATATTTAAAAAGTAATCCATGAAAATGATCATTGTATTGTTTTTCAGGCTATAATAATCAGTCACTGCATATTATTTTATCATCTCCTACCAAAAATCAGAGGTCCATGACCCAATCCTGAACATGGTGTTGTGGATCTCTGCTAGGGCTTTGTGGTGCATCCTGATAACAAGACGAACCAATGAGATGATCACCTGGATGTTTTGAAGGGCATCATCACCAAGGATGGCAATGCATTTTCTCTAACCTCAGGGACGAAAGGAAAATGACATTATCATTTTGACGGAAAAGCAGTACAAGCGTCTCACTATAGTAAGAACCTTGTAGCATGTGTGCCTGTTCAGTTTGCTATTTAGATACAAGCTACTGATCAGCAACTTCAAAGCTCCTGCCCTTCTGCCTGATTACTCTTTTTCTTTAAACTGCTGTTGGACAGGATAGTCTTTCTAATCCCAGATAGCTTCAGGTACACCTTACTCAGCCAGATATTCAAACAGGGGGTCATGGCCACCCTGAATTCCTCTCACCCATTTTCTGTACATTCTATGCAACTGTGGAAAGTTCTTAATGCTACAATAACTTCTGGGTATGTGGAAGCAGGAAAGACACTACATTTCTCTCTCATTCCTTTATCACAAGGCTCTGTGAGAAAATGCTACCTGTCAAATTGCCATTGTTCCAATCTGTGTTTTGTGCTATGACTCCATGCAGATCCCACCTCCTTCCTGTGAGCAGACTAAATGCCCTATTTTGTATGGCCTTTCTCAGTTATCTAATCTCAAAATAAATAGCAGAGTATTATTCCATATTAATAATACTCTTTTTCAGAGGACTGTTATGGTGGAAGACGTCTGTGTGCAGAAGGGCAAAAATCAAGTGATACAAGCTACAATCAATTCAAAATGCAAAGTTCATTGTTGTATTATTATTAAAGATGGGAAATGTAGCTTTTTTGGGGCTACAACTCCCAGAATCCCACAGTGGACATGATTGCAAAGTAACTTTCCTCGTTTCTGAGCATTGTGCATGAAGCAAAATCAGGCAAAGGGACTTTTAAAGTGGTTCTACAACATGTGCTTGATTCAGTCACCTTGAGGCATTCAAAGTACACTGTATTTCCTGCCCTTGCAACAACTGATCTCCAGCAGTATTACCCACTTTGTGGTGTATGAATGTCGAATGCAACTAGACTTTTAAAGAAGGCTTGTGCTTGCATTTCAGTGATCCATTACATGCACTGTGGTGAAGTCCCACAGTATCCCAAGATACAGCTTTTCTTCTTCCTTGTCCTTCTTCCCAGGAAGAAGATGCTTTAAATTACAATGGAGGAGTCTGCCCAAGAATGTGTGGAACAAAGAACTGGAATCTGAATTTACTTGATTTATCTTTCCAACACCCTCTGCCAAACACACTTATCTTCTCTCTGGCATCAGTGGAATAATATTTCTTTTCCAACACTGCCATTGTAGAGATGGGCACAAACCATTGGTTTGGTGTTTCATTGCAGTTCATTTACTGCCACAACAGGTGTTTGGCGGTTTGCCACCCCTTGCCCTCTGGCAGGGTGACTTGGAAGCAATATCCTGGCTTCCCTGCCCCGCTTCCTGCTTCTGGGGGGGTGGTGGTGTTGGGGCACTGAACTGCCAAGCACCTGTTGCAGCGGTAAACAAACCAAAACACCAGACCAGCAGTTCAAGCCCATCTCAGTGGTGAGAAAGAAAGATGTGGGATTGCACGCTTCTCTTGAAGCCAGGGAATTGTAAAATGAGTAAGTGGGAGAACTAACATGTTTTTACAATCATTTCTTCCAGAACCTGAGCAACTGCTGCCTTCTTGATGCAGGATTAATGTAATGTCTAATTCTGGCCTGACTCTCCCATATTTACAATGGGATTCGAATAGTGTTCATTTTTAAAAAATATTATGTAGAATGCAAACTGTACTGTGATCTGGAGACAGCATGGTATAACACTCTAAAGATTAACCTGTTATCACATGATGCTTTAAGTCAAAACTAGTTTGAGCTCATGAAGTTTCCAAAAAATGTGAAGTGAATTTAGTGACTGATTGTTAACAAACACTCCAACAGTATGAGCTTAATTAATTGTTCAGCTGAGCATAAATTAGCTGGGGAATTGCTAGCTCAGCAAGTGCTATCATCAGCTGAACTTCCTGATTCAAAATCAAAAACAAGCAGCAGCATCGACAGTCCCAGAACAAAGACAACTAGTTATTCAATAGTCATTTGGGTGTTAACAGAATACACTGCTGCTCAAAGCTGCCTTCTGAATGCACCTTTGAGTCTTCCAGTTTGAAATCTGTGGAACACATCAAGGCTAGTTTGAAATAAGTGCACACCACTCTAGCTTAGCAATGCCCAAGTTTCTGTATTTCCCCAAAGCCTGTCAGCAAATATCAGACAGTGCTGCCGTAGAACAGGTAAGCAAAAGGTGGCTCTCTAACTGCCTTGTGGGCCTATCTCAGTTATGTGTGTTCAGAAACAGGGAAGAAAACCCTGCTTAGCCCTTTCTCTCACCATCATTAAGTCACAGCTCAGAAAAATGTCTTTTTTGGGACTAAAACTCCCAAAATGAACTGACAGAGCAACACCTTGTAGCTAATTGTGACAGAAAATTTTACACAAAGAGAGAGAGTTTCTGTTTTCTCCTGGCTAAGAAGGGTTGGAAAGAGTGGGGACAGAATCTGTACAGCTTGGCATAAGGCAGAGAGTAAAAAAAAGAAAAGAAAGGGGACAGTAGCCAGAAAGCCACAAAAGGATTATACTAGCAGCAGAGTTTATAGGGAACAAATCAACATCCCCCACCCAATCAATTACAACAAGGAGCAATTAGAAAGCACTGCAATGTCACCACCTCCTCTTCCTTTCCTTCATGATGGGTGATGATGAGGCACTAATCTGTGTCCTCAACAAGGAGGGCTATTCACCACTGGAAGCATCGTAGCATTAAATACTGCTTCCGGTACAAAGGCATACGAAAAATAAATCAAGAAAGTTGGGAGGACCAAGGTTGTGGGAACTCAGTTTAATTGTTTTTAGTACTGCATTAGTTGTAGATGGCTATTATGGTATTTTAGTTTTTATATTGTCAGTTTCAACATTAGAAGCCACCTTATGTCTTCTCAGGGAGAAAGGCTCCACAAGACTGCTGAACAGAACCTCTCTCTGGACAGGAAGTTTGGAAAGTCAAAAAGAGCTGTCTATATGAATTAATATGCCCTGAGTGGCCTGCAAGCAGTGTGTTGCTTACACGTGCAATAGTGTATCTCTTCACACATTTGCAGTATATGGTAATGTGAAGCAACACTAGATTGATATCCTACTGCCGATCTGTGCTTGTATAAGGGGAAATTGTGTAAATCTTGGTGGTAAATTGCTGGCTGTTAACAAGGTGCTGGTTGTGGTCCTGGCTGTATGATTCATCATGTGACCTGGAATCCATCAAGAAATGTATCAAACACTTTCTTAAATGGGAACACACCCAGAAACAGAACCATCACTTTAGAGTGGCAATTTGCCACCAAGACTTTCACAATTTCCCTTATGTAAGTGGGAATCGGCAACAGGATTCTGATCTATAAATTGTATATTTGCATATACAATTTATGTGGTAGTGTTATGGTACTCTCTGTCTAAGCAAAACAGCAAAAGAGCTATTTCAGTGTGGACTCTGACGGTGCAATACGTCATGATGTGCAATAGCCTGGGTGGTTTTTATTTTGCTTACTACCACTCCTTGTGCTTGTGGATTTATTGAAAGATTTATAGATGCTTGAGTTTCACATGAGTTAAGATGATAAATAACTTCCAGAGCTCTCTAGAAGGCTAAAGACTTTAATCCCTTCTTCAAATCCTTTTTTATGCTTCAGCTTTTGAACCTAAAAATGTAGAGCACGTAGTAAGAAAAATCAAGTCATAGAAGTGAATGGGGGAAAATACGTGGATGATTATTTTAGATATGATGGCTTACCATCAGCATTGTGGACTGCCATTGACAAAAGGGTTTGAAATGTACCTTATTATCATAGAAGTATTGTCAGTGACATTATTTGCATTATTTTCTAAAGCTGCCTGTTGAATAAGCCTACATTTTGTTTTGTCTTTGTATAAAATGTAGGTGAAAGAGTACTTAGAGCAAGTCTGAAACACCTTTAGGCAACTGCCAGGACCCCAGCATCAAGTGGGCCCCATTCTGCCTCCTCATTTTATTCTGGCTTATTTATTTCATTGTGCTTCAATCTTGTCTTTCCTCTACTTTATCTTTGTAACAGCCCCATGATGTAGGTTGGTCTGGGCTTGAGACTAGCTCAACATTACCCAGTAAGATTTGGAAATATTCTTTTTTTTTAAAAAAAAGGGTTTTTGTTATCAGTTTTAATATTTCTATTTTCATTTGTGTTTTCTATTTTATGAGGTTGTAACCTGCCCAGAGTAGTGCTGTGACACTAATGGGCACGGGATACAAATAAAATAAAAATAAAAAATAAAAAAAGGAAGGAGGGAGGGAGGGAGGGAGGGAGGGAGGAAGGAAAGAAAGAAAGAAAGAAAGAAAGAAAGAAAGAAAGAAAGAAAGAAAGAAAGAAAGAGTGGAAAAATTAGTGCACTGGTCATTATGCAAAAAAATATAACTTGCCAGCCTCCAAAAACTCGTTAAAGAAGCCTTGAAAAACTCAGGTAGAGAAGGTGTCAGAAAATGAGAAAGTCAAGATCCTGTGGGATTTCTGGATCCAAACTGACAGACACCTTGAACATAACACACCAGACATAGTGGTAATAGAATGAAGAAAGGTCTGGATCATTGACATTGCAATTCCAGGTGATGCCAGAGTTGAAAATAAAGAATTGGAAAAACTAACAAATTATAGAGACCTGGCAATCAAAACATCTCGCCTCTGGAAGAAACATACTTCAGTGATCCCCGTAGTCACTGGGGCTTTGGGAACAATATCAAGAAATTTCACACAGTACTATAAGCAGTTGCAGATCTCAGAAATCACACCATCAGAGCTACAAAAAAACGGCAATATTAAGAACAGCATACATACTGCGCTGATATTTAACAGATACTTAGGGTTTTGGTTAAAACTGGTATCTGTTATATAATACCAGTCAATGTTTTTATAATTTTGACAGTGCCCCGTGTTTTTGAATAACAGCAGCAACAACAACAATAATAATCCCACAAGAATATTCCATGAATGACACAATGTCACCTGATTTGCAGGGAAAAAATGCAGGTCAGTTGTGCAGGGGAAAAGACAGTGGTAAATCCCTAATGGGGTTTTCAAATGTGTAAGATATTTAAGGATTGGTTTTACCATTGGCAACCTCAAGTCAGTTTTCATTTCCAGAGATTCGCATCTCTACTGAGATATAAGGCTTGTTTAATTCAGTAGGAATCTATCTGAGTAAGGAGTTCAAAGAGCCATGCCAAGACAAATACACACAGAATTAGTTCCTTCTCATTGTCTGAAACCTCTTTCTAGAAATCTAAGATTCACAGCAACCATAAGCTGAAAAACAGCAGCAAAAATACCAAGTAAAATCTTTTCGTAAGTTTCACTTTCCCTCAGTTTTTTGCACATGATGCCTTACCTCATCTAAATTCCCAGAAGCCTGGGGGAAACAAACTGGAGCTTAACATTTCTGGAAATAATCATAGAACTGTAGAGCTGGAAGGGAATGCAAGAGTCATCAAGCTTAGTTCCTTGCCAAATCCAGAAGTGCAGTAAGATGCATATAAAGTAAGACCTTTGAAATTATCTTTTTTTTTTTTTTACCACAGCTCCCCAAACCTCCCAGCTAGCATTATTTGTTATGGGTTAGATTCAGTCCCCTTCACAAACAGTGTTTTTTTTTTTTTTTTTTTTTTTGCACAGAGATTTCAGATGTTTGCAAAAAGATACGTATTCTTAACATTGCAACATTGTCCTGGTAACACTGTGAATGGCTTCACAAGGAAAGGTTTGTTTCTCACACAAACAGCAGGTCAATGCACTGACTGCACATTTTGCGTTCAGTTCATAAAGCCTAGAGGCATACTTAAAAAATAAGCAAGCAAGCTTGGAATCCAGATCAACTGATATTCCATGTGAGCGCTAAAATGGCACCTCTAAAATCAAGGGGAGGGGTGAGCTAAACAGGCAAGGCAACTCTATCTCTGTACAAAGCATATAGTTTGCCACTGAATTATGGTTGCTCCTAACGTATAAAAGGCTATGAGGAAGCACATCTTGGAGAAACCAATAAACCACACAATGTCTAGAATTTTCCAGATAGCACAATGATGTCTAGGGAAATTGTAATCCAAAACTGAAGTTTATCCAAACTCTGCCCAGGAGTTAATCTAAACTAGGAGCTGAAATACGCATTTTGTGAAATGCATGACCCAGTAGTTTTAAAATTGACATCACCAACCTGAAATGACCCCTTCACGGATTGCTGCCTTGGCGTGGCAAAGGGGCTTGAGTAATTCAGAGAAGCTATGGGCTATGCCATGCAGGGACACCCAAGACGGACAGGTCATAGTGGAGAGTTCTGACTCAACGCGATCCACCTGGAGCAGGAACTGGCAAGCCAGTCCAGTATTTTTGCCAAGAAAACTCCATGGACAGAAACAAAAGGCTAAAAGATATGATGCTGGAAGATGAGCCCCTCAGGTCGGAAGGCGTCCAACATGCTACTGAGGAAGAGCGGAGGACAAGTACAAGTAGCTCCAGAGCTAATGAAGTGGTTGGGCCAAAGCCGATAGGACGCTCAGCTGCGGACACACCTGGAAGTGAAAGGAAAGTCCGATGCTGCAAAGAAAAATACTGCATAGGAACCTGGAATGTAAGATCTATGAACCTTGGTAAGCTGGATGTGGTCAAACAGGAGATGGCAAGAATAAACATTGACATCCTGGGCGTCAGTGAACTAAAATGGACGGGAATGGGCGAATTGAATTCAGACGATTACCATATCTACTATTGTGGGCAAGAATCCTGTAGAAGAAATGGAGTAGCCCTCATAGTCAACAAAAGAGTGGGAAAAGATGTACTGGGATACAATCTCAAAAATGATAGAATGATTTCAATGCGAATCCAAGGCAGACCTTTCAACATCACAGCAATCCAAGTCTATGCACCAACCACCGATGCTGAAGAGGCTGAAATTGACCAATTCTATGAAGACTTACAACACTTTCTAGAACTGACACCAAAGAAAGATGTTCTTCTCATTATAGGGGATTGGAATGCTAAAGTAGGGAGTCAAGAGATAAAAGGAACAACAGGTAAGTTTGGCCTTGGAGTTCAAAACGAAGCAGGGCAAAGGCTAATAGAGTTTTGTCAAGAGAACAAGCTGGTCATCACAAACACTCTTTTCCAACAACACAAGAGGCGACTCTACACATGGACATCACCAGATGGGCAATACCGAAATCAGATTGATTATATTCTCTGCAGCCAAAGATGGAGAAGCTCTATACAGTCAGCAAAAACAAGACCTGGAGCGGATTGTGGCTCTGATCATCAGCTTCTTATAGCCAAATTCAAGCTTAAACTGAAGAAAGTAGGAAAAACCACTGGGCTAGTCAGGTATAATCTAAACCAAATCCCTTATGAATACACAGTGGAAGTGAAGAACAGATTTAAGGAACTAGATTTGGTGGACAGAGTGCCTGAAGAACTATGGTTGGAGGCTCGTAACATTGTAGAGGAGGCAGCAACAAAAACCATCCCAAAGAAAAGGAAATGCAAAACAGCAAAGTGGCTGTCCAACGAGGCCTTACAAATAGCAGAGAAGAGAAGGGAAACAAAATGCAAGGGAGATAGGGAAAGTTACAGAAAATGAAATGCAGACTTCCAAAGAATAGTAAGGAGAGACAAGAGGGCCTTCTTAAATGAACAGTGCAAAGATATAGAGGAAAATAATAGAAAGGGAATAACCAGAGATCTGTTCAAGAAAATTATTATATATTTTATAATATATTAAAGGAACATTTTGTGCAAAGATGGACATGATAACTTTACTTTACTTTATTAGATTTTTACCCCGCCCCCCTAGACAAAGTCTACTCGGGGCGGCTTACAAATATTACAAAAACACAATATATACAAACAATTTTAAAATCATAAAACAACAGGATTATTAAACAATTAGACAGATGAATACCAAGATGGAAAAAATTATAAAACAAAAATAGATCTCAATTATTGACTGAAGGGAAGGCCTGCCTGAAGAACCATGTTTTTAAATGGCTTTTAAAAACACCCAGTGAGGGTGCCAGTCGGATCTCTGTTGGTAAACTATTCCATAGCCGAGGGGCCACTGCCGAGAAGGCCCGGTTTCTTGTTCTTTCTTTCCGGGCCTCTCTCGGCGTTAGGCCCCTCAGCCGCCCCTCCTGGCTATGCCGAGTGATTCGGGTAGATCTAGGTGGGAGAAGACGATCTGCCAAGTATCAATAAAGGACAAAAATGGTACAGAAGCAGAAGACATCAAGAAGAGGTGGCAAGAATACACAGAGGAATTATACCAGAAAGATCTGGATGTCCCGGACAACCCAGATAGTGTGGTTGCTGACCTTGAGCCAGACATCCTGGAGAGTGAAGTCAAGTGGGCCTTAGAAAGCATGGCTAACAACAAGGCCAGTGGAGGTGATAGCATTCCAGTTGAACTATTTAAAATCTTAAAAGATGATGCTGTTAAGGTGCTACATTCAATATGCCAGCAAGTTTGGAAAACTCAGCAGTGGCCAGAGGATTGGAAAAGATCAGTCTACATCCCAATCCCAAAGAAGGGCAGTGCCGAAGAATGCTCCAACTACCGTCCAATTGCACTCATTTCACACGCTAGCAAGGTTATGCTCAAAATCCTACAAGGTAGGCTTCAGCAGTATGTGGACCGAGACCTCCCAGAAGTACAAGCTGGATTTCGAAGGGGCAGAGGAACTAGAGACCAAATTGCTAACATGCACTGGATTATGGAGAAAACCAGAGAGTTCCAGAAAAGCATCTACTTCTGCTTCATTGACTATGCAAAAACCTTTGACTGTGTGGACCACAGCAAACTATGGCAAGTTCTTAAAGAAATGGGAGTGCCTGACCACCTTATCTATCTCCTGAGAAATCTATACATGGGACAGGAAGCAACAGTTAGAACTGGATATCGAACAACTGATTGGTTCAAAATTGGGAAAGGAGTACGACAAGGCTGTATATTGTCTCCCTGCTTATTTAACTTATATGCAGAATACATCATGCGAAAGGCTGGACTGGATGAATCCCAGGCCGGAATAAAGATTGCCGGAAGAAATACCAAGAACCTCAGATATGCAGATGATACCACTCTGATGGCAGAAAGTGAGGAGGAATTAAAGAACCTCTTAATGAGGGTGAAAGAGGAGAGCGCCAAAAATGGTCTGAAGCTCAATATCAAAAAAACTAAGATCATGGCCACTGGCCCCATCACCTCCTGGCAAATAGAAGGGGAAGGTATGGAGGCAGTGACAGATTTTACCTTCTTGGGCTCCATGATCACTGCAGATGGGGACAGCAGCCATGAAATTAAAAGACGCCTGGTTCTTGGGAGGAAAGCGATGACAAACCTAGACAGCATCTTAAAAAGCAGAGACATCACCTTGCCGACAAAGGTCCGCATAGTCAAAGCTGTGGTTTTTCCAGTAGTGTTGTATGGAAGTGAGAGCTGGACCATAAAGAAGGCTGACCGCCAAAGAATTGATGCTTTGGAATTGTGGTGCTGGAGGAGACTCTTGAGAGTCCCCTGGACTGCAAGGAAATCAAACCTATCCATTTTGAAGGAAATCAACCCTGAGTGCTCACTGGAAAGACAGATCCTGAAGCTGAGGCTTCAATACTTTGGCCATCTCATGAGAAGAGAAGAGTCCCTAGAAAAGACCCTGATGTTGGGAAAATGTGAAGGCAAGAGGAGAAGGGGACGACAGAGGACGAAATGGCTGGACAGTGTCATCGAAGCGACCAACATGAATTTGACCAATCTCCGGGAGGCAGTGGAAGACAGGAGGGCCTGGCGTGCTCTGGTCCATGGGGTCACGAAGAGTCAGACATGACTTAACGACTAAACAACAAAAACCTGAAATGATTTTTAAAAATTCAGACCTACAGTGCTGAAATGAACAGGAGTTAATAACTGGCTGTTCATGGGAAGGATGAAGATCTGTGGTATAAATATGCTTCCTTAGAGATCCTTCTGGGAGGCAGTTTTGGGAACCTGTTTCATGAAATGAGATGGCAAGGTTGAAAACTTAATAGAGTTTGAAAAAGTTACTGTTTCGGATGACAATTTATTGAATCCCCTTTGCTACTACAACCAGCATTATGAGATGTACTCCAAAAGGTAACATTTCCATATAACTATTTAATTCTCTTTCTCCCTTTCCCTCTGTCTGTCTCAGTCTCTCTTACACACACAAACAGGCATTGCTTATTTTCCTTATTAGTGAAATTATGTGCAAGATTAAAGGCTGGAAGGGCCATGTGGGCCAGATAAAACTGCTTTGAAGCAACTTAAATTGGTCACCAATTAGTCCTTCCTTTATTATATATCTCTAGCTTTTTATTCAGGCTTGCTTTTAAACATTTCAAGAGAAGAGTAGCTTTCTTGGCAGGGAGTGTGCAGTAGGGTAATGATTTAGATATTTTGGATGCATCTTTTTGTTTATTGAAGGGTAGTTAATGATGTAATTACCATGGATAATAACAGTACAGGAGCCATCTCCTTCCCTTTGAGTTTTCAGAATGGAAGTGGATTGTTGATATTTGGAGATGAACCAAATCAGATACCAAAGAGAGGCAATCTTTTGGATTACTTTCAGCAATTTACTTCTGATGTTCATGATTTTGTTACTATCACAGCTGAAAATGCTGTTCTACTGAAATGTAGTTACAATTGACTTAACTGTAGAATCTTATACTCCAGTTAACAAAATTAGTAAAAGTAAATGGGACCTAAGCATAGTTGAACCCATCTTAAAAGTTTGTAATTACACCATTAGAAATCTATAGTTAAAGCATTAAATTCAAAAGGAGGCTTTGGGAACAGTTTAAGGTATCTGTAGATGTGAAATGAAGAAATCACTACCTAATTAAAATGGAGAGTGTGTATATGAGTTCACACAGTTAATTTTGCTGAAATAAAGGCAAACTTGTCTTCAGCCCCAGATTCAACCTAAAATCCCCATTCTGTGTATCATGGTGAGCCCCTCTCTATCCCTCACTTTAGCTTCAGCCCTCCAATCAGTCTGTACTGCACATGTAGCAACTCTACAGAAAGCGAGGTAATGCCTTCACATAAATTGCTCCATCACTGTGGAATTATCCTGTATCTCAAAGTACACATCCTTCCTCCATATTAAGGATCTGTCAGGAAATGTGAACAGGGCATTCCTTCTGCTTAGCTTTCAACTTTCAGCTTGGTTTCTTAGTCTGTTCAGTTTTCTGTATCTTGAAGTTGATACTTCACTTGTTTAAAGTAAAAAAGCCTGAGCTTGGGCAAAGCAGATAATATATGTGCATTGTTGCAGCCATACATCATTCAAAAATCCAGACTCAGGTTACTAAACATGGAATAAAAAGATTTCTTATGCAATTCTAACCACTGGCTTTATGACCTGCAGAAGCTTTTAGATTCAAGAGTATATTTAAAAAACCAAACAGTCAGCTCGAAGAGAGGTTGGCCTCATGCAGAAGATCCTTTCAAAGAGTTCACAGAATCTTAGAATCAGAATAATTGAGTTGGAAGGGGCCTATAAGGCCATTGAGTCCATCCCCCTGCTCAATTCAGGAATCCAAGTCAAAGCACATCTAGGAGATGGTTGTCCAATTTTCTCTTGGATGCCTCCAGTGCTGCAGAGCTCACCACCTCCCATGGTAAGGACATCATTAGAGCAGTTCAGATGACATAATTTCTGTAGGCTCACTGAGAAAGGACAGCTGGAAGAGAACTTTGAGGATACTGTGGACCACTAGAAAGACAACTAGGGCCTAGATGAAATCAAGCCTAAACTCTCCCTCCCTAGCAGCAAAAATTATAAGGTGTACATCAGAATTGCTGGAAAAGACAATAAAGCTAGAAAAAGTTGCAGCAGCAGGAAAAAGAGAAAGATTAATATAAAATGTGAAAAGTGAAAAGAAAACCATGGACTTTGGAACAGCTGAACAGGGCCCTGAGCTAGCATGACAGCACATTGACAATAACTGTGACACTGATGTAAATGTGATCAACTGGTGTGCATATATGTACAGCTTATACTCATATATGATATACTGCACGTATTGGCCAAAATCCTGTTGCTTAGAGCAATAAATTGCACTAGAATAGGCCCATTGAAGCAATGGGGATTTGGTGAGTCAACTCCTCTGTAAGTTCCACTGATTGAAATGGGCCTGCTCTAACTGCAACTTATTTTGGCATACCTAAGATGCAGTTAGAATAGGCCTATTAGATTCAATGGGATTCACAAAGGCATTGAATCACCTTTGATTCAATGGGTGTACTTTACTGCAATTTACTATACTAAGCAGCAGGATTTTGGTTATGGACTCACATGTGAATTCATCTGTTTCCACATTCACTGAAATCCTGTTGCAATTTCTTTCATATTGTACAAGAAGAAAGAACAGTTCTCATTCTCAGATACTATCCAAGTCTGCCTTGCCCTGTTCCCAGATACATGCAATAGTTACAGTGATGCTTCTTTCTGATTCCTTTAAACCAGTTTCTAAAGAGTATCTTTACTTTCTATGAGGAGAATCCTAGCCAAAAAGAAAAAGAAAAAAGGAATCTAAATGGGAATAACACTGTTTTGTGTTGGTACATGTTTTTTTTTAACTTTTCTTCTGAACAAAGTTCTTATCTCTGCTACCAAATAATGTTCTCTGATGGCTTTTCCAGATTGGACATTTGTACTTTTATTTATCATTTCATGTTACGTCTCAGATTTATGGGATTTATGGGGCTTTACCAGGAGTTGTGTCTTGAGGATGGATAATTCAGTGCTAAACTAGCTTTCCACTTCAAGCCAGCTGAAATTGTTTGCCTTTACTTTGCATTCCTCCTACTTGATGCCTTTTGGCACCATTCAAAATAAATGTCAATTTTTGCCACTAGCTTAGGGTTCCCTGCAGATGCTGCTACTGGCACACCAACCCTTCCTCTGACTTCCTTCTATCTTACCCAATATTTTTTCATTTTTTAACTTTTTTCCCCTATGTTTGGGAAGCACCATATTGTGCTACTGGTACAGTAATTTTATACGACAGAGTGGCACAAAATAACCCAAGGAGTACTGTATGCATGGTATAAAAGCGTGTGAGAACTCATGTAAATATCTATCTATCTATCTATCTATCTATCTATCTATCTATCTATCTATCTATCTATCTATCTATCTATCTATCTATCTATCTATCTATCTATCTATCTATCTATCTATCTATCTATCTATCTATCTATTCATAATGGTACAGTATATACTGAGGTAAGGAGAACACTATAAAAATGGTGGGAGAAGTCCTCTTAGAGCCCATGCTTGACAAGCAACACAAAAGGGTACAAATGTCCACCTGAAAGAACCCTGGGTGATCCAGCAATCTCTATCTGAAGGCTGCTAACAGTAAGAAGAAGGAGAGGAGGGAAAGAGTGAAAAAAGAGAAAACTTTCCCCCAATAGTGGTTGAACAACTAGCTTTTTGAACATAGTCCTTTCATGGCAGAAGCTTAAACAACTTTTTAACTTGTATGACATTTTACTGTTGCAAACCAAAGAAATTCTTGAACAAAATTTAAACCTGAAAGTTCAATAAACATTTTTCTTTCAGAAGTATCTGAGGCAAGTCCCTTCATGTTTGGGATTGTGTGAGACCAATTCTGAACTTAATCCTGAGTTAGAACTTGAGGACATTCTTGTTACAGCCCTTCCATGATAATGATAACATGACATTCTGCTCACCAGGAGATTCCTCTGACAGAGAATTAGATCTTAGATATAGAGAATGACAACTTTACTGATTTGAGAGACTTCAATGAAAACCCAATGTTTAATTCTTCCCAGAGAGTGTCTATGGGGTGAAGATAGAAGTTCAGAGTCACCCATTCCTACTTTGGATATGGATCTTCTGATATCCTTTAGGGCTCTTTCATCACAATGTCAAAGATGAAACATGCTTCCCTGGGAACAAGATCCATTGATCTGAATGGGGCTTAAGTCTGAGCAAGAATAAATAGATTTGTTTTCTCGTGGCTATAACATTTGCCCACAATGAATTTTGAACTTTTCTGTTCTCCCTGTTTCCCACTTCTTGCACTGTTCAGCCTGATCAAGACTTCTGAAGGATCTAAAGGTAGCTTTGTGTTATTTTTCTTATTTAAAACATTTGGTGGCCCAATAAAGGTATAGCCAACTCTGCTTTTTGATTTTATCATTTCCCCAGAAGCCTCTTTCATTTCTGCAGCCTTGATAGCAAAAATGAACTCCCACTGAGTTTGTGGAGGAAAGCAGTTCAGCACTTTCTCTGGCACAGCAAGGGTCTCTCTCTTGCTCATCCACCCTCTCTCCCTGACCTGAACTAAAGGCTGCCACTGATAGCTCTCGCCCATTCCCTCCTCATGAGCTGGGCTGAATACTGCCAGGGGAGCTCTCATCCCCTGTTCCATTTGTGCTGGGCTATCCCCAACACAGAAAAAGAAGGAAAAACTCAAAGCAATCTAGAGGAATTTTTTTTAAAGGATTCTATATTTATAGTCAAGCAAGTTTTTAAAACCCCAGAGACTCAGGAATTGAAAACAAAAATGTCACCTTATCATGAGAGTTCTATGATTTCACCAGGGACTTGGAAAGCGTGAGATGAGTGTTCATGTGTTGCTCAGTGCAGAAAAGGAGATCCATGAGTATTTTCCATGTGTTATATAATGCAGGATCTGGATTAATCAAGATACAGCTCCATGTATATAACATCTGGGCCTAAGAAATTACAGTGATGCAAATTTCACAGCCTCTTACTCTTGCAGAGTCTCCCCGCTCCTTTTTCTCCTTGAATTAAGATTTATTGGCATGAGATTGTTTTGTCTGAAAAATCTCATGGGGAATGGCAAAGGATTTGGAAACATTTTCTGGTCATTTTTTTTTTGGAAGGAAAACTAAGTTGCATAGAATTATTATTGTCCTTATACAGGATTCATCAGAAAGGGCACTGTGTTCTACAAAATGAGGCTGTTCCCTACACAGAACATCAGGTGAAAAATGAGGTGGGATCAAGACAGGAAAATCAGGCTATTTGCATGGGAAGCCAGGAAATCTTGCTGATCGTATGGCTTCCCATGCAAATAGGCTGATTTTCCTGCCTTGAAAGCTTTGCTAGGAAGTTTTGGCATGCCAAAACTCAGAAAAGTGCCAAGAATGTCATTTTAATTACACCTCTTTTAGAAACACAGAGAGAAACAGTTCTACATGGTTTAGAACGTGTACCTTTGTATACCAGACTTCTACACAGAGAGCACTAAATTGTTCAGACAAGCCCCCTCCATTGCTTACAACAAGGCAGTAAGCTCCTGCTGGTGGTCCATGTTCACTGGGAGCTTTCCTTGGTCCTGATATGGTTTTTCTGAACCTGAGTGTGCTGTGCTACAGTCTTCAGAACATAAAATGCATTCAATGTAACTTGATTTACTGTTACCTGTCCTGCTTGTGTCTGAACTGACATATGTTTGCTTTTCATACTGTGCATGGTGCTACCTTGCTTACAGAAATATGATCATTTACTACTATGTTCTTGCTTTCCTGCTGCTGATCCTCATAGGTAAAGGTAAAGGTTTCCCTTGACAAATGTCCAGTTGTGTCTGACTCTAGGGGGCTGTGCTCATCCCCGTTTCCAAGCCGTAGAGCCAGCGTTTGTCCGTAGACAGTTTTCCGTGGTCACGTGGCCAGCGCGACTAGACACGGAACGTTGTTACCTTCCCATCGTGGTGGTACCTATTTATCTACTTACATTTGCATGCTCTCAAACGGCTAGGTTGGCAGGAGCTGGGACAAGCGACGGGAGCTCACTCCGTCGCGTGGATTCGATCTTATGACTGCTGGTCTTCCGACCTTGCAGCACAGAGGCTTCTGCGGTTTAACCCGCAGCGCCACCATGTCCCTTTTGCTGATCCTCATTCTGCCATATAACAGGATATTGATTTGGACTGAAACTATGTGATGCCCTTGAACAGCCAGCAAGTTAAGATAGTGCTATTCAGGCTGCTTTGATCCAGCCTGTGTGGTCAAAAGTTAATGAAAATGGATAGCTAGATCATTCCTTCTCATAAATATGAAAGAAAAAACACACACACAAACACACATTTAAAATGGGCTGCCTTTTACCACATAAATCACCACAACTCTAGATAGCCCTGCTATGTATAGTAATGAACAGGTGGCTATGGGTTGGACAGCTGTCTAGGAAGCCAGAGGTCAGGAGTCCAATCCCCTACAATACCACCCAGGAGAAAAGCTAGCTCCCATGGCTTTGGGTAAACTGCACAGTCCCAAAATACCCCTAGAATTAGAGAATGACAAAGCACTTATTTTATATCTAGGAAATCCTGGAAAAGGACATCATGGTTCAGAATTGATCTGTTGGCACATAAATAATTATTTGACTAATCAATGGACTGTGTTATGATAACTCAGATTGTCTCATTTGGTTTGTCAAGAAGTTGTGCTTCTTTTCTGAGTTTTTCTATTCTTTTACATTTATGCCACTGGAACCTCACCGCCATTTACTGTTTTTACCTCATTGGAAAATAATAATAATAATAATCCTCATGAAATTCATAGCTTCATAGTCCTTCCTGTGAGGAAAACCTATTTAAAGAAACCCCTCTCTTTCCCTCTCCCTGCTCTCATGGGTATGGTTCGCCATGATATGCAGACCTGAGGCATGTTGCATTGTTACTGACTAACTCACAGTAAAGTGGCAGGGGGTGGAAAATCAAACCTTACACTAATCCATTTCATTACATTAGACCATTTCAGTCTCTCTAATCTTTTTGGACCCCAAATACTTCCCAAATCATCTTAGCTGGAGTTCTGGCTGTATGAGATAAGCAATGGTACTGAGACAATCTTGTTTCTTCCTTTCATCCTAAGCATCTATACCTAGCAGCCAGTAGCTTTCCTAGTCAAATGGAGAATATTTTGCCTATGTTGCAAAATATATTTCCTGGACCAATTAAGAAGAGTCGTAGAAGAGGGAGGGCATGAAGAGCAATGCACAGCAATTTGCTGTAGTATATGCTGCATCTAGGAGTGGAAATGCAAATAAAAATCAATGCAAACTTAAGCAAAATATTAGGATAAATCCAGAGGTAAAATAAACACAATATTGCCTTACATTTTCTGCCCTCCCATCTGTTTGTCTGGCATATCAGTTGTAGTTGAATCTGCAGATACAACCACTGTCTTTAAACTATTTCCTTTTTAAAAAAAAAATAAAATAAATTCTGTTTGTGCTGTGGTTGTGGTACTGTTTCACTACAATGCAAATCTATTCCATATACGGTAGTAAGGTCAGATTTGTCACTCACAAGCTGGATTGGAGCCAAAGTGAATCCTGGTTCTTGGAGAAGTGCACCTGTATGGATAAGAGTTTACAACATGAAATTGTTTTCCTAATACATTCCCTTTAATAGATTATGTGGCTCATAGCTCTGTGTTTCAATATATGCAATGAAGGCTGACTTCAGGTTGGTGGAGGCCTCCGCTATCCCTCATTTTACTGTCATGGCTCTCTCCCATCTTGGTGGTCTGCCCGGTCTCATCCTATCTGCTCATCTTCCTATTAATATCTGTAATATCTGCCAGCTGGAAGCAAGGAAAACTCCAGATATAACACTGGTCTTAACAATGATAAAGAAGACCAGAATGGTGATGAAGAGTGGCAGCAGCAATGGTAGCAGCACTCCCCAAATGCATGTCACCTTCCTGCCACTGCAATTGGTTACATTGCTCTAGAACGGCATAGCATAACTTAAGGCTCTGTGGGAAATGCCAATGGCAGCTGGTGGGAGCTCTGCGGAAAGGAGCTCAGCAATAGAATCAGCAGAAATGAGCCTAATCCTGGCGAGTCCGAATATAAGAAATGTATTCCTCTTGTATGTGATGGATTGGTGTGTTTTTCCCCATTCAAAGAATAAGGCAAAGAATGAGCCTAACCTTGCTGATACCCCAATCCTGTGAGTTACTGAGCCAAGCTATGAAACTTCTGGGACTCTTTCTGTGCTTCATTGTAACTGTTATGGCAATTTCATGTACACAGCTTGCCTAAGCCAAGTGTAAAGAGAAGGGCTTGTTAGAGTGGTCTTCCTGCTTCCTGCTTGGTGGTTGGTTTAGTTTCTAGTCCTTATAGTCTTGTTTATTGATGACTTTAGAAGAGGCAACTACTTCCTTACACCCAACGTATAATGAGCCAATGGAATTTGTGACCATAAGATGTGATGAGCATTGTTTGGTTGCTGTGGGTTTTTTTTGGAAGAAATGAGAATAATTTCTAGAAGACAGGTGTATTAATTTGTATTAGTCACAGATGTGAAACCTTCATGGGTACAGTCCATATCCTAGGGACTGACAACAAACAACAGCCAGGATATATAAGAAAATACAACTTTTTATGCTTCTCCCTTTAACAATGGATGTCACTGGAAACCATACTCTGAATTTGCTACTAACTTAAGAGTTGTTTTCCCCATGACTCAGAGTCCTTGAGGTCTCCCCTTCCGGTCATTTGTCAGCTACCATTCCTCCTGCCATTTTCTGGTTTCCAAAAAATAGATGAATGACATTGTAACTCCACATGATAAATAGATATAGGTGCATGTGTAGGTGTACACACACATACGCACACCCCTACACTTATATCTACACCTCTGGCCTGAACTGTAAGTCAAATTCTTCCTTTAACTAAGAAGCATCAAGACACATCAGTTTACCTTTTCCAAGGGAGGAGTGAGACCAGGCAGATCTCTGCATACTTTCACCAAAAAAGGAATAACCAAATTCCAGATCCCTCCAGCAGAATATTGATTGTCTACTTGCAAATTGCAAGAGACATTTAGCTGCAGCTGGAAGCAGCTTACTGGATTAGTTAGATCTCTGTCCAAATCAATAAGCTAATTCTTGTTTGCTGCTTTTTCACATAAAATTTCCTTCTAAAAATGTTCTCAACAGCCTGAGTCTGAAGCTGCAATCTTAGTTACATTTATTATGGAACTTGATAGAGAATTAGTGTGGACTGGCTGGATAGCTCAGTGGTTTAGGTATCTGGCTGAACCACTGTGCCTCCCACGAGTACAGCCAGCCTGTGTGGCCTTGGGCATGCTGCACAGTCCCAAGATGCCCTCAGAAGAAGGGAATGGTAAACCACTTCTGAGTATTTTCTACCTGGAAAACCCTGAAAAGGGTCACCATTAGTCAGAACTGACTTGACAGCTCATTATTATTATTATTGTTGTTAGAGAATAGTGTGATGTTATGGGCATCCAATCAAAGTAAGGATTCTCTGAATTCCTTGCTCTTAATGATTTAGACTGTTGGAACTAACCTTCCATTCTCCTGACCTCAGTGAGGGATTTTCAAGTCCTGTGAGATTTCTCAGCTCCAGACAAGAATGACCACAGGAGTACTATTTTTTTCACTTGAGGATCTCCATACTTGGTGTGAGTTTATACCCCCACACAGACATCCCCACACAGAGACACAGATCAAGTGCAGAATGACTGATTGCAAGCAAAGAGGGAAACAATGTCTCTGATGCTTCCAATCCTTCATAGTATTTGCAACAAAGCAGCAGCCATTGTCATTTAGCAGAATTTGTGTTATTTGCACAATTTTACTTAATATACAAAAATCAGACTGATTCTCATTCTCTTTTTTTGTCAGAAGGACCACAAAATACCTTGCCCTCTCACAGAGTACAGTTTCTTATCCTTGCCTGGAAGAATAAGACAAATAAGGATTCGTGTATCTCCTCAGAAGTAAGCCCTGCTGAGTTCAGTGATGCTTATTTCCAGGCAAAGTGGCACAGGGTGCAACCTTGAACTATCTGAGTTCCATTGAAGTCAGAGATATTTAGGATTCCACTTTGACTATCTTTCTGAAATGATGCAAGTCTTTTCTGCCTAGGTGAGAATTTTCTGCAAACAGAGGCTGCCCTCCTTAATGTGGAGATACAAGGGAAAGACAAGAAGTAAAGTCTCATATGATCCCACCCTCACATTAGTTTTAAATTGAAGTCACATTAAATGATTAAGTGAGCTCACGTCCGTGAAAATACTCAGACTGGATCTAACCTGAGGTGAATTGATCAGTGTATTCTTGTAATTAAAAAAGGGTAAACAGCAAGATTCTAATGAGAATCCTGCTTTTAATTCCTGGCAAAGTAATTTCATTCATTTTTCAACTCAACAGGTAGAATGCTGAAGATGCAAAAAACTGAGTTTGTTGAAGGACCTAATTCACTGAAATCAGAGTAGCAGCTCATTTTCAAAACAAATCTTCCTTCTGTTCATTGATCTCTGAATTCATGCAGTAATGAATCACTGAAGATATATTAGCTTTGGTTCATCTTGTTGTTGTTTAGTCGTTAAGTCATGTCTGACTCTTCGTGACCCCATGGACCAGAGCATGCCAGGCCCTCCTGTCTTCCACTGCCTCCCGGAGTTTGGTCAAATTCATGTTGGTCGCTTCGATGACACTGTCCAACCATCTCGTCCTCTGTCGTCCCCTTCTCCTCTTGCCTTCACACTTTCCCAACATCAGGGTCTTTTCCAGGGACTCTTCTCTTCTCATGAGATGGCCAAAGTATTGGAGCCTCAGCTTCAGGATCTGTCCTTCCAGTGAGCACTCAGGGTTGATTTCCTTCAGAATGGATAGGTTTGATCTCTTTGCATTCCAGGGGACTCTCAAGAGTCTCCTCCAGCACCACAATTCAAAAGCATCAATTCTTCGGCGGTCTGCCTTCTTTATGGTCCAGCTCTCACTTCCATACATCGCTACTGGAAAAACCACAGCTTTGACTATGCGGACCTTTGTCGGCAAGGTGATGTCTCTGCTTTTTAAGATGCTGTCATCGCTTTCCTCTGAAGAACCAGGCGTCTTTTAATTTCGTGGCTGCTGTCCCCATGTGCAGTGATCATGGAGCCCAAGAAGGTAAAATCTGTCACTGCCTCCATATCTTCCCCTTCTATTTGCCAGGAGGTGATGGGGCCAGTGGCCATGATCTTAGTTTTTTTGATGTTGAGCTTCAGACCATTTTTTGCGCTCTCCTCTTTCACCCTCATTAAGAGGTTCTTTAATTCCTCCTCACTTTCTGCCATCAGAGTGGTATCATCTGCATATCTGAGGTTGTTGATATTTCTTCCGGCAATCTTAATTCCGGCTTGGGATTCATCCAGTCCTGCCTTTCGCATGTTGTATTCTGCATATAAGTTAAATAAGCTGGGGGACAATATACAGCCTTGTCGTACTCCTTTCCCAATTTTGAACCAATCAGTTGTTCCATATCCAGTTCTAACTGTTGCTTCCTGTCCCACATATAGATTTCTCAGGAGGTAGATAAGGTGGTCAGGCACTCCCATTTCTTTAAGAACTTGCCATAGTTTGCTGTGGTCCACACAGTCAAAGGCTTTTGCGTAGTCAATGAAGCAGAAGTAGATGTTTTTCTGGAACTCTCTGGTTTTCTCCATAATCCAGCGCATGTTAGCAATTTGGTCTCTAGTTCCTCTGCCCCTTCGAAATCCAGCTTGTACTTCTGGGAGTTCTCGGTCCACATACTGCTGAAGCCTACCTTGTAGGATTTTGAGCATAACCTTGCTAGCGTGTGAAATGAGTGCAATTGTACGGTAGTTGGAGCATTCTTCGGCATGGCCCTTCTTTGGGATTGGGATGTAGACTGATCTTTTCCAATCCTCTGGCCACTGCTGAGTTTTCCAAACTTGCTGGCATATTGAATGTAGCACCTTAACAACGTCATCTTTTAAGATTTTAAATAGTTCAACTGGAATGCCATCACCTCCACTGGCCTTGTTGTTAGCCATGCTTTCTAAGGCCCACTTGACTTCACTCTCCAGGATGTCTGGCTCAAGGTCAGCAACCACACTATCTGGGTTGTCCGGGACATCCAGATCTTTCTGGTATAATTCCTCTGTGTATTCTTGCCACCTCTTCTTGATGTCTTCTGCTTCTGTTAGGTCCCTACCATTTTTGTCCTTTATCATGTCCATCTTTGCACAAAAGGTTCCTTTAATATCTCCAATTTCCTTGAACAGATCTCTGGTTTTTCCCTTTCTATTATTTTCCTCTATCTCTTTGCACTGTTCATTTAAGAAGGCCTTCTTGTCTCTCCTTGCTATTCTTTGGAAGTCAGCATTCAATTTTCTGTAACTTTCCCTATCTCCCTTGCATTTTGTTTCCCTTCTCTTCTCTGCTATTTGTAAGGCCTCGTTGGACAGCCACTTTGCTTTCTTGCATTTCCTTTTCTTTGGGATGGTTTTTGTTGCTGCCTCCTCTACAATGTTACGAGCCTCCATCCATAGTTCTTTAGGCACTCTGTCCAGAAAATCTAGTTCTTTAAATCTGTTCTTCACCTCCACTGTGTATTCATAAGGGATTTGGTTTAGATTATACCTGACTAGCCCAGTGGTTTTTCCTACTTTCTTCAGTTTAAGCTTGGATTTTGCTATAAGAAGCTGATGATCAGAGCCACAATCAGCTCCAGGTCTTGTTTTTGCTGACTGTACAGAGCTTCTCCATCTTTGGCTGCAGAGAATATAACCAATCTGATTTCGGTATTGCCCATCTGGTGATGTCCATGTGTAGAGTCGCCTCTTGTGTTGTTGGAAAAGAGTGTTTGTGATGACCAGCTTGTTCTCTTGACAAAACTCTATTAGCCTTTGCCCTGCTTCGTTTTGAACTCCAAGGCCAAACTTACCTGTTGTTCCTTTTATCTCTTGACTCCCTACTTTAGCATTCCAGTCCCCTATAATGACAAGAACATCTTTCTTTGGTGTCAGTTCTAGAAGGTGTTGTAAATCTTCATAGAATTGGTCAATTTCAGCCTCTTCAGCATCAGTGGTGGGTGCATAAACTTGGATTACTGTGATGTTGAAAGGTCTGCCTTGGATTCGTATTGAAATCATTCTATCATTTTTGAGATTGTATCCCAGTACATCTTTTCCCACTCTTTTTTTGACTATGAGGGCTACTCCATTTCTTCTACGGGATTCTTGCCCACAATAATAGATATTATAATTGTCTGAATTGAATTCACCCATTCCCGTCCATTTTAGTTCACTGACGCCCAGGATGTCAATGTTTATTCTTGCCATCTCCTGTTTGACCACATCCAGTTTACCAAGGTTCATAGATCTTACATTCCAGGTTCCTGTGCAGTATTTTTCTTTGCAGCATCGGACTTCCAGGCGCGTCCGTAGCTGAGCGTCCTTTTGGCTTTGGCCCAACCGCTTCATTAGCTCTGGAGCTACTTGTCCTTGTCCTCTGCTCTTCCTCAGTAGCATGTTGGACGCCTTCTGACCTGAGGGGCTCATCTTCCAGCGTCATATCTTTTAGCCTTTTGTTTCTGTTCATGGAGTTTTCTTGGCAAAGATACTGGAGTGGCTTGCCAGTTCCTGCTCCAGGTGGATCGCGTTGAGTCAGAACTCTCCACTATGACCTGTCCGTCTTGGGTGTCCCTGCATGGCATAGCCCATAGCTTCTCTGAATTACTCAAGCCCCTTCGCCATGACAAGGCAGCAATCCATGAAGGGGTGGTTCATTTTATGGGTACCTAAACACAAGTTGTCTTTTTACATCACATCTGCTACTTGCCCGAGGCTGGAGTGGGGAACTCAGGACTGACCTATGCTCCTTCCTCAATATGGGTTTCTAGCTTTTATCAATGGATGGTTTTCCAGCTTTTGTAAAGCCCCCACCCCCACAACGTAGAAAGTCAAAACTCCTCTCTTAATGTTTATTTACTGGCAACAAAAACTTTAAGCGAAAATACATGGGTATTTTTGGTCACAGACTTTTCACTTTGTTCCCCTGCACCACTGGGAATCCAGTTTCTGAGAATTTATTTGGAATTAAATTCATCCTCAGAGGCTCAAATTGCCCTTAGCACAGACCCTACACCTTTAGCTGTCTATGTAGAGATCTCAGTGAAATACTTGGTGCTTGGGGATGGGGTGAGGGCTTGTAATACTTTCTTTAAAGGCAAAATGGGCAACACTTTGGTCTCTTCCTTTCTGACATGGGTTTTAACACAACTATTGGTGAGGAACCACTCCTACTTCTCTCCTGTGATCTCCTAGTGACTGTATAGGAACCCTTCCATTCTCCTGACTTGGCATTTGTTTATGGAGGACTGTAATTCCAAAGTGATCTTCTTGGTATTTTTAATAGGGATTATTTTATTCTCACTTACTTTGAATGTATAACTTTTTTTAGCATGCATTTACCCTCAAAAAGCATCTGTTTCTGAGAATTTTCTCCAAGTTCATAATGGATAAATTACACTTGAAACAGAATAAGGTTAACTATATCCAAAGATGCTCACCAGGTTATTGAACCTGGTTTGGTGTGCAGCAACATACCAGGCACCAGAGGGTGAAGAAATATCAATCCCATGACTGAGAAACCACAGAAAGTGGGAAGAGAGGCAAGGGTTGAAAGTTAATGTGTAGAAAGGCTAGAAACTATATGTTTAATTGAGTTTGAATAGTAGCATTAGTATTTAAGTAGAATAATAATATTATTAATTTTGATGTATCTTTTTAAATACAATTTGTTAGCCATCTGGGGTCCCTGTAAGTGGAAGAAGGGCAGGGCATTAGACAGAGACACACACAGACAGATAGCCTCCTGTCCATATGAAGGTACAACACTAATTTAAATTAATCTTGGCCATAAGGCAAAGTTTACTAAGTTTGGAAACAACTCATTTTATCTCAACCTAATAACCTAAAGCATGCATTTTTATTGTGATATCAATTACTGGGCAGTATTATTGTTAAGAAACAAATTTAATGTGGTAGTGTGTATTTTTGTGTGCTTCTTTTCAACACTTTGCTTTCAATGCTCTTCACCTGGCCTTGTAGATGTTAACATTGCACTGATAACAGAAAAAGTATAAGGCCTTCTTTTATGGCTTTCTTGACATCGCAGATAAGGTTAACCTTGCCTGCCCAAATACATCTTATTAAATGGAAGATGTTCTGTATTGCCTAAGAGAAACTTTGAAACAATGATCCCAAAAAGCAGCACACATTAAAAAAAATACATCCCTTTATTTCAAAGTTCAGTGGAAAAGATGAGGACATACAGTACAAGGCAAAAGTCCTTCTGTAATTGAATGAGCTGCGGAGTATGTTGAATGCATGACTGATAGCTCATCTTTCTCAATAAGGCAAGTGGGCTTTTGCTGTCTTTAGAAAGACTAATATACTTACTGACAAAAATACCAAGGGAAAAGGAAAGAATTATTAGTAAACAAATCCCAGCAACTGCATGAAAAGTGACAGGAGAGTGAGTGGTGTTATCATGCTCAAGGATATGAAAGATAACATGAAAGAGTCTGACTAGGCTTTGATTTGTCAAATATTAAATGATGTGGCCATAAATATCTTGAACAAGCAGAGACCTGCCATATTTTGTGAAATGGTTTTAATCTTTTCACACCCAAAAGTACGTGCACAGAATTCTCCCCCCCCCGCCACCTCACACATATAGAGACAAATACACACATATAGTGTGGCTGAAGGAGAAATTCCTTGAGGCTTTTGTGTAGCTTTGTCACCAGCAGATCTATTCTCACAATGCTATTTATATAATTTTGATAAGTGTCAGTGTAGGAGGTGAGGCAGAGAAGTGATATACCACGTCTAGTTGTAGGCACAGACCCTTGTTCCATGTTGCATCAGAGTCTGTCAATTATATAACATTGACTTGGCTATTAAATCTGAAATTCTGGGTACAAAGCCATGTATAAATCACAGTGTGGTCTGCTGATATGACTGGGGGGGGGGGGGAATTAAGCTTTTTAGAAATAAACCAGATAAGAAGAGTGAAAGGCATTGTATTCATTTGCTCATTCATTTTGGTACCTGGATATGGAGCTAGAGGTTGGGAGTTTGATTCCCCACTGCAGCTCTCAGAAAAGCCAACTTCTGTAGTCTTGGGCAAGCGTCATAGGCCTTGGGTACCTCCAGACGAAGAGAATGGTAACCCACTTCTGAGTACTTTATACCTAGAAAACCATAAGTCAGAATGGCTTTTATGGCACACAACAACTTATTTTTAGTACTTAAAGTAAAAATTCCCAACTTTGCCCAACTTAGCTAGAATGCCCAACTTAAGGTTGTGATATCTCAGTTCTCCAATTGTAGCAGCCATGTTTGCATTTTATGCATTTTTTGCTGACGTTGCAAATAATATATTAGTTATGAAAGGGTTGATCACACACATACACGAACCTATACTTCTGCAAAATGTTTCATGCACAAGCCTGCCTTTCAAAGCTACTTCATAGATAGGACACAGAAGCTTGAATTGCTTTGGATTCTTTGCATGTAATACATGTGTGAGTGTACATTAACTGGCATGCATAAATATATGTATATGTACATTCCTGGAGCTGGCAACAGGCCAGGTTTACACATTGTCATGAGGCAGCTTGGGTTGCACATGTCTTATCAGATTCTTTTCTTGAAAATTTTAGTATAAGCAAGGGTATCCTTGCTTATACTAAAATTATGCTTATGCGCCTTATTCTCTATAGTAAAGACGGCTGCTGAAACCAATTCATTTGGGTTCTCTGCAGCCTTCTTATCCTACTCTTGTATTCCTTTAAAACATCTTAATGCTTTAACACCTTAAATACTCCTCTTACTTTTCTCTTGTTTGGGTGTATCAGTAAAACCTGTTCCCTTACTCTGAGCTGCTTGAGTTGCCCCAAATAAACATTTAGAAAACATTATTGATTCTGACAAATAATAGTAAGCCAGAGTTGATGCATGGACATTTGTGGTCTGCTTATGTCAGAAAGAAGAAGTGAACCAGAGAGATGACCCTGCCGAGCTTTCCCCGCTTCCAATCAATTGTCAAAAAGCATGCAACAAGGTGACAATCACTGTCCCATCTGAGGACACAGACCATCCCTCCTTCCCTCTCCATTCCTTGCATTAGCTTCACACTTCTCATTTCTGCCTTCATTAGCAAATGTACTGCTGCAAACTCTGTGGCTGACTTGACTCCAGCACTCTCTTATCGCCCACTAGGGAATACTGTGAACCTACGGTATCAATCTGTTTCTGCAGCATGGCCTCAAACGATAAACCACAAATGCCTTTTGCGTGACTCTCATAGATTCTGGCAGCCAAGGACACTCAGAAATTCAGATTTTCCCATGGTAGTCGGTCAGAACTTCAAACACAGGGCAATGACCTCCAGTCCTTATTCATTAGAGCAGTCCTTTGCTCTCACAAGAAGTCTTACTCATTAGCATATCACTAATTTGTCTGAGTAAGGGTTGGGCCCTTAATCATCCAGCTTGAGCTTTTTAATTCTTTAGGTATTCATGCGGTACAGAAACTGCCATGTTCCTCATTAAAAAGAAAATAAAATCCATGAAATGCTGACATAACAAAATGACACTTACAATCAGGGAACAGGGAGGAGATTAGTACTTTAGTACATCAGCTTTTGAAATTCAAATACTCTGTAATTTATGAATGACTATGCTAACCTTAACCTCATGCAGTGTTCGCAGAATTTTACAGGCAGCTTAAGAAAGCTACAGATCTCAGAAAAAGAGATCATGAAAATCCACTGATTTTTTTTAAACTGTACTTGGTTTATCTTATATACTAGTAGTCAACTCATTACCCAAGTGTAGATTCTTATGTAGATTGAAAGGCAGCACATATATATAAAAGAGAGCTATTGAGAGCTTTGGGGGGTATTATTTTATTGCAGGCCAAGCTTTAAATAGTGTGTAGGGGAAAGCAGGATTAGATGTATTACTACAGCTGGCTGTTCCTCCCGTGCTCCACTACAGTATGAGTTTATAAATTGTCAATTGGCAGGAGCAGTCAGTGGCTTCCACCCATCCCTTTAAATCTGGGGCTGGTGCTTGAGTGAAAAAGAAGAGAGCAACAGTGGCACCCTCAATGGGCAGCCTACACAAGATGTAGATTCCATATCTGGAAGCAGTGCTCCCTCAAGTGGAGAAAGATGTGTGATTATAAAAACATGTTAAAAGGAGCAGCATGGTGGATCACTGGAACGTAAACACATCCTTTGCACATCTGTTGAAATATGAATAACATAGGCATGTTGCTGGGGGGAATGTGTTGTAAAAACAGGTAACCCACCTGTGATCGCATTCGCCTGGCCACACTTACAGCACTTGTGTGATTAGCAGCCCTGATGACACATTCAACACACAAAGGTCTGAGTGAGTTCCAGGTTGGGTGAGATGTTGGGTGTATGACTTACTTGTTCCTACCACCCTTTAAATCCTACATGACCTCAGGTCTGAATGCCTGAATAGGGTGTCTCCATCTCTTTATTTCTTTTGTGCATAAAACACACTTCAGTGGATTTTGACAAAGCAAACTGAAGCACAAAACCCTGACAAAGTACCTACAGGGCTATGAGGCAAAGTATTTGTAGTGGACCATGAGGAGAGGCAGGCAGTTAATGTCATCTCCTGGACTGACTGCATGTGAGGAGGCAGATGATGGGAGCGGATGGTTGGAACAATACCTCTTTTGCTCCAGTGAACTAACTTCTATCATTGGCTGCTCAATGGCCCTCCCTCCTAGTCTGAAAAGCGGGGTGGATGTGACTAAAATGGGAGAGAGCTCCATGAATTAGAATAAATGTGGGCATAGAAAGAAGAAAATAAAAGCTAGGACGTGGTGCATGTGTAAACTGAAACTCAGTATATGTCAAGACAGAAATGTTTAGGCATCTGTAACTCACAGTTCAGCTCCATACGGTTTCTGTTTCTATTAATAATAATTATGTGCCATCAAATCAATTCTGACTTATGGTGACCATTTTCAGGGTTTCCCAGGTAGAAAATATTCAGAAGTGGCTTACCATTCCATTCTTCTGGGGGGCACCCTGGGACAGTGCAGCTTGCCCAAGGACATACAGGGTTATTCTACTTCAGAGGAGAAATGGTGGGGAATCCAACTTCCAACTTCTGTCTCTGCAGTCAGATACCTAAACCACTGAGCTTTTCAGCCAGCTCTGTTCCTATTGCTGTATTATAAATAAAACTAAGTGTTCATATTAACAACTGCCTGTATGTGAATGAATTTAGGAACTGAGGACTCCTGCTAAGCTACTATATAATTATGATAGTGTAGAAGACAAAATTATATCCTTTTGTGATATCCCTGTGGATAATTATAGGTAGAGTAATATGACGACATAAGAGTTTAAGGGAGCTAGAAGGTGGTCCCATCAGAAGAGTATGTTTGGCTGTATATCTCTGTGTACTATAGTTACTTATAGGTTAGAACCAGTAAAATATGCAAAAGATGCTTTATGTTTTCATAGGTTATGGCTTCACAAGGTACATCTTCATAAACAGAAGTTTCCATATCATGATTCTTTTCTATGTAGCTGTGCTGTTGTGAAAGAGCCCTATTGTGCTACAACTAGAGACTGGTATTAAAGGGAGAAAAAAGACTGAAAAATGTTGTTTTAGACAGTTGTCACAATTAACATGTCATGGAAGATCTGACTGGTGTTTCAGTTGCGGTCTGCTCTGTTGAAGTGTCCCAAGATATGGCTTTAATTAAACATATGCCACTGCTAACCTAAATTTCCATGCAAACTGAAGGGGTGTGGGATGCAATTTTTAGAATCAGGACAAATACAACTGAAAGAAGTTAAATTATAGCAATTGACAGAAGAGCAACATTTGCCAGCTTTCCTGAGCCATTCTGTTTTGCTCTTTCCCTCCTTGTTGCTCATTCTCTGTCTTCATGCTTTATTTTCCACTCATCTCTCATTTAGAAGCTCTAGTTGGGTAAGGGCTTACAGATGTGCATGGAGACTGCTTACACTGCTCCCGACTTCAGTGCCCACAATCTCCCTATTTTGGTCTGGGTTGTCCCAAGACATCTGGGGCTAGTACACATCACACTGTGTATGCTTGGCGCAGATTCGTTTTGCACCACACAATACATAGACGGTTGGTCCTGACTGAACGACTGGAATGCCTATTAGTAGCTTTAATGGCACTCACAACACAAAAGGCTGTCAGATGTTCTGTTAGCAAGGAGTCTGTGCCGCCCCATGACTCAAGTTAATGTAGAATTTTTTTATTAGATTTTGACAGTGTGGTGCTTATGATCCACAGATGAATACTTGATTTAATACTGCAAATAAATGATTGCAGTTTTGATTGATTTGCCCTGTGGGAATTTTTGCAGAATATTGACAGGAAAGCCATGTTATGATCTGATACAGATAGCTGGGATTTTAATATTGGTGAGGATTATACAGTGGAGAATAGCTGCAAATGAATGTGGAAAAGGAGAACTAAGTGAAGAATAAGTGCATGTCAAAGCAATTTTCTTGTGAGGAAGAGAAGGGGATTGGAAGTATGCCACATTAATTGCAAAAGGCTAGATGGTGTGAGGGACGTGGTGGCGCTGCGGGTTAAACTGCAGAAGCCTCTGTGCTGCAAGGTCAGAAGACCTGCAGTCGTAAGATCGAATCCACGTGACGGAGTGAGCCCCCGTCGCTTGTCCCAGCTCCTGCCAACCTAGCGGTTCGAAAGCATGCAAAAATGCAAAAATGCGAGTAGATAAATAGGTACCACCTCGGTGGGAAGGTAAACGGTGTTCCGTATCTAGTCACTCTGGCCACGTGACCACGGAGGATTGTCTGCGGACAAACGCTAGCTCTATGGGTTGGAAACGGAGATGAGCACCGCCGCCTAGAGTCGGACATGACTGGACAAATTGTCAAGGGGAACCTTTACCTTTTACCTAGATGGTGTACTTTTATTCCAGCTTCCAAGCCTGGTTGTAGCTCTGTGCTCATCTGTCACACACTTTTGTGTGCTTGGATTTCTGGCACAACGCACATGTAAGTTAACCAGATATCTCCCTGTGTGGGACTTGTGAGTTCCTTGTGTCTTTGAAACTCATACATTTCTCCTTAACAGAGAGTGGCAATTCATCCTTTTGTGCATTATATTCACATGACGAAACACAAGTACAATTTACATGCAGGGCCACATTATATGTTTTGAAAAGATTGCATCTGGAAAAAAAAAGTTATGCCTAAATTATCCACTTTTACTGTATAAAAGAAACAACAGCCATAAAGGAGCTTGGATTGTGTTCCCAATCCTGATCTGAGGCTCATGCTGATTTATAATGAAAACAATCCACACAGCTGCTATTAATCCTGAAAATTACCTCTAATTGCTGTGTGGCTCAGTATGCAGCATCTGCAGGTGTAAATAAAACCTAGAAGCAGGTTTTTGGTAGTTTTTGATGTGAGGACGTTCTTGGGATAATCTAAACTGAGGCTCTGCCCTCTTGCTTTGTGTTTAAGACAAAAGTGGTCATAATTTAAGCATTCTTGAGGGACAGAGGAGTCTATTTGTCGTAACAAGTATTTTGGTCATAATACTACCATTTCCCCTGTAACAACAGAAGTAAATCCATTAAGCAGACTGGGAATCAAGTTAATTGAGTGTTACTGATTTCAATGTCATTAAAATGGTCTAGAACCATGGGGTAATTTATCTGAGATGTGGGTAAGACTACGGATGTGCTTTGGCATCTGAAATTATTCTGAATTTGAAGCAAGGCAAGGGTATTTATTTATTTCCAAACTGATCTGAAGTGAAGGGATGAAGGCTGAAGTGGCATTTGAAGTGAATTGGAATTCTCCAAAGCATTGAATATTGCTTCAGTATTTCAGTTTTAAAACTGAAAAATTAAAACATCCACACTTGTTGCCAGTAGGTCTCTCTTGGAAAAGAAAAATGATCCTTTAACTAGGAAGCCCAACGCAAAAGGAGACTGACAGCTCAAACACTTCAGATTACCCCTCAACTAGAGAACCACGATCAATTTGGAACTTCCATTTTGGAATGTTCTCATGCTTCCATTCCAAGAGGGTGCCAGACCAACTATACCCCAGGTCTCACTCTTGAAACACCCCCCCCCCAATATTTAGATTGTATTTCACACTTTTGGTGAACATACAGTAAAAGCTGGGAAAAACTTTATCTTGACTCTTACAGAAGCAAAAAGAATCCACTGGATAGACACTATAACCAAGCCTTGACATGGCAATAAGCAGCCAGAAAGCTTGGAGACTGCTGAAAAGACTGAACGGTGATCCAAACAAAAGGACACTGTAAAAACCTAAAAAAAAGAAGAAAAAAAAGCAAAGTGTAGTGCTTATATTCACCGCTCCATAGTGCTTAAAGCACTGTCTGGGTAGTTTATATATTTTTTAATTATACAGACTACACATTGCCCCCCCCCCCCAAGCAAACTGGGTACTCATTTTACCTACCTCGAAGGGATGGAAGGTTGAGTGGACCTTGAGTTGGCTGTCAGAGCAGAACGGCTTCAAGTTCTCCAGAGTAGTCCACTCCTTTTTCTCTGATTAACTGGCACAGTCTCAATAACTCACTCTGAGATGTTAACAGTAGAAAAAATAAAACTTGCAGTTGAATAGATCAAACAACAAACTAAGAACAAACATAACTGCTTGCAGCAACAGGCTTCAACAGACTAATTGAAGGCTTCTAACAAATAAAAGAGAGGGGGAAAGAGAAACAAAACAGAGCGGCACGTCTCTCTTCGAATTCAGAGGCAACAGGGAACCATTGGTTAGTGCTGGATACATTGACAGCCATCTGAGCCTGGAAAGATCCCTCCCAGCCAAACCTACTAAAGGCAGAATGTGCGGTTGCAATAGCTCCAACAAAAATAGCAACAATTTGAATGGAAACACCATTGTCTCACTTCAGAGGGGGAAACTGGCTGAAGACTTGTGTATTTGCTACTATCCAGGTGCTATGTGTTGATGGTTAACTTCAAGGGCTCTGAAAATTGAGGCTTTCAAAGCCTCAGCTAGATTACTGTTCTTTACTTTTAAGCTGAACTTTTACGCGGCAGCCTGTTCAATTAAAAAGGCCTTCAGATACAGGAATAATCCTTGATAGACTTCAGATTCAGGGCCATCCTTTGTCAATTACACATAGGAACACTCTATTAATAATTTTAATCTTCAAGACATGAGAAGGGGTAGGGTTTCCCCTCCCCCTACCTGATAGGTTAGCTGCATTTTAAGAAGCGGCAGACCTAGCACCAAACCAGCTCCAGACTGGACTTGTTTGAGTGTATTTTGTTGATCCTTCCTCTTTGTAAGAAAGCAGCACACGCTCAAGGGGAATAAATAAAATGCTCTTGTTTTCTCTAAAATATAGCGTATTTGAATGTGACATACCACTCCTTCTTTGCTACAGGGGATGATTTGGGTATTTTGCTGTAGAAAATGATTATCAAGCAATTCAACAACTTCAGATATGTGCCGCCTGATCTGCTTTCCTCCTGAAATCCTATTAAAGAGGCCTGGATTGTGATTTTTATTGCAGAGTTATGGAAAATGTACTTCATTTACATTAGCATTATCATAGAGCATTACACAGCTATACAACTGCTGTGCTGCTTTTTATTGTATAACTTTCGAGTCCTTCGAAACACACAGCGATGCTCTCGCTCCCACTTTAAATTCAATAGTTAGAAAACGAAGCTTTAAAAAAAAATGGGGATGAACCAGCGTTATTTGATATTATGGGTAAAAATGGAAATGGTGGGGATGGGCATATTTTCCAGTGGGAGACATCTCATTTCACAGTCTGTGGTCTCTCAAACTTTGCAGTGCCAGCGAAATGTCTGCAAAATAATAACCATGCTTCTGCCATTGCCCAATATGTCTTCTATACACACTAGATTTAGATTGCTTTGATATTTGCCCAACAAGTCCTCCAATTTTTCTTCAATGACATCTGAATTATTTAATGCCTCCTCTTTTTTTCTTATTATTTTTTGAGTGCAGCTCTCAGAAACAGCTTGGCAGCACGGCCCTGACCATTACAGCATAAATAATGTATGTCTGGTCTATATTTCAAGGAGGTATGATTGGACCCATAAAAGTATTTGAACAAGCCTGTTTGTTATTTAACCCTCATCCACACAAAAACTAATCAAACTCACACATACTTGGGAAAGATAAACTAATAAATCTTTTGGAAGAGCTATAGAAACCTTCACATTTTGCTTTGAGCAAGTGGTGGGCATGGTGGTAGAAAGGCGAGGTACCAGGATGCAAATATTGATTGGTACAGCTGTCTTTCCTGATGCTGAAATACTTTGGGTCACCGGCCCTGTACTGGTGATCTTTTAATTTTCACAACCAATTGTCACATGGCAGCTGATTAATCTGTGGCAAGAAACCCACTGGTGATCATGTTTTGACAGCATAATCCCACTGTGGAATATATTTGCATACAGTTACACCCCTGACTCTGAAAAAATGCAGTGTAAGTCTAGACTAGAATATACTCACTGAATGTAAGTAAGTGTGAATTTAGCAAGTTCCCTTCAATTCAGAGGGACCAAGCTAGTTGTGACTAAGAACTGTATTTGGGGTGTTGGTTTCGATCCTTGCAAAGCCAGAGATATCTGTCACAGTATGAACTAAAAAATTCTGAACAGGTGAAGATAGATGTTGGTTTAAAACTAGTCCATGTGAGGAACTGTCACCCACCCCAGTCTGTTAGGCTGTGGTGAGAATGAAGATTTGGCTTCCTGAAGAAACCAATAAGATTTGGCTTGAATTCAGGGATTTTATTGAACTGTGCAATCCACTATATGACTCCCCACCACCTTCTGTCACCACTTTGCTCATGGAAAAACAACTATTCACAGAGCAGAACTTTACATCAACCGTGGATGGTTAACATTATAGTCACGTCTCCAGTTTCTCTGTATACTGGCTGATACAGTTACAAGAGAGGATCTGCTCTTCAGAAAGTGACTGTCAAGTTTAATGTTATGATAGAGGGGGCAGGGCCAGTGTGTTTCCCTCACCACCTGTGGAGAACATGTACTTAATTTAAATTTGAAAAGGGCATATATGATCATGATACTGAGGGTAGTCAAAGCAATTTGGAATTACAGTGCATGCAATGTTTCTTGATTCTAAATAGTGGTTGAGGAGTTGAGCATGGCCAGTTTTTAGAGAGATAGCAGGAAAAGGGAGCATTTGCATGCATTTGAGAAATCCTGAACAATGAATTTTTTTTAAAAAAAGGATACTCTGGAGAGATGTATTCATAAAAAGTTACACCTTTGTTCAGTCGAATGCCCACATGTCATCTGAATGTGACCTCAAGCAAAATTGTAACTGTATTGTTAGGACTATTGAATTAAATGGAAATTTTATGCCTGTTCTTCCTAAATGCACCATCTCTGTTGCAATTTGATAACAGACCCAGTGTGGTGTATTGAATAGGGTGACACACTAGGACTCAGGAGTCCTGGGTTCGAATCCCTGCTCAGCCATGGAAACTTATTGGGGGCGTGAAACTGGTAAAGCCAATCCTTAAATATCTCACTTACCTCAAAAGCCCTTTTAGGATTGCTTTAAATCAGTTCTGACTTGATGGCATATAACAAATTGTTCTGAGTATTGAATTAGATGGAAATTGTATGCCTATTCTTTCCAAAATACAGCATCTATGTTGCAATTTAATAACAGCTTCATTAGTCCTTTTATCCTGTATACTTAAATTTGTCTTCTTTGTGTATGCACAGATTTAAACAATCCGGTAATTTTATCAAGATTGTAAACTGATAATTCCTATTTATAATCTTTGCAACAATAGACTGCATGTGAAAACGCTACTGCCTTTCTAACTATTAAATCTGTCTTGATTCTTAAGCATCTCCTTTCTTGGGCTTTCCCCCCATTTTCTGACTTCTCATTATAATTCCCCTGATTGACAACCAATAACAATAATGTGGCAGATCTCCAGAGCACTGACAATTTCTAACTAACAATACAGCATGAGCTTTTGAAAAATGACTGCTCTAGTTTACTTGGAGAACAAAACCTAATTTCATAGTGGTATTGGTTTTTAATCAGATAAGACTAAGTGCCATGGAGAGAGCATGCAGCTTAAAGCCAAAGCCGCAGAGAAATCTTGAACAATATGGGTACAGTTTTTCAGCACTCACCATGTAAATTGTAGTGTAAATGTAAATTTGTTTTTGCATCTCTTGTTCTACAAGTGACTTCAAACAGCTCCGACAAATAACATTTCACTAAACATAAACCTAATAACCATGTGATTCTGTTCCTCTGTTCCATATAGTCTCCCAATTCAAGTTTTGAGAGTAGTTCATTTTACAAATGTCATCTTGATTTTTATAATGTGGCAAAATGAACTGCAATGAGGTGTTGACATTGTTTCAGGTTGGGCTCCATTTGTAAATTTATAATTAAACCCTTGAAATCAATTCTTGGAAAAAAATTAAAAAAATTTTAGAAAATAAAAGTTGTTTGCACCACTGATCTCATGAAATGTACAATTATTAAGTGATTCCCAGTGTGGCGTAGTGGATAGAGTGATGGACTAGGACTCTGAAGAACAGGGTTTGAATCTCCATTCAGCCATGGAAGCTCCCTGGCGGAGCAGAACTGGTAAAACCACTCCTTAAATATCTCACCTTGAAAGTCTTACTAGAGTTGCTATAAATTGGTTCCAACTTGATGGCATGTAACACACACACACACACACTTATTGCATAGTTTGTTTGGTCAGAGTTTAGAAAGTTGTTTTTCCCCACTTCCTTTACAGTATAGGGTTCAGAGGTGGCTATGGCCTTTGCCTGTTGTCTTTGGGTGGTAAAAACAGTTCTCAGATGCCATGAATGTGACACTTTTGGCTGGGGTTGATAGAGTTGTATTCAGACATATTGAGAGAGCACCAGGTCAGAGAAAGCTGATTTAGGTTATTTATGCCAATCATTGGATACTTCATGCATCTATTTTTGAAGAGGTTTCAGCAGCATAAAATTAAGCAGAAATTCCCACATTGTTCCAAGTGTAAATTTGCTCTTGGATTGAAGCTTATTTCTACATGGATGTTTTAACCATTGAAACCAGGCAGGTGAAGTGTTTTTAATAAGCAACAACCTAATCAATGATGCATATTGGAATCTCACTTTCTACTTCTGTCTTCAGTTCTGAGAATATATACCTTCCCAAAAGACTCATTGGGAAAGGAGAAACATTTTATAATAAGGCGTATTCTTGAAATGATTCTGCAGAACACATCTGAGGCTTTCCCCCACTCCTTCAGTGAAATCTTTTATTGTGGAAAAACGGTAGAGAAAAATGACATTAATTTTTTAAAAAGAAAAATGAAGAAAATGGCCAGTTGCTGCAGATGTGCATCAGATTTATCTCCCTGTCAACTTGTGCAGACAATGCTATATTTCTTAAAGCACTTATTTAAGAAGTAATTTCAGTTGAAAAGTAAAAAATAGCATTGATTCTGTACTCAGAGGATCTTATCCAACACTCCCTTCTGTATATGGAACTTTGCTGCACAGTTTAGTTCTCGCCCAGTTACTGTTTAAGTGTGATGAAGCCACACACATTGAGGGGAGCATACTAGACCCACCCACCCCCTGTATCCAAGACATGAAAACAACAGTCTTAAGAAGGGGAGACTACTATATCTGTGTAGCTGCCCCACGTGGAATGGGACCTTTTAAAAAATGAGAATTCTGGCTCATGTGGGGAGGCTACCCAAGTAAAACAACCTCTCCTTGTTCCAATGATCACTTTCACATGTTGAAGGCAATGACAGAGGGGACAGGGATACCATACTCTGCTCAATGCATGTGGGCTCTACATGCTTAGGGAATGATCACTGCATGAGAGTGCAAAGATATTATTGTGCAGCAGAGCAAATAGGGGCAGCCCAGCCAAAACATTATAACTTTGAAAATGGGTTTCATATCAGCACCAAAATTGACACAGTTGTAGCTGACAGTCTTCTGCTCTGTGCCACATTTAGAGGAGTTTGGGCAAAGGATTTTTGAGTTTTGATTTTTAAAAAGCAGATCTGCCCCCTACCCTCAAGTTATCTTAAGCACCCCCAGTTTTAAAATAGATCAAATAAATTGAAAAGACAAATTTTGCTTATCTTGAAAGAGAATGGCTGGCCCCACTCAAATTTGTATAGTTGGAAGGAATTCAGGGGCTGAAATATTGATCTTCAAAAAAGGCATTTCAAAAGTGAAAAATAGTGACTTAATTATAAACTGTGCATGTGTCCAACAGGCTTAACAGCAAGAGCATTCTAATCTAGCTATATTCTTGCAGCTTCATGGGCTATGAAGGGAGATGTTTGGAGGGCAATAAGAGGTCACAAAAAGAGTCAAAAGACAGGTTTTGGGGTAAAAAAAACCCCAGGCTTGCTTTAAAGAAAGTAATGGAGTGGCAGTGCTCCAGAAAATGACATTTTGCCATGTATCTCCAGGGAACTGAAACACAATCTTGTAAGCCATATTCAAAATATTTCTGCATTACAAAAGTACAGAGCAGCTGTGTTTGTCCCAGCCCTGTTTTCAGTAAACATAATCTCAGGATTTCTGGATTTCTTAAGTCATCAAAGTCTATAGTGCTCAGAGATCTGTTTCTGCAGTCATTCAGAGTTGTATGTCCTAATAGACATACAGCTACAGCAGGAGGACACCACAGCACCACCAATTTCAGAAGAAGAGGAAGTGGAAATGGGGGCAGAGAAAGGAGAAAAGTGTAGAGTTAGGGTTGACTGGATGGTTTCTTTCACCTTTCTCTTTCAACAAAAATAAACCATTTTTTTCCACCTTGAATAAGCCTATATGTACTGATGAACAGTATAGAGGACTGAGGAAGGGAGAGGATGAGGTGAAATTGCAGGCAAGGCAAAGGAAGTGTAGCCTCCCTTCACTGCCTTTGAAGAGGGAATCAAAGAGGACTGTGAAAAAAGAAGGGAAAAATTAAAGCTAAGTGCCCAGGTGTATGGACTGCCACTGCCCTAGAGATAAGCTCTTCTGTCTCAAGTAAGTGTGTATATGATTGCTGACTTAATTAAGGATGTGAAGAGGTTGTCAGTTTATTTTCTGTCACTTTTATCCTTATCCCAACAGCCTTCTTGTTCTGACCAAATTCCACATCAGCTGTCAGAGACTTCTTTCTCTTCCCTGCATGGAAATGTACAATAGTTTGGTATGGATCTTTCCCAGTGTACACTGTTTAACATGTTTCCCCTAATGCACTTGTCATTTTTCTTATCTCCCTGTTGATGAATGCATGTTTGTACACATACTTCAAATAATACACGGTTTTAGTGTTATGCATTTAATATGAAAAAATAAAACAAATCTGATGCCTGTTACTTCTCCATTAATGATGGGATACCAAAAAAAAAAGTGTACACAATGGTTTTTTAAATAATCTTACAAACCACAAATTGGATAAAATCATTTAGAAATCTTAGTTAATGAAAATTTCTTTTTCATCTCTGGTCTTAATGAGATACTTTTTTTTTTGAGTGAGCATGTTCCTTGATAAATACAACCATCTATGGCTGCATTTCCAAGCACACTAACCTGATAATAAGCCACACTGAAAACATAGGATTACTCTGCATTTGGAGGGTTTCTTTCTTTGCTTAATATTCTGCATTGCTTTGTCATCCATAAATTGCTTTATCTAAAAATGGATAAGTTGTCTTATAACTAGTTTTTCTTCTGCTATCTGAAGAACAATCCAACCTTCTACTCTTTCTGAATCCTGATGAATATTCCCCTTGCAAAACACTATAAGAAGATAGTGTTTTGTGTTCTTGTGCACACTTCAAAACAAATGTATTTATTTTATTTTGTGTCAGATTTTATTTCTATTTCTATTAGGGGCTTCTTGGCTCAGCTGGCCTTTTGAAATAATTGATTCCTACATGTTAACATGCATTCCCTTTGTCTTACTTGATACTCCAAGAACTGTCCACAGACAAGCATTAATCTATGGGTATCTCTTTTTTTGTGTACCAAGCATGATAATTTTCTGTGGTGGATGAGAGAGTTATTATTCATTTTCTTCATTCACGAGAAGGCAATATTATTCAAAGTGAAATGATGCCAAGTGTTACATATCTACTTCATTTGTATGAGGAATAATATCTACACAGGAAGTAAGACAATCTATCGGTTCTGGTAAATAAACTTTGAAGTACAGTTGAATCAGTTCTTGAATGTCTTTTGGACATGAATCTCAGGAAGAAGCAAAGGCCGCATCTGGGTTGTTGTTCCTGGGCTTTTTTTTAAAGAAAGGACTGCAATAAAGAAAATATTTATGGTTTCCTTGCCACCAACTCAATTTTGAATATGTAATTTTACCATGCTTGCTTTTGACACATATATCTATGGGCATCTACAAGACATTTATCTGTATTCAAGGAATAAATCCTTCTGGAAAGTGAAAAACCAGGGAGATTTAGCAGAAGCACTGGGGGAAGGGTGGGTAGGGGGCTGTCTCTATACTGTGGCCCTGGCTCTATTTTGCTGAAGGGCAGCTATTGTCCTGTCATGTCAACTGATATATAAAGGAAAACATTAGATATTACGTTAGAGATGTAGTCTAGCTAGTAAAGTACCTTCATAAGGAATTCAGGAAGAAGCAACAAGACACGATCAGAGCTTTTCCACACATTTGGAATCATTGAGAAAATAGAATAAAGGAAATTGTCAGGTTAACTGCTAAGAAGGGAAATATAGAGAAAGCAAGGGAAGTAGGAGCAGAATGAGCCCAAGAAGCCTTCAGTGTTTGGAATAAGGGAGGGCACTGAAATTGAACATGAACAAAGGGACAGAGAGAGAGAAACAAAGAGGCAATGTTACATTTTTCCTTCCTTGTTGTTTATCAGAACTTGGTATGCCACATAGCAGTACAATGTTTCCTCAGCTAAATTAGGAAATGTTGGGAGATGTGGCATTAGCAAGTCCACAAAGGCCTTCCCTGCTGTCTACAGGATGGGACCTTCCAAGACGGCTGGAACTACAAACACATTCTGTTGACACTTGCAGCCAGTGTTTTTCCAAAAGACCCAAAGGTTTCCGAACCAAAGCTGGTGGTATAGGGACCCAAAAAATAAATGAGCTGGTGGTCTCTGGCAACAGCAACTTGCTTCCGTTCCCACTTAATGTGTGTCCTTCCACCATTGCCAACTTTCATGGGTAAATTGGTAAAATGCTGCAGAGATTAGTCTTGATCTGTTTGTGCACATAGATTCTGCATGTAGTCAGAATTTGAATGCCAATAAAAGTGTAAGAAGTGTGCATCAGTACAGGATCACACAAAGAACCCTAGGAGGATACCATCACATCAAGATTGTTCCCATCCTCCATGGTTTGTCACCCACTTGCCTGTATTGGTAACATGGGTTGGAGAAAAGATGCAAAATGAGCTGGAGCAATTGATCCAGTGTGCTCAAAATATAAAGTTAATTTTAGAAACTGTTTAATTTAATCATTTAATCCAGAAGTGTAGAGTACTGGAGTACAGGATAAAGTGAAACTGAGAAGGAACAGAGAATGGAATAGGGAAGCATCATGTGGGAAAGAGCCTCATAATGATGAGGTGACTGAAGCATCATGGGACTGTAGATTTAAGGGCTGTGATGGAAAATCTCAAGATGGTATACTGTGGCTAAATGCATTTTGACAAGGCTTTTCCTTTTACAGATTAACTTGTTAAAACTAGGTGTTTTTTTCCTAGAGGAAGAGGGCAAACAAAGCAGTCTGCAGACATTTCCTAAGCAAGGAAATCCCCTTCTTTGAGGCTGATTCCTGTAATTTCTACTTATGTTTAATTAAAGAAAGAGACACATAGGAATTCTTAGATGTAGTTTTAGAAGAGGTAGCTATGTTAGGTAGCTGTGTTAATCTGTGCTGACATACTAGGCCAAAAAGAAAAGGAAAAGGTAAAAGACAAAAATGTTGAACTACTGGATAACTCAGTGGTTTAGCCTGAAGTTGGGAGTTCAGTTCCCCACTGTGCCTCCTTGACAGGGACGGGACTTGATGACCCATAGGCATCCTTCCAGCACTGCAGTTCTAAGGTGGCAGCGGTGGTTGTGATTGTGACACCTTAAAGATTAATTGCTATATTTTAATGTGAGCTTTCATGGACAAGTCCACTTCCTCAGACATGTAGGCATTCTTGAACTATTTCCCCATATACCTTTTGTCTTTGAGGTGACAATTCAGAGTCCCTATAACTTACAGGGGGCTACAAACTTTAGGGAAGTCAGTAAATATTCCAAGTTTAGACCAAGGCCCATTTTAAATCATATGCTCTTTATTGTCAGCAAACATGTAAGTGAATTAGGAAGGTTGACATCCAATTAACACAGTCCTTTGCAGGTTTAATGAGCAGTGATAAATTTAAATCCTTTCTTTGGCACTTTTAAAGAAAGTGTAATTACATGCGGAATGAACTAGAGAGATTGTTGTTCCATTGATTCATAATAAATTCCTCCTAATTTATTTGCATAGAGTCAGAAGGCAGCTTCTTTGCTGTAGAAGCCATAGGTTATTTAAATAATTCCCTCTGTTGTAGTAATATGCAATAAAACATTAATTCCTACAATACGAAGGATAATAACAGAGTAAGATGAGCTATAACACATTACTTTTTATTTTTAGGCATTCAATTAGTATCATCTGTACTTCTGTGTGTAGCCTTCCTTGATATCCATTGTCAGTAGGAGGAGGGGATGGCTTTTTGTTATCTAAGCAACATTAAAGAGGCTTTATAAAAACAATATTAGGCTTTTAATAAGAAATCAAAGCCTTTATATGCTAAATTGGTCTGGTCCCTTTAAGAAGGAAACATATAAACTGGTTTAATGACTTTTTAAAGAAAGTTTTCTATTTCTTCATTAGAACAGGGGAGATTCTTGTGTTCTTACGTTTCATGGGTATTTTCTTTGAGTGTAGCATCTATGTTCTGGGAGCGAGGAGCACCTCAGCAGGTAGAATGTTTAATTTCACTCTGCCATCCAGAAGGAATTCTGAGCCACATACAGCTGATGATAGGGACTAAACATCCTAGGATTCCATATTAGCTGAGGGATCCTTAGAAACTTTCAAAAAAAAATTTGTCTCCATCTCTGCATATACAGGAGGTAGTATGTGCAATACTTCTAACATCTTTTCACACTCAACAGGGTAGTACCATATACACGCTGAATATTTGTACCTTTGAATGTCTAACTTGGTCTTTATTGGTGGGACATTAGCAACTCAGCATTGAACTGAGCTGTGCCTTACAGATAAAGGAAGTGTTCCAGTCTAATAAGCCATGCTTTGAGGGCAGGAAAGTGTTTGTCTTCCCACTTTGCTTTTGCCTTGCTCATAGATGGGATGCAGCAACCTTGATGCTTAAGATGCTAAATTGGCTACTGTCATGCCGGCTGAGCAATTTTGGGAGTGATAGTCCAAAAACAATCCCCCCCCCCCAAGATCTGTGGGAACATGAACACCAGAGCCCCTTTATACTCACAAATAATGGAACAAGAAGGAAAATCCTTACAGTGGAAACTTCTTTCTTCTCATGGGTTAGTTTTGCCAAACATGCACTGAGGAGATGACATCTTAGTCTTCTGTTCCTCACTAATGTATGTTTTTATGCATATCTATGCATATCTATGGCCCAAAGATTATTAAAACATTTTCCCCCTGATTAAGTTGCCTAATCTGGCATCAGTGAATTACTAATTGCCACAGCTTGACTAGAATAATACACATAAAGATGAACATGTTAACTGACTTATTTTAAATGAACTACTACAATCTGTAACATCCAAGTGAAGGAGAAAGCAAGAGGGGAGCTTAAGTATACGTAATGGAAGAAAATAATGAAACTAAATAAAGCAAAATTTAAAAGGGAGGGAGATTAATTTATTTATGTATTCTGCTTGCAGTAAATCTAACAATGGTAAACTAGAAATATAATAACTGATGTCTGTTAACAAGGGCATTTTTCTTCAGATGAACTTGAAGATTAGCTGGAGCAATCAATGGTGGCTCTGTGCTGTCAATGCTGCGAAAAAAGAAAGAAACAATGGGCTGGATCCTGAGGAAGTGAATTACTCTTTAGACCCAATAACATGTCCCACTGAGATAAAAATAAAGCAGTTTTCTACTTCTATACCACCCCATAGTACTTAAAGCTCTCTCTGGATGATTTACAATTTAATTATGCAGGCTACACCCCCCCCCTTGGGAACTAGGTACTCAATTTACAGACGTCAGAAGGACGGAAGGTTGAATGCACTTTGACCCAGCTACCTGGGATTGAACCCAGATTGTGAGCAGAGTTTTAGCTGCAATACTGCAGTTTAACCATTGTACCATGAGGCTCCTTTTGTAACCAGCCAGACTAGCTGGCTCCTTAGAAGACTGGGTTAGGTGTCTGGCTGTGGAGCCAGAGTTTGTGAGTTTGATCCTCTACTGAGCCTCCTTGGAGAAGAGCCAGCCTGCATAGTCTTGAGCAAGCCACACTGCTTCAGAACATTCTCAGAAGAAGGTACTGGTAAACCACTTCTGAGCATTCTATGCCTAGAAAACCCTGACAAGGATTGCTGTAAGTTAGAATTGATTTGACCTCATGCAGTTAAAGCCACACTGAGAAACCTGTGGCCCTGTAAACACTGTTGGACTACAGTCCCCATCAGCTCCAACCAGACTTTCAGTGGTGAGCAGTAATGGAAGTAGTATTTCCTCAACATCTGAAAGGCTATAGGGATCCTACACTTGGATTAAACGAAGACTAACTTGATTTGGATTGATCTCACAATGTATTAAGGTAGCTTGTCTATACAACTACAAAACTACATAGGGTGGTAAATTAGTACATAGACTGAATCCTCTCTCTTTTTTCACGTTTTATTTTGTAAGTAAAAAATACCCACAATGTAGCTTCAGTTTAATGGAGTAACAGTCTCACACAGTTTGAATTCAACCTTTGTTGTTGACTTTCATCCCATTTCTGAACACTGTGAAATATAAATGCCCAGAGATCATAATATTTTAGGTCCCTATCAACTTGCAGAGTAAAAGAGCTTTAAGTGACCTTCTGAGGAACGCAAGAGAAAATTGATGTTGTAGATATAACACAGTAAGACCAAGGACAGACAGAAAGTAATTCTGTATAGTCAACTTTTTAAACTGGCTGGTAGCAGTCCATTACTAATGGCCTGTGACTGAATGAATATCAGCTAGTTCTACAGAAAATGTTCACCTCTAAGTGATCCTGAAGTGATAGAATTCAGGATCACTTCTCGGCAGTGACCCCTCGGCTATGGAACAGCCTCCCAACTGAAATTCGTCTGGCACCCTCGCTGGGCGTTTTTAAAACTCATTTGAAAACTTGGCTTTTCAGGCAGGCCTTCCCTCCAGTCAATTGATCTTTACTCTCATCTTGGTATTGATTTAATTTAATATAAGTGTTAAAATTATGATGTTTTAAATCTTATGTATTATCATGTTTTATTATGTATGTAAGCCGCCCCGAGTAGACTTTGTCTAGGGGGGCGGGGTAAAAATCTAATAAAGATAAAGATAAAGATAAAGATAAAGATAGAATCAAACTTGGTTAATCCACACTCAGTAAAAGAGACAACAACAACAACAACAACAACAACATCTTTGTTATGTGATGCCAACATCTTTTTAATTGGTCTTGGAGGATTTTTGAGGGGGGAAAAACACCAAAAACACCACAAACATACTAATGAAGCAAAACAACAACAACAAACACAGATTGTCTTGGATAGAGAGAGGCAAGGCCTCTTAAGGGCTAGAAAATGCTGAGACAGCCAACCTCATCTAGAATCTTGCCAACAACAAAGTTTCTGTAACTGTTAGATACCCTGATGAATTTAATTATTCAGATGAGTAGATTAGCCTTTGGGAGAGTTTGGTTCTGTTTAAGTAGCTTCTATAGGGTTCAAAATAAAGGACGGATCCCAATACCTTCCTTAGTCATCTAGTCCCACGTTGAGTGTTCAATCTCAGTTCTGTCAGTGTCTGTTAGAAAAATAGAAATCCTTGCTTGTCGTCTCACTGCTCCAATGGTGTTTGTGTACACCATTGTTGCCTTATGTTGATGATTCTGGAATGGAAGAATCATTGCCCATTCTTTGGGGAGGGTCCTTCCATGTCCCCATGTGTCACTACTGAATGGGAGCTATAGCCATAATCACAGAGTTTATAGGCCAAAGCTTTTATTTACAAAAAATAGCATTCTGTCAGAGAGGGCTTCATCTGATAATGCTTACAATAAATACATTCTCTTAAAGAATGTAAATAATAACCAGCTACACATCAACTCACAAATGCACCTGATGAACAGAATCTTTCTGTATAGGCAAAACTATCCTTGTATCATCAGGACCCCCTAATGTTGAGAATCTCAAAGATCTAGCAGAAGGATCTCCCGGCAAAACTGGCAACAGAGAAGTAGAATTACAGAAGATGTCACTTCCTCTACCTCCAGTCACCATGCCAGCACAAAGATAGTGAGCATGGTGAATGTAGTCCTAAATAATTTCTACTATGAAATTCCTGATTACTAACATGAGAGGGGTTTAGATTCAGCACGGTGTCAGCTGACCCTCAGTGATCTTGGCTAGTTAGGATTGTGCCCTAAGTTACTCAAATACATCTTGCAGTTCTCAGTAAACAGTGTTGTCAAAGAAAGGTTGATATCTCAGTATGTGTGACTCACACATTTTTCCCCCCGAAGCGAATTTGCAAAGCTGTGTCCAACTATGACTACCCCTACTGTTACTGTTATTTCTGCTATTACACACTGTTTCATATAGTAGTAATAGCTTACAGGAGTCACAGTAAAACATAACAGAAGGGATGGGGGTCTTAAAAGTATGTAATCATTTTTGACAGATTCCTTGTTGAGCAATTTTATTTTTACTTGCAGACTTCAAAAGTACCATAAGTGATTGTTAAAGGGAAAGCAATATCACTTTATTATACTGTGACTCTTGCTTGACCTAAGAGTGACACAAACAGATCCACAAAACTGCAGCCTCTGGCTGATGAATCACTTTTTTAAAAACTTTGTGACTGTTAGGTGTTTTTTTTAAAAAAAAATCCTGTATAGAATTATGGAAGAGAATTCACATGTGAAAATTACTCAACCTGCTCTTTCTATTAGACTTCAAAGTAGTACAGGGCTAATATTTAGCAGCTATAGTACTTAGTCTTTGAGATAAAAGCTTTCATTTTCTGATGAAAATGAACTTTAATAGTTTTATAGTTGAGCACCTTCATTTCTCTCTTTTTTTTTTCCTTTTGAAAGCCTACATCCTGCTTAAATACTTCAAAGAACTAATGCTAAACACAGCTTTCTTCTACATAGGCTGTCTAGTGAAAGCATTCAAGAATGCAAAATAGAGTTATGAAAGTTTTATTTGATGCTTTTAATTTTTGTTAAAGATTTAAAATCAGTTCTGATTTGATTCTGGAAAACCTCTTAAAAATGATGGCATTAGTCAACAGGCATACCTCCAATGATGCTTACTTCCATCAGCTATGTTAATATTGTTACATTTGTTCAGTTCATTTTCCTTTCCTGTCCTTCTGCACCACAGGAACTTTGCACTTCTATACTTCTGTCTTCCTTATAAAACTCATACACTTGGCAATTCCATCCCATACCTGGGGTAGATTTGCAGGTAATAGCTCCGTCTAGCCTGCGCACTTGCCTTATGGAAGGTAGGGACATATTTCATTTCTGTTTGAATTTCCTCTAAATTTGCATTGGTTAGAATTTTATTTTCAAATCAATTTTTTTTCATATTTGGGATGAAATAGCTGAATGTGCATGTGGGTGAAAAGTGGAATTTGACAGATTCGTTGAGCCTTCCTTTATACTAGGAGTGGACAAATATCACCTGGTTAAACTAATATGAAAATATTTGCCTATTCATACTGAGCTGATTTATAGGTGGTCCAGTCTGATTTGTTCTTGGGATTTTGCCGGTATACATAGGTATTTGTACGGTTCCAAATTGGGGGGGGGGGGGAATTGAAAATGGATACAATAAAGGTCTATGACTTAGGTTGAGAGTGCTACTTTGTGCCATGGATTTGGGGATTGTGCTAGACCTTGAGCATATAGACAAAGATTCCAGCTTGCTTGCTTGCCTCCCTCCCTCCCTCCCTCCCAACAGACTTGCATTTTACTCCTTGCCTACCTGGGCATTATTGCAGTGGATCCTATGGAAGGAAAGGTGCTGCTAATGCCAAAGTGTTGGATCCCACTGCATAAGCTGGACACTGTTGCCTGGATGACTCTTGTTCCTGGATCTACAGAAAAGAAACCTGCTGATGGTTCATGTGTGGGAACCACCCACATTGGAATTTTTACCCAACCAACACCAAGGCATGGGATCCATCTGCATAGGCTGGGCATTTTTAATTATCTAATACTTATGCCTCAGTCTTCAGAAAGGAAATCTGCTGAAGGGTCAGCTGCGGATCTACCTACATTAGCTGGGCACTGTTGCCCACCTGACACTCATCTTTGGATCCTCTTTAAATGAAATTAACGAGAAGATATGTTTAATCAAGCTTAGACCTCCCAGCTGCTCTGTGACTGAGGTTTCCAGGAGAGCTTTGCAATTAATTGAGGTGCCAATTTCCTTCTGCTTTGGTATTTCTTGCTTTTGTTACAGTTATACTCCCCCCCCCCCCCGACTATGACTCCCTGATACATTTTTTTTTTCCACATTTCAGGTTTTTTAGTCCCCAGAATACAAAAGATAACTTCAGTGATTTGTGGGGTATGTAAACAAGTCCAAGTGTAGCTGGAAGTTTATTGAGCTGTCCAGCATCAGTTCAATAAATATACAAATATCCCTGTTCTATCTTTTTGGCAGGTATTATTTTCGGAAGCCAGTGCACTCCCCTAATTTATAATTGAATATAATTTTCTTCTGATATTATGAAGTGACTTATACCGATTCCTCCCCCCATATGTGTCTCCACATGTCTAAAAAGTAGAGCTTCTTGTATGAAGCTGCTAAGTTTTCCACTCACGGAGGTGGCAAATGTCTTTTTGATCATGTGAAGAACCTCCATTTATAGTGAAGGTTCTCTTCTTTATGAAGGAGAAAGTGACAATGAATGGTGCAGAGATAGTGTTTCTGTGTTTACTTTAACTCCATTACATAACACGTGCCAGGAGGTTTGTTCTACACACATGATTCATCCATAGCTGGAGGGTGGAATTGGATTTGCACGTCTAGAGGACATCCCTTACCTAAGAGCCTATGTGGTCTTTGAGGTGGGAGGTGGGAGAGCAACAGAGGGAGTGAAATCAGGATTATAGTTTCATTGAACTGAAAAGTTAAGGAACAGCAATTGCCAGCAGGAATGCCTGCAAGTAGATAAAGCAGATCTATCAAAAATAATGATTTTGAATGCTTTCACGAACAAAAACAAGAAATTTAAAAGTAATCTCTTTCCTTAAAGAAAGAAGAAATTAAAATCAATAAGTCTGTTTTTTAAAAAAAGGACTTCCCAGTTCCCAAATGAAATGAAAAACTTGCACATAAGTCACGAATGAACTAATTTGAACAAGAAAGTCATAGTGCTATTCTTCAACATTTTGAATAATTAAGATGAAATCACAAGTATATAGATAATTACATACCAATTGTAGAGTGGGAAACTAAGATGAAGATTGGTAATATTGATTGAATTGACTAATTTTAGAAGTGTGAATGGTGTCACATTAGACCTATTTATAAACAACAGAACTTGTAACATTTTGTAAACAATATATTTTATGTACAAGTTTGCAACATTGCTTCTAATGACTAGAAGACAGAATTATGTTCATATATGCTTACTACAGAATCCTTAACGAAAAAAATAATGACAGACAGACAGACAGAAACCTTTATTGGCATACTGTACAAATTAAAACACACTAAAATACAGCTAAAATATTCAATGGTTAACAGGTGGCAGGGAAGAGCCAAATGCATATTGATGATTTAAGTTTGAGGTTGGAAGTCACCATGTTTGTAATTTGAAATGTTATGCATAATTTAAGATATGTAAATATTTGAAGACTAATCCTGAAAGAATGAAGAACCTGAAATTCTAGAAAGTAAAGTGAAAGCTGGCTGAAAGCAATGGGAAAACATAAATCACCAGGGGTGGATGAGATTCTGATAGAACTACTTCAAGCCATGGATACTAAATCTGTCAAAATCCCAATAATATACCAACAAGTAAGGAAAACAAAACAATGGCCTTTAGACTGACCTTTTCTCCTTGTATCAGTCATATCATATTATATGGAAAGCTGGGCTAGATTCAGATGAAGGAGGAGTGAAAATTAATGAAAGAAATATCAATACTATAAGATATGCAGATGACACCATCTTATTGGCAGATCTTATAGGCAGAAAACAGCAATAACTTGAAAGGACTTTTAGTGAAGGTGAAAGTAGAAAGTACCAAAGCAGGCAGTTGAATATTAAGAAGACAAAAATCATGAGTACAGAAGAAGTACACAAGTTTAATATTGTCAAAGAAGAAACTGAAATAGTGAAAGATTTTGTATTCCTTGACTCGATCATAAATTCAAATGGAGAATACACAAAAAGAGACTAAGACTAGGAAGGACAGCAATGAAGGAATTAGAAAAGATAATCAAGTATAAAGATATGTCACTGAAGACTAAAACCAAGATAACCAATATTTAAGTATTCCCCATCGCTATGTATGGGTGTGATAGTTGGACAGTGAAGAAGGCTGACAGGGGAAAATGATTCATTTGAAATATGGTGCTAGAGGAGAGCTTTGCCAGAAAGATGAACAGGCATGTCCTAGATAAAAAACAAGCCTTATAGCAAAAATGTTGAAGCTGAGACTGTCCTACTTCGGGCACATCATGAGAAGACAAGATTCGCTGGAAAATACAATATGTTTGGGAAAGTTTGAAGGCAGCAGGGAAAGTAGAAGACCAAATATGAGATGGATTGACTCTCTAAAGGAACCACATCCTTGAGTTTACAAGAGCCAAGCAGGTGCTGTTGGGGACAAGACATTTTGGAAATCAGAAGTGGCTTGATGACATGAATGAAAATTGTAAATATGCCTTTAAAAAAAAGGTGAAGAATGGGAAGATATTTATACACAGTCATGATGGTGGTGAAATAGACATGCACAAGATCTGTCTAATCTTCTTGTGCCCATCCTTGAATATAAGAACTTCTACAACAGAATCAAATAGGAAAAAACTGATTAAGAATTCTTCAATAGATTCAACGCTGTCTCTTGTGGCATTTTATCTCATAACATATGTTAATTAGCTCGTACATCCAGGGCTGTGTGTTTTGCCATCCGAGTCTTACTTCTTTTATGACAACAGTTTAGGCAATTTTCTCTGCCTGTAATTTTTGCATGTCTGTAGATACCAGGCCTTTTGATTTAATCCTCTCATCACAAAAGTATATTAGCCAGAGACCATACATGCTCTAATCTTCTTATCTATGCTAGGATGCACTTGGCACACCCCAATGTTGAGATCATCATTTTGATGGAACTTTTTGAATATTCACCCACCTATCCACCCTAGTGTATGTATGAATAGCTGCCTACGGAGGCCACATACCGTGCATCTGATTAAGTGGGTTGGAGTGCCTGGCTGCAAAACCAGGGCAGGAGTTCAAATGCCCACTGGTTTCCTTGGGAGACGGACCAGCTGACTTTGTTGCCTGAGGGCCAGCCTTCTGATGATGAACTTTGGTGTCGGACAGAAGACATGTTACTGGGGCCACTGTCAAAATCTGCCAGAACTTGCACGCTAGTGAAGCCCAGGGTAGGTTCCATGCCATAATGAGATCAAAGGAGCATTTTGTGTGGATTCCAGTACTACATATTAGGAAGCAGGGGGTGGGGAGAAGAAAAGCTGAAATATAAACCCTGTTCAGGCATTATGTCCTTCCCATGATGACAAGAGAACAGAAGCTTGCTCTTCTGTCCAATCCCTGTTGTATGACTTCATTGTTTTCTTTGTTGTTGTTGGGGTGGAATATCTGATGCAGGGAGCCTGTTCCACATGGGTAAGTTCCCAATGTTATTTTTAAAAACTTGCTTGCATGGGGTTCTAGATTGTATGGACTTCTTACTCTTATATATGAAGTGAATACATGGAGTGTGACAAGGCCATCCAATGGAAATACAGCCAAACAGTGGAGTCAGGAAGTGCTTCTTGATCATCTTTATTTGACTGAGTAAAAAGGGCCTCGCCGGAGCCATAGTAAGGCCATTATGAAGGGATTGCTGGGAGTTGCCACCTTCTTACCACATCATAGCCAATGCAGGCCCCAGTCCATTGGAAGCTGCCCTGATCTAGACCCTAAAGTTTATAATTTAGATTTGAGATTTTTAAAGTGACATCGAGGGGTTGCAATTAGAGATGGGGACGAATATAAAAACGGATCGCTTTTTCTGATGAATATAGCCAATTCATTAAATATTCGTTGATCCATATTTGTGGGTTTCAGAGGGATGAATATTTACCCGTTTTTATTTGTCCTTCGTATTAAAAAAAAACAACACCCACCATTCTGCCTGCTGATCGGCGGCAGAAAGGCAGCCACCACTCCACACAGCCACCCAATACCACAGTCTACCCCCACCCCCTTCCTTTCCCTACCTTAGGCCCCACGCCATGCCACCCCACCCCCACCAACACCCTCTTACCTTAATTGCTGTTGCTGAGGTCTTCTGGCCTCGGAGCCACGCATGTAAAAATGGAGACTGGCTGCCCTTTGCAAAGATGGCGGCTGCAGCTTCATTTAGGGTAGGGAAGCTGCAGCTGCCATCTTTGCAAAGGGCAGCCTGGATTCCCTTAGCCTGCCTTTAAGGGAATCCAGACTACCCTTTGCAAAGACGGCAGCTGCAGCTTCCCTACCCTAAATGAAGCCACAGCTGCCATCTTTGCAAAGGGCAGCCAGTCTCTCTTTTTACACGCCGTGGCTGCAAAGGCCTGATGGAGACCTCGGCAGCAGCTATTAAGGTAAGGGGGTGTTGGTGGGAGCTAAGGTAGGGAAAGGAAGGGGGTGTGGGGGTAGGCTGTTGGGGTGGCTGGCTGTGTGTGTGGGGGGGGGTGGCTGCCTATCGGCTTCTGATCAGCTGATCGGCGGCCGGTAGGAGAATGGGCTTCTGTGTCGTGTGGTAAACTCTCCTGGGGGGACCCAATTTGTGGGTGAATAACCCGGAGGTCCGATATACAATATTCACCAATGTTGGCAGGCATGTTGGGGAAAGACATATGAAGCTCCGTTGTGATTCCGGAGTCTCTAAGTACCTGGGGGGAGCTTTCCTGGGGAGGTCCTCTTTGTGACTATATAACTTGGGGGTCTGTGATCCAATGTTCACCAAACTTTCAGGAGTTGTAGAAAAGTGTCCCTGCAAATTTGGTGTCTCTAGATGGTTGGGGGCCAGTGTTATAGCCGTTTAAAGTGCAGACGAATTGACAGAATATTCGTATATTCGTATTCGTTGATCCGTTAACCTTGACGAATAATGGATCAAAATGAATTGCCATTTTTTTGATTTGTCCCCATCTCTAGTTGCAATATTTTCTATTGTATTTTTTAAAATCTACTAACTTGATTTTTCTACTTGGTTAGTATTCTCTGTACATAGTAACTTTCTGAAAGAAGAAAGTGGAAAAGCAGGGCTACAGTTGAATATTAAGAAGATACAAATAATAATTATGTAAATTTAATGTTGACAATGAATAATTCAAAAATGTTAAACATTTTCTGTACCTTGTCCTCAAGTGCAAATATGTCTTTCTTGATTCCAAGTTGAAATTCATCTATACTATGGCATTCTTGCTTAATATGAATGGATATGAAAGCTGATTAATTTGAAATGTAGTGTCGGAGGGAAGCTTTGCAGATACTATGCACCACCATAGGTGGTTCATAGGGTGGTCTAGTTCAAGCTCAAACTCTCTCTAGAAGCAAAAATGACTAAACTGAGACTTTCATACTCTGAAGCACATCCTGAAAAGACAAGGCTCATTGTAAAAGATGATAATGCTTTAAAAAGTTGAAGGCAACAGAAAAAGATGAAGGTCAAATAACAGATAGATTGACAATAAAAGAAGCAATAGCATTGAGTTTGCAAGAGCTGAACTGGGCTGTTGATGACAGGATTTATGGAGGTCACAAATTCGTAAGATCATCATAAGTCACAAGCAACTTGACAGCAAATAACAACAACAAATTGTGTGTTTAAACTTTTTTTACTTTGTAAACTACCTACAGAACTTGTATTACCAGGTGGACTAGGAGGTTAAATAGAATAAATAAGTATATGCAGCTGTTGAGTGATTGGCAGAAAATTTGTATTACATGTATCATGTCTTTTTGCTGTGTTTACTTACTATGTCATGTAGTTGTAAATTCTATTAAGTATTTGTGAAGAGCTTAAGAACACATCTTAGAACAGAACGCACACACACATACTTGCATTGCGGTAGCACAATTACTTGTCCCTCTAATCCTTTTATTTAACAGCACATAAACTTTGGGGTAGAAATAATAACATGATTGACTTGTATCTTCAACCAAGTGCCCACCAGGACATAATAAAACCCAAGATAGTCCCATGGAGATTAATTGCTATTTTACGACACATATACTTTTCTCACTCTATTCAGATATTAATGCCATCATATTGAGCTCTTGGGTAATCTGAGTGTGAGATTCCTTGCAGCGGTATATATATGATGCCAATATTCAAATCAGCAATCTTACTGCTAACCTTCAATATACTGGACTTCCAGTGATATCGGAAAATACCCCAAACCTCACTCAATGCAAGGTTTTGGTTATTTTTTTTGATCCTGGTGCCCGAAGCACAAGTGTCATCATCAAGTGTAGATTTGCAGTTCAGTTTCCAGCAGGCCAAACTATTTCATACAGGGAAATAAAACAATTGTAAAGATCATCCATCCAGCTTTGCTTTAGATGTCCACATTTCTATACCTATTATGCTCTTGGAAACAGGATTAGAGATATTTTGCTATTCCAGGGGGAAAAAAACTGAAAGGAGAATCTCATCCCATTGTTAGTCTTCTTGGTAACATCCACCAAGCTATTTAAGCAAATCTGCTTCTATTGATCCTATGAAGATGGATACAGAGCTGGTAGAGGTATTATAATAGGCAGCTGATCTTATTTTACGATAGAAGGTGGCAGGCCAAGAATCACATCATTGACTTGTTGATTTCTTTTCCTGCCCTTTCAACATTTATTTTCAAAGTTGTAAAGAATCATTTGTTTAAATTAACATGCTTGGTGATTTAATACAATGGAAGTGTTTTAATGCAGTGTGTCTAATTCATTCTACAAGCAGTATGTCACTAGAATTAAAGTAGGTAGAAATCTGTAGACAGTTCCAAAACAAACAAAACAGTCCACAAGCTGCTTTCTGTGCTTGGCAAGAGAGTTGTTTTTGAATAACGCTGTTCAATTATTGTTTAAAACAGTGTGCCAAAAGGGACTGCTTAGAAAATATGTGTGTAAGATATGAGAACTGTGTGTTACATCTCTACAAGTATGTGGATTTCTTATAGCTCTTATTACCTGTCATTTTATATTTGCAAGATCAGTTCCCTCCTATCCTCCCTCCCTTGAACAATAGAAGCAAGGCTACTAAGAAGTATATTGTATTGTTGGAACTATGCAATTGGTATCATGCTCTCCTCATTCTGAGTATTTCTGTGCCACTGGAACAGGAACTGGAATAGCAGTTTCTGGCTTCAGAGAGTACAGATGTGGTTTCAGGGCTTCCTTAGATGGATGGATTCCTGTCACTTCCCAGAAGAGGAGAATGTATGTTGTGGTAAGACAGAGGTAGATCTCACTGGATGTTATGGCAGACATACTATCTCCTTCTTGTGAAGATCTAGCATTTGACAGTGAGCCTGCCAATATGGGCCTAGCTTTAAATGCTCTACTGGAAAATGACAGGAAACTAGCAATTTCTTGTGTATACCATATAGTAATACAAATGCAAGTATATGGTTCTTAAATCGATAATCAATAACAAATTTGTAGTTCATTGTCTGAATTTGGAACCAGGGAATGCCTGACCTAATTTTTACCTCATTAGCTGACCTTAGTAAAGTCACAAACCTCATTAGCTGACCTTAGTAAAGTCACAAAACTTCTCAGCTCTCCCTCCTCCTCCTCATGCATTTTGGAAATAAACAGACCTACCTTACCTGGTGTGTTATAAAGATTGTTAAGATTATGTCTTTATCCCATTTTGAACACTTAAGGCACAACATAAGGCCAAGATGCATTAGGCCCACAGAGTATCCTCTTCTTGCAATGAATGTGCGAACTAATGATACCGTCTCACATGGCCTTCAACATGGCACACATAACTATGAGATTCTGGACACTTCAGTGAAAGACCTTGGGACACAAAAGGTTGTTTCATCACCCATTCCTGTTACAGGACATAGACTAGGAAGAGAGACAGGAGTACTGGTTATGAACAACTGGCTGCATGGATAATGTTGTCAGGACACATTTGATTTCTTGGACCTTGGTCTGTGCTTCCATGTAATCGGACTTCCAGTTAGAGATGGGTTGTATCTCACAGCAAACAACAAGAACTTTAAACTGAATCCTGCAGAGGAAGGAGACGGGGGACACCAAGAAGTGGAACAATTATATCAGTGATGGTTTTCAGTAGTATAATAGAAATTGGGACAGTTTGGGAATCTGCCAGTGGAGATGAAAATACAACAACAGGGCAATGCAAGCGAATGACCCATTTTTTCAGGTGTCTTTATACTAATGTACAGACAATGGAAAACAAGATAAACTTGAACCCTTAACACAGGAAAGCAAATATGATTTACTGTTACAGAAACATGGTGGGAGATTCATGACCGAGATGTAGTAACTGAAGGTACAATTTTTCAGCAGAAATAGACTGAATGGGAAAGGAAAAGGAATAACATTATATGTAAAGAATATGTACACTTGTGGGGAGACTCAAGTCCTGGAATAATGTATCAAGCAGACTCTTGACTATTACAATAGTGGCTAGGGGCACAGTAGGGCTGTGGAGAGAGAGCAGTCTGGCTAATGGTAGATAACACTAGAGCAAAAGTAGGCAGAATTAAATCATGCTAGTTGAATCCTCAATCTTCTGCCATGCACAAATAAAAAATATTAGGCACCACAAAACAAAATATCAGCACACTCAAAACATAGATTCAGCACCCCAGTTAGCCTACCACTAACAAATAGATCTTCCTGTTGAAATCAGGGCAAGCTAGTGAGTAATGGATGAATATTTGTACTGGGTGGGGAAGGTATTGAGTGTGAGATAATGAGAACTGTGAGGCCTTTGGTTCTGGCTGGCTAACTGAAGGGCAATGCCCACACTTGGGCTTGATGAATGGCCTCCACTGGAGTGATAGGATGATGTTATGACGGTGCAACAGTGGGGCAGCTTTGAAAGCCGAACAGGGGGTGGGAAGCCAGCCCAGATGCAAAATGGATCACTTCCCCCAACTTCTATGCTATGAAAACTGGGCAGGAATCATAGCACTGAATTTCACTAGTGAAATAGAAAAAGGCCATAATACTCACTTATGGCTGTAAAGTGACTTAAAATAAGCAGAAAATGACGTATTTGATTGGCTTTTAATGATTTGGTGCCAATTTTTCATGCCATGTACTTTGGAGAGACCACACGTTCCCCATACATACTACAGGGTAGGGATGTAAATTTTTGTTTGTCTTATTTTCAGTTGAGAGGATGAGTAATTGCAAAATTATTCTCCTCATCTCATGAGATGGTAATAATTATAAGAAACCTTTTGCACAAATAAAGCAGAACTCCAAAAAACCCGATGTTTTTGGTCCAAATAACACTCCAATGCAATAACACAACACACAAAAAGATGATGATAGCTGCTTTGTTGTATTGACATTTCAGGGTTACAAGCACTGACGGGTTATTCGTATCTTTTAAAACAATGATCTAGTCATTCTGTGTGCAGTCAGTGCTTTGCTTCTTAAAGGGAAAGGATTAGGGTGCTGAGTTTTTTATATTTTTAATTTTGCTTTTAGATGGATGTTTTAATATTGCCATGTTAATTCCATTATAATGGTTTAATTTAGTTTGTTTTAAATTCTTATTCACTTTAAATATGCTTGAGCTGCTTTGAGTTCCTTCACTGGAAGAAAGGTGGGAATGAAATGAAATGACGTACATACATACATACATACATACATACATACATACATACATACATACATACATACATACATACATACAAGTTTTATGTTAAAGGTATTCATGCAAATGAATGGATATGTTGGTATGAAAAAAAACCAGCAGTCTTATCTAATTCTTGCTAGGGGGTGAGGAATCTTGCGGGGCTTGGAAATTCTTCACTGCAGTGTTTCTTTCAAGTTGAGACAACTTAAATAAACAAGAATAAATATTTTAACAAGTATTCTTTACTTCCTTATAGAAGGAAGATTTGTTAAATAGCAGGATTATCAGGGAAAGCAGTGTAGAAGGCAGAATAAGCAAGATGTTTTTAATAAAGACTTCAGGTCACCCATGGACCCTTGTCTGGGACATAAAGTTGCTTCTCTCTCTGTCCCCAGATTGCACCCTGTAAACCTAATATTCACAGAGGTTCGTATACCAAGAGAGGGATCAAATATTTGCAATACTAAACAAGCTAATTGGAGCTAGAGAAATGCATTTGGCCGGGTTGTGGCTTGTTCTTTGAACACAATATGGTGACAGGTTGAGGCTGTGTGATACTTACATATGTCACTACAATATTTAATCTAATATTATCTAATCCTCTATTATATAATTTATTATTAATTATGTGACAAATATTTGAAAAACTCCTCATTTTTGTCAGTTTGCTGACTGTTTAGGCCAACGTGATTGCTGCATGAGGAGTTCTACCATCTGGCAAGATTCTTCACCACCTGCAAAAAGTGAAAGGTCAAAACTAAATTTTCCAGAAGGACTGAAGTTGCTTTGTGGTTTTAAAATACATGCTGTGGCATCTGCCCAGGTCATGAATATTCATATGCTAACTGCATGGACCAATGAGAGTGCTGGAGAGGCGGAATCACGAGATATAAGATCCTCTGCAGGAGGAGGGGGAGATTGAAGAGATTTGAGAAGTGAGGTTTTGGAATTGGGAGTTTGCAGTAGAGAGAGAGAGGGTTGGCGGTTGAGGGTGGATGAAGTGGGATGTTTGTTTAAGAGTAAAAGACATTAATTGTACCTTCATCACCTGTATTAATAAACAATTTCTATTTGGTTCTATTTAAAATGACACAAGGCCTGGACCTCTGTTATTAATAATACATAATGTTGATGTAATCAACTGGTGGCAGCTGAAAGACACGTAGCTTGTGCCCTGTGTCTGGTGAAACAACCAAGGGACAGGTGGGAACGTGACACGTGCATTCGCCTCCCAGCACTAGCCAGCTTCTGTCTTGGTTGGCCAGTGCTGGGAGGTTTCCCAGCTACTCATAGCTCAGAGTCAGGGCTCATCATGCAGCAAAAATGGAGCTGCTGGAGATGCCCCTCAGGCAAGACCAACAGCCAAGTGCCAGGGAGGTTTCCTGGCCACTTCAGCACTGGTTGTTGACATTGTTTTGGCCGGGGGGGGGTTGGAGAGCAGCTCCAGGGGCTCCTTTCCCCCCACATGTCAAGCAGGCAAGGCTGCCCTGAGCCTGGGGCTGTCAGTAGTGTCAGGAAGCTTCCAAGTGTTGGCTGCTCCACATCCTGTTTTCAGGCAAGGCTTTGCATTAAAACAGGATGTGTGAAACAGGTGGCATCACACCTGTTTTCAGGTAAATTCCAGTAAAAATAAATTACTATGGATTATCTGAAACTTGTACTTTCTGCCATATGGATTCTGTTCTCCTTGTTAAGGTCTCCATATTGTGTAAAGTGTATTTTCCTCTTGAATAGCAAAGCATGGACAGACAGCAAGCAGAGAAAGCCTGGCTGGGGCTGATTGTAAGACAGATGCAAACCACTCAGTTCAAGGTTTTAAATTGTTAGATATCCCTCAAACTGAGAAGCCGTCCTCCCAGTTTTGAGCAGTTAAGTTGAACAGACTCCTGGGTTTCTGTATGAAAAACCATCCTCCCAATTTGAGAACAGCTGGAAATCTCAGTCAGAGAGAAAATTGTCATAATTTCTTGGTTTTGCCTGTGAGGTCAAGACAAGCAAAGACTTGCATCCTTAATTGCTAGATCTATGAGTCAAAGATGGCAGTTGAAATCTTTATCATCAAAATCTGACAGGTGAAGATATTTCAGGATGAAAGAAATAAATTAGTTAACATTTGCCCTATAAAGAGGTTTGATTTGACACATTTCTTTACCTCGTTAATGGGCCAGAAGGCTTTTTTTTGTCACAGAGATGTGTTCATTTACTTAAAAAAAAAAGAGAGCAATGAATCTGGGCTCAATCTGTGTGTAATAAAATCTATTGCTTTGTGGTATATCAAGATTTTAATCTTCCAGTTATTACTTTCTCTAAAAATACCCATTCATCATCATTGCACTGTCAAAGAGAATTACTGGGGCTTAAAATAACTATGATTTTAATGAATGTCATGTTATTTCAATTCAATTGGTAAAATAACAGAAGTCCTATTTGTAGAAAGTGGTTTTATGATTAATATATTAAAATGTTATTTTCTTTACCAATGATGAAAATGAGCATTTAATAGGTTTAAAATCTCAGCACAAAGGTTTGAACTCCTGAAGAAATCTACTTAGGGAAACGGTAGTGATTTCTTTATAAAAACTGCAGGATTTCACGGTCTGTTTAAACCACGTCGCATATTGTTTTTGAAGTGTCCATGCGTGCATTTGAAAAATACATCTTTAGACAGAATTGGCAGTCCTGAAGGAAAACAACATTTTTAACAGGAAAGCTGAGCCTCAGAAACTCCATACTATACTAAGTTATATGCCAGCTAATTTATAAAGACTTATGAATAAGAGAATCATATGATTAGGGATTTTTTGTTGCTGGTTAAGTTACAACTGTCTTCTAAAAGATACTAAGACATTCAAATGGTTCATGAAGAAATTCAGTGTTCACAGAGTAGAGTCGGGAGAAACTAAGGTGTTCACTGGGCTGCTGAAGTCAAGAAAATCTTTTCCAAAACGGCAAATCACTGTACAGAAAATGCCAAAAAAATAACAAAGGGGGCATTTGGCTTGAATCCAAATTGCACACTTTTGTCAGAGCAGTTAAAATGTATTGTCTGGAGGAAATGCTACCTTTAGCTTTCAGTTTTATATTGTATTCTATCTCTCAAGCCCAACTAATATCAGAAGTGAGTGTCCGTTACTAATGTTCACCCTGTAACATTAACCCTGATTAATATGGGAACTCGAGGGTATAGATAGACCAGCACGTCATCAAGCATTAGCTGAATAGGTAGCCCTGCCAGCATAATAAAGCAGGATGAGACTGCTTGTGCAAGCACTGCCGTTGTGAAAAGTGGTGGTTCCCATTAAGAAAATCCACCCCTGCCTGTGGAATGATAACACAGGCTACATTGATCCTATGTTACAGTGCTGGTGGTACTTTCTGTTCAGCAGAAGCTCAATGGTATACTAGTCTAAGAAACTAAAAATTTATTTGATTGCTCAATCCATTAAACTTACTAAAATGTGCAGTGCTAGTTAGAAGTATGACTGCATTTCAAGAGATAATTAGTTTTCAATTTAGCCTGCTACAGCCAAGAATTTTAGACTGCTCTTGTTAATATTCTGGGATAAACTGCACTTTGCATGTTAAATATTTAGAATTTGTGATTCTCGGTAGTTTCTTCAAGTTGCTTTGAACCCAATGAACTAGGAACCTTTTAGCATCCAAACTTGAATTGACAAGAATATTTCTATGATAATCCACCATATCTCTAATGAGGAGAATGCTACAATGTATGTTTTTAATGCAATTTTTTTTAAAAATGATACCACTGTAAGAGCAGTGGCAATGCAAGAGGTTAGGAACTGGAGGCTCCAGTTTGAAACCCCTTTTAGTGCTTTACAAGGCTTGAATTAGGCCTGAGGTATCTGGACCTAACCGAATAATGCACCATTACTGAGTAAGATTCATTTGCAGTCCAAGTCCTCTTCTAGCAAACAAAAAGGAATGTGGGTTCAGAAGATCACCTCCTACAACTGCCAAATACTACAGACCTCACAAGAGAGATCCAGGTTAAATAGGAGGCCATATGCTTTTTTCCAAGCCCTGGCACCTTCAGTATAAAGGATAATATAATCAGTGATACCAAGGACCCAAAGCTCATGACAATCAGACTGCACGGTTCTGGACTAGATGAACAACTACTTTTCTGAATTTCTTCACTACTCTGAAAGACAATTAGGCAGATTAATATTAAAGCATTAAAATAATCAGATGGAAGAGCAAGACTACCACCTATTAGGACTACTGAGATATTGTCCTAAAGGTATATGTTCTTCTTGAATCTGACTTTCACAGCATTACAAAGAGCTGTGTCTGTTGAACCCATTTTCACTCTGTGTCACATCGTATATGTTTGGAAAGGTAAAAAAAAAAACCCATCCAAGTATAATGTGAAGGTTGTACTAAAACAAAACAAAATAAAATAAGCCAGCCCTAAATTATTTGACACAACTCACATTCCAAAATGGGAACTGAGTCAGCATAACTGCAGACTGTGGTGAAGCCGACCAGATGCTTTCTTGTCACAAAGTTTGCCGTGCAACGTGGCACATGGAACAGTGACCATGGGTAAAGCACATGCTTTGTATGCAGAAGATATTATGAAGAACCATCTAACTGAAAGATGCCTAGCAGACCAAAAACCAAAATCAAGTAATGGCGGGTTACAATGTATAGCACAATCTCATTCCCTGTGGGTAGCAAATCTACTCTATGTCAGCCACAAAATTATCACATCTATTGATGTCATGAGGCAGTGTATCTCCCAGGCCCCACCATCTGAGATCACTGAAAAGGATGAGGAAATGCATTGTGTGATGTCATTGAGACACAAAGTTCATTTCATTATATTGGAAAGATTCTAAATATCTAGCTTTGAATCCTTGCTTATTTAATTGTGAAGGTGCTGAATTGGGATTGTCTCCTCCCCCCCCCCAAGCCCCCTTGTCTTTTAAATGCTTAAATTACAGGCAGTTACAAGGTGACTTCCTCCATGCTGGAAATGCCTATACCAATTGAATTTGGTAGGCACAAATGCTTCAGTTTAAATCTGAATGATTTATTAAGATCTGTGAACATCATGTTTGGGATGAAAACAACCTGAATGTTCAAAAATGCAGATGTGGTATGTCAGTATCACCCCAATATCTCCCAGGAAATCGCGTAAAGGGAATATATGTATCCTTTTATATGTTCACTGGTACTCTCACACATAACTCCATAGGTCAATGGAACATGTACATGTACATGTACATGTGACCACAAACTGTAGACCATGTGGGTTCATTCTCATGTGTAGAGGATATACACAAGCAGGAACCTCTTCACTGAGCATGTGAAAAAAAGAGAGAGAGATGATGGAAGGGGCAGAGTGAAGTCCTTCCCGCTAAGCATGTTTAGGAAATAAAAATGAAAAGCAATATAGTAGGCAGCTGTTGGTGCTAGAGGAGAAGGCAAGTGATAGCAAAACAGACAAGAATGCCCAAGATCTGCTCTGGACATTCTAACTATTGAAGTGGTATGGATCGCTCAGACTAAAGTTGTAGCACAGTGTGTATACTCCCTTGAGGCTGCTCTGCAATCCATTCAGCAAGACAAAGAGAAAGACATGCAAAGAGAAAGACTTTAAATTGTCCTTTAGCAATCTGGGATGTTATTTGTTCTCTCACTCAGCTTAGTTTCCTAACCTTTAGTTTGCTAAATTTCACTAAAATATTATTATTCTGTTAGAACTGAGTGTGTTTATGATTGTGAAAAGATTATTGTTGTATGGGCTTTGAGTAGATAGGCCATAGCGTCTGGGTGCTCATGTCATAGGCATTTTCATTCCCCTCACCCTCAATGTTTTTTTTTAATGGAGATCTGGAAGGACATAGATAATGTCACAGAATCAGAGACAGATCATATCAGAATGTCTCCTAAAAGATATTGATGGATCAGCCTTGATTCAAATATAGAGCTAAGGACTTCTGCATGCTGCTGTATCCCAAACTAGTGTGGAACTATTTGTATACCACCTGATTCAATTTGTATCCAGAGCTGAGCCATTATGTAAACCTCCCATTGTTTCAACACTGGAAAAACAAAATTAGTATAACTATTTTCTCAACTGATGTATATGAAAACTGGCAACTAAAGAGGAGGGGTACGCCCGACATATCAGAGAGGGGTTTAAGTATCCGGCACTTTTAAAATTTGCTTTAAAAAAAAAGTTGAGGTGATTTATGTTCCATCCAATTCAATTTGTGTCTGGAATCAAGTTTATTTGTAAACTTGCTTCTCTTTGCTGCACAACTAAATCTGGCCATTCTGCTTTGACCCAAACTTTAAACAAATCAGTCCAAATCAGCCTAGCTTGCTTGAGAATTCGGGATTTGTTTGACCCTATACACATCCCTAGAAACTATTTTTCTGAGAGGTAGAGAGAAGTGGAGGAAGATGAGGAGCAAAGAGGGAAAGAGGGGTGAAATAGCCAATAAAAAGGCAGGGAACTTACCCATTTCATAATAGAACATTCATCAGTAGTAACATGTTTTGCATGTTTTTCAGACATGTGAAAAACTTTCCTTGGCCATAACTTGTCCTTCAGAGGAAAGGGTAGTCTAGTGGGATTTGCCAGAACCTTGTTCTTTATTTTATTCTCCATTGTAAATGCAAGTGCTGCAGATAAAGCAGCCTGAAAAGTAACAACATCCAGAGGGAATAGTTCCGAAACAAAAGTTATATATTTCCAGCAAGATGTCTCTCTCTAGCAAGGTCAGGGTTGTGTTAGTGGGTGATGAAAATGCCAGCATTCTTAATTTGAATTTTATCTTTAATAACGTTGAAGGGAAAAATATATCATTGGGAAAATAAATTATAATGAGGAACTTTAGAAGGGTGAATAGTAATGACTGAAACTGTGCATTCATTAATTCAAAAGAGCAGGTGACAATTAGCATGCTCCGAGTGCTTAGGGAAGATAGAATGAAAATTTTTCAACGAACATGGAAACAGTGTGGAGCCAAAGAAGAAGGTATTTCACATGTACCTTTGGATTAGACAAATGCTTGGTCACACTTGCCATTTCGAACAGTGAAATGAAGCATCTATATTTCCTCGTATTACATTTACCATGGTCCACAACTCAAGGAGCCTCTTCCAGACAAATAGCTGCCAAGCAATGCACAGAAAAGGAAAGTATCAGAATGAATGGACAGATAGGCAAGGGAACAACATAGAAAGTACTAGGTCTCTTTGAGAAAAGACTACCAAATCTAGCCAATGAAATGAATTAAGGGCAATGTAATCACTAAATCTGCAAAGTTCTACTGGTGTAAACAAAGGCAGGTTTTCAGTAAAAGGCTCTCTCGGTAGTATAAATGTTTTCTGCAGATATTGTGACAAGGTCAGTTGTTTTGTCTCAGTACTTTTATCTGCTTTTCTCTATAGCAAGACCTGTCTTCCAGATGGCTACATGCTTTCAAGTACCTTTTAATAATTCATTGAGTATAGCTAGAATAAGCAAGATAACTGGCAGTGTATGATCTATGCATGCACCTAAAAAGCATTTTCTTTCAGCATAAAACATCAAAATCTCCTTCCATGCTTGCAATCTGAGAGCACAACAACAATGGCACACATTCATATTTAAGCATATGATTTATATACGCAGCTCAGAAAGCGGAGGATATTTTTTGGACTTATCTTTTGAAGGGATTTGAGAACAAGTCAAAAGCAGATGATTGATAGCACAGAGGTAATTAGTTCCAATTAGCTGGAATTTTGATGCCTGGAATTATAATGAATAAAATGTACAGTCCACAAAACAAGCATTTTACACACACACACACACACACACACACACCTGTTGCAAAATGCAAATTCTGCAACAGATATATATAACTGATATCTGAAATGTTTCATAAGCATCTGTTGTACCCTGTCTAAGTTAGCAAGACTTACAAGGAAATAGACAGCAAGAAAATGGACAGGAGGTGACTTAGAAGACATTAAATTTGGTCCGGACCAAGAGCAGGCTCACTGAAATAGGCAGAAATTAGATCAATCATGATTAACTTATGTCTCTTTAATTTCAAGGGTTCTACTTTCAATCTGACTATGTCTGGATCCAACCCACTGCATACTTGGATTTTCAAGAAAGCTTTTGTCAACCTCTTCACCAATGGTCCAAGAGGATGGGTACATTTTTAGATGAGACACTGGCTCAGGAAGTAGACAGTAGAAATAACTGAGCAGTACTTGCAAGGGAAAATTCTAAGGTCTCCAAAGGATGTGCAGGAATTTCTTTAGCTAAGTGTTGCAAGTGGAGAAGCCTGCAATCTAGTATAGATAACACAGTGAGTCAGTATGAGCTTAGCAGTGGAACAATCTGAAAGCTTATGAGATGAAACTGGGCATATTCATGCACCCCTATTTATAAAACACTGAATTCCCCCAGTGTGGTGTAGTGGACAGAGTGATGGACTAGGGCTCTGGAGAACAGGGTTCAAATCACCACTTGGCCATGGTGAGTGACAGGGGAGTGGAACTGGTAAAAACACTCCTTAAATATCTCACTTATCTTGAAAACCCTATTAGGGTTGCTATAAGTTGGTTCCATTTTGACAGCACAGAACACACATATTTATTCTACTTTAGATATTTAATGATCTCTGTGATTGTTCATATAGGTGTACAGAATTATTACTGGACTTTTGAATTCAACTGGGCCATGAAAAGAAAGGATGAAGGCTTGGTTGGCAATGATAGACCAATTCCCTGCCCCAAGATGGTGTGAGACTATGTACCATCATCTCATGGGTCCAAACATTCCATCCCATTCATCCTCTCTCACAAACCTGAGCACTCTGCTATAGCTACAATAGGGAATACCCTTGTGATTTTTGAGTTGACTGCTATGAAACCAGGGTAAACAGTGTGTGGGTGCAGAGAAATCAGAACTGTTAATTGTTATCTGCTCTCCCACAAGATAAGAGACATAGATATACAGATATAACCAGTTCTGACATAATAGCTTCACATATCTGTGCTCTTGGAACAACCTTTGAGAGATCTATTCTGAAGCCATAGAAGAACAGTGCTTCATTTGAGGTGACACAGGTGTTGACTAAAGAAAACTAGCTTCAGAAAAATATTTTTAGTAGCTCTTTCCCAGAGTTCCTGTCTCAGAGATGCTTGCCTGGTACAAACGTTGCGAGGTGAAAATACTGTTATTTTCCCAGGCTTTTAAATGTAGTACAGTATTAGTTTTTTTTTTTCATTTCTTATTTTGCTTTTGTAAAGCACCTTAATGAGGAAAAGGCAGTGTAGATCCTCCTGTTGAACATACTGATGGGTATAACACTGCAGGAGCATGTTGTTCTTAGAAATAGTAACCAGCAGAAGTCTAATTTATCTGGAGGTGCTTCTTGGAGCACTCTGAGAATAAGGAATAATTTTCCAATATGAGTAGCAGCACAAGGCAAAACAGTTGAGTTTGGAAGTGCTTTTAAAAATCATCAAATTATTATTGGATTATACTGTTTGGCACAATGACAGTTAAATCTATTCTCTCTGCCAAAAAATCAAACCAAACCAAAACAATGTCAATTAACTCTGTGGTGCTTTTAGATCTGTCACATGTAAATTTTTAACATTAAAAAATAGGAGCAGGGTTACTATGTCCAAATGGGCTAAAATATGTCCCTTTCAACTCACTTTTCTCTGTAATCTGTCAGTTTTGTTTTCTCCTGCACTTCAATTTTGAAAGCCTCAATTTCCCCCCAAATACAGGATTTATGACTATTGTTATATTCTTCAAAAAAGAGATTGAATTGAAATTCTTCTCCCTTTGCACCATCCAAATTCAATATGTATAGCTGTTCTAGGAACAGAGTTCCTAGCCCATACTAGTTCAGAGTTCAGAGGACCATACTTTACCTACATGTCATATAGGTGTTATAGAGGAAAAAAATGAGGTGGTCTAATTCAGTGTTAGAAGGATAGTTAAATACATCAGAGCTCAAACATATAAGTCTAAGTGCTGAGCATTCAAAACTCTTGGCTTGGATGGACATATCTTTTAATTTTGCTTTCTCACAAATTGAGATTTATAAAACCTGAAATTCTTTGCATCCTTCATATTACAGTTAATGTAATGTTACTATTTTATTGGAAAATAAAACAAAATTCCTATATATCCCTAATACAAAAGAACTGTATATCTACCATGGACCACACATAGGTACAAAGAAATGGAGCTCAAAGCAAAGATTTGTATGATTAGGATCAGATGTCTCAGAGTATTGATAAATTTAAAAAGGAAAACCATCACGGCAGTTGGGAAGAAGAAAAAAGATTGGGGATTCTAATAAACTCTCTCCCTCTTTTCCTTTTGGTTCTGTCACTTCACTTCCCCTCATAATTTACTTCTTGGTTTTATGTTGATAGTACCAAAATGGAAGGTTTATTAGTGACAACAAGAGGCAAAATAAAGTTCCTTAATTTAGTACCTTTCAGGAGATTGAATTGGATGTGTCTGTTCTTTTACATTTAGTTAGAAAGAACACAAGCACTAATTTTGACATTGAAATTAGTTTTGGAACACATTTACAAGCACTTTTTAAAATGTCTTATTATCATCTCAGTAATTGCACAACTCCACTCCTTCGATGAAATGTCAAAGAAGGTTTTATTACATGCATTTGTTACTTCATGCATATGGTGTTGTAAATCTTTGTTGATTAGTTTACTTGCTCATTTGATGGTCAAACCATTCCATAAAGAAAAACTGATGCTGGCCTATTATGCTAAAGGATAATTTCATTTTTTTTTATTACACAACTTTTGAGGAAATTAATTTGTCACATGGTTGCCAAAAGGTTAATGTGATCATTGGTCTTTTATGAATACGCACTATGCAGAATATTCAGTGTGATCTAATGTGTCTACCTATGAGGCATCCATCAATGCAATATTGAAACTGCATATGTTTAATTAAAGGAAACATGAATAAGAATATTTATATTCTAATAACACTGAGTTCTATTTCTGTTCAGAGTCTTATAACACAATCCAGTATAACCAAATGTGTTTCATTATATTCTGCTCTGATATCTTCTTGTTCAATGTCCTGATTCTGAAACTTCCCTTTCAGAAGTTTCCATCAGATCCCGTCAACTTTACCCAGCATAAAAATGTTGAAGACTAATGGGAATTATCTTTCTTTTAAAACCATCTTGGTGAAAAAGATGAGATTTAAATTGAGATTTTGGGAGTGCCGTAGGTTGGGTTATGGATAGTTTCTCACGTGAAAGAATGTATTTTAAATAAAAAAGGAAACTTCACACTTAGAAACTTGTTGCCTTAGTGAAGGGTTGTAGTGTAATCTTTTCCTTGTCAAGCTCATATTTGTAAGCAGGGAGATAAGCTGTCATCTAGTATTTGAACAGGTGCAGTCCAGATACAGATTTCATCCAAAGTCTGCCCTCCTTCCCCCAACTGTTTTTCTACTTTCTTAATAATATTTATTTGCCATCTCGTCAATATTGCAATATTACTGAGCAATAGAGAAAGCATGCTACCCCACACTCACCTGATTCGAGGGAACTGTCACATTTTGATATTTTATGTAAATAAAATACAAAATGAGTATAAGAAATGTCACCCTGGAAATGTGAAATGTGAATATAACATGGAAGTCTGAAGAGAAATGAACTGCCCAGTAGAAGCTACTTCAGGGCAAAGAGATATAACCTTGAAAATTAAAAAGAAAAGAAAAGAAAAGAAAAGAAAAAAGTAACAGTTTAAGTAGTAATATCCTGTCTGTCCATTAGAGGCCACTGTGGAGTAGAAATCATATTAAATCCCATGTATTTCTCTAACTAAGCAGAGACCCATTGTTTCTTTATGGGGTTTGCATCATATGCAAAGAGCAATGTTAAGTGAATGAAAATCTCTACAGAGGCAGATTCAGTGAAAATTCCCATTGAATATGTTAAAGACATAAGATAAGAAACTTTATTGATAAAACCTTATCAATCCATTGTCCACTACCAAAGCAGAGTCTATGAGACTTTGAGTTAGCCTTCTATTATTCAAATCTGTTTGGTTAGAATTGGAAAAGAAAAAAGAAAGAGGAGAATGGTGGGCTTGGAAGCTGTGAGACCAGGTTGCTGTGGCAGAGCAGGTGCTGTGCCGCCCAGCTGATGGGTGGTGAAGCTGGGCACTGCTTTGTACAATGTTGTGACGCTCCTGTGGGCTGGTTCCTGGTGGTGCACCAAAGCTGATCCAGCCAATTCACAGATGATCTCTTCCTGCATTGCTTCCCAGGGGATTCAAAGCGCCATCCCCTCCTTGTTGGTCCTGGTTTGGAATTCACCAGCAGACTGCTCCAGCAGGAACTGGAATGCTGCTCCTATACTGGGCGGAGTGCAAAGTTCTTCCTTGTGGGCCACTCACCCCATAGTCCTCTTGCTTGGGTCCACCAGTCAGCCATTTCTCTTCCCTTATTTCGGTTTACCACGCTAGCTATCTCGGTCTCTGCATTCTTTGATGTCTCGTTCCCGCAGCTGCCAGAAAGTGCCCCCAAAACCCTTTGGCAGTATTTAAAGATGACAGGGGCGATAAAACAAAAAGCCTCCCCTGGGCTCATCAACAAAACTCACTTTGCAGCAAAACAAATGCCGGGTTCACCATGTATTGTGTAGTCGGAAATTTTAAAAATGATTTTTAATTTGCAAAACCCAATTCAGCAGTGGTTCTTTTTGTCAGTGGAACTGGGCTCTTAGTAATGTATTACTACTATTATAGATTTTTACTTTTTTAATAGATGTGCTTTTAAGGTTATAAGCTCTTGTATTTTTGAATTGAGATGAGATTTTTGTCTGTAATTGTTTTAGCTGAAAGCTTATAACTGAAATATTTGTCAGACTTAAGTATTTGCCTACAGCTTAAATTCATATTTTTAAGGATATACTGTACACTGACAGCTTTGTTCAGAGCTGTAAGAATGGTTTTTGAAGTAACATTCCTATTAATGTTTTCAACAACTTTGAAGTATCTTTAAGATTTTATGCATAGAGGAAATGTGGATGAATAAAGCTTGTAGAATTAGACAAACTAATGTTGCCTGGACTCATTTTTCTATGTTTACTTCCCCATGAGTGAGTACAATGGTTTATTCTCATCCTCTGAAGATAGATGGATCAAGATTGTAAGCCACATTTTTGGCAAGACAGCCAAGAGACCAGACTGATTAATTACTGTTCTTTGATACTCCTGGTGAACTAGGCAGGACCAAATAAAGGACACTTTGATACCTAAATGAACTTTGATAAGATTATCTTAATTATCTGAATCACACTGATATTTAACCCTTCCAGGGATAAATCTTAGCTGTGATGGACCACCACAGACTCAAACTACCAAGGGGTATTATAAAGTTCTTTAGTGCTCTAAGGATATTGCTTGAGTGTCTTCTGAGTTTGACAATCAAGTCTGTTCTGACCAATGATGACTCTCCCAGGTTTTTCTAGGTAAACAGATTCAGAAATTGTACACTAGTACCTTCTTTGAGTGGAAGACCATGTGGCAGGGCATGTAAGCCCATCAGCCATACACAATCTAGATTATCTTGGTTGGCTCCCTCCCGGGAGGCACAGTGCAAATTCCAACTCCTGTCCTCTGGCATTTAATCCATTGATTTATACCAGCTAATCTGGGATTATTTCACTGTAGATTCAAACCAGCTGCATCACAGTTCTATAGAAAGTGGCATGGGGTATTTGCTCACTATATTACGTTGGATGGGACAAAAATTGCCAGAATTAAAAAAGAAATAGATTATTGGGGACATTTTTGTCCCAGTTGTTTTCTGCTTCAAAGATACAGTAGCTGAAACTTGGGGGACATTGTTTACAATAGTTTAAGTGGCACCACATAAGAATGTCTACATTGTTCATTTAATTCTGTATTGATTGTACAGGAAAATAGGCCAAAAAAGTATCAAGCTTATTCCATTTCTCTGAGCAATAATGAGTTATACATGTTTGGTATACCAGGTACCTAGTGCAGAAAGAGGCCATTCAATGCTTATTGGCATTTTGTAATATGTGCATGTACCGTATTTAATGGGAAGTGGAAAAAGATGTTAAAGACATCAAGAGATAGTCAGAATCCAGTGGTTCTGCCAGGTCACTAGAAGAGAGCTAGCACACTAAGTGTACAGAACTCAAACTTAAGTCTTTGTGTCTCTTGGACTCCATTTTAAATGATATCCATTCCTTCATTTTTCCACATCACCAGGATTACATCATCTGTAGCTAATGGCTCTTCCTTTCAGATATTTTGTAGCCATTCAGAAAGCCAACTATTGAACAAATTCAGCGAGAACCATTCGAAAAAGAAAAGAAAAGAAAGGAAGGTACCAGAATTGTCATAACAGCTTTCAGCACTTCTTCTGGATCTATTTACTCTCCTGTTCCACCTTACAACAACAGCTATATTTCAATAACTACAAAGTCAAGAATGAGATTAAACATTCCATGCCTTAGTATTGCGTGTCTTTTAACAAAACATAATGACGTGTTATAATCAGGTTGTCTATCACTATTTGCATGAGCCATGGTGACTTATCAAGGAGACACAAGTACTAGAAACATCATGCTCTGTTATATTTTTCTCTCATGTGCAGTATGTTGCTTTTTGCATATGATTTAGTAAAGGATTTAACAGTAGCTGAAATCCTGTTTAGCATAATGATCTGTGCTAGATTAGGTCCACTAAATCAATGAGGGTTTGATAGTCAACTGCTCTTAGGTTTCATTGACTCAGAGGGGCTTACTCCAGTTGTGACTTACTAACTGAAGTAATATGCAACTAGAGTAGGCCAATTGAATCAAATGGAACGTGCAGAGGAGTTGACTCACCAAATCCCCACTGATTTAATACATCTACTCCAGTGCAGTTTATTATGCTAAGCAACAGGATTTCACCAGTGTGTCACACTATAACATATTCAAGCAGCCTGCGCAGAGGTGACTCAACCCACCACTTTGAGGTGAGGCTCAGCTTGCCCTGCATGGACCACCCCAACTGAATGTCCAAAATCAGATTGCGCAATCTGGGCCCAGGTGAGTTTTGTTACACAGTAGCTCTTAGCTGCTTTCAGCCTGCTGACTTTCTTGAAAGAGACTTAAACATATGAAGACAGAGAACATGTCACTGGATTTCTGCTGATTTTCTAAAGCAAACCTTTTTCTTCAGCATATCACTCAGGACACCACTGCCCCCATCTGCTCTGAATGTTTCAGACCATTGGCATTGATTTCTTGTTTCCATGGCACTAGTTTCATCTTAAATATTTCAATTTTGTTTGGTTCTTTCCTCATCTGTCATCTGCAAGCTTCTTAACATAATTGCTACACTATTTTAACTTTATTCCCTTACCCTTGATCTTTTTTTAAATGCTATACCAACGTGGTATCGTCCTCTGTCATGCAGCATTTCTGTCATGCTCTTCCGCCTCTGCCAAACCTGATTATTCTTCTAGTTCACTTCCCCTTTTTTATGTTTCCTTCCCTGTTCTCCTTAATAATCCCATCTCAGATTTTCCTTCCCCAAAGACTGATCTATGTTCTGTCTTTTAACTCTCACACAGCACATTCCTCAGGGAAAACGTCACTATCTAATCTGCCCCAAAGGATGTGTTCATTTATAATGCATGATACTTGATATTTTACAAGAAATAACAGCAATAAACAGAAAAAAGTATTCATATACATTCATAAAACCTGTCCTACAGTGAAAGAAGAGTAGATTTGATTGGAAAATGACATATTTTACATACCTTGCATTTAGGGTGATCTAGAATATTGAAATATTCCTCATATATCTGGTTTTAGTAATCCTGATCCTTTACACAAGGATCTCCCTAATCTTGTAAGGTGGGACAAGATTATGATCATTGAAGCACAGATGGAAAGCATCAAATCAGCTTGGAGATGAGGTGAGGTTTACACTGATGACATTCCAAGTCGCACACTCGACTCTTGGGAACATAGGGATGTAGGAAGCTGCTGATTGGAACCCTTGGTCCATCTAACCTGGTCTTGTTAACTCTGACTTGCAGGAACTCCCAAGAGTTTCAACAAGACGCCTCGGTAGCTTCGTTTGAAGATCCCTGGTGTTCTGTGGTCACCTATCAACCAAATACTAACCCAGTCTGGTCTTGCTTACCTTCTGAAATCAGGTGAATTGAGTGAGGTCAGTGTGGTACAATAGTACTACAATGCACTCAAAATATGATAGAATTATGGAGTGGGAGGGCGCTTTGCAGATTTGTAGACTATAATTCCCTTGCTAAGCGCAGGAAATCCTAAACAGCCTCTACCTGAAAACCTTCAGTAAAGTCTAGTGACTTACTGTCCTTGGTGATGGACTCCATTGTCGTACTGCTCTTACTCTGATAAAGTTTCCATTATGTTTAACCAAAATTTAGGTAATTGCAAATTTGGATATAGTTCTATTCTCTCAGGCAGAAGAGAAAAGGCTTTTACCCTCTTTCCTCACAGACACATAAAAGTTCTCAACTTGCAAGAATGCAAATTGTTTTAAAAAGTATGGAGTACCAGACTTCAGTCTCTAAAGTCTCAATTAAAGCCAAGCATTAATGCATGTTAATTAATCTGGAGAGCTTTGACCTCTCAGGTGCAAATATACACTGATATAAGGAATTTTTAGCTGTACAATAAATATTAATCATAGATTCCTCCATGCACAAGCCCACCTGTATACCACATAGGAATGCTGCTACAAATTAGCTTGAATCATCAGGTAGAGTGATGAGGAAGCAGACTACATATGCAAAAAAAGAAGCCTCACACCAGAGGTATTTGTACAAACCAAGGCTTTTTAGTAAAGCTGTGTCTTATTTCACGTAAGCATAATGAAGTCCAGATCCTAGGTCTGGGTGTACATACCTATTCAGTTCCTCCCATGCCCACTAAAAGAAAACAGAAATGAAGTTTGTTCTGTCCTGAATTTCATGAACTTCACACAAATAGCAAAAATGAAACTACGTACAGTTCTTGCTTATCCCTAGTGATTCCCCAAAGGAAATGGAGGTCTTAGGAATAGAAGTTGTAATCAAAACCAGGTTGATATGATTTAAAGAGATTCAGAAATTACTGGTTACTGGTCTCTTTAAAAATCAAGGACCACATTCTAGCTTATAAAGGAGGATAGTACAGACAGACAGCCTTTTGCCAGGTTACAAACATCAAAGATTCAACTTCTTCACAAAGCCTTCCACTCAAATGCACTCTTTTGTTGGATACATTCACTATTTCCAAATCTTTATCAATATTAAAAACATTTTGATAAATTCTCTGCCATTAGCATTTTCATCCAAACCAAATGCTGAAATCCTGTTGGTGTAACTATGACTGTAGAAGGGTTGTGACATCACCAGCAAGCGATTTTCCATAATTAAAGACTTTCATTTTCTCTCACAGTGTTTTCATGCCTTTTGACTCACAGGAACTGTGGAATGGAATGAGGAAGTGTTTCATTACTAATTACTTGTGCCTTAGATCCCTGTTACTATCGTGTATTTGAGAATCTGGTAGGATGTGGGAAAAGAAGATTGTCCCACTTATAGGATTTGGTGGTCCTTTTGGCATTGTACTATAATAAGCCTTTCTTCCTCTTTGTATTATCACTCCTGTACTCTCCTGAGCACTATCTATTCAGCCTCCCCCAAATAATGCACTAGGCAAGTGGAGACTGTTATTCTATCTGTTCCCTCATGTCATTGTTTGATTGCTTGGAAAGGGCTAATCAATGAGCAACAATGGCCAAACTGCAGATCTCCTTGCACAAAAAAATGAGAAAAAATAAATTCATCAATCAATCAACCAACCAACCAATCAAAAGCATGAAGGAGCACTTGCAAGACTAGGAGCATCTAGAGGGCAGTAATGCTCCCCAATACAAAGGGTGAGGCTCAGCAGGTGCTCAGTTATGCTTATAGTACTTAGCTCTGGCCCTAAGGCACTTCTTGTGATGATTAAAACAGAGAATCTATCCCTAAATTATAATTTGATATTTCCTTAGGATTATTTCATTAAAACTGCTGATTCTCTTAATTGTCTAAAACTGTAAACTAGATACAGACAAGAAGCGCTTTTAAATTGTAACCAGTGAATGAGCTAATAACACAACATGGTAGGTGGTAAATGAGCTAATAAAATATGTAATATACTTCTTTGTGGGAGTCCAAAATCAAGTGTTAAAAAAAAACATTTACCATTGTGTTTTTTTTTGCAATTTGTATAAGCCTCTTGGCAGGAGGTGAGTGCATTGGACTATTGCAGAAATTGTAGTGGGAACAAGCTCATCATTTCTATCACTGAAGAAAGACACTGCAGAAACACTTTTCTATAAACCTGATTTCATAAAGAGTATCTTAAATACAGTGATTGCTAATAGATAGTCTTCAGAAGGTGGGGGGAGCGTGAGGGACATGAGTTGCCTGCATATTAGCAGCACACTGGTTGATTGAAGATTTAAATAAAAGAAACCATTTCATTTCACCAGGAAATGGCTTATGAAACATACATGCAAGCAGCTTATGCTGAGGTTGCAAAATAGTCAGAAGCATACAATATCAAAAAGCAACTGACAGACTTCATAAAAGAAACCTCCCTCCCTCCCTCACACACAGAGCTCAGCTTATGATAAATAAATTCTGCCTCTGGATATGGAAGGTAGATACAGAGACAGTAATTGGGGTTCAAATGAGCCACAATTTTATTATGTTGGTATCATGCCCTCAAGGGAAAACGCATAGCTTGGACGTTTCCTTCCAAATAATTCTATCTTCCACATCCTTCATCTCAGTCTGGTGCTAATATGGTTGGGTATTCCAAATTCTGCCCTCTAGCTACCAGTAGAGCCCTTAGTAAAGATCCCAAAGGGTCCAGTGTGTGTGTGTGTGTGTGTGTGTGTGTGTGTGTGTGTGTGTATGTGTACAGACAATGTATGCAAAATGAATTGAATGCACAGTTGAAAGCTTAGAAATTAAGTGCCTAAACCACTACTTTCATTGCCCAAGGCCATAGCAAACCTGTCGTTCTGGCCCCCGTTAATAATGCCTGTGTTCTCCTCTCCTTCCTCCTCTCCCAAACCATAAGGGCAGCAGTTCTAAGGTCTACCTGACACTCATCCCCTGGAGATTCCCTCTAGGTCTTTTCAATATTCCACTAAAAGCTGGGCTACCCGCCAAAAAAAGTAGCTGCTTACAGAGAGCTTTTGCTATGCTTGTCTTGGAGAGAGAGAAGAAAGAAACCAGCAAAAGTGATAACTTTCATGAAACCAATTTCTCTTGCTGAAATAATTAGAACGTTCATACTTTAGAAAGACCTGAGTGGAGATTTAGCCTTCCCGGCTCATTGCAGCAGTCAACAGCCCCTGCTGGTTAATGTATTGTGTATGTAGAAAAAGAAAGGGAACAAAAGCAGACCAACAAATAATTAAGCGGTGGAATTCATGGGCACATTATGCGGTGGCCACCAGCATAAATAGCTTTGAAGAGAAATACATGCATTCATGGAGGATAAGTCTGTCAGTGCTTGCTATTTTTAGAAGCAAGTGATGTTGTTTTTATGTGGTGTCATGTCCCTTCCAAACTTTGGTGACCCTATGAAAGAGTTACCTCCAGAATGTCCTATCATTAATAGGTCAGTGCAGCTCTTGCAAACTCAAAGCCATGGCTCCCTTTGTTCAATCCATCTGTCTCATATTTAGTCTTCTTTTCTTGCTACTTTCAACTTTTTCCAATGTTATTATCTTGTCCAGCAAGTCTTGCCTTCTAATGATGTGTCCAAAGTACCACAGCCCCAGTTTTGTCATTTTAGCTGCTAGAGAGAGTTCAGACTTTATTTGATCCAGGACCACTTGCTTTGTCTTTCTGGAAGTTCAGGGCATCATAGTTCTAATTAATTTTTTCCCCTGTCAGCTTTCTTCCCAATCCAGGTTTTACATCCTTACATAGAAACTGGAAATACAGTCATGTTAATGAAATGGACCTTCCTCTCCAGTGGAACATCTTTACACTTCATGATCTGCAAGTGAAACTCCAGTTATAATCCTAGGAATGTAGGAAGCTGTATTCCATCAAGTGGCATAGCTTGGACGAGTTACTGTTTTTGGACTATAGGTCCCAGAATCCTCAGCAGGCATGGCCAAGCTCTGTTGCACAGCTATGCAAAAGGTATAATGCTTAATTGCAAATCCTGTCAGTATTTTGTTTAATATAAAATATGGAATTGTCGCGTTGGATTGTGGGAAACTGTAAAAAGGCTGAGTCATTCAGGTTGGCACTTAGCCAGGAAAAGTCATGTGATACTTCCGCACATGTGCAAAGTTCAATATGCTGTATAATGCTTGCATCATGCAACAGTATATAAGCAAGCTGCTGACTAGGCTTATTTGTTGGGTTAATGTATGGAGGAGCAGTTTGTCACTTTGTTGGAAGGACTCAGCATGCAACACATAATGCCCATGGAGATTTCTTAATTTACGGCAATTTGCCACTAAATGTTACACCTTTTGCATAATTACACAAGAGGATTTTGGCCATTGAGTCACATCACTGGTCCATCTGGCCCTGTACTGTCAACACTGAAAGACAGCAGCACTCCAGGGTTTGAAACAAGAATTTTTCAAGCCCCATCTGGAGATGGCAAAGTGCCCAGGATCTCAGATGTCAGGGACTGAGCCCATACATGCAAAGCATATGCTCAACTGCTGAGCCACATACTCTTTTTGAGCATGTTGATGTCCTACTGTCAGAGCTAGAGCCCTGAATCAAAGAGAACAACTGTCCACCATGACAGTTTATAAATTATTCTGGGCTTATGAATAGAATTAAGCTACCCAATGCCTTATATGACTACAGACATTTGAATCTTGGAAACGCCTATAGCTTACTGTTTGATCACATGCTTTGCATGCAAAATGTCTTAGGTTGAGTCCTGGCAACTGAGACCTTCACAGGACTGGCTCCACCATTAGCTAGAATGAAACTACAGATATAGGTGTCATGGGAAATGATGAAATTATAGATTATATAATTGGTTGCTCTTCTGTTTTTCTGCCAGGTAGAGCAGGATTACCTCCTTGTGGGCTTTCTTGTCTAAGCTACAGTAAAATGGCTGGCTTTAGAGATGATATTGTGTACTTCAGCTGGGTTGGAATTTGCTACTTTGCTTCAAACAGCAAAATGTCTCGGGGGAACCCTGGGCCCTGGGGTGCATCTGGGAGTAGCAATGGACAAATGAAGCCTTTATAACAGACATAAGTAGAGTCTGTCCCAGTGTAAAATAGTTTTATATGTTGGCATATTTGTGGTTGGTTCATTGGCTGACAGGCAGTGAAGAATAAATCACCCATCTCTGTCACTATTGTGCCTGTGCATTTTTGTTCAGTGGAACTGTTTTGAGTGGTCCAGGGCCCACTCCATGCTTACCCACAAGAAGAGTGTATAGGCCAGCGATGGTGAACCTATGGCACGCGTGCCACAGCTGGCACGCAGAGCCCTCTCTGCGGGCACGCGAGCCATAAGTCGCTGGATCGCTACTCCCCTCCGTAGCCAAACCTGAGGAGGCAGCTGCAGCCACGGTGCTGGTGCCCTGACAGGCGGCGGGCCAGGATCTGGAGCAGCTGGCGGCGGATCTGGAGTGGGGTCTTGTGGCACCTCCGTGCCCGGGATTCCCCCTTCCGTCTCCACTTCTAGTTCCACCACTGCCACTTCCGGTTCCGCCACCCCTGCCGCCGCTGCCCACCACCTGCTGGTTTTTTTTTTTTTTCCAGTTTAGGCACTCGGGCCCAAAAAGGTTCGCCATCACTGGTATAGGCAGACCATTTAGTAGGCTTCTGTAAAAAGTCTGCATGATGCTTTTCAGGCAGAGTAGCTCAAATCTACTTTGACTTAGATGGTTGACACAGATCCGGTGGATATAAATTTGACAGTTCCCTTCCCTGTGATAATGAATGCATTTCAATTTGTGCAGCCCATGAGTGGGAAAATGATCCTTGGAAAGGTGAGAGCCACCCTGTGCATGCTGAATCCTTGCCCTTCCTGGCTCATAAAAGTAGTCAGGAAAAAATGGACCAAATGAGTAATGGCAGTAATGAACACCTCTTTACAATAAGACAGACTTCCAGCCTGCCTAAAAGAGATGGTGGTAAAGTCCTTAGTATGTTGGGACTATCTCCAATATTCTATTCTTGGGCAGGATGCTGGAGTAACTGGTGGCCCCTCAGCTACAAGTCATCTCTTCCTGGATGAGATGATTGTCTAGATCAGTGGTTCCCAATCTTTTTTAAGTCAGGACTTCCTTGTATAAGGAACCTTGTATAAAGACCCAAGTCACCTGCGACACATACCCCCAGCCACAATTGCATAAAAAACATTTTTAATGGGGTAAAGTCATATCTTTTCAGAAAGTAGACATTCCTTTCTCCCCCAAAAGGCCTGTTTCTCATACATACATGCTAACTTTAATATCATGCTCCAAAAGGTCAAGGAAGAAATTATTTAACAAGGGCTACAACACATACAACACAACCCCCAGGAAGCACTACGCAATGCCCTTGGGAATCCCAACCCCCAGATTGGGAAACACTGGTCTAAATTAATACTGTAAACCACCTTGGGTCCTTTTTAGGAGAAAGGTGGGGTATGAATAGAGCCATTTCAGAGTGGTTTTAGATATGGTTCTAGAGATGGCTTTGATCAACCTGCACCAGGAACTGGATGTGGGAGTCTATCCTTATTGGTTCTGCAGGACCTCTTGGAAGCTTTCAATGAAAGCTTTCATGGTATTCTTCTGGATTCCCTGTCTGGGATGGGATGTGAAAACACTGTTTGGATAGTGGCAGCAGTCCTTTTTGGATGGTAACACTCAGAAAGATGTGTTCAGGGACACCTGTTTGAAAACCTGGCTGTCAGCTAAATGAGGGTGAACAAACTTAAGTTTAAGCCAGATAAGAGAGAGATGCTTCTTCTTACAGAATTTTATAGTCTTACATGTCAATCTTTACAGTACTTTGCATCTTTCTTAAGTTAAGTATTCCCTGCCCCCTGGTTGATTTCAGCCCTCATAACGATGAGTGAATTAATCACTAAACAAGGTACAAGGACATGCTGACAATGGACATCCATTATCACACAGTGTCCAAGAAAGCAGAAGAAGGAGTCCCTAAACAAGGACAGTGGGCATTCCAAAGGCAAGGCTTTGACCACGGGGCACCAGGAGAAAATACCGTATAGAGACATAATGCAATATAAACAATCAGACAACGTCAAAATGCTTCTTTAGTCTTGCTGATGAACAGGAAAAACACAAAGGAGGGGTTTCAGAACTAATCTAGGACATCTTTGTAAAGATAACCCAGGAATAAACAGTTTGTCCATTGTGATTGCTACTTTATCTAGAAACATTTACTTGCTTAACACAACTTGACTAATAGCCTTTATAAGGTCTCCAAAAACTAGATTTGGGGAGATGAATTGATTTGGGTTGCCACCCCTGTTCATTTCCTAATCTGCAGATTAAATAAACTGGATTCTTAATAATATTCTATATCTGTGTGTACGTGGCGTATATTTCTCTGAGGTGTTGCAAAAAGAGGAACTAAACCGGAATTTTTACAACATTCTGAACAATGCTTTATAGTAACACATTTTATATGGGGCTGTCTTTGAAGAGTATTTGGAACTTCAGATAGTAAAAAATGTGGCAGCCAGACTACTGACTAGGATAGTTACATGGGACATAGTTCCCCTGTTATAACATTTTCACTGGCTTCTGGTGAGAGATGGGCATGAATAAAAAACAAACAAATTCAGGAAATTCATCAAAAAATTCTCATTGTTGATTCAGGTCATTCCAAATCAGAAGACCCAAACTTTCCTGAACCAACTAACTTTCTCCAATTTAAAAATTACTGGTTCTTCCCCCCCCCCCCATAGCTTGTCCCCGGCCCCCTTCCCACTGCCCCGGTTGCCTCCCTACATTGCCCTGCCACTGCCACAGCCATCTAGAGAGACAGCAGCGGGACTTCCCTTCTGGGAGCCGGGCCTGATATCTCTGCAGCTGCACATATGCCCCCCTCTCAGCTAAGAGTCGGGGACATGTGCAGAGGCCCCTGGTGGCCAGCTGCCTAAAAAGATGTTAATTTTTAAAATTTATTTATTTTTCTGAACAGTCAGCCTATCAGGCCATAGGGGGCATCTTCCCTTGCAGAGCCCCCCCAGTGGCTGGCTGCCTAAAATAATATATAAGCTGTACAGCCTGGGAGTAGTCACTGAAAAGTCCCTCCCATTCATTCTCACCAAATGGGCCTGTGAAGGTCCCTTGAGAATTTTAAAAGCCAGGGAGACTCAGACGAGGAGATACAGTCAGGGGAGATAACTTGGATTCAGACTGTGAAGGGACTTTACCAGGATGTTAAACTGAACCTGGAAATGGACCAGCAGTAGAGATGGGCACGAACCGCCAAAATGGTGGTTTGTTCTGGTTTGTGATTTATGATTTTTTCTGAATGAACAAATTTATGATATTTTCTGAATGAACCATGAATCAAGCCCGTGGTTTGATTCTCAGCTCCCTCCCTGCCCCCACAATATGCCCCTTTACCCACTGCCCCATTGCCTCCCTACCTTTTCCTGCCACTGCCTCCGCCACTGCCACCAAATGGAGATGCAACTGGCTTCTGCAAGCCAGCAGCCTCTGTGCATGTCCCCACCTCTCATGTGCAGAGGCCCCCATGGCCTGATAGGCTGACTAACTTGCTACAGAAATTATATATATAATTGCAGAAGCCAGTTGCATCTCCATTTGGTGGCAGTGGCGGAGGCAGTGGCAGGAAAAGGTAGGGAGGCAATGGGGCAGTGCCCATCTCTACTGCTGGTCCATTTCCAGGTTCAGTTTAACATCCTGGTAAAGTCCCTTCAAGGTCTGAATCCAAGTTATCTCCCCTGACTGTATCTCCTCGTCTGAGTCTCCCTGGCTTTTAAAATTCTCAAGGGACCTTCACAGGCCCATTTGGTGAGAATGAATGGGAGGGACTTTTCAGTGACTACTCTCAGGCTGTACAGCTTCCTCTCACAGAAGGCTAGATTTGACTCCACCTTGCTGTCTTTATGAAGGCAGGCAAAGAACGTTCTTTTTAGGCAAGTTATTAGCAATTGAACTGGACAACAGAGAATGGGTTTTACTGCAGCATGATGTATATATTACTGCTTGTGGGGGACGCTTGGCAAAGAAAAGAAAAAGAAAAGAATTGTATTTATATCTGCCAAAAAAGCAGCAGTTTGTGAGGCTACTTTTAGAGTTGCCTAATTCTTACTGGACTGTATCCAACACTAAATAAAATGGACTTCCGTTCATGCAATAGTACTTTCCTTTATCCTCATCTCTCCTGTGCATCCCTGAAATTTGTTTTAGAAGGTCCTGAGCAGGATTAAGTCATATTGAGCTTGAGCTGTGTCAGGTTTAAGAGGTTTAAGATCACCAAAATATTTACTTAAAACCTTAAATCTGGGAGTGTTCCCCTCCCTGCTTTATTTAAAAGTCTGAAACAATAAGAGACTCTAAGCTTTAGTTTATTTAGTTCATGCATTACTGGATAAAATTCACAACCACAAACCAGAAAAGGGGACTCATGAGGGATAAGACTTCTGGTCCACGAATTACATTCTGTGGAGAAGGCCTAGCCATGGAGTAGCAATGCTTATCTGGTAGTGGTGCAGCAGTGGGCCATCTCTCTTAGGGTTCCCACTGCATGGAATGACCACCTCACTGACATAAGATGGGCTCTCAGGGTGGAGTGTTTCCTGCCAACTGCTTAGAACAAGAGCAGGCAGGCAGGCAGGCAGATATAACACATAGACTGGGAGAAAGTGGGTGGTGAAAAGAGAAAGAGAGAGAGAAATAAGGAAATGGCAGAAAGAGAGTACAATATTTAAAAAGATGGAGGAGAAGAATGAAGAGAAGGAGGAGGGTGAGAAGGAAGGCCTGCACACTACTGGCTTTCCTTATACAGTAGGAGCAGTATCCATGGTTTTACTTATCCATGGTCTGAAAATATTAAAAATATTAAAAGAAAAAAAGTATAAGTATGTATTTTTACGATATATTTACCAGAACAGGCCACTAGAGGGAGGCAGAGACCATGCTATGTATTCTTTTTGGTGGAATACATAGCATGGTCTTTGGCTCCCTCTAGTGGTCAGTTCTGGTAATACATTGTGAAAATACTTTTTTCTGGATTTTTTCTTTTCTTTTCCCATGCTATGTATCGTTTCACTATTATCCATGGTTTTCAGCATCCATGGGGGTCCTACTATACTTTATATTTAAACTTACTTGATTTTTATTTCTCCTTTCTCAACTACCAGAGACATAAGGGGGGCATACAAAAATATAAATCAACAATTAATTAAAACAACTTGATTAAGATTTTAAACTATAATATACACATATTTAAAACAGTAAAGATGATAAATTTATCCCAGTAGAAGAAAAAGAGGAAAGGGGAGAACTGTACCTCCCAAGGGAGGGACTTCCATAATCTGGGAATAGCCACAGAAAAAGTCATCTCTCCTTCCAAACCTCTGCCCCCTTTTATGCTTCTCTCAAGGGGTTACTCCTGCAGCCGTGCAGCACTTGAAAGAAATTGATTGCCCATCCCTGATACAAAATGTATGTTCTTTACCAGTGAGATATATATGGTGTAAAATAGCTTTGGGAAAGCACCCTGAAATGCTTGATAAGCTATTCCCTACATTGACTGGGGAAAACAAAGGTGACCTAACGGGTATGCTTAATTTCTAATGGCAGAAAGCTGAAGTCAAATGTAGATCTTTCTTTCTGTCTTCAACAGGGTGTTAGGCTTGTGATGAATGAACTAAAAAGTACCCCGTAGTGACAAAGAAAGATTAGGGCATGAGAAAACTGCTTTCCTGTGACTGAAACAGCTAGATCAACATTTGATTAGTTCCCAAATTGTAATTGAATCAAAGCTTCAAAGTGAAATGCAAAAGGGCATCAATTTTTCTTGTAGACTAATCAAGAAGCAAACATTTAAATGCTGAGAAAGGTGGGAAAGTGTGCCAGAAAACGTAATTGCCATTAAAGCATAACACATGACAAAAATCAATAGACATCTAAAATTATGTATGTCCAGTTACTTCTCGTTAGTTGAACTTAAACAAGTTATGTTTGTATTGACTTACATTCTAGCTAATGTCATTGACTTCTGTGTTGGTCTCCCTGCATGCCTGTACATCCCTTTAGCAATTGAACAGATATTTGCTGCTTCCTTTTTACCTGATGTGCCCTTCCTGGAGTAATTGACAAACCTCCTGCTTCTGCTATTTCAGAATCAGGCACTTGATGTGTTAAACATGACCTCCTGGATTTAAAAAGGCACTCTAAGTTTAGTACCTCCTCTCGGGCCTGATTCAGTTTTCATTCCAGTTATCTAATTAAACTGTTCTCCACTTAGATGTATAGAACTGAAATAGATCCAATAGATTACCTTTTGCAGTTAGAGTTCCTTCCTAACCAAGGCTGGGGGTGAATACCATAATGTAGTCCCAACAACTAATGGAAGTTCCTGGCTTTGCAGGGTTAGAAAATTCATTAGTCTTTAGTATTCCTCTTTCAAGTTTGGAAAACTCAGCAGTGGCCAGAGGATTGGAAAAGATCAGTCTACATCCCAATCCCAAAGAAGGGCAGTGCCAAAGAATGCTCCAACTACCGCACAATTGCACTCATTTCACATGCTAGCAAGGTTATGCTCAAAATTCTACAAGGTAGGCTTCAGCAGTATGTGGACCGAGAACTCCCAGAAGTACAAGCTGGATTTCGAAGGGGCAGAGGAACTCAAAACCAAATTGCTAACATGCGCTGGATTATGGAGAAAGCCAGAGAGTTCCAGAAAAATGTCTACTTCTGCTTCATTGACTACGCAAAAGCCTTTGACTGTGTGGACCACAGCAAACTATGTCAAGTTCTTAAAGAAATGGGATTACCTGACCACCTTATCTACCTCCTGAGAAATCTATATGTGGGACAGGAAGCAACAGTTAGAACTGGATATGGAACAACTGATTGGTTCAAAATTGGGAAAGGAGTACGACAAGACTGTATATTGTCTCCCTGCTTATTTAACTTATATGCATAATACATCATGCGAAAGGCTGGACTGGAGGAATCCCAAACCGGAATTAAGATTGCCGGAAGAAATCTCAACAACCTCAGATATGCAGATGATACCACTCTGATGGCAGAAAGTGAGGAGGAATTAAAGAACCTCTTAATGAGGGTGAAAGAGGAGAGCACCAAAAATGGTCTGAAGCTCAACATCAAAAAAACTAAGATCATGGCCACTGGTCCCATCACCTCCTGGCAAATAGAAGGGGAAGATATGGAGGCAGTGACAGATTTTACTTTCTTGGGCTCCATGATCACTGCAGATGGGGACAGCAGCCATGAAATTAAAAGACGCCTGCTTCTTGGGAGGAAAGCGATGACAAACCTAGACAGCATCTTAAAAAGCAGAGACATCACCTTGCCGACAAAGGTCTGCATAGTCAAAGCTATGGTTTTTCCAGTAGCAATGTATGGAAGTGAGAGCTGGACCATAAAGAAGGCTGACCGCCAAAGAATTGATGCTTTTGAATTGTGGTGCTGGAGGAGACTCTTGAGAGTCCCCTGGACTGCAAAGAGAACAAACCTATCCATTTTGAAGGAAATCAACCCTGAGTGCTCACTGGAAGGACAGATCCTGAAACTGAGGCTCCAATACTTTGGCCATCTCATGAGAAGAGAAGAGTCCCTGGAAAAGACCCTGATGTTGGGAAAGTGAGAGGGCAAGAGGAGAAGGGGACGACAGAGGACGAGATGGTTGGACAGTGTCACCGAAGCTACCAACATGAATTTGTCCCAACTCCGGGAGGCAGTGGAAGACAGGAGGGCCTTGCGTGCTCTGGTCCATGGGGTCACGAAGAGTCGGACGCGACTTAATGACTAAACAACAACAACAACATCCTCTTTCTTTGGATCCTCCCATTCCTTCTTTCAGATCTTTATGTTTCCCCACCTCAGCACTTTTTTTTTGCAACAAAAGCTAAGTTGTGACCTTGTTTACTTCTTTGTTAGCTGCTATATAAAATGCCACTGAGTCATGTTTTGAGTTAGAACTCACAGAAGCAATAGGCCTGCAGAATCTTTAGGGGCAAGATCTCCTAAAGATAAAATTCATTTCTTTTATAAAATACACCATTCATCATTTATTATTTGCTTGATCAAAAGTTGCACCTAGGTAGAAAGGTGTTTCAAGACCATAGTCCTATAGACTATGAATACTGGAACTACACATCAGTTTACTATGTAAAATGTATGCGAAAAATATTGGCACATAGATTCTTAACATGGATACAGAAATCAGAGGCAGGACTCAAATCAGTTCTCCATTTTTTTTCCTTACATGAATGCTGTTTGCTTCATTTGAACTTTTTCAATACCAAAAACAATCAGAAGAGCAGATAATGCATTGTAATGTTCCTTGCCTATTAAATATTTTGGAAGCTAAAGCCACATTTAAAAGAGGTCCAACACAACCATCAAAGCAAAATAACTTGAGGAGCAGTGTCAGAGTCTAAACAGCAAGAGAGTTGTATTACATGGCGCCGCTCCCTAGTTTTCCTGCAATTTGCTCAATAACAGGTCATAATGGCTTTCTGAAAGTAAAACCTGTTGTTTTCATATCTACCCAATCATTTTTGAGAATTAGCATGAGCTGCATTTCCCCCTTAAATTAGGTGCCACTGTTGGTTTGGGCTTATCTCTATTTATGACCTGTACTGCATCCAGCAATGTGGATGCTTCTCATTAAGCAACAGATATAATGCCATCTCCCTTGAGTTCTACTGTACTTCTTTAGTATTCATTACAGTCTCCCATTTATTTATTTATTTATTCCAGCTTAGCCACCTAATGTGTTAGAGGATTTAAGGATTTGTCTATAATTGCTCCCAGATCCCTTTTTAGGTCAATACATCACTGTTCATTTCCTGTTTAACCATGGAACACCCTCTTTATTTTTTGTTCCAAAACTCATTAGTTCACATTTATCTATATTTGTCATCCACCTGCCAGGTGCATTAATTACTTTCCTCATTAAGTATTACATGACTCTGTTAACTTGTTATTCCTATTTCAGAGAGAGAGAGGGAAAAAGAAATAAGAAAAGAAATCAATTTTTGAACATTTTAGCATATAAATACTGCTTCTTCTTTCTCTGCAATATGATGACACTGTCACAATTGTCACAGGATAATCACCTGTGTCTTAAAAAATTGAGCCATGGAGTTTAAATATTTTGATGCTACTAAATGCATCAGAAATTAGGAATGGCCATATTCAGAAATATCAAGGTTCTCTTCCCCCCACCCAGATATTTTCTGTCTTTGTTCTGTTCAGGCTATCTTCCTTCTGGACAGAAATCCATACTTAACTTTGTGTACATTTAAAATTAACCAATTTCTTTGTGCACATTTTTTTGAATGTACACATTTTGAATGTGTACCTATGGGCCGAAATGCTGTTGCTTAGAGTAGTAAATCACACTAGGACCATTGAATCAATAGAGATATAGTGAGTCAGCTCCTCCATAAGTCCCATTAATTCAAATCGGCTAACTCCAACTGTGACTTACTATGCTAAAATTAGTTAGAACAGGCCCAGTTGAATCAATGGAACTTGAGAGTCATTGAAAGGTCATTGATGGATGACAAGCACATCCATGCCTAGATACAGATCAACACTTGTATAGGGCAGAAATGTTTTTGTCCAAGTCAGGTATCGAAAATGCCATTGGTGTAGGAAGAAATTTTAGGACATGGTGGGAAGAGGAATGCAAAAATTACCAAGCAGAGAAAATTGTCCAAACAGCAGTCAAAGAACACTTAACAGTGGTGACAATACAGAATAACTTGCAAAAGTAAGCTGATTTACATATGTAACATATACAGTGAGAGAATTGTTTTGAATACTGATGCTCGTTACTTGCAGAGCTGGATAGATAGCTCAGCAAGTTAAATATCTGGCTGCAGAGCCAGATATTTAACTTACTGAATCCCAATCATGCCTCCAGGAAGAAGAGCCAGCCTTTGTGGCATTGGGCAAGCTGCAGTCTCAGGGCACCTCAGAAGAAGGGAATGGTAAACCATTTCTGAATAGCCTCTATCTAGAAACCCCTGAAATGGATCACTCTAAGCCAGAATTGGCTTGATGACACACCACCATCATCATCATTTCTTGCAGACAGATGATGTAGTTACTTTTTTCCAGCTATACTTTTTAAAGACTTTATTCCTGATATCATGATTCAACTCATACATGTTTCCAAACACTGAAATGGTACTAACAACAATACTTAAATCACAAGCAGAAGCGTTTCCCACAGTACCCAGTGTAGCAAGTAATGTGTTTGGAGTGCATGTCTTGTTGATGAGCTATCCATACAAAGATGTTCAAGTCTTCTATTCTTCTTCTACTTCAGTGTATGTTAGTTTACTGTTTCTTTTGCAATGCCTGCAGTACCTTTTAAATGCCATCCTATGTTTGCAGGCTTCTGCTGTGTTTACACCTCTTTCCTTGGTATAGATCAACCCCCTCTGGTATGCATAATGATCATCATCATTTTCCCTTGCAAAGCATAATTGCATAAATATTTTCCCTGGGAATAAAGTGAAATTATAAATTTTTAAGCATGGCTCTGTAAGCAACAATTTTAATATGTGCAATATATTTCAGCTAGAAGGCAATTAAAAGCCAGAATATTTGCTAACATCTACTACAGGGTGATATTGATTTGTTCAACTGCTCTAAGCTGAATGGATAGCACTCATTTTCCCACGCTGTTGATTAGAAAAAGCAAGGGCTCAGGCAGGTGTAAATTCTTGACAAAATGTTTATGGGATGAGACAATAGCAGACCTTTAGGGAAAATGGGATGTTAATTTAAAATCGTTCCCATTTACTTAGATTCTACAAGCTGAGCAACTGTAGTTATGTACCTATGTTTCTTAAAACGAATGTGCTCTCTAAAGGGGCAATATGAAAATGTCACTTGTGAAATTGTTTATTTTAAACTAAATGCACAAACTTGGGGGCTGGATGGAAATCAAAAACAAGACTTTCTTAGAATGCTAGAATTTTTAAAAAAATAAAATAAAGCCAGTGTATCAACACTCATAGAAAGTTTCCAACTTACTTTCCAATTATATAAGTGTCATTCACCATCTGTCAGTCGCCATATCCGGCCATTTATCTATATGATGAGTCACTGCAGGGAGCTATCAGTATTGCCATTACTTTATTTAATGAGGGTCTTGTCTAGTTGCACCCCATTTGACAGCTTGTGTCCATATCATTCATTCCTTGCCAGACAATCATCAACATAGCAGGGGATGCGGAGTATGCAGCCATTACAGCCTGCTGCTATTCATTCTGTTAACATTGTTCCTGAGTAAATGTCCTCCTCAAGTCCATCTATCCTTTGAATTCTGACAGCTTGATCCAAACATGTTTACTCTGAAGTAGATCCTGCTGAGCTCAATATGACCAGCATCTCCATCTAGAATGATAGCCTGTGTCTCCAAAAAACTAATGCACGACTTTCAGATTATGCCACATTTTTAAATGCACTGACATCAGAAGAAAGGTGAAATCTGTCTGGAAAATGGAATCATCTCCTTTTGGCTCGTTCTGAACTTGAATAGAGAAAACATGCGCAAGTCTTCCCAGTAGACTAGACATGGCACTCAGTTTATCTGGCAATGCTCAAGGGGCAGAGCAGGATGCCCTATTTTTTGAACGATGGCAGTCATCATTCCAGAGGGCATTCTTTAGCTGTGCTAGTAAAGGTCTTGTTGAAAGGCTGTAACAGAGAAATGACCAGCACACATGTCTCCAGAGCCTGATAGATCCCAAAATCATGGTCCTAGAGATCATGCAAGCAAGGTATTGTGAGTAAGGTGACCATAAAGACTGTCTGTGGCAGATTGGGACAGACAGTCTCCATGGCTTACCCCTCCCACCATGACTTGTTCTGACAAAAATCCCACTGTGAGTGACCTCTTTCAGAATTAGACATTAAAAGTGATGGAGGAAGTGTGGTTAAAGCAGGGGAGGGGAGCGTGGGTGTGCAGATACATACAGCAGCAGCAGTGGAGATACTTCTCCCACCTCAGGTAACAAGACACTTTGTTTTGCCCATATAGATCCATCCCCCCATCTACATAAACAGCTCATTCATATGATCTGTTCTTCCGGCTATTCCTGTTCAAAAGAAACAAGATATTTCTTTGTTTGGCTGCTTGCTTGCTTTGTTTACTTGAGCCAAAATAATTTTTGGTTCCAATAGACATAGATTGGATATCCAGTGTGGTATAGTGGATAGAGTGATGGTCTACAACTCAGAAGGCCTGGGTTCAAATCCCTATTTGGCCATGGAAACTCCCTGGGGCATGTGCATGTATCAGTGTTAAAACCATTCCTTATATATCACATTTATCTTGAAAGCCATGTTGGGGTTGCCTTAAGTCAGCTCCAACTTAATGACATGTAACACACAATAGAAATATATAGATCAGTTCATTTCTGGTCCATATCACATTCACATATGTTCCTTCCATAAATCTGTTCTGTCTCATGTCTTCATTAGTTTGTTTGTTCTTCTTTCAGAACTAAAATTAAGTTTTGAGGACTGCATCCTGAGCATCTCCTTATACTAGAGCATTACTGAGACTCTCACTGCTGGAGCACTTCATTTACATTTACAACCAGATTTCAATACCTTACCCAGCCAGAAATATGCCCTTACTTTTGTTATGGTAATTTCTAATGCAAATTATGCTCATTTTTTATATTAGACAGAAAAAATAACAAAATGCATTTTGAAAGCTTTTGTCCAATCTTAGACACTACCCTGTAGTAAAAAAGCTGTCATATCTGAGACTGTTTGGTTTGGTCACTACTGCTTCATTGGAAATGTTCATGTGTCACCTAAGGATTTAATTTTATGTCTATAGTAGCATATCAGAACATGAGTTCATGAAAATACATTATTAAACTGCAAACTTTTCAAAACAAAGTTCAAAACAAACAAAAAACTGCCCAAAATGATATGTGAATGCATTTGAATGTATATTTATGGAATCATTTTTAACAACAAGGTCCATTATAAAGTACTTAATTCTAAACCATAGATTTCTAAACTTTAGAGTGTGGTCACATGGTGAAATAGATCACAGTCTGGATTACTTGTGGAACAGTCTGATGCAATCTATTTCCCGACAATCACAAAACATATTGGGAATTGTGTGCCTGCCCGATCCTAATAATGCCCATGTTCTTAACAAAAATATCCACTAAATATGCAACATCCAGAACTCACAGCTAAAATATAATATCTTATATCTAATTGTATTTGATGCTCAATGACATTAGATGATATTAAAATGTTTAACATCTGATGTCTTCTTTGGCATTTGGCAGCTAAGCACTGGTTATTTGACTTCTGATATTTAACAAATGACCTTAGTTGATACTCATCAACCAAACTAGAAATGTAAGAGCTAAGAGCTTATGAAGTACAAAATTGTTAAAAGAACACTTGAAGTATTATGAGGATCCTGGTTGAAGAATTGTTTACTGAGTGTCTTCTCCAAATTAAGCTTATGTCAATATAATTTATCAAAAATTCTTGTATGCTCTCATGGCATACCAGGGACCTATTAAGACAACATAAAATAAGTATAAACAGTTTTTAAAAAATGAAATGAATCTTGATAACATCTTGTCCACCAATAAAAATTAACAGTGATGGATGGATGTTTGACAGTGATGTACGTTCATCTTCAGAACAGCAAAATTGGAAAATACATTTGCTATCAATACTAACAGAGAAGTTAGCAAGGAAGGAAGGAAGAAAAGATCCAAACCAAACAAATAAATGAGGCATCAATAACATTTTGTCTTAAAGTCTACTCACTTAGCTTGTTTTTTCCTCCGAACAATGGTGTGGTTGGTAGGATGAAAAAAAGCATGAACATGTTGGTGAATAGATAGAATAAAAAAAGGACGAGCCAGATATATATAGAAGCCATTCTACTATTACTTAATCTTTCATAATCTTTTCTTTCCTTTTAGATATCATTAACACCTGTCTCTGATTCTTAGAGCCTCTTTGGATCCCATAAACTCTGCTCAATCACTATGATCAGGCATTGATAATTGAAAGCTGACATTAGCTCAACCCTTCTCTGTGTGAAAGGCAACAAGCATGAACTGGCGATCACTGGCTTTCCATGGAAATTCTGTAGTTCAGTAGTTACCAAACTGGTTGTCATCCACACTCATGGAGAGAAGTGACTAGCCCTTCCTCCTGTTCTGGCTTTGTCCTTATGGAGAACAACATGTCTGTAGAGGAGGATTTGTAGTTTAAAGTTTACATCTTAGCAGGAATTCCTTCTCTTCTGGCACATAACTCTATGGGAATATAGAGACAACAGTGATGGAGCTAGCTCCTCTTCTCTAAACATATTAAACAGCAACCTGGTAGGTACAGCAGACTCCTAAATTTCCAGTGTTCAAATCCATACAGATAGCCTCCACAGTTATTAGACTAAGACATTTCAAACTCAGTGAACTCCATAGATAAGGGGACAACAGAAGTGTTGATAGAGACAGATTGTTCATTTCTTGTCCAGATCATACGGCTCACATTGGCAAAAACGAGACGATATAGCCGGCACAGCAAAAAATGTCTGTGATCTGGGCATTCTGAAGAGGAGGATGTAAGTGATTATGAAAGTACCTGCAAGCTTATTTGTGATGATCTGCATTACATACCACACACCATTAGCAAGATAAAAGTAGTGAAACAGCTTGATGGTGTGTTGCAGATGTGAGAGAATCTTGCCAATGTCTGGTTCCTCATTGGTGTCAGCTGACTTGACATGACAAGTCAACCTGCTGAGGATTCAACAAGCCATGAAAAGAGTTGTCAGTTCCAGTGTGCAAAATATTCCTTGTCCTTAAGCACACACACAGTTTTATAAGAAAGATACAACCAGCCATGTGGGGCTAATATCTTTGGTGGTGTATCGAAGAAAGGAACATTTATCACATTTTCCAATTATGGATATTTTTCAAAAATATATTAAAAAATCTATCTTGCAAATGTGCAGAGAGAAGAAAAATTATGACAAGGATAAACAACCCAGGGTTTGAATCTCTTCAGTATGAATAAAAATGTAGTTTGTGAGCTGGTCATGAGCTTCAGTTATTGCACAGGTTAATACTGAAATTGAATAACAGGTTTTAATGTTTAAAATGATTCTGCATTGGAAATTAAATTTTAACAAAACTGAATTAGCCAGAAGCCTAGGCTGATTAGTCATTTCCAATATCCTACAATTAATCCTTACATTAAAAACATGCTATGTCACTAGCTAGATAGTAATGAAGTTTGAACAGAGTAAGGCTTGTGTTTTAAAGGATTAAGCCTTAAGATACACAACTAGCATAATGGCAACCAAACAGATTGTCTGGCATTCAGTCATTAAATATAACTCAATGACATTTAAAAATCCTAAAACACTTTAAATCTGGGATGTCTGTTTAGAAGTGGCATTTACTCTAAGTTAGGTATTTGTTGGGTGGCAACCCAACATTCTCTCTAAGTTGTGCTGCTGTGCGGTGCTGTATTAGAGTCACGCACCCACAGTTAGTGTTGCTGCTCATTTGGTTCCAGTCGTGGCTGGAACTTTGCACATGTGGGGTGGGGTTTCTGCTCAGTGCTGCTGGAAAATGAGAGGGAACGTTGATGGCACACTTAATTACATTTAATATTTTAGTGAGTAACTGCCGGGTGAAGCTAAAAAAAGTATCAGCATCACATACAGTCTAAAGCAAAACAAGCTGTCTGGCTGTGTAAAATACTTAAATTACTACTTACTCAGAGATAAACCCTATTATGATCAGTGGTACTTACTCCCAGGTTTGTACACCTAGGGTTGGAATGTTAACATTATTATCTGGTGTTTTCTTGAAGTTCAGAGCAGGTAATATATCTGAAAACATTAAACACTATAAAAAGGAGAAAGATTGACTGATTCACAGCATAGAAGTCACAAACTAAATTTAAGCCCCAGATATTTCAATTAGATTAGATGTTTCAGTATTTAGAGCCATGGATTGGGTTATGGCCAAAAAGTATAAATTGTACGATTCTAAAGAAATAACAGTTATTATTCCATCAATAGACTTTGATTGTTAAGCCTATGGCTAAGACAGTAATCTTGCCAATCTATAATGATGTAGGAAAAATGAAATCAGCAGAATATTTCCAAAAAACACTGGCTTTGACAAATAAAATAAGCATTGAAACATAGATTTCTATGAATTACATAGAAGTAATCTCATACTAGAAAAAAGTTATGTAATAGGGTGGCAGTTTATTTTACATCTAAAATTGATTGCATCCATCAGGATCTTGACTCTGTGTTTAAACCGGTAGTCTTAAATCAGATGTCCAAAGTGCCGTCTGGTCAGGTTACCTGGGATGTATTTCAGTTAGTGAATCCTGATGAGAAGTACAGGAATTTTGTATGTTGTAAAGCTACCACTTCTTCTCTAAATCTTTGCTTTTCATGGCGCTTAATCAGCTAATGTGATCATAGCAGAATGGGAGATGCATATTATTAGTTAATTGATGTGAGAAGGTCAGATGCCCTCCTGGCTAAAACATATCATTATTTGACTCATTCTGAAAAAAACCCCAAAAAACAATTTTACCATCTGATGACACGAACAATTCCTTTTGGGGGCAAGTTAATTGAGAGAGTGGTGGCTGATCAACTACGAGAATTATTGAAAGAAGTGGATTGTCTCAATCCATTTCAGTCAGGGTTTAGGCTGTGTCATGGAATTGAAACAGCATTGGTCACCCTGCAAAATAATTTCCTAAGGGAGGCAGACCAGTGGAGTGCAGTCTTGCTTGTCCTCCTGGATCTTCCTGCAACTTTTGATACTGTCAACCATGGTATCCTTCTGAGATGGCTAGAGAGTTTAGAAGTTGGGGGCACCATATTTTGATGGTACTACTCTCTTTCTCAAAGGCTGGATCAAGATGGTGAAGCTTTGAGATGCAGTATCCACCCCTTGTGACTTTGTTTGTGGGATCCCACAGTGCCTTAAAAAAACAGTACTACATGCACTGGTAATCTCAAAAATAGATTACTGTAATGCTCTCTCCATAGGAGTGCCCTAGTAAAGAATATGGATGCTTCGGCAGGTCCAGAATGCAGTGGCCAGACTTATTACAGATATTAGCAGATTCAGTCATATCACCCCAGTTCTGGCTCACTTGCACTGTCTCGTCTGTTTCTATGTTCAGTTTTGATCTATAAAGCCTTAAACAGCTTTGGACCTCAATATCTAATGGAACATCTCTTCCTGAGGTAATCTATCTATCTCCTCTGTTCCTCTGTGATTGGATTCCCCCTTATGATGGCAAGATACAGCAAATTTACTAATACTGTACTGGCAATACTACTAAAGCCAGTTCTGTGCATTTTATTATAAACATTGAGTACCAAAATATCTGCTTATTTCATAGCATGGAGTTAGCTATCTTGTTTTGCTTTAATGATAGGACTAGGAAGCAAAATCATAATTGGAACTCAGAAAGTGAGGAAGGGAAGCTTAACTTTTCCCTCCCTGTTATCAGACCCTCCTGCCTCATGCAGCTAGAAGGTTTTGATGAAACTCAACCTTGGTATCAATGGCAACATTTGAACTAGGTTTTTGAGCTGTGCAGTCTGTATTTGTCTCCTTGTTCTAGTCACACTGGAAATGGAAGAGATAAAGCTTCTGCTCCAGGTAACATTTGCCTCCCTGCCGATAAACAATTAAGGAGAGAGAAAAAAAGAGGCATCTGTACACTACATATGAAATGAATATCTTAATGCCTGAAGAACCAGTTTGCCCCTGAACAGACAATTATTTTGGTAACAACACCAATAACAAAATTGTCTGTGTAACATCCCATGGTCTCTACAATAAATCTTCCCCATCCAATTTTTTTTCTGCAGCCAGAAAAGTGGCCCTTGACAGCCAAAGCCCTCGCTTCAAATGAGCTTCCAAAGTGGGAATGATTACCTCAATTTTAAGAACACTGTTTAACTACTCTTAGTGTAATCTGCCACTGAGAAACCAACTTTAGTTAATGGTTTGAGAAAGCCCTTTCCTGAGACTATAAAATTATACAGAAACTGAAATATAGAAACAGAATACAGTCACTTTAAATTACAATTGGAGATGAAATATATTCAGTCTTAACAAAATGTGCCACCTGAATTTTCACCTTCAAAAATGCCTAGTATTCTGGGATTATGTGAATATTTTCAGGACACATTATTGATATTCAATTATATTTTATTTCAGTATTTGATATCTGATCATTTATATTCCCTCCCCCAATATTTTATAGTAGACATAAAGTGATACTTTAGAGTTGACAGAGTTAGTAGCAATGGGATACCCCAGTGACTTTCAAACATTTTACTTTCAGCTTAGGGAAAACCTTTGATATCAGCATTTATCAGAGTATTTCTCTAGGCTGCAGAGTGTTCTCGGGTACTTTTTAAAGGAACACAGTCCATTTACATTAGGAATATCATAAAGCATTACATTTTAAGGGGAGGTGGTTGCACAAGGAAAGCACTTCTCCTTCAGTACTCATGAGCAAGATCACACCAATCCTGATTGTGCAAACTACCATTGCCCTCTGTCCCTCTGCTACCAAGGTGAATATGCTTCCCATGGAGCAAAGGAGAGATGGTGGTAGCTCTGAGCATTTCCAGGCCTCAGAAGACTATTGCTTTCCACCAGGGAAGTGGGACTAGAAGTAGAAGATACACATCTGTAACACTTTAAATTCTGATTCAGGTGTGATTGAAAGATATTGAATTAGCATACAAGGAGAGGATGTGTGCTAGCAATATATCCTCCGTCATAATTTCTATCTTTGTTCTGTGTGTAGAGGGTAACTTCCTGAACTGAAGAGCATTCCATATCTGTGGATACTTTCTTTTGGAGTGAAACCCCTGATGTTTTAGAGTTCCAGCTCATGTAGAAACCCTTTAGGGTAGCAGAGACTCTGAGTAGCATGGGAAGTAGCATCCCTTCCTTCTTCACTTGTTGTATCATGACCGAACAGGGATAAAGAATTGTAGTGCTAGGTTTTGATACCAAGTCTCAAAGGGTTTCTCCAGCCATTGCTTAACAAATGATGAATAAACTATCGCATTTGATAGAGCTTGGGAAAGTATTTTTCCTTAGACCGCAACTCCCAATATTCTATCACCAATGCTGACAGGGAGATTCTGGCAGTTGTCATCCAAAAAGTTACCTTTCCAAGTTTTTGACTGCTGACATTTTGTGTGTTTGGGTGTCTTATAACATCTTGCAGATAACATACATTGCTGATTAGTACATTATAGTTGACGGTTGACCAAAATTCATATGCAAGGCATTTGAAATCAAAACAATCAGAAGTTACGTACCAACATATTTCAAATGATGAGTGAAATATTTCATATTAGGAATTAGATTTTGAATATTGATTCAAAATTGCTAAGAATACACTGAATGGTGAAACAGGAGGACCTGAATATTTGTGAATATTTGTTTCAGTTCTACTTTCAGCCTGTGCTGGGTTCTGGGTTGCATATGTGGCTTAATGTTGTTGAACATATGACTGCCCCCAACCTCTCTAGGTGTGACGATAGTAAATAACATTGGTGTCTCGGTAGATTTTGCTAGCTCTGCTTCTGGATCAAGAATGAATATATTTAACATTGCTTCTTTTACTATGCAGACTTCAAGTATGCCCCTGCTAACCTTTACCAGTGATGAAAAATGACCATTTATTTCAGCTTTTAGTGCTTTGACTCTAATGCAGTTTTTAATCTTTAGGGGGTAAATGTCTATGGCTTTTTATTTTATTTTATTTTTTTAAAGAAAGACATGTCTGCTATATTGCAAACCCCACCAAGGAGGTTTCATTTTCTCAGAGGGTTTTTCTCCCCTACCATTTTTCATTTATTTCAACATAACTGAAGTACCTCCAAGCCATAAAAATTACACAGCTGAACCTTCATCCACCAGGATTAGAAAGCCTGGCATTGAATGGTATTTTCTGACCCCATGAGAATTCCAATGTACTGAAGATTACTAGTAAGATTAGGGTGATTATTAAAGTTTAATACCCATGTTTTGCATTTCCTGAATCCATCAAGAATTCCAGAGTCCCTCCCACCTCCACTTCATGAGTCTAATCTATTGGCAACCAGGGTATGGGTATGTAACTTGGCTTCGTGGCATCATGGCTTATCAATAAATGGCACGGAGCTTGGGCTGGTTTGTTTGGGTTTGTTTGTTTTTTGTCCCAATCTATTACTTTTTCTGGGATGAAAAAGTACCTAGTGGCAAAATGCAATAGACTTGTCGGGACAATTTTTATTTTTATCTGTAAAAAGATAAAAAGAAAAAGAAAATAAAAAGGGGAAAAGAAAGTAAATAAAACAAATAAATAATACGCGTGGCTGAAACTCAAGGACATTGTATAAAAGCCTTGAGGTGACAATGTTGTAGCATTTCCACACTGTAGGTCCAGTTTTGTGGGGATTTTCCAATGAAATGTGGCCCTGCAGGGACTGGTGCATGAGGATTAACACACTTTCCCAACCCAGTGCCCTTCAGATGTTTTGGACATTTCCTTCCATAATCGTTTACCTTTCTCCAGGTGAGCAGATGCTGATGGTCCAAGGCATCTGGAAGGCACATGCTTTAAGTCAGGATTAGCATATTAGTCCCATCTCTCTTTTAATGCGAAGGTTTTTGGTTTCCAGAGGACAGTGTGTTATACTATTGCAGTGAAAATATTTGTTGTATAGGCATTAGTGCTGTTTGACTGAAAAGGGCATACTTTCGCACAAGTGTGAATCAGTGTTGGGGGATGATCAGTAGGGACTGTATAAATGTTTGTGCTGTGTGTGAGTGGTTACCCTATTGTATCTGAAGGCATATAGATACCACACAAGAGTGATTCAGTGGTAGGTCATATAATTTGCATGCAGAAGGAATCTGTGTCAATCCCAGAGTCTCCAGGTAGGTCTGAGATTAAAAAACTGCCAAAAATGCAGGACAATCCCTGCAGTTTGTGTCAACAGCACTGGGCTAGATGGACCATTATTAAAGGCTGGAATTGCTTATTTAACTCCAATTCCTGAAAAAAAGCCTGACCAGGAGTTATTCAACCCAATATTATGACCACTCTTAGAGAGAAACTCCCAGCCCACTCCATCGTCACATCCTTCACAGTTTCAGAGCTGCATCTGAAGAAGAGAAAGGTCCCCCTAATCTGTAGGCTCAAGAGCCCTGAGCCCTGTTTAGTCATTAAATAAAATCAATGCGATGAAAGCTTACATTAAAATATAATGGTTACATTTTTGTCCTTTTTTTGTTTTGTTTTGTTTCTTTGGATTTTGCCTTATATACTTATTATCACCATTCAGCAATTAAGAATAAATCTTCACGGAATAATTTTGGGGTCTTAAGGGCCCTATATTTCAATTGATTTCTGCAGGTGATGTGAAGCCAGTTTTATTCTACTTATCCATCAGCCTGCATTTCATATTATGAAGACTTCTAACTTTTTTGTTCACTGGATATAGGTTTCCTGCTCTTACAGGCATTTGTCTTACTGGGCAGATGTAGCAAACCATTTTGTCTACTGAACCTATTTTTCTTCTTGTACCACACCTGAGCTAAGCAGAAGCATTGGCAACTGCAGGACCATTCTGTTTAGAGACCCTAGCAATAGCAGTATTTGAAAACTGCCACCATTTTCTATGCTGCTTTCTCAGATTCTGTTTCTGACATTTCCATGGGAAGGTATTCAAAGCATGCATGAAGAGATGATGAAAAGGGGCTTGCCATATTTCCCTGCAGAGGAAACATAGACACTGATGGAGAAAAAGAGCAGTCTCTGAAAGGTCTGATTAAAAGGAAACCAAAGAAAGTTGATTTTAAGAAAGAAATATGCCCATATGGGTAATGGCGATCCTTTAGGTAACTGGCCAGAGTGGCATTGAAGGACATCAAAAGACTGTATGAATAAAGGAAAACAAAAACAAAGCTTTTATTTTATTTAATTTATTTTATTCCTTGGGTATTGGAAGTGAACAATACTTTGGGAAGTACAGCCAAAACAGGCTGAGGTCACTTCAACGTGAGACCAGCTGGAGATGATTTCGTGCTATGTTATTCACTAACCATGCAGCAAATATCTGCCAAAGAAAATGCCTGGGATTATCTGTCTCACACAGTGGCTTTCTTTTTCCCATACTTCCCATTTTATCTTGTAACCTTTCCCAAGTTTCATTAAAGTCAAAGCTCTTGCTGCACCTTTTCAACATACTTTGTCCTTATAAATCTATGATTCTCATTTGTCCAAGAACTCCTGTCTTTTACCTTTATTTTCTGGATGCTCCTTATGCCTGTAATGTTCCTTCTAAGCACTGACCAACCAACCAACGAAAACAAGAAAAAACCCTTACAATTTGATTCTCTATTTTTCAAAGTCTTACAGGACTGGCTGCCAAGAATTAGCATGCATGATCCAAGCAATGCATCCCATGATGCATTCAGATGGAAAGCTCTTTAATCTCTCTAGATTGAGAGCGAAGACCAAAGTCCAGCTGAAATGCATGCGGAACTTCCTCTTCGCCGATGATGCAGCTGTTGTCACCCATTCTGCTGAAGAGCTCCAACAACTTACGAATTGTTTTAGTAAGGCCTGCCAAGACTTTGGATTAACAATCAGCCTGAAGAAAAGACAAGTCATGGGCCAGGGTGTGGACTTACCTCCCTTTATTACCATCTCTACGCAAGAATTGGAGGCTGTTCATGACTTCGTGTACCTTGGCTCAACGATCTCTGACACTCTCTCCCTAGATGTCGAGCTGGATAAACGCATTGGCAAAGTAGCTACCATGTTCTCTAGACCCACAAAGCGAGTATGGCTTAATAAGAAGCTGACGGCATATACCAAGATCCAGGTCTATAGAGCCTGTGTCCTGAGTACACTCCTGTACTGCAGTGAGTCCTGGACCCTTTATGCATGGCAGGAGAGGAAGCTGAACACATTCTATGTGCATTGTCTCCGACGCATTTTTGGTATCACCTGGCAGGACAAAGTTCCAAATAGGGTAGTCCTAGAATGACCTGGAATTTTTAGCATGTATATATTACTGAAACAGAGATGGCTACATTGGCTCGGGCATGTCATGAGAATGGCTGATGGTTGGATTCCAAAAGACCTCCTGTATGGAGAATTAGTTCAGGGAAATCGCCCCAGAGGGAGACCACAGCTGCGATACAAGGATATCTGCAAGCGGGATCTGAAGGCCTTAGGAATGGACCTCAACAGATGGGAAACCTTGACATCTGAGCGTTCAGCCTGGAGGCAGGTGGTGCAGCATGGCCTCTCCCAATTTGAAGAGGCACTTGTTCAGCAGGCCGAGGCAAAGAGGCAGTTCCAAAACCAGCAAAATCAGGGAGCTGGACAGGGGACAGATTGTATTTGTCTTCAGTGTGGAAGGGATTGTCACTCTCGAATTGGCCTTCTCAGCCACACTAGACGCTATTCCAAGACCCCTATTCAGAGCACGTTACCATAGTCTCTCGAGACTGAAGGATGCCTACTATTACTGTCCCATGATATACATGGCAATGTCACAAGACAAAATTGAAGTGCATTACTTTGATCACAATGAGTTTGAGAGTCAAATAAAAAGTCAATGAAAATGCATATTCCTTCTGATTTTCCCCTTCCACTATGTGATTTCCATAGAGGTGCGTGCCTCAGCAATAAGACTTGCATTTTAACCCATTTTCCCTGCCAATGACCAGTCACAAAAATGGTCAGAAAAGTACAACTTTGCAAGATACAAAGTTGAAGAAAATCATGTGCTGTGACAAACATACTTCTTTTGCCACTTGAGGAAGCACCTCGGTGAAAAATGTGCCAATTGTACTGTCTCATGTGATGCTGAGAGGGGTACTTCAAATAGCTGTTTGGCTTGCTCATGCATTAAACAATCTAAAAGTGGACATTCCCAGCATACACTTCCTCTGCGAAGCATTTTCCTTTTTCTCATTCATTTTTTTTAAGCATGATGCACCGATTTGTATTTATGGTGTGCAGTTCTTTGCTCGCTTATAATGTGATCTACCGCCAGAGCCCAGCCAGCCTGAACCCATGTTATGCTACAAAACACATCAGCATGAAGGCCAATCTTTTAATTTAGTTTGCGAAGCTGCATCAATTAATTAAGTGGCAATCAGGGGAAGAATGGATGAGAGCAATCATTACCTGGGACCCTGGAGTAGTGGTGATGGGAGGTTTTCTTTGTCAGCTGTACACACTCAGAGAATAATTTATGGCCAAAACAATTCAATCACAGATACCTCAGTAATGGTTGAATAATGATTGTTGAAATTCTTATCAGTAGTGGAATCTTGGAGTATGGATAGTTTATGACAATATTAATATGACAGTTACCCATGTCATGCCTGGTAACCTAAATACTTTTATTAAATTAAAAAAAGGTGCTGGAGCTCTAAACAATCTGAAAATAGTGCCTTTTTTCCCTTGAAGATTTTATTGTGAATTAATCCATCGGTAATGACTTTGACCCTTACAAAATCAATATTTTGACCTTTAATTATTTGCCCCCTAATAATTTTGACATCAGCAGCCTTCCACATCCTAATGAATGCTTCCTTGTACATTGTTGTTGTTTAGTCGTTAAGTCGTGTCCGACTCTTCGTGACCCCATAGACCAGAGCACGCCAGGCCCTCCTGTCTTCCACTGCCTCCCGGAGTTTGGTCACATTCATGTTGGTAGCTTCAATGACACTGTCCAACCATCTCATCCTCTGTCATCCCCTTCTCCTCTTGCCTTTACTCTTTCCCAACATCAGGGTCTTTTCCAGGAAGTCTTCTCTTCTCATGAGATGGCCAAAGTATTGGAGCCTCAGCTTCAGGATCTGTCCTTGCAGTGAGCACTTAGGGTTGATTTCCATCAGAATGGATAGGTTTGATCTCCTTGCCGTCCAGGGGACTCTCAAGAGTCTCCTCCAGCATCACAATTCAAAAGCATCAATTCTTCGGCGGTCAGCCTTCTTTATGGTCCAGCTCTCACTTCCATACAACACTACTGGAAAAACCATAGCTTTGACTATGCGGACCTTTGTCGGCAGGGTGATGTCTCTGCTTTTTTTCCTTGTATAGGGCTCTGTAATTGTGTTCCTTTGAGTGTAGTTATTTGTAACTCTGGTAACTTTGGTTCCTTTGTCTTGGAACCTTTCCACAACCAGGAGCAAGCTGATGGTTTCAGAACTCTATACAGGCCTTTGCACTGGATATAAAAAAACAGATCCAGGGTCCTGATAAGCCCAGGCACTGATCACCAGACCAAGTCTTGCTTTATTCTAGCAAGGAAAGCAGTCTCATCATCTGCCCCCAGACCATGCCTGGATAACTTATAACACATTTTTCTGATTATATAAATGGCTCATTTAACATCACATGTCATGTACCACTGGAACTATTGTGCTCTGCAAAACCTGTACATAATAGCTACAATAATTAAGAACAAAATCGTCTTTAATCTGAACACAGTGAGTCAGGATACCTCCAAAAAGGAAGTTAGAAGTTAAAAGGAAGCATTTGGATAAATTAAGCTATTTAAAAACAGATTGGTCCTAGTAGTTAATTAATGGAAATGTACCTTAATTGATTCAAAATGCTTTAGACATCGATATAAATGCACTGAATGAGCACCTCCCCCTCTTCCAACCCAATTTCAGAAGGCTGTATAAAACAAATTGATATGCAGGGACCTGCTGAAGTGCAACACTTAAGTAGCAATAATGCTTCAGCTGAATGAGCATTTCTCAAATCAAGCACAAAAGTCTCATAAACAGACCTTTCAAACAGAACCAATGTCATGCTGTCATTCTCTCAGACGTACATTACTGCACATTATAATTGTATCTTTTATTCAGCATAGCTATGGTATGTTATAATTTGAAAATGCACATTGCATTTTAATTTTTTTTTTTAAAATTAATCCTTCTCAAAGCTGAGGGACCATAAATCCTCAAAGCCGCTTTGACATCAGCAGTATAAATCATCTTCAGAATGGCTTCTTCATGCACCCAGGAGAAAAAGCACTTCTGGAATGTCATGTTGACATCACATATGTGACAATTTAAACTTTTTTTTTTAAGGATAGGATTTTAAAAATTACTCCAGATCACCCTAGCATCCATTGATGTTAATGGGAGCCTCCTGCATGCATGCTGAAAAGAAACGTCCTAGAATGTTTTTCTTGTCAGTTCCTGAGAATTGCTTACGGATGCTGTCACATACTTTCCATTTCTTTAGCCTTCTAACTTTGATTTATTAGAATAAGTATTGAACAGGTAATGTGCTTGTTCTGAGAAATAATTAACTGGCGGCATCAAAGGCATATGTGGCTGGGGGTGGGACAATTTTATAGTGTCATTTCCTGAAAATAAATAACTAAGGGTAAAGGGTTATGTCAGGGTTTTTTTTTTTAAAGTATCACTCAGTGGATTCCTGCTCAAAAATTGTACTGAAACATAACATATACTTTTGCTCTTATGGAAATTGCATCAGTAACTTGTTTATATATTCACATTCAGGAAGAATATGTAAACAAGATACAAAGCCTGTTTAACAGAAACTGATAAATTCATTCTAATATACACAGCACTTGGAATTTATTCTGAAACTAATATTCAGATGGAGTGAGATCGTCTTCTCTTCCCTTGTGCGCCAATCCGAAAGAGACCAAAATGTGGAAATTTACTTTTCAAAAGTAATTAAAATGTCTGTCAATAATTAATAAACAACATTGTAGTCACTTAAAAAAAATAAACCAACTCTTTGCTTACTTTCCTGTTTCTCATTGGCAACTACAATAGTTCTTGTCTAGTTATTTTTTAAAAAATCTGAATGCTAAATCATCAGTCATTGTGTTGCAGCAGGTAAAGTGCTGGATGTGGGTCTGGGAGTTCCAGATTTGAGCCTCCAGTGAGCCGTAAAACTCACCTTGGACAATTACCTCTCTCAGCCTGTCTGACCTACATCATAGGGATTTGCAAAGACTGAAGTGGAAAGAAAGAGAACCATGTACATGTACACCACCTTGAGCTCACTGGAGGAAAGATTATATACATGCAGCTAATGAATAAATATAAGCCAGTGTGGTGTAGCAGATAAAATGTTGGATACCTGGGTTCAAACCCCCACTCGACCATGGAATCTTACTGATAGAGTGTCAGTTGGTAAACCACTCCTTGAACATACCCTGAAAACTTTACTTGGGTTATTATAAATCAGATGTGACTTGATGGCACGTGACAATAAATAAATGCAATACGAAAATCATTAGTCCTATTCGGGCAATATTCAAACCAGCAATGCAAACATTCTTGCAAGGTGTGCTTGGTGGGGACACAGGAGAGGGCCATCTCTGTTGCTGCTCTCACACTCTGGAAGTCCTTCCCCTTGGGAAGCCAGGCTGGCTCCATCTTTGCTGTCCTTCCACAAGCAGGCAAAGACCTTTCCATTCAGACAGGCTTTTCGTTAGTGACTGGCTGTCTGAGAGGGGCTTTGTGCTCTGTTGCTTTTAAATATTTTTAGCATTGAATTTATTTACCATTTTTAATATGATGCTTGTTTAATATTTAAAAAATGTTTTACACTTACCGTTTTTAGCTTTGTATATTGCCTTTTAAATTATGTGAGCCACCTTGGGTCCTTTTTAGGAGAAAGGCAGTGAATAAATAAATAAATAAATAAATAAATAAATAAATAAATAAATAAATAAATAAATAAAATAGATAGATAGATAGATAGATAGATAGATAGATAGATAGATAGATAGATAGATAGATAGATAGATAGATAGGGTGCACCCCCTCACTCATCACATTCTTCATTATAACAGCACTGGGTCTGAAGAAGAGTAGCTAAGGTTCCCATGTAGGCTCTACATGTAAGCAGGGGCCCTGGAAAATATTGGTTCTTGCTTGTGTGTAGCGCCTACACATAAGCAGGACTCTTCTCCCTTTCAAGTCCAGTGCTGTAAAAATAAATACTGATGATGAAGGAGGCAAGGCTAGATACTCTCTTCTGAGTTTGTTTGCAGTGCTGAGCTGAATGAAGCTTGAATAAGGGTTTTGACTTCCTGTCCTCTTCCTTACTGCAATGTCTACAACAGAGCCAGTAGCATGAGCCAGCACTTTGACTCACAAGATATATCTCTTTCTCCACAGGATACCTCTGCATTATGTGATATCACATCCTCATTTAATGGTGGTCAAAGTAAGAAAAAGTTGAAGTTACACTACAAAAGAAGTGAAACTATCTTTTGATAAAGTACACCTTTAATGTACTATAGGTAACATAATGTGAGTGTGAGAGTCAGTGTGGGGTAGTGGATAGAGCGTTGGATTAGGATTCAGGAGACCTGTGTTCAAATCCCTGCTTGACCACAGAGAAGGAGGAGTAGAACTGCAATACTATACGAAGAAAATAAAGTTATCATGGATAAAACAGTTGATTTAAAGAAGCTGGATACAATATTTCTGGATAAGAGACAAAGAAAAACATACCTTATAGATGGTGGAGTTCTACCAACAAGCAACCTCAAAACCACTCCTCAAATCTCCCGCATACCTTGAGACCTTATTAGCTGGTTTTCTCTTTCTCTAACCCAGTGGTTCCTAACCTTGTGTCCCCAGATGTTCTCAGACTAAAACTCCCAGAAGTCTTCACCACTAGCTGTGCTGGCCAGGATTTCTGGGAATTATAGTACAAGAACATCTGGGCCCCCAAGTAGGGAACCACTGCTCTAAGCATTGAATGAATATTAATAAACTCAAAGTTGTTGCCCTGTGAGAATATGATTTTTCTAATGTGGATAATGGCAAGTATATCAACACTAAAATTGATTTTAATTCCTGTACTGTAAGACTCAATGATGCTTAAGAGACTGTTGAGTTTATCAGGAGAGCTTGCAGATAACAGCATTGTCTATATACAGTAAGTATGAAACAAGGTCATTCCTCTGGTAACTAGGCTTGTAACCTTTAGTGCTTTTCCTTAGCTGTCTAGACAGGGGATTTAAAGCCAGGCAGAACCACCAAAGGCTTAAAGAATCACTCTGAAAAAATTCCTCTTCTAATAAGAGTATTATTAGAGAAGAAGTCTCTGCACCTTAATTTTGTCCTTACCTTCATCATGAGTTTATATAGCAAGGTAATAATTCTATTTCCAGTTTTGTAAATCCTCAAAATTCAAGAAGTCATGAGAGGGGTATAGAACTGAATGACTTTTAGTAATCAATGTATGCAACAGGTAAGTTTCTGTGGTTCTTTGGTGCCTGGTTTAATATGAACAGAGCACAATTCCTTTCTGCTGTAGGATTTCTTCTTCTTTTTAAAAACATTTTATTATTTTTTCAATCTATCTATATTTAATCGTGCTTGTTAAACATCGTGTTACATGGGTTGCTTACAATCATTTGTTCTTTGCATCTTGGTGTCTTCTCAGTTGTCTCTTCAAAATCTATACATTTTTTAAACATTTAAACCGTTCATGTGTGTGTTTAAGTATACAATATTGACTACTTTTATACAATTTTTCTTTATATAATTGTTTAGCCATTTCTATCTCCACATTTTCTATCATGTCTATATCAACATCGTAACTAATATATATTCATTAAGTACTATTTGTTTTGCCCCATCTTTATATCTAACTTCAATTTACCTTAAAAGCCACCATGTTATGTCTTTACCCTGATTAATGATCCCTTATTTCAGTTTAATTCCTTTTTTTAATATATAAGATATGCCCCTTTACAATTAAAGTTAAGTATATACATGCTTTCAACAATGAGACCTCCTTAATATTTTCCCCTTTTTCATCTTTTATAAGTGATTCCGTCTCTTATTTGTATTTTCCCAATTCTTGTTTCTATCTCCCTAAATATTCTGCCGTCCCTTGTGTAATCTGAAAGCATTTTGCACACTTGATCAATCTCCAATAGATCTTTATGCATATGATCTATCTCCAATAGGTCTTCCAGGCTATTTTTAATTAATGCTGCTGATTCCCCCCCCCCTTATCTTCCCTTAACACAGCTAAGATTCTCCTCGACTCTCCTGAGTTTCCCCCTCTGATTTCCTCCAGTCCTTCTTTTCTTTGGCATACATCGTCCTCCACCTTCACATTTCCTTCTTCAATGTTTTCTGTATCTTCTTGAACATAGTCCTTCTTTAGTTGTTCTGTGAACGATTGCATGTCTTGGTTCTGGGATCTCACTATTTCTAAGATTGCTTGCAGGGTAGATTTTGTTTCCTCCCAAAATTTCCCTTGTTGTGATGTTATGTCCTCAGATGCCAGGTACTTGTATTTCAAGTGAAAAATGTCTAGTAGCTTAGACCAGTCAGTCCAGTTCCATCAATAGTTGCCTCAGTAAGTTGATCACCTTTAGGGTTAATTGAATCCAGTCTCTGACGTAGTTTGGCAGTCCCGTTCACTCAATGTTTGTATCAGACTTTCCAAACTTAATTGTCTATGTTTTAGTCAGTTCTCAGAAGAAGAAAAAAACAGAAAGACAAAACAGAGTTTCAAATCAGGTTTCTAGGCTTTTTTTCAAGGTCATGTTTCTAGGCTATTTGCCAACACTGTAGATAGACATTACTCTGAGCGTTTTTTGCAAAAACAATTTTAAGAGGAAGATTTCTTAAGTTTAGCACCAAAGTAATACAGAACTTCTTTCCTTGCAGTATAATTGTTTTATTAATGTCCAATTTATTTTCTTTGCTTCTCTTTGTATCTCTTTCCCCTTCTCCAGATCCACCGCTGCTTAATTTAGAGTTGGGGCTAAGAGACCCTCTTTTTTTTTTCCTGTTAAAGGGATTATTCCATCCAGGGATGGTTATAGAGTAGTATAATTAAGATTTTGTATCTCACCCAATGTTAACGACGATGTTTAATTTGGCTGGTTTATCACTTCTTCTTTTGCCGGCTGCCGATGACTTGCAAGCAGGCTTATTCAGCTGCTTGTTTCTGCCTGCTGGCTGATTGGGGAGTTTCCTGGATCAAACGGGGGTAACCGCCGTCCCTCCCCCCCCCCGTGATCAACAGGCTTCTCCCCCATTTCACCACCTCTTCGGGGTGGTTTTAACCCCCTGGGGGGGGGTCTCAAACAGGTCGTAATTCAGCCCAGAAGACGGAGCTCCGTCCTCCTCCTGCTGTCTCATCACAGCATCAAGCCGGAAGTCCCTGCTGTAGGATTTCTTAAGGCAACCTCTCTTTGTTCTGTTAAGAGTGGCCTTTGGTCAAATAGTAAGTAAGTAAGTAAATAAGTAAGCAAGAAAGCGAGTAAGTAAACAAACAAACAAACAAATGTTTGTATTTGAGACCACTTTGAATGTTGTTGTTGTTGTTGTTCTGCAATGTTATGTACTCAGATTGCAAAATGAAAATATTCAGTACAATTTTCTTAGAAGGAATGATAAATTGCTTAAAAAGTATCTTTTTTATTTACAAGTAACTGTCAAATAAACTGACATAACAGAAATTTCTTCACATGTATTATGGCCATATACATGATTACATTGATAGCATGACCTCTGCAGTGTCACTGCATGTGTCAATTAATTTTTCCACTAAAAATTCAATAAGCTTTTCTGCTGGTATAATGTTTCACCAAAATCCCCCTTTGAAAGTTGTTAGTTAGGTTACCAGAAAAGAACATCTAAGCATGACCGTTTAAAAAGGTAAAGATAAAGAAAACAAATTATTTCTATTGTGCACAAAATTGAGGTCATACTAGGTTAACTGAATCTGATTCCCTCAAGAGATGGAGACTTTCCACATTGTGGCAATCATTCTCAGCATTCTAATGGGGGTAGGGAGGCATTAGCCCTCTGGAAAAATATACCCAGATTAATAGTGTGCAGAAAGACATGAAATGGACTTACAGACTGCTGACTTTGTGACCTAAAAATGAAAAGAGTTGTGAGACAAAAACCAAGGGAAAATTCTGAAGATTGCAACTCTTTATTAAATCATTAGGTTTAACTAAGATAGTGAAAAAAATAAATACAGTGGAACCTCTACTTACGAACGTCCCTACCTACAAACATTTCAACTTACGAACAGCTCCGGCCGCAAAATTTTGCTTCTACTTGCGGCTGGAGCTTCAACGTACGAACGGAAAAAGGCAGGGGAAAAGGGCGGGAAATTTAAATTTGCTAACCGTTGGTGGCGAAGAGGCTGCTTCTTTGTAGCTCTTTCGCCCCAATGGTTAGGAAAAGGGAGGCCCAGCCTCCCGGGCTTCCAGCACCGCCGCGATCGGTGCCTTCGGAGGCCTCCCAGGGCTTCCCCACCGCCATCGGAGAGCTCCCAGGGGTCCCCCGCCACCGCGATCGGAGGCCTCCCAGGGCTTCCCCGCTGCGCGGGTCTACTCATGAGTAAGGGTCGCAGAAGGCATGGGTCTACTCATGGGTAAGCGCCGCCAAACGCCCTGGGCGGGGCGCGTGGCAGGAGGAGGAAGGAGAAGCAGCCGGGTGCTGGTGCTTTGGAAGCCGGGGAAGCCTCCCCAGAGGCTTCGGACTGGTAAGGTGCTGCTTTTTCCTTTTAAAAAAGTTGTTCTGGGTGGGTTTTGGAGGGTAGGTTTGGGCTGGGGGGGGTTATGTTTCTGTGTTGTTGTTTTTTGTTTTTTTTTTGTTTTGTTTTTTTGTTTGTTTTTGCAGTCCCAGCGTGGGACTTGCTCCAATGTTTACTTTTGGATTCGTTTGTGTGTTGTTGTTGTTTTGTTGTTTTTTTTGCAGTCCCAGCCTGGGACTTGCTCTGTTTATTTTCATTTTCATTTTTATTTTTTTGTATTTTTTTTCTTCGGCCGGAACGGATTAATCAGTTTTCAATGCATTCCTATGGGAAATGGTGCTTCTACTTACGAACGTTTCAATTTACGGCCACCGTTCTAAAACGGATTAAGTTTGTAAGTAGAGGTTCCACTGTACATTAACATATTTAGCTGAAACACTGAATTTCTATATAAGATTGTTCTTGTTGTTGTTTTTTGGAGCTGATTGATCTCTCCCCGCCCCCCCTGCCCCCCAGTATGGTGTGTGTCCATCTAATTTTTGTTGTTGTTGTTCACTTGATAGGTAATTCATTATCAGGTTGTATTTGTGTGTGTGTGTAATGTAGAGTGTATTCTGTGGAATCAAACTGCTATAATTGGGTAGTGTAGATACACTGAAAGGGATCTGACAGTTTTGGCAGTTCAGCCCAAGGAACATGCTGTCAAGAGGGAGGCCCCTTCTTCATGATGCCATCTGGAAGGGAAAGGGAAGAGAGCACAGCCTCTTTAACACTGAAGTTGCAACTTGTCAATCAGGAGTGGTTAGCTTGAGAAAGAGAAAAGGTAATGGATTCAGTTTCAGTTTGTTCTTGTCACACACACATCGAGTTATGTGTCCATGAAAATTCATGCAGTTATAAGCCTGATATTCTTAAAGGTGTCACAGAACTCTCTGGCTAAAATCCTCTTGTGCAGTTACACAAATAACTTAATTTTTAGACATGATTTGCTGTAAATCTCCATAGGTATTATTCGTTGCATGCCCAGTCACGTGACTCTGTATACAAAAGATAATAATCATAATTGTAGAACTGCAGAGCTGAAAGGGACTTTACAGATTACTGAGTCCAGCTCCTGTCAAGGAGACACAGTGGGGAACTGAACTCTCACCCTCTGGCTCTGTAATCAGATACTTAAACCACTTAGCTATCTAATACTTCATGTCTATGGAGATTTTTTTACCTTACAACAATCTGCTTCCAAAATGTTATACCATTTGTGTAATGGCTTCAAACTGTATTAGTCCTGGGTTCAATGGATCAATTGGTCCTGGCAGAGACCATGAGATAGACAGTTCTAAAAATTCTTCTCTCCTACTTCCTCCATTGTGTGAAAGAAGTTAGCAAAGTGTAAAAAGGTGGTGTGAGCTCCACACTCTTCTTTACCTGCCAACTTCTGATTTGCTCACTTTGCAGCTGTCTCTCTGGTGACTTCCAATTCAGTTCTGGCATTACAAGAGAAAGCTGAAAGGCAGAAGGAGAGAAAGGGAGAGGGAGATATCCAATATTACAATTTAGCTAATAGCATTCCTCCATATTACAAAATCTTTACTTTCAATTCCCCTTTTCTGCATATTTTGGCTTAAGCCAGGGTGACAGCTAGATCACTTGGAATGGTACCTCTTTTAAAAACAAAAGCAAATGTATTAGAATGTATCCTATGCACACTTACCTTCCAGTAAAGCTTCATTTGAACACATTGGAACTGGCTTTGGAGTAAATATGCAGAGGGCTGCATGCATAGTATTGTGCTGAAAATAGCCAAGATTTAGGAATGTGAGTTATTGAGAGATAATTTGCCACAGTGATAATAACAGTATGTCTCATTCTCTTCCCCTTAGCCCATGTGTGCTAGGAATAAGCCAATGAGTGTGTCATTTGGAGTTATTAATGCTGGAGTCATCTTCATTCTGCTTTTGGCAAAGTATGGTCAGCATGATGTAGGTGGATGGATGGACCTGCATTTTGGGCAGGAGGGTGAACAGATGGCTTTCTATTGGTCTTTCCAGCTCTCTGATTCTGTCAAATGAGGGCATGGCAGAATTTATAATGTGAATCCCTGTGTGGTGGTAGAGTTGGTAGAACTCTGACTAAAGTCTACCACAGACTTTTAAAGAACAGTAAGGAAGAGAAGATTTCAGAGAATTCATGGAAGTATTATTGTTCCCTGAACAGAATGAGCCTAGCCACTGGCATAAAGTAACTAGTGATAGATCAACAATTCCATTCCCTTCAACTGGAAAAAGAAAAAAAGAAACATGGCACCAACTTTTTCCCAACGGCCAAATTCTGTTGCTGTAGTAACTCTGCCTGACAAGCTGAGTCTATAGTGTGTGTTGTCTTTTAATTTTGTATGCAGTCTAAATGATCACTGTTATCAAGTCTACTGTAAGCTTTCTAATCCTTTTAAAAAGATATTCACTTATGCTCCAGGTCTCCACGTATACGTTGGAGAACCTTAAAAAAAACACACACACTTTTTGCTTGTCCCCAATTTAAACAACATTGCTCACACAAAGGATGTTCAACGGGAGAGTTAATTTCAGATGTGGAAGAAAGTTTGCTAACTACATGTGTCTGGCATACCTGGCTCTGTCATTAATGTCTGGCATACCTGGGTGCAGCAATAATAATCTGAAGAAATGCAGGAAAATTGCCCCCCCCCCCACAAAAAAGGCAAAAAAAAAAAAAAAGGAAAAAAAAAGGAGAGGATCCAAAAGGGTGACACAGCAGGCAGGCAGGCAGGCAGCATTCCAAGATGGAGGGCACCATGATTTCAGCACACAGTAATCCCACAACAAATGACTGAAGCAAAGATTATTCCTTACAGGATTTCAAGCCCTTTAAAAGATTCAAAATTCATGCTCCTACTAGATGGTCTGATTGGTTACTATTGATGGCCCTCATGACACTATTGGATGTAAAATTTCTCAGGTGATTTGACAGACAAAAGCACCAAAAGATTACACAAAAAAAGAGAACATGAAAGAAACTTGAAACTTTTTCATACTCCTCTTTTGTAAACATGAATTATTTGTGCTAAATCTAAAATCTAAAATACAAAGTTGATTTAGAAAACTCACAGGTGAAAATATCCTAAATGCAGAATGACTGAATTTATAAATTTATTGACCATTTTACATAACCAGCTTCTGCATTAAGTCTCAGTAGGAAGTCTTCATTAAACATTCATTCTAAATATACTGATGGAAACATAGCTTTGCTTGGACTGCTTGGAACCTCCACATTGTTACATTTGCTGTCTTTACGTCACAATGCTACTGATGTTCCACAGGAAAATATTGCTTAAAGTACCATCCCATAGTTTGAAATATTGTATGTGGATTCAGTGCTAATGCTTTTTGTTTTAATCATCTCATTCATTGGAGGAAAAGAAAAGTTCTGTTTTGACTTTCATGGGGCTTCAGAATTTCCTGATAAATGCCTCCCAGCCTGGGAAATTATGAATGCTGTCTAGTATTATATTACTTCCCTGCATCTTTGAGTATTTTTTTCATTGATCATCTATGCTGAAATTCAGTTCCATTTAAAACAACGGCAAACAGGGTGAGTAAAGCTGGGATGCTAGAAATTCAAACTATACATTACTTCTAGAACCATACATTGTGTGGCTGGAAAGCACTGTCATTGAGACAGAACATAGAAAGTATATTCCAAAAGTGTTTCCTAGGGGCAAATCCTCTCTTGTAGAAAAGACAAGACGTGTGGATAATTTCCTTCAGTTGATTTCTTTTAAGTCAGACTTTTACCCATAGATAGGGAAAGTGAATTTTTGAACAGAACACCCCAAATAGTATCCATCATGCTGGCTAAGCTATTCTGAGAACATTTGTCCAAAAAGGTAGGTTTTCCCATCTGTGTTGTCCCCAATCAGCACTGACTGGATCAGTGTTCTAGAATCACCTTGCTGGCAGGGAGTTATGGACTTGGCTAATGAAACATGGTTTTAGAAAATACAATTTAGTACACCTATGTCAAATAGATATGAAACACTGCACAAACACACTTTAATCAATGGAGAATAACTGCAAGTGATACCTATACTGTATTTTGGAACATATTGTGTGTGTGTGTGTGTGTGTGTGTGTGTACATTTCCAAAGAAAATGTTGAATCCCCTTCTCACAAAAGGGGTGACTTGTGACTCTGAAGAAAAGATCCAACTGGACAGAAGCAAGTATTCATGATGTCTCAGAAGCTGGTCCCTCTCCCAACCCTTGACTGCCCAGCTTCTGTGACATCACAAGCTACCACACCAGTGATACTGCAAGAAGTCCCCTTCTCCTAGGTTTTAGCCCAGGAGGAGGGGACTTCTGGGAGTAGGATGCTGCTGACCTGGCAACTCTATGCACATTCATTGTTGCGTTGGAAGGAAATCTACTATTCTTTTCAAGGAAAGATAGCCTACCAATGCAAGCAGGAGACCCAGAAGGTCTAATCCGGAATTGGAACACAGTGGTGATGGTGGTGGGGAAGATTAATGTTGCCTTTCAACCTTGTTGGAGATTTCTCTCCTTTCTCTGGCTCACTATTTTTTTTAAAAAAAAATTCACACAATTGTTAATTATGTGAATGAATTCACATATTATTTGATTGTAAAAATAATGGAAAAATCTTTGCCTGCCTAAACCCACTACCATCTCTATAGCCCTGTTCAGGTGATTTATTTAAGAACTAAATCAACCTATCGGAAGAGAAGAGTGGTAGCTCTGTGACTGCTGTGTTCACATGAAAAGTGTTGTGTCTGAAAAAGAGAATGGCTTATACGCATGGGGGGTTTCCATAGAAGACTGAACTCTGGAAAATTAGGGTTGTGAATTTCTCTGCGGTGTTATTTTTAACACGATAAAACTATCTTGTACCATATTTAAAGAATCATATATTGTTTCACGCTGCAAGTATATCTCTGTAGAATTAGCATTGTATCTCAGAAGACTTCCAGTACTGTTTAGAAGATATTTGTGAGAAATATCCCAGCAGGCCTCTTTTGTCAGTTTGAAGACCCTTGGAGAAAAATACAGATTGTTGCAATGAAAAACCTTTATTTTGAAAGCAATTGTGTAGGTGTATATTTCTAGAGACTTGCAGGAATCATATCCTACAATATTAGAAAAATTTTATATACGTACTGAAAGAGGTACTTATTCTTTTATTTGTGTTAACACAGAATGTGTGCAAATATGCTTTATGGAGGTCTGCAATGTTGCAAATAAATTCATAACTAGAACCATGACTATGGAGTACAGTGATAATGAAATGGCAGCCACTGAATCATTATGCTGGACATAGTTGGGTTGGATTATGAAAATACGCTACTCACACTTAGTCAGGAAACACCAGGGCTCAAAATGGTCATTTTTCAGCTAGTGTACAGCTGCTCTGTGTGCTGAGCCGTTGAACTGCATATGTTTCATGGAACTTGGAGGGCTGCACCCACACATTTCTGTATTAAGCAAACTTGGCTTCTAGTTTGGAAAAAATAGGTGAAATGTCTCTCCTACTACATGTCATCGTAAGTAAATTAAACTGGGTGTAGTGGACACAATGAGGACCCTAGGAATGTCTAGGCTCCCAGATCACACTTTGTTCAATGCCAGCCTAGAGGTTTAGTATCCTCAAGCCCTCATCTCTGGTTGTCCATTGAATCTTGCTGGATGAGAAGGAGTATAAAGGCTTTTCCTGTTTCAGATCAGACATTTATTTATTTATTTATTTATTACATTTATTTATTATTTATTATATTATAGTATATAAGACATTCTTGTATAGTGAGGTAATCCTGAGCTTTTATGTGGTCTTGTACATTTTGGATGCCTTTCTGTCCTGGCTTTTGGCTTGCTGCTCAATCATGCTTGTTCATCTCTCTCTTGACTACTGTTGCCCAACAAACTACACAGAGTTCTGTCCATATCTCAGCTGCCCACACTAGTCTGAAACAAGGGTGGGCAGTTGTGCTGGATTCAGGGGCAAACATGCCTGCTCCATCCCCTGGACCCTTGAGTGTTGTGTCTACCTTCAATGGGAAATGGCCATAAGATTTGAAAAGGCTTCATTAGACTCCACCCTCAAAAGTTGCAAGAGTCTGAAATAGTTTTAAGATGGAGAATGAATCCCTATGTAAGTTTTCTGAGGGCAGAATGCTCCATTTGGGGAGCAATATTTTCAGCAAGGGGGTTCTGTGGGTTCAGAGGCCATTGGTAGGCCACAGTTCTACACCATTCACACTTCTGGTCTAAAGTATATACATATCTACAGCCTAAGGTAGAGATCAGATCATACCAATTTTCAGATGATACTTTATTAATTGTTAATGTATCTGAGGAGTATGCCTCTCTCCATTTTCAGTATATGTTTAATGAGCCATTATTGACTTAATAATTTAAGGTAACTAGAATGGTTGCAAGCACTGTAAAGTTATGACACCAATGCAAACAATCCTGCACAGCTCACCTATAAAATTCCATAACAGGCAGTCGTAAGAAAGTGAGAGTAATCAGAAAGGGAAAAAAATGGCAAAGAACATTGTATAAGAGATATCTAAATTAACAACTTTGCTGTGCAGGCTAACAATGCTTTAATAAATGCTCAATACATTAATCAGCTATTCTCAATGGGGGCCATATGCCCCCCTCGGGGGCCTTGGCACATTTGAAGTGGGCCACAGACTGGAAACAGTTATTCACACAGAACATTGTAAGGTTCATTATGCAACTTATACAATCCTGATTTGGCCTACGTTTTTTTCATATTGTGTGTATGGTCTTGGCCAAAAAAGGTTGAGAATGGTTGCTCTAAAGCAATGTGGAAGCCCTTGCTTTTTGTGTGTGTGTGTATGTATAGTTGGATGCTCTTCAGCATATCTTTTTCCAAAACAGAAACTTTGTTTAAAGAATAAAACCAATGGGAAAATGCCTTTTTGAGACCAGTGCTGGGTCCTAGATAGAATGGGAAAGAACCACTGGTTTGGCGGTTAGTGATGGTTCAGACCATGACTAAACACGTGTCCCACAATTTGATGCCCTGCCTTGTCCAGAGAGTGCCCACTCAAAAGCAGTGCCCCTGCTTCCCTGCCTCGCCTCCTCCAGGTGCTGCTTCTGAGTGGCCACCTGACAGAAGGGGCAGGGTGCCCTAACTGCGGCACACTTGTTCAGCCATCATCCACTTTATGCTCATTTCTAGTCCTTGGGGGGAAGGTTGAATTCACCTAAATTGTCCAAACCAGAAGGAAATGTCCTTGCCATGATGTGAAATCCTCATCCCCATATAAATAGTTAAACAACAGCAATCACTGCTTTTGTTTAAATGTTTTTGCAACCCCGCCCCACCCATATTTCTGTAAATTGCACAAAATGGAAAAAGCAATGACTATCCTTTTGTTCTATGGAATAGTAAAACCAGCAACATTGGATGGGAGGTTTATCTCTTTGTGATCAAGCAGCCTTTCCTTCTATGCTTGCTATCTGTGTACTTAGCTTCACAAAAGAAAAGAAAAAGAAAGAATATTTTTATGAATCGTGGAAATTGTTGAGGAAAAACACACACACTTGGCATCTCAACTTCAGATTAGATGCGAGATTTTTTAAAGGAAGTTAGAGAATCCTTGAAATGTCTCTCTATATTGAACTGACCAATCTTATCTGGAACCTCACCAATGGAATTTCCAAGTTCCAACCTCAAGATTTATTCATGTATTAATTTTAATAAATCCTTCCATTTGCTTTAACTCACCAATTAAAATTGAGTGAATTAAATTAAATTAAAAATAGTTGAATATAGTGTTTCTTTCTCTAAAATGAGATGCCAATAGAGGATTCTATTTTCTTTTCCTTTTATACCAGTTCCCTTCATGTTGGGATAAGCACTCTGTATGTGTCAGAAAAAGGTTGTCACAGATTTACAGCCAAGAAAAAAAAAGTCTAAAAATGACAGGTTGTGTCTAAATATTAGAAATTGGCTAAATCCTGAACGATTGACCTTAAGGCTTTAGTGCTATTTCATTTTGATAAATGAGACATACTTGATTTGGCACTACTGGTTACTAGGTTACAGTGTCAAAAGAAACCTCAGGGTGGCATCAGCTGCCTTCCATTGATTTTGTTTTAAAAATTAGCTCTATAAATTATATTCAATAAATTACACATCTGGTAAATATTTGGCATTTTTCAAGCATTGTACAATACAGTTTAGACACACATGCCCATGGACTATTCCTCCTGCTTATTTATTCGGACAGAACAAAACAATATGTTATGAAGATCACATGGATTTGTTGAACTCTTCCTGGTAATATTTATCTGAAGAAGACTCATTTTGGGATGTTATTGAGCACCCTGTTGTACTGCAAGCAACAGCCAATGAAATCCAATGGGGGCATGGAAATGCTAAGAATGATAGCTAGGCATGTGAAGAAATTGGCTGGTGTCCCATTTATGATCAAGACAAGCTGATTTGACAATGGCAAGACAACTTCCTAAGAAGGCTTAAATCTCTACTAGAACTGTCACCTATAGTGCAAGTCCAATGCCCCACACACTTAGGGTTAATATATACCACAAATTTTTCTAACAGCTTTACCTTTCTAATCAAAGCACACACATGCAATGCAGGCCAAAACGGATGCTCAGAAGGATGCAAGCAACCCACCAAGTGCTTGTACTTTAATCCATGTAACAAGGCATTTTTTAAAAATTGTGCCTTTATAGAAATATGCACGTTAGATCTGCGCAAATCATCTCAAGGACTGGCAAACAAAAAGTCTATCTATCTTGCACAAGGGGGGGAATTTTGTTGTGCTTTCTCATTTATTCCAAGACAACGAACTAGTCAGGATTTACATCTTAAATGATGCCCCAAAGATTTTGTTAACAAAATTTTACTGCTGAGAAGCAAGGAGAGACAAGTGTTGCTGAAGTCACCTATTCTCATAAGATAGAATTTAATTAGGGCTGAATTATGGTCAGCTGAAATTTCTCATATCATTCACAGACAGGAAATTGGGGGACCATTTCACCATTCTTGAGGTACAGCACTGCAAGATATTACCAGAACCCTGACATGTTGGCTAGCAATTTGGTGGAACACTGGTGAGTTTTACTCTTTCTTTTGAAACAGGCTTTTGGCCTCCAAAAATGTGAAGGAAAAGAGGGGGTTTCACTCCCCCTTTTACCCACAAGTCTCCTTGCACATAACCCCATTCAGCCAAAAAAAAAAAAAAAGTCTACATTCATCTAATAAACATATTATTTTATCTCTTCTAGGTGTGCCAGCTGATGTCATAGATGAAACAAAATTATGCTGAAAACTGCAAAAGGTTTTCAGATAGTCAGGGAATCTTCCCTGTGGGATGTCAATGAAAGCAGAGATTGGATGTCTACCTATCAGGTAAGTTTTAGCTGTGGATGTCCTGCCCTGCCAGGGGGCTGGACTGGATGACCTTTAGGTTCTTTTCCAGCTCTACAATTCTATGATTCTATGATGTTTTAGTGAAGTAACTAAAACATCATAAAATCTTTCAGTGATTTTTCAGTGCTCATATCACAGTGTAGGAGTAGAATAACCATAATTTCAGCTAGCATTGCAGCTAATTTTCTTAGATCTAAGGTCTTTGGCTTGATTTAATTGTGAATCTTGATGATAGTTATTCAAATAGTCCCAGTAATAATGATCAGTTCTCAGTTTATGCATGTACTTGTATATTTCTGACTTGCACATCTGTCAACCACCTGACAGAGAACCTGGTTCATTTGGCATTTTGGGGAAGGTGTTCATTTTAGCTAACTTTGGTATTGACACATATTACATTTCACTCACTGTTGCTTTCAGTACATTTTTCACAAAAACAGACAAATGGTGCATAAATTATACATATACATATAGACACACACACACGCATGCACACAGACACACACACAAAAGGGAAAATTGGACTTCTAAGTAGCCAATGTGAATTTCTTGCAATGGACAGAAGCGGAACTAATGCTAAAGTAGACATGTATACAGCCACTTAACCGCTTCAGCAACGAAACAAATTATCTTTAGAACATCAGCCCTAAGGATGCATCATCACTCAGAAACATCCCCCACTGAGAGATTTGGTAGAAAGAAGGTTGCTTGGGAAAATATTGACCTGCATTATAAATAGTAAAAAAACATTTAGGAACAAGGGTTCTTTACAGCAGTTTTTTTTCCTCTCCCTTTCAGAAAATGTGGATGTCAAACACTGCATATTTTAACACCCAAGCACACACTTACATGGTTTACAGAAATGAGAGGTGTTTCAATGCAGAGTTCCTATTTTTAGTCTTCCCTTTTCCGGTGCCTTTGGTCTTTACACTAGATATTAAAAAGAAATGAAACCCAAATTCACAAATCTATTGTGGTACTCTAAATCAACAGGCATTTAATGACAAGTGTACATTATATGTAATAATTAAACATTGACCATTTTGAATATGAAGGGAGAAATACATTTTTCCCCTATAGACTGCAAAAAATTGGATTTCATGGAAATGGGAGTCCCAATCAGCCTGGGATTCTTTTCAGTGCATTGGCTCATAAGTATGGATTCACATGTTGTATTTCACAGGTACAAGTATCACACCTGCAGCATTAATGTGGCTTGTCAGATTTCCTGTTGCTGCTCTTCTTTGTTTAAAGCATTTCCGTAATAACTTCCCTACAGCAACTGATTATTTATTTTACCAAGTGTTCATTGTAAAAATGCATTGTGGAATTTAGCAGTTTGGTGTCTTGGGCCAATAATGTGTTATCTGTTTCTTCATGGCGGTTTGTTGTCTGAAGCTTTATATTTGGGGGACTCAAGCAATGAATTCAATAGACACATCTCAGCAAGACTGTTCTCCCTTGGATCCTCACTGCTTCAGAAATCTAATCTGACTCCTTAGGAGGGATGTAAATCCTTATGTGTCACATCCCTGCATGGATAACGATGAAGTGCAAAATGATGCTCTTTGCTCTGTGAGAGGCACTGGGATGTTTATTTGTGGTTTGTGTGTGTGTTTGCCTATGCTTTCCTTCTTAAAGGGAAGACACATTTTTTTTAACTGCAAGCTTGTAGACAATACTGAAACCTTGATGAAAAAACATAGCTTTTTGTCTCGCTCTTGCTTAGAGGCGAGAAGTCTCTCAGGACTTGAAAGTTCATCATCAAGCTGTACTGTTGTGTTGAGACAGCCTAAAGCAGCAAGAGTGGAGCATTCTATGAGACCACCCGGGCTGCACACAGGTTCTTTCATTTGAATAGCAGTCAGAATGTATCCTGATTTGATTTGGAATGATAAGTGCCCCCATCTGATTCGATTTGTGCCCCAAGCCCAAGTTGATTAGTAAGCCTCCCACTTCCTCCCACTGGTAAACTATAATGGCTTCTTCTTTTTTGTTTGTTTTTGCACTGTTATACCTGGCAGCTGGAAACATGTTAGAGGCTTCAGGGCAGAGCAAACATGCAAAACTGTAGAGAGGAAGCTTCAGGGGCACCTTTAAAGTTTGCTTTTGGTGTGTCCTGAAGTGGTTTGTTCTCCATATGATTTGATTTGTCCTCTGGACACAAACTGACTTTTGAATTTTCTTTAGAACCAAATTTGGTCATCCCTCTTCAATCCAGACTTCAAAAAAAGTCAAAATTGTGCCAGTTCTGCCAGTAGGTTAGGATTTCTCCAATTCCTGTACACAGCTCTAGTAAGTATTCTCTACATGCCTACCAAAAAGGGCCCTGGCATTACCATGAACCCATCATAAAGGTTCACCTCCTTTCTCCTAACCAGATAAGACTGGGGAGCAAGATAGCTTCACAGCTAACCTGTAGGCCTCAAGCCTAGGATCTGGCAGTACGTGCCTGTGTGGCAGCATCCCATTGCAGTAGGATGCATTTGAACTATGAACCAAAACAGCCCTACACATGCTTGTGGCCATAATCATGCTGAAGCCTGTTATGGTGTGACCTCTCAGTGAGCTTATTATTGGTAAAATGGTGAAATGTCAGCAGAAGCAGCACAGAGGACTTGGAGGACAATGATGGAAAGGACATAAAACCACATAATGTTCTTGATGGCTTCACTGAGAGAGTGGCATGAATGCTTTAACATCGAGCCCATTGTAATACATAGCATATTAATATGTTTAAACTGAGCCCATTCTCTTTCAGGTAAGGGGAATTCTGCATCAGGCTTCTTCTTTGTAAACCAGTTGTTTAGCTGTGATATTTGCAGATGTTGTCCCCTTTGGTTGACCCTTTTCCTTGCTCTCATGGCTCAACCAATCAAGTACAGTGGTGCCTTCAGTTGCGAACTTAATCCGTTCCGGGATGATGGTCGCAACTCAAGTTGGTTGTAAACTCAAAGCACCATTTCCCATAGGAATACATTGAAACCCCATTAATCCGCTCCGGCCGTTTGCCAACTTTTCCTCCAACTGCTACCTCGCCGTTAAGTTGGACTGCGAGGAAGAAGAGGCATGTCGGCGTTAAGCCTCATCCCCTCATCCCTGAGAGAAATTGAGGAGCGTTGCTCCGGAGACGACGACGACAGTCACAGCCACCTCAGCCCACACAAACTCTCGCTCTCTGATGGACAAACACACACACATTTACTTACCAGCATCAACTTCGCCCCGAAACGCATTGAGGCGGGTGGTACGGCTTCTTCCCCTCCGGGACCAAGGGGGAGACCAATGGCCCATGTTGTTGTTCTCCCGGCGGGCGGCAGATGTTCAGCCTGCGCTGCCTTCAGACCCAGGATACCCAAAACACACACACACACCTTCCACTGAGAGCCGTGGGTCTCTCCTTCTCAGATTGCTTTGCCCCTCGGACAAAACCTCGGCCGCTGCCTTCCAAACCGCTCCGAAACTCTCCTCAGCCGGCCCGACAGGGAGGAGCAGCAAAGGTTGGGCGGAGTCCCACCCCCAAAGTGGGTTCGGCGGAGTCCCACCCCCAAAGTGGGTGGGGCTCCATGGGGGAGAAGAGAAGGGGGCCACTCGCCCTGCCGTGCCCTCCCTTCTTTCCCGAGGCTGAAGGAAATGGGTGCCTTGGGACTCCGAGAGGAATCCCTGCATTATTATTATTGATACGTTACATCCTCCCTGGTGTTTAAACCAGGGAACATGGTATGGCTCGTCGCATCCTTTCCCCATTACGTTAACTGAAGGAGAAAAGGCGGGAAAGCAGTTCAAATTAACTGCCTTTTTTCCGGTCGTATCTCAAAGCTCCAGTCGCAAGTCAAAGCAAAATTTTGCGACCGGAGCTGGTCGTAACTCAAATTGGTCACAAGTCAAGACGGTCGTAAGTCGAGGCACCACTGTAAAACTCATCTGTTTTATTTGATTGTTTGAGCCATGTGCCACCTTTTGCACACTGGCACACAATGCATTCATTGTTATTTGCTATCCTTTGCAACCTCATCGTCAGAAAAATCCTGGACCAATGTTAAGTATCCATCTGTATGGGACCTATGCTGGTATTGAAGGGGTTCCACCACCAGTGCAACACCATACTGACAAATGTCTTCACGCACTGAGCTTATTTGAACTTTTGTACATTGGGGCCTATCTAGACCAGAGGTACCCAGGGTCCAAGAAGGAGGGGCACCTTACTTCATCACTCTAGGATGATGTGCCCCCTCATTTGGATGACTAAGGCACTAGTGGCTTATGCTATAAGACTGTTGGTAAGCTGTAGTTGGCCTTATTGCCAATTAGTTCTTTGTGCTGCTCCTGAGAATCATATACTGGCAATAAAATGGGATGAGTTTCCCTCTTGGCTGCTGTAGCTTTTACAGAAGCCACTAGGGGCAAGAGTTTCCCTGAAACTGTTTTACTATTTTAATATACAGAGACAGAAGCCCTTCCAATCCACTATGCAGCTTCTCCTACCCCCAGAAAAATTCCTGGTGTTTGCCTGAACCCCCAAGCATTAGCATATATTATCATAGATTCCCTCACTTAGAACCCTTTGTCCAGCCATCTTGGCACAATGGGAAAGGCTTCTAATGGTCTTTGTCTCCTGTACTGGAGGGAGTGTTGCTTCAAAGGGGAGCCAGCCTGACAGTTTTAGACTTATAATGCAAATGCATGCTTAGCAGCAGCTTGACTTTGTCCACGTTTTGTCTGATTCCACCTCTTTAAATTGCTTTCCTCACTGTTTTCCAAATGAGACTTCACCTTCGTCTAAGATGACACCTGAATTATTGAAAGATTGCATCTTGACTGCAAGACTCATAGAATGTCTGAAACAGTCTAAATCTACTCCAGACAGTATAAATAATGCATATCCAATTCTTCTTTCTACTGTTACGGCAACCCTGCTAGTTATTTACAGTACTTGTTGAGAAGAGCAACTATCTCACTTTATTAAAACTTCCCTGCCATTCAGGAGACACAGCCACTGTTTCCTTCCATAGTTTCTCAGTACATTGAAGCTAATAGAAAGGGAAAACAACCAGGACATGTTTTTCTAGCAGGTTTCTAAGGCACTTGGCCTATCTGTCTATTTGTTTAAATGTAAAAATAAGTTTCAGCTGACAAACTTAGTTAAAAAAGTAATGGCTCACTCACCAGTGACCATATGAATTGGCTCTTATTTGTTGCAAGGGACTATGGCATAATTATTCACAGTGTGAACTAAAACAAGTGCCAGTGTGAAATAATTATATTGGGAATAATTACAGTAGTTTGTTTTTTTAAAAAAATATCAAACTCATTATCATGGGAATACTATAAATATTCTATTAAAAAAGCCATCTGCTTTTTTTTAGAACTTATCCATCGTTTGTTTTTGAAGTCTTTCCATCTCTGAGATGACATTGTAAGTTTGAATTATTTTTTTGCAATGTTTTGTCAAGGCGAGTTTGAGAACTGAAAAAGGGGAAAGCTCAACATGTAACCTCCCCTTCTTACCACCACCATCCAATCCTCCTTACTTGAAATACCTGGTCCCATTTCAAGTCTGATTCAACCACTTCTGAACTGAGCCTGGTTCAAAACAAGGCTCATATGACTATCATCTGGATCTGGTAATCTGTCCCCAAAACAAACACAGACAAACCTGACCTCGGGAAAGGGCTGAGAGCACAACAAATGGTGGAATCTTCAGGTCTGTATGGAAAAAGCACGAGAAAACCTGTCTGTAGTTAGAAAAGACATGTGGAGTGTGGTTTCCTGCTGAGGTATCATATGGTTTAGATTTTTCTACAAGAGACTGAGACAAAGAGACCAAATTTTCTAAGCTATTGCAGCAATAGCAACTATCATGGAGAAAGATGGAGAACAGACTTGCAGTTAGGTTAGGCATCCTTCAGTCTCGAGAGACTATGGTAACGTGCTCTGTATGGAGGACTTGGAACAGCCTCTAGTGTGGCTGAGAAGGCCAATTCGAGAGTGACAGTCCCTTCCACACTGAAGACAAACACAATCTGTCCCCTGTCCAGCTCCCTGATTTTGCTGCTTTCGGGACTGCCTCTTTGCCTCAGCCTGCTGGACAAGGGTCTCTTCAAATTGGGGGAGGCCGTGATGCACCGCCTGCCTCCAGGCTGAACGCTCAGATGTCAGGGTTTCCCATCTGTTGAGGTCTATTCGTAAGGCCTTCAGATCCCGCTTGCAGATATCCTTGTATCGCAGCTGTGGTCTCCCTCTGGGGCGATTTCCCTGAACTAATTCTCCATACAGGAGATCTTTTGGAATCCGACCATCAGCCATTCTCATGACATGCCTAAGCCAACGTAGACGTCGCTGTTTCAGTAAAGTATATATGCTAAAAATTCCAGCTCGTTCTAGGACTACTCTATTTGGAACTTTGTCCTGCCAGGTGATGCCAAAAATGCGTTATGGAACGCATATGGAACGTGTTCAGCTTCTTCTCCTGGTCACTGCAGTACAGGAGTACTGCCTTTAAAATCTTCTGATAACACATTAGCCACAATATATGTGGATGAATAAGGCAGGACTTTCTGTGACGTCACAAAGCTTGAATGGTTTATTTATTGAAAATATTTTAGGACACCAAATGGAGCAATGTCCTCTGCTGGCAGCTTGCAGACTGAGGGCCTCCAAAGCTGGTCTAATTTTTCTAGGAAGGTGTGCTCAGAATCTTCTCTTTATTTAGTCATCAAGTAACATTGGAAGTGGCAAGTTAAAACATGGTAATTGCCATGCCTTTCATAAACAGTTGTTAACTTATTTGGTTTTTGTTTTTGTCCTGAATTTTTTGTTATACAATCTGAAGCTTTGCTAAGTTTTTTGACTTGTGACCTTAGGGTTTTTGATTCCTCCTGTTCTTGAGTCAGCACTGTTATTCCCCCCCCCCAGTTAATTGCTTTACTGTTAAATTTGTTCTGTTGTTTCAGTTTGTCTTGCTTTTGTAACTGCCTTGAGAAATGATAATTAGATTAATAATGCAATGCAATGTACAGTAAATCATGCTGCTGGATAGCTGAGTTAGTTATCTGGCCACGGAGCAAGAGGTTGGGCATCTGATTTCCCACTGTGCCTCCTTGACTGGGGCTGGACCCAATGATCCATAGGGTCCCTTCCAACTCTGTAGTTCTAAGATATCATATTGTGCAGCTCCACATGCATAGCTAAGATGACATCATAACCAATAGCAAATCATGCTGATTAAAATCAAATTGCTGCAAATGAAAGGCAATTTCAAAATGTATGCAACTTGTGCACAATGCAGTGAGGTAACATGTACCCTGAAATAGCCAGGAATCCTTTAATCAGCTGCAATTCACCACTGCTGCTGACATCATCACTGTTGTGCAAGCAGAGGTGAGCAACAGGATTTTAGCCAATATACTAATATAGCATAATGAGATTCATATGGACTTAAATACTCTCTCTCAATGGATCTGCCTACATGGACAAGCACCACCACCATCATCAAACCATGAACCAAAGTGGGCAATAAATTGACTTGAACAAAGAAAGAAGTAATAATCTATAACATACAATCTACAGTCAAAAATAAGTCAGCCAAAACTACTTACAACATTCTTTCAGGTGTTCTTTTAAAATGGATATATATTATTTTAAAATAATTGGGAGATGATCCAGTCCTATGTCACAACCTTCCTTTCCTTTCCTTTGAACTTTGAGCTGTTAATAAAATTCCACCAGGATTAGTCCTGCTATGCAGCTAGCTCAGTGAGGGCCAAATTTGCCTACCACCATTGCTGCATGTTGACATGGACTTGATCAGTTTCACAGATTTTAGACACCTTCCATAATGCATCCATTCAGCACTGCAATACATTGGCTCATCTCATACTCATGTTGATGAGCCAAGAGCCTCAGCACATTCATGTTTTCACATAAATTCTTTCTCCTGACTTACAGAGATTTTAAGAAATAATGCTAAATTATTTACAAGGGAATGGAGTTAAAGGGGGAAAGTATCAACACCTTCCAGTTCCTGAGGAAACTAGGCTAACACTATCTTTTCTCTGTTCCAAGAATGGGCAACATGTAGCTGTTGGCTGCTTGTTTTTTCCCATACCCCTTTGGCCTTCAAGATCCCCCTTACGGCATCTCTGAACAAATGGTGATGCAGGGATGTTGGCAAGTCTTTGGGTCCAAGTCCTTAGTCCAACTCCGAGTACCAAGTCTTTGGTACCAAGCCCTGAGTCCCAAGGCCCAAGTTGGAATCCCTATTGAAAACAAGCTTTTTACCCCAAGAAAAAGGGAGGGTGTGGGAGGGTTCCGAGTTGTGAGTCAAGTCTGAGTCAGTGGAAAAAAAACCCGAGTCGAGTCTGAGTCGAGTCCCCAGTGGGACTCAAGTCCCCATCCCGGCTGTGATGATAGCTTTTTGGGGAAAAGTGCCCTTTCCCCTTTCAAATAGGAGTGGGCAACATCTGTGGAGGGGGGCATATTTCCACTCCCAGAACTCTCCTAAGGAGGCTCAGCAGGACCAGAAATGGTCCAGATTTGGGTGGGTGGGTGTGACTAGGAAGTGACAAGACATCCATGTTGTTTGTTTGGGAAAGTAAGTGTGTGTGTGTGTGTGTGTGTGTGTGTGTGTGTGTGTGTGTGTTTCTGGGTTTGAGAAGCTTGATGCTCTCCAGTACAAAAACTGCTGCTCCTGGATGTCTCCTTTAATTTTTGTGTTTAGTTTTTATTTGTGTTTATTTCCTGGAGGGGCAGTGGGTTGCAAAAACAGCCTTGGGGACTGCATATAGTCTGCAGGCTACACTTTGCTGACCCATGTTTTAGCAGAAGGTTCTGTGAACACTTTGTTTATCAACAGAAACATGATCCTTGAAGTCTCCAAGGAGTGTGGTTTTACTTATAAACAAGGTGCACGCGCTGTCTAAAGAGAAAGTGGTACTTTTTTCACTGTCATTGCGATAACTTCAGCATTTTTTTCTGCCAGCAAGGAGGATGCACAGCCTCTAGGATGTGCAGAGGTTACCGGTGCAGTCCCCCAAACCCTGGGAATCACCAATTTTGACATCTTTAATTGTCTTTTGTTGCATAGCTGGGGCAGAAAGTGGATGCCCATAGAGATTTGCATCTCAAGTACATGACCTTTCATGGTAACACACTGTACATGCATTACAGCCGCATGTGGATGTGCATCATGATACAGATTTGCATATGTCTGCTACACTTCCAGACAGCATTGCTTTCAATAGGGACAGTATTGCTAGCCCTTTCCCATCTTGGTTGATAAGCCCTAGCAGAGGCAGATTGGGTGTGAGTGTCCACAAAGTGGTAAATGGGGGTAGTAGACACCTTAGAGGCTATCACAAATACTCCCTTTTATGGCAAAGTGCTTGAGGGTGAGGTGGCTGGGCAGCTTCAGACATTTTCAGGGAAAACAGATTTTCTGGGTCAATAAACTGAAATGCCCTTGGTTGCTTTGACACAGGTAGTGCTGCACTGTTGATTTTCCTGGGCCTCTCAATCGCTTGTGATACCATTGATCATATTATATTATCATCATCACCATCTTAGAACTGCAGAGCTTTTAGGAATGTCCCAAAACAACAACAACAACAACAACAATCTTAGAACTACAGATCTGAAAGGGAACCTACGGATCAGTGAGTCCAGCCCCTGTTAAGGAGGCACAGTGGAGAATCGAACTCCCAACCTTTGGCTGTGCAGCCAGATACCTAAACCACTGAGCTATCCAGCAGTTCTGTTGGGTTGGCTCTGTGGGAAGAGAAAAGAGATTCTGTGTCACATATTCATTCTATGTTTCTTAGAGGGCTGATTCCAGAGAGTGGCATTGGTGATTTTTTTGTTCAACCTCATGGCTTCTAGGCTGTGGGGTGCTTCAGGGTTCCATCCTATCCCCTTTGCTGTTTAAGATCTATATGAAGCCACTGGATGAAATCATTAGGAGTTCTGGGGTCAGGTGGCATCAGCATGCGGATGACACTCAGCTATGCTTCTTCTTCTTGGAGGCAACTCGGACTATGCAGTTGCTGGATCACTGTCTGGATGTTGTAATGGACTGGATAAGAAAGAATCTTGATAAAAATAGTAATTTTGTGGTTTAACGGCTTCAGGTTGAGGAAGGTATGTATTGGGGATGAGGCTATGCGTGTGTTCTGTGCTGTCAAGTTGCAACTTTTAGTTATAGTGTTTAGTTATTAGAGTTATAGTGACTCTAATAAGGTTTTCAAGGTAAGTGAGATATTTAAGGTGTGGTTTTACCAGTTCCACTCCCCCAGTGAGTTTCAGTGGCCAAGTGGGGATTTTGAACTTTGTTTTCCAGAGTCCTAGCCTGTTACTCCATCCAGTACACCACACTGGGAATCCCAGTGAGTCCAGAGATGAGGCTATATAGTTCACCCTAAAAAGGGAACTTCAACGGTGAGAATTATACTTCTTGGTAACACAGCTTATAGCGTTAAAAAATCTTGGAGACTGGCTTGGATGCAAGATGAAGTAATAGTTGAGAGGTGCTGCATCTGATGTCCAGCCACCAGCAGGAGAGTTAAAACAAGGAGATAACATGCCACAGCACAAACTTACTGATGATGGCTCTCCCATCTCTTGCACAAGATGTTATTCCATATTTTGGTACTGGGTTTCTAATTTCTTGGTCTCTGCACAAATATTTGCAAGATCTACTCATAAAATTCCATTTAAATGCTCCTAATATTGATTCCATTAAAAAAAAACTAACAAGATCTCACATAGGTATTTAAATTTGAAATTAATATTATAATCTAATTAAGATCCTAGTGGTAAGTACACATCATTGGAATATTATTTGGAAAGGAACTTTTAATAAAATCTTAGTTGTTCAAATAATAAAAAAGAGACTTCTGCAAAAGCAATTCAAGTTAATTAAATAACGCTTTATTGCAAATGCAGTTTAAGGCAACTTTATTCATTTTTCCTGATAGGACTTTTTGGAAGAATGCTGAAGGGGAAGGCAGGCAAAACAACCAAATAGATGCAGTATTTTCCACCACTAGATCATATAGAGGAGTAATTGTACATGCCGTATTGCTTTTTTTTAATATTACCATTGAAGATATAGGGGAGAATCCTTTTGGGGATAGTGGCACATGACACCTCCACAAGTGTAGCATTCCATGCCATCTTCGGCCTGCAGTTTCAAAAGCTAGAGATAATTTTGTTCGAAGCAGCAGGACTTTTGGCTTGTGCAGGGGGTAATGAATGTCCCCTTATACACATGGTGTCAAAAGAGGAACCACATGTGAAACAGACTGTTGTGGGAATAGTGAAAACAAACAGGATTTTGGTCATTGTTTGGGATCCCCAAAATGTTGTGTATTAGTAGAAAGCACTTCCCTTACTGTAAGAAGCTTTACTAACTTTCACGGAGTCATCTCTCCAACTTTACATCCTGATATCAGACACTTATCTTTCCAGGATGTTTCTTGATCCACAATATAAACACATATTCTTGTAGATCAAGAAACATCCTGGAAAGATAAGTGTCTGATATCAGGATGTAAAGTTGGAGAGATGACTCCGTGAAAGTTAGTAAAGCTTCTTACAGTAAGGGGAGTGCTTTCTACTAATACACAACATTTTGGGGATCCCAGACAATACATATATATGATGCTGTTTTTGTATATTTGTAAATTTTATGTTGGAAAATAAAATTAAAAAAAAAGAATGTGGGTTTTTAAGGAGAAAGGCACAAGAGATTGCAACAGAAAAGAGGTAGTGAGAAAATATGAGTTTCACTCATGGTTCTTCAGATCCAGATCAAAAATCTTCTGTAAAGGTAGCAGTCGTAACACAGATGGACAGTTCTTTTTGTCACACCAAATTTCACAGTTGAGTCTGGCTACCTCTCAAGGAAGTTAATGCAGTTTCGTTTTGTTTCTATATTAGTATAGGCAAATTTTCTACCTCAGAGGGCCATATGTGGAGGTAAAATAGGAGCTGCTTCTATCCAGACATAAGTACATATACACAAACAGGTGGCAGTGTGCACACACACACTCTTCCTCATTACCTCTCATTTTCCTAAACATGCTCATTAATCCACTCTGAACATCACTCACATCTACAAAAGGCTCTTCCCCTCCAACTGAGCATGTAGGGATCAAGAAATTTAAACTATCAATCGATGCGTGCTGATACCACTTTATGCCTTGCTCCAGATGATGAGCAGGGGAAAAGCATGCAATCCAAATGGGAAAGATGGCACACAGGATTGAATCTCTTAGCACACCATCTTCCCCATCACATTTACACTCCACAGATCCTTCCAAAGATGCCTTGTGAGCTAGCAAGAGAAGATCTGTACTGGAGAAGACAGCCTATGAAGAAAGACATCTCTATGCACCACCTTCCATTCTACTTGTGATACTCCCACAAACAGCTGTTTGGCAAGTTGGTGATATGATTGTGCTGGGGAAGGGACAGCATTGGAGAACGCTCATCCCTCTACCCAGATGTCTCCATTTAGGTTTTCATTCTGAAATCCATCAAACAAATGTTTGGCTGGTTAACAGTAAGTGCTGTGGGAGATAATGCCCATAAATTTTCCCAGAAATTTTTTAGCAGCAATGTAGGTGGTGAGATGTGTGTGTAGAAATCCATTGATGGGGGATATGTGGGACAGTTTTGGTACCAGCGGTGCACCAGACAGAAAGGTTATATGAAGCCTACAATTTCAGTGTTGTCAAGATGCATTCTGCACTATTCCTAAGTAAAACGGCAAGTGAAATGATCTATTGTGCCAGTGATTCTCAATCTTGAGTCCCCAGATGTTCTTGAACTGCAAGTCCCAGAACTCCTGGCCAGCACAGCTAGTAGTGAAGGCTTCTGGGAGTTCTAGTCCAAGAATATTTGGGGACCCAAGGTTGGGAACCAGTGACTAGTAAATAGTAAACAAAGGAACAACTCGAATACTACCTTACAGTTTTGCATGTGAGGGGGATAAGGTATATTCAAACCTCTTTTCTTAAATATTCTGGGCCCTATGATAACCACTAGAAGAAAGGAAATTTCAATAGTACAGGAGTATTTTAAAGTTCTAAGCCAGTAGCTTCTAATGATTATTTCTCATTATAATACCACAGTGAGTCCTGGATCTCATTTCCAAGTTGAACCTTCATTGGCTTTTTTAGTTCAAACCCTTGTATCCCTTTGACACATATGCTTTGCTGTGCATGAGTATCTGCTATCTGTTTTTTTTTAAATATGGAATTTTGAAAGTCTAGGGAACAGAAAACCATGCAGAAGAGCAAAGCTTCTATTGTTACTGATCAGTATTCAGTAGAGAGATGTGGGCTTTGAAAAGGGGGACAGGATATCCACCTGGAGCCATATTGTTGATTAGAGGCCACCATGGCTCCTTGACAAGTACAAAGGAATGGCTGTGTCATGTGAAACTTCTTTAGAGTCATACTTCTGAAGTGTGGGATTTGAGAAAAACCAGGGGAATTCCGATTCAAAGAACATTACAAGAATGAATTATTCATCCCTCCTGCTTGTTAAAATGTTGCTTATTATCAATCACAGGTACTCAGTCTTGCCTCCTCGATGGACTCTGTGAATGCAAATCTGTTACATGCAAATCTATGCCATAGCATGTCTCAGTTTCGCTCAATTACAGGTAAATTTTAAGCATGTTTACTCAGAGGTCAATCCCATTGAACTCAGTAGGACTTAGTGTCTATTCAAAACTCATTGCTGTATCAGTCTTCAACACTGAGATATGACCAGGGCAGAATGTTCAGCTTGCGTATCTTGTGAAACAAAAACCTTCAGAAAAGGAAAGATAAGAGCTACCAAAGCCCAATATATATTGCTGTAATAGCATGCCACAAGGTCATACTGTAGCAGCTGCTTTCCAGTTGTACACTTTTTATATTAAAGCATAAACAGGCATATTTCTCTCCTCGAATGGCAGTAATTGACATATGTCTCAAAAGCATAACTCCTAATAGGTAGTGCATTTTAATGGTTGACATGGGGGGAAGGAGGAAAAAACCAATACAGATAATACATGTTAAATAGCCATTAAAAAAAAAAATCCCAGTAAGAAACATCTAAGCTGCTACCCAATTCATTTGTATTCTGCTAATTTAGGTATGCAGAACTGGTGAAACATTTGAAAATAAGGCAGCTAATCTGCATGGATACTGTTATCTAGGGCTGATGCAAGCTCTCCTGAGGCAAGAAGGGAAGCACCAACACAGCTGCTCTCTTGCTTCCTTTCATCCCGTGTTGCTCAGGCTCCCTGTCAATGCTGCACAGGAACACTTACAGGAGAAGGAGGGGAGGAGTGGCAGCTGTAATTATGGTGACAAGTTATTTAGAATCGCAGCCTGGTTGCCTTTGGCAAAGGCCAGAACATTGAGAGAGGCCACCTTTCCCATAATGCATTGGTCCTGAACTAACACAGTGAGTGTGCCATAAAAGTAATGCAAAACAACCTTCTGCCATCATTATCCTCTTCTTCCTCATAATTCCTCTCCATGTAATGTGGTTCTGTATGACAGCCATGGTGGGAGGCATGGGTAGCTAGAGTGATTTGTTGCCATCTCAAGCAATCTTCCATTTGACATGGCTGCCTCACTCTGCTCTTATCTCTTGGCTTGGTCAATGCTTGGGCTATGTAGACCTTAAATCTGTCAGCTGGAGTTACCTGAATCTCTATGAATGAATTAACTCAAATTTGCTATGAAGCTTGATCATTATGGGTGGGATTGAGGCCACCTGGGGCTAAATACAGGTATGAGCTTTTTTATTCCCAGTTATTATATCATATTAACATCAGCTACTCAACTTGTGTATCATAGCTCAGTTTTTAAGATGTGTCTCTGAATCTTTTAGTTACAGCTCCTTCTCACTGGACCCAACATGTGTATATTGAGAAACCTTCTATTATTTATTTCATATAGTCACCCTCATACTATAATACAATTGCTAGCCTTTAATGACTTAGCATTATTTTTGTGGTATAGGTTTGCTATTGATAAGCTTTGAAGTATGTAGACTAATGGCAAACTGTAACATGCTAGCTTGTTAAGAGTGACTAGTGTGGAAAATATAGTTGAGGACACAGAAAAGCTTGATTATTGTACGATAATGACAAAACACATGCATATATGGTCTACTGACACAAGATAGGTCAGTCAGCTGTGTCATTTGTTACTTTTATAATTTGTACTAGAAAGATAAGAGCAGTGATCTCACTGTTTCTGTTGTTCCTCATAGATCTGAAGCAAAATGTCAGCTCTGAAGTTTCTGACTTTATTGGTTATCTTATCTCATCTGCAATGAGAAGAAACCTGGGTGAAAGCTAGAAAGGTTAAGGGAAGTATACACTCATGAGCCTTAGCAAATTCAAGGAAGGATGTTAGGGAGCTTCTGTGGTTAAATAAACTAGAAGATGCTCCTCCCAATCAGAGATTCTTGAGAGATAATGATAAGCACCACTGCTAAGGGGCTCCTATTGCTGGTCAATGTGCATGGGAAGGAAAGCAAAAAAAAAAAAAAATCTAAAAAGGCACAAGTAAAGTTTCATTAAGAAAAGTGGAACAATTATCAATGAGAATCTGGAAGTGACAGTGCCCTGCCCAACCTTCAGTTCCTAGTGACAAAGAATCACTTTTGGTCCTCAATTTCTCTTGGCATCTGTAAGGCAATCATTTTTCTAAAATGAAACCATTTATGCTTGATAGGCATTTATTTTTAATATGTAAGCATTTATGCTTGATAAAGTGTGAGTCTGCAAACACATTTAGGCATCCCCTGGGCGATGACAGCACCCTGTTGGCTGAGCCTTCCACTCCAACCATTGGATTGCTTTTGACGAGAATGAAGAAAAAGTGTAATACATGTGCAGGTGTGTCCTTGGGTTGAATTTAACTTGACATGCTTCTGTTTTATTACTGTTATGTGCAAATATTAATAATATTAATAATAGGAACACTGTACTATATTTGCCCACATCCCATTAGGCCCAGTTGAATTGGATAAGAGTTGGTCTGGTGTTTCAGAGATTGAGTTGTGGTGAGACACTGTCAGGACCTTGGACAGGGATAGAAGTTCTAAATTCAATAGTCTGGTTCAGAACTGTGATAAACAATCCTGCAGTTATAGCAGAAGCAGCAGAAGGAGCAGTTTCTTAACACTGGCCTGCAAAAATGGAAAGAAATTTATAATCTGTGCTAGACAGTCAAGAACAAAGGTCTTCACCCTGAGTGTTGCTTTTAGCCAATTAAGGGGTCATGTCTGTTATATATGGCAGTTGACTTCTTTCAGGCTATGAGGATTTTGAAATTGTATTGAAACTATCCTGATGTGATGGTTTCCTACAGTGGCACTTGGCAAATGACTTCCTTTGTGTTCAGTTTAATCTAATTTAATTAGAACTTCAAAGGACTTTCAGTAACAACTACCTATATATTTTGTGTCTCACTAAATTTATGATAAAAATTGAAGGATTTGTTGTTAATGAAATAAGAGATTATGGATTCTCATAGATCATGTGCAGAGAGTGGGAAAAATCATTCAGGTCAATGTTGAGGTTGAGAATATTTGCAAACGACAACAAATTCATATTTAACATATTTAACGGAATCTCATTAAATAATCCCTTGCTACAGAGAGTAGATCTATGAGAAGATGAAGTACATGTCTTGCAACTATTCATAAAGTGAGTAGTCATGAGAACCAAACTGCTCAGTAGTGGCTAATATACATCCCTTCTACCAGTGCACATGCTGTAGCAACTGGACACAAAGCTTGAGAAGCTACAGCACAGAGTCCAATTGCTCTTTGAAGCATTCACAACTTCCCTTTGAAACCACAATTCTTAATGGATGGGAAAGTCAGGAGACCTTTTAACAGTCTCCAAACTATGTAGGAGAATGATAGGAGGGGAAGCTTAATGAAGCCTAGTGGGGGAAAGAAAAAGACGACTGGGGAATGAAAGCATCTGCTTCTGACCCTGTCCATGCTGCTCCTCCACATAGATAAGATTGGCTAGATGCTAGAGGCAGCACCTCTGTGCATACAAAGTGTGGTGCTAAGTGCACACTTTGCATCACACTTGGAGTCATAGGAGGAGTCATGAGCCAAGATCCATTAAAGTTGAGGACTTTGTGCCTCCAGCATATCTCTAGAAGGACCTTCTCTCCAACTTCTTTTATATTAATTGTTTTGCCACTCACAGCCAATTTCTTCTGAGGAGAAATTGCTAACAGGTCTTTGCTTGTGGAGGGATTTATGGAAAGGAGAACAGTGGGGGAGTCAGGGAGTGGCTACTGGAATTGTTCAGGGCAGGGGGAGATATAGTGGGGGACATCAACTACAGCATAATGTGTGAGAGAAGAAGGAAAGGATATTGGTTGCTCCTAAGCTGTCCCCCAATTTAAAAAGCTTGGATAGCCTTGGTGTCAAGCACCCTTGGTTAAAAATGCTGTTGCTAAATCAGTAAATCAGATCAGTAAATGCAAAAACAACAACCATCCAGGACTTGATCCTGAATGAGCAGGCCAGTCTCGCTTATATTACAGAGACCTGGTTGGATGAGGCTGAGGGTGTCAGTCTCACTCAGGTTTCTCCTCCAGAGTTCTTTGTGCAACAGCAAGCAAGACCGGGGGTGGGGAAGGGAGGGGAGGTGGAGTTGTAGTGGTCTATTGTGATACTCTTCCTCTTACCAGGTGTCACATCCCCCAGTTTTCCGAGTTTGAATGTGTGTATTTGAAAATGGGAGCTTGGGACAGAATAGGGATTCTGTTGGTGTACCACCCACTCTGCTACTCAACAGTCTGCCTGAGCTCACTGAACTGGTCTCTGATGTGGTGTTGGAGTTTCCTCTGCTTGTTGTGCTGGGAGATTTCAACATCCATGCTGAGGCAGCTTTGTCAGGAGTGGCTCAGGACTTCATATCCTCCATGATGACCATAGGTGTGTCCCAAATGGTATCTGCCCCCAGTCATGGTACATGACACCCTTTAGACCTGGTTTTCTGTACTGGGGTAGATGTTGGTGATCTGGGTATGGAGGAAATCTCTTTAGTTCCAGTGTCATCCTCTGGTGGGGTTTAGACTCATTGGAACTCGGAGCCTCTTCAGGGGTGGGGGACTGATTAAGATGGTCCAGCCCAGGAGACTGATGGATCCAAATGGCTTCCTGACGGCTCTTGAGGAGTTTCCTGTCACCTCAGCAGGCAATTCTGTTGAAGCCCTTGCTGACCTCTGGAATGGGGAAATGGCTGTTGACACAATTGCTCCTAAGTGTCCTCTCCCACGAACAGAGTCAAACTGGCTCCCTGGTTTACTGGGGAGCTGGTGGTGATGAAACAAGCAGGAAGGAGACTAGAGAGATGATAGAGGAAAACTCAGAGTGAATTTGACCAAACACGTGCTAGGGCCCATTGGAAGGCCTATTCTGTGGCAGTGGCAGCAGCAAAGAAGTCATTCTTCTCTGCCACTATTGCATCTGTACAGAGTCACCCAGCAGAGCTCTTTTGAGTGGTCAAGGGCCTAGTACATGCCAGTCCCCAGGAAGAAAAGGCAGACCACACTAAGGCTCACTGTGAGGAATTTGCACAGCACTTTGCAGGCCAAATTGCTCAGATCTGCTCTGACTTAGATGCTGTAGTTAATGCAGGTCCTGTAGATGTAATCTAGGTCCTGTAATGGGAGGTGGTGGCGCTGCGGGTTAAACCGCAGAAGCCTCTGTGCTGTAAGGTCTATAGATCTGCAGCTGTAAGATCGAATCCACGTGACGGAGTGAGCGCCCGTCGCTTGTCCCAGCTCCCGCCAACCTAGCGGTTCGAAAGCATGCAAATGCAAGTAGATAAATAGGGACCACCTCGGTGGGAAGGTAACAGCGTTCCGTGTCTAAGTCGCACTGGCCATGTGACCACGGAAGATTGTCTTCGGACAAAACGCTGGCTCTATGGCTTGGAAACGGGGATGAGCACCGCCCCCTAGAGTCGAACACGACTGGACAAATTGTCAAGGGGAACCTTTACCTTTACCTGTAGATGTAACTACTTTCCTTGCTTGTCCTGTATAAATGGATATGTTGCAGTTTTTGCAACCTGATAGGTGGACGGGACCCTTGGAGAGGTGAAGGCTACCACTTGTCTGCTGGATGCTTGCCTGTTCTGGCTTATAAAAGCTGCCAGAGAGAACTGGGCGAGTGGATCTAAGGGGTGGTGAATGCCTCCTTGCAGCAGGGAAGGATCCCAGCATGCTTAAAGGAGGTGGTAGTAAGACTACTATTGAAAATCTCCTCCCTGGACCCACGTTATTTGATAATTACTGGCCAGTCCCTAATAATCAATTCTTGGGCAAGGTGTTAGAGTGGAATGTGGCTTCTCAGCTCCAGGGGTTCCTGGATGAGATGGATTATCTAGCTCCATTGCCATCTGGCTTTAGGCCTGGTTATGGTATGGATACTGCTTTGGTCATCTTAGTGGATGACCTATGCCAGGAACTGGACAGGGGGAGTGTGCCCTCTTGGTTCTGCTGGACCTCTCAGCAGCTTTCGATATCATTGACCATGCTATCCTTCTGAGCCATCTCTCTGGGATGAGACTGGGAGGCACTGTCTTACAGTGGCTTCAGTCCCACCTGGAGGGAGGGAGGGAGGGAGGGAGGGAGGCAGGCAGGCAGGCAGGCAGGCAGGCAAGCAAGCAAGCAAGCAAGCAAGCAAGCAAGTAAGTAAGTAAGTAGGACTAACATTGATATGGCCATGTGAACAGAGGATGGGTCTTAGAGACACTGGAATGGAATGTAAGCAGTACTATCATTCTTCTGATGAACATCCTGATTCTATGACTGACACTTGCTTGATGAACATCATCCACACAGAACCATGGGAAGGACCCTCAAAGCTAACCTAGTCCAATCCCCTTTTCAATGACGGAAATCCACTATTACAATGCACCTGCATCATTTAGGTATTACCACAACCATGCAGAATCTGTCTATAAATACATGTGTCTTTTTCAGCTAAAAAGATAAAAAAGACTTACATGGAGCTTGCGGGGTGGGGGGTTGGGAGCAGTAGCATGTACACACCCTATTTGAAGGAAAACCACCCAAGATTCTATGGAAACCTTAAAGACTAACAAATATAATATATCATATACCGTAAGCCCTTGTGGACTGCAACGAACTTCATCAGATGCATGTTGTATTACCCAGGATTTCAGGTATACATATGTAGTGTGCCTTGTTGTGGAGAGGATTGAAGACCATAAAAACAGTGGGAAATTAAATGAAGAAAGGACTGGCAGTGACAAATGCATTATAAACGATGGTCATACATAAAATTATTGGTGATATCACAAAAATTTCACTGAATAAGCCAATCAACATAAGTAATGTGATAAAAATCTTTTATCCCAATTCAGATGTCTGATGATAGACTGGGATGTTCTTTGAATCCAAAAAGTAATTTATGTATCCTTCATCTTCCTTTGAATTCACAAACAGATATGTAAAGCTTCTTTACCCCACAAAGACTATTTAAAGATTATTAACAGTGTCCTGTGTTGAGAGAGCATTGTTCCACTCTTTCTTTTTCTGAAAATAATGTCATTTATGAAGTGTCCCATAATAGAAGACAAAACGAGAGAACAAGAAGAGAAAGATAATCATTTCAGCCTTATTAACGGTAGTGGTCACATGTAGAAGAAATTGTCACCGAGACAGAAAAGTGTATGAACATTTCACAGGCATCAACATAGTGTATAAAAAGAGTTATATCATTTCATGGAGAAGAGTGGAGAATATCAGGCAGAGCATAGATCCTAAGCCAGACTTCTCATCCCACTTCTCATGGTCTAGAGATAAAATGGTTCACATAATTTCAACAGAAAAATTAATTGGGATTTTCTCCCTCACCTGCTTCTAAACTGCCAAAAGAGAAGATAGCATTTTCTGGGTCCTGTGTTTTGTTTGACTGTTTCTGGCTGCTCAGGTAAAGTAAATGGCCCTGCCACTCTGCCCCGGTTTTCGGATCTGGGCCAAAAGACCTTCTGCTTCTGGACCAGTTTTTGTTGTAACCTTACAACAAATGGAACATTACTGTTTGACGTGTTTGTTTTAATTTGTCATTGGCATCCATTAATCATCCTGTATATTAAGTACATCCTATTTATTAAATCATATCCTTATTTTTGCATTCGTGGCTTGATTTATTCACTATCACAGTTGAATTGGGTTGATGAGCATAGTTGAGTTACTAATCTTCACTATTTCCCAGCCTTTGCTAATTTTAATCTGGAACTGACACACATGTGTAAAAGGCATCTGTCTGTCTGTCTGCATGTCTGCCTGCCCGCCTATTCGCCTTGAGACAGTGTAGCCATGGAACACATGAATCAAGATGAAAATGTGCTCCCACAAAAGGAGAGAAAAATAATTAAACTTAGATTTCAGACTAAATTCTCAATTTCCACATAGCAATCAATCAATCAATCTTCCTAGAGGGTGACACAGGGAAGAGATCACTGTATTGAGGTATGCATGTGTGTGACATGTTCAAAGGCTCCCATGATGAACATCTCTATTAAAGTATTCTTTCCCCCCTACACTCTTGTGGCTATCTATGATACTTGCCTAAAATAATTATGTTTACACAAACATTTCCTCTATGCAAATATGTATTGAGAGACAGGGTAAAAGAAGAGAAGCAATTTGCCTCAAGAAAATGGAGAGCAGGATATTGTATATATATTACCCTCAGTGGCATAGTGGCTATAGAACTTGCAAGATATTTTGTATATATTACCCTCAGTGGTACGCAGGCTATAGAACTTTCTGGAAAACATACCTATAGAACTTGTTGAAAAACAGCCCTGACTATTGCTTTGCATTTGAGTGAGAAGTGATGCACTGATGGAGAAACGAGTTGACTTCTGGGATTTTCCCCTGCTGGGTGCCTCTTCATCAAGAGGGTATCCTGGAGACCATCTTGCCTGCTGCTATTGGTGTTATCAACACGGGCATGATATTGTCCAGCAATATCAGACCACTTCCTGGCATTTTGAATAGTGAATAAAGTAGCACAATATCGCACATTTATAAACTGGCTTTTTTTTTTTTTTGAAGAATTGAATAACTTACTATACAACAATAGCCCTATTCAGTTATTCTCTAATCCCTCTCCCTCAACATGTTCAGACAGGAGCAGGTTGCCCTATCTGATTCCCTCATTGCATTCTCCATGCAATCAGAAGCACATCTGAAGAGGAGAAGTTCTTGTTTATGTTCATTGTCCCATGGAAGCCAAGAATCCAGGAAAATCTGGGTTCTTGCTAGTGTGTAGAACCTACATGCAACCAAGAAACTCTCCTTTTTAGATGTGTTCCTGTTTGTACGTCATATGCTTAGAGCAGTGAAAGAGCAGGGAATGGCTGGCTGCTCGCATGAAGAAAGCAAAGGTTGTGTTGGGGTGGGGGTGGTTAGTCATTTCTCTCTAACCACATTGATTACAGAATGACAGAACAGAGGTGATATCTTAAGGGCTCATATCTAAGTGTTTCACTCTTACAAATGGATTGTATTTAATAGCCTAATAAAACTCCAAGTTTCATTAGGTTACATCTGTTCTGAGTGCTAAGTTTATTTCAAAAACATTAAACTGTGCTTGTCAAGTAAATTACATAGGTAAAAAATACAATTGACAAGTACATTGGTAGAATTACAGTCTGAACTGTTTTGAATGTTAAGCACTTTCAGTTTTCTCCTATCTATGAAATAAGTTCTTAATGGAAAACATGAGGCTCCTCCTTGTGAAGAGTCTACCTGCTATTTGATGGAAGCATCGTTTGCCTGCTTCTTGCTTGAATGTATCTACCTTGTTGCAATTGTGTATTTCTATGTTCTTTGCTATGTATTTATGCTGCTTTCTATTCTATGCTACCAGACAAAAAAACAAAAAACAAAACCCCATAGCATCAGACTTGAAATGAAGTGGAAAATATTCATTTACTTTAAAAAAGGCATTTACTTGACTCTTGCTTGAAATACATTTGCAAATATCTTTGCTGTTTTCTTTTTTGCTTTATAGATCCGGGCATGTAGACCCTTAGTCTCGTTTTTACTGGTGAACATACTGCTGCATGCACTAGCGGCAGTCTCAGAATTATTAGGGTAATGCTAGAACATGATACTTATGTGATATAAACCCTACTTTATTGTTTTTGTTTTTCTGGAAAAATTTGGAAGGAGAACAGTGGGGTTGTTTTACCGACAGAACTGCTTCCTTCAAGAACCAAAATGGGTAAAATTTGCACTCTCAAAAGCTGGTTTGGAGGTCTGGAGAACCTTCAAGCAGATCTGGTGGCAAAGAGGACCTAAGAGGACACAGGTCAGGAAGAAAGTCCTGTTGCCCAGTTTTTAATGTTTACTCGCTTTTAATTAATTAATTGTTTAATCACATTTTATTTAGCATACAGTTTAATTGTTTTTTAAAAATGTTTAACTTATATGTTTTTAATTCTATTTTTTTAATGTTGTGAACTATATGGGTCCTCTTATTGGGAAAAAGGTGACCTATAAATAAATAATAAATAATAGTCAGCTAACAGCATGTCATTGGATTAAGGCCTATACATTTCTTGTTGAAAACACCTGATTTGAAGTCTACCACATATTAGCAGCCAGCACTTAAGCAAAAAAGTGAGTGAAGCTGAATATTTAGTGCTGTGTGTAGGCTCCCCCATGCTACCAACAGAGAACATGGGGGAACAGATGAATGGTTGTGACCATGGGACACGGTTATTGATAGGACAGCACTGATGAATGTGATGGCTCTTTTCATTTGGTGCTTAGGCAATAATGAACTTGAAGTTGTGACCACTTTAAAAATAAAGTAGGGAAGCAGAACATGGTCAGAGAGGGAAAAGGCAGGATGTGATATTTTACATTGCTGGCACCATGTGTACTTTAGAAGAGAAATCATCATCATGTGCCCTCAAGTCAATTCGAATGTATGGTGAACCTTTTCAGGGTTTCCCAGGTAGAGAATACCATTACCATACTGTTCTTCTGGGACTGTGCATCTTGCCAAAGGCCACAAAGGCACAGTAGGGACTTGAACTCCCAGCCTCTGGCTCCACAGACAGATATCTAAGCCACTGAGCTCTCCAGCCAGCTATTAGAAGATATAAGAGCAGAGAAAATCAAGAAGGGAAGGAAAGCTTCTTGTGAATTGTGCTGGGAGCAGCCATTTCCACTGAATGAGGTTATGAAAGTTCTGTCTGGTAGCATCCATGGAGAGATCCTGTGAACACTCTTCTCTTCTGTTTCCAAAAGCAGAATAAGCGCTAGTTGGGAATGGGGCATGTCCCCTTAGGAAGAATATAATCTACTTGTAAGGGAGCAATTAGATGGTTAGCCATGAACCCTATAGTCACTGGGTGAAATAGGGATTTATTATTCCTGGCAGAGAATTAAAAGAACTTTTAAAACCCATTATCTTCATTGAGATGAACATGAAGATAAATGGAGTGTCCTTGTTCATCATTTTAATTGGATGAAAAGATGGTGACTGATTTGCTCTTTTCCCTTGTGGTGTCATATAATGAGAAATTTAATATTGTTATTGAGAAGCAAAATGACTGGGCACCACACACCTGTGTTTGCGATAGCACTAAATGCTTAATGAAGGCGATGGAAGCTTCATTATTGATAAAATTCAACTGGTGACATTTCATAAAATTCTTTTGTTGCTAAGCATAATTGCAGCTTTAATCACGTTTTGGAACATTGGGCCAATTGAATCGTGTTATCTCTACCCACCTACTGCTTTCAAGAAGGAGTTAATTAAGAAGACAAGGGAATGCCCATTCTCAAGGCTAACGTCTTGAAACTAACAGCCATTGTACTTGAGCATTCAGTCATTACACTTTGCCAAAGCTTCTGCATAAGATTACATCAGGGTTATTCCTGCAATTCTTTCTTTCAGGATTTTCATTAGCATATTTGTGCATATTTTTAATGCATGCTTCACTTATATGGTAAAACGATAAATGAACTGTAGCATAGGATCTATCCTCTACATAGCTGAGCATTATTTAAATATTGTCAAATACTGGGCTAATACAATTTTGAAAATCCTAAAATTTCTATGTATTTTACACTATATTTGCAAAGATGTTACATTAAATTCCTATAACTATCCTCAAAATTCGTTTTGTTCATAAATAATAAAAACTTAGTTTATGAGGTCATACTGGTCTACTGACCAAAAAATAACATGTTAGGATGGCACACCAGGACAACCAGTTGTTTCGTTATTCTATTTGGTTTTTAACACTAATGTTATGTTACATTTATATGCTGTCAAGTCAGAAACAAATTATAGTGACCTTTATATGGCTTTTGGGGTAAGTGAAATATTGAAGGAGTGGTCTTAGTAGTTATATGGTCCCTATGAGTTTCCATGACCACATGGGGATTTGAACCAAGGTTTCCTGAGTCTTAGACCATCATCTTATCCACTACACCACACTGGGTATCTCTCTTTTAACATTAGTATTGAAGTTCAATCCTTAGTGTAAGCCTCAAATAGGATCTTCCTGGTAGAGCTTCACATATATTTCAAAAATATCTAAAGGAGACAGTTTAGGACTGGCTGAGCTTTTCAAGTCCACAGGAGACGTAATAAGACTTAATAAAGCCCAAACTGGGTCAAATTTAAGGCAACTCTTGCCCCATTTTGGAACCAGGAATAGCTCCACTTAATCTGAGCCAGTTCAGTTCAAGCCTGGCCGTAGAACAATATGGCCATCACTACAGATTATTAAAAGAAGGAAAAGTTTTAGCTGCTAGTGACAGCATTGACTTTCAGAGCTAGATGGGTTTTCAAAAATGAACCTGTTCAGGAATCCCAGAGCTTATTAGAAGCAAATCATGAATCTCCTTTAAAAATATAGTACAAACTGTCATGGGCTAGACTCCAGCATTAGGTCTCCTTGAAGCAGTAGTTTCCTGTTTCTCATTCAAGTTTATCAGGCAGCCAGAAAGACTTACTCTTTCTGATTGGATTATTGTTACTGCTACAGGAGGTTCTAGGGCACAAAGATGCATGCTAGACACACTTTGTCTGGATCTCAATGTCCTTGTCAGGTTAACTATGATATACAAGAACAGCAATGCTGTTCAGAACTTGGATCTGGCATGCAGTTGTACATGCCCATGCAATTATTGTAGCCATGAATATAGTGAGAGAGACATAGTTAAAATATAAAATTAAAATGTTGCCATAGTGAAGAATTTTTTATGTATTTATTACCATCAGGTGGATTTTGAGGGAAAGGAATATGGAAGTGTGGATAGGAGCTGATTGGACTGATGTCCCACCCCCATTATGTTCATCATTTTCCTCAGGAGTGGGATGGGGCCTCAACTGGAGTGAGGCTGGGTTTAAAGAAACATAATTCAAGCTCAAGCAAAAATTAACCTGTTTGACATAAGCCTATTTTCAATTGAGTCAATTGGAGGCTGGCTGCCAGTTGGCTTTCAGCTCAATGCTAACCATGTTCACTCAGGACAAGTAAGTCTCATTGACCCATATGGTCACAGCCTCATCATATGCAGAGTAATACTGTTGACTAGTCCTTGAGATTGATTTTAATAAGCCTGGACTTTTTCTACATCTATATAGGCTGGTGCTACTTGATTAAAAAGAAAATGAGAAACTGTACATCTTCAGGTATTACAGTCACTCTGCGTTTATGTTCCAAGATGGCCCAGATGTTATTCTCAATTCTGTAATTGTCTGATGTTTGGAGAAGAGTCCAGTAGGCTGGACTTGTTAAGCAAGCTCCATGGGAACTACAAGGGATTGTGGGACTGGTAGTTGCTCTGTGCGTGGTGTAAAAACAAAACCCTACCAATTCCACAACCCCTTGTAATTCCCATGGAGATTAGCAAATCCCCCCTACACTTTCCCTTTGCAATGTCTGCAGAGAAGAACATGCTGGTCATAAAGTGTGTGTACTAAAACTCCTTTGAGGACTTGGCTTTTCTGCTACACTTGGGGGAGTTCCTGGTTAATTGTGATAGTTGTAGTGAAAAAACCCTGAACTTTCCATGTTTAATAATTATATCCACTGGGCTTAATCTAATTGCTAGTCCCAACTAGAGTAGCTTCACTGAGTCATTTCAAGAATGGTGAGTCAACACTTGTATAAGTCCCAATAGTTTAGTGGTCTTATTTTAGTTGAAACTACCTCTTGGATACAGGGCATTGAATTGGCTGGAACTGATGAGGAGGATGTTGTTTGTGTTCCTTTTTAAAGAATAAATTTTAAATAAATGTATTTATATTTAGGACAGGAAAAACACAAGGTAATCAGCTGAACAGACTTGGGAAAAGTTACTTTTTTCTTACCAGAGCTCCCAGAGTCCCCTGGCAACATGGGAGTTACCGCTCCCCAAAGTAACATTTTCGAAGTCTGCAGCTGAAGCACTACCATTTCTTAAGGTTTATTCAAGAAAAATAAATAAGATTGTTAAATGGTGCAGTGCAGATATCTTGTGGGAAATGCATCATTAAGGCATTTACACAGTTAGACTATTATTTGCAAATTGGGGAGTGTCTTATTCATTTAGAGTCTTGGTTCAGCTTCTTAAAACCTTCCTTGGCCTCTTGCCCAAATCCTTCCATTTGGAACTGCGGTTTTGAGAAAGAAAGCTCAAAATTATAATGGTGTTGGTCTAATGATCATTATCTCCATTTTAAAAGCGAGTCCTTATTTTACTTTCTTTCTGGACAGCTTGGTGTAGGATTCACATGAAGACAGCCTAGCCCATAGTTTCCAATAACAAATTCATTAATCTCATTAGACAATAGCAGGTGCTTATGCTGTCCTAGTAACCGAAGGGATTTGCCTTCCAGAATAATTTTGTTGTTGTTTTGTTGTTTTTTAGTCGTTAAGTCGTGTCCGCCTCTTCATGACCCCATGGACCAGAGCACGCCAGGCCCTCCTGTCTTCCACTGCCTCCCAGAGTTGGGTCAAATTCATGTTGGTAGCTTCGATTACACTGTCCAACCATCTCATCCTCTGTCGTCCCCTTCTCCTCTTGCCCTCGCACTTTCCCAACATCAGGGTCTTTTCCAGGGAGTCTTCTCTTCTCATGAGATGGCCAAAGTATTGGAGCCTCAGCTTCAGGATCTGTCCTTCCAGTGAACACTCAGGGTTGATTTCCTTCAAAATGGATAGGTTTGTTCTCTTTGCAGTCCAGGGGACTCTCAAGAGTCTCCTCCAGCACCACAATTCAAAAGCATCAATTCTTCGGCGGTCAGCCTTCTTTATGGTCCAGCTCTCATTTCCATACATTGCTACTGGAAAAACTATAGCTTTGACTATGTGGACCTTTGTCGGCAAGGTGATGTCTCTGCTTTTTAAGGTTTGTCTCTGCTATCTAGGTTTGTCATCGCTTTCCTCCCAAGAAGCAGGGGTCTTTTAATTTCGTGGCTGCTGTCACCATCTGCAGTGATCATGGAGCCCAAGAAAGTAAAATCTGTCACTGCCTCCATATCTTCCCCTTCTATTTGCCAGGAGGTGATGGGACCAGTGGCCATGATCTTGGTTTTTTTGATGTTGAGCTTCAGACCATTTTTTGCGCTCTCCTCTTTCAACCTCATTAGGAGGTTCCTTAACTCCTCCTCACTTTCTGCCATCAGAGTGGTATCATCTGCATATCTGAGGTTGTTGATATTTTACTTACTGTTAATTAAATTACAGTGTGAGATAATGCATGTTTTGCAATAGCTATGCACCCCGCTTGGTTTTAGCTTGTTAGAGCAGCATTTTAACATAAACCTGTTGTAAAACAGGGTCTGAGGGTTTTATGTATGCAATCAGAGACATATTTTCCACTACTTATTATTATTTATTGAAAAAAAGTCCTCTGTTTTCTACAAGTAAATAGAAAGGAAGAAAGCAGTGGAATTCTTTAATGATCAGGTAAGATGGTATGAGGAGAGAAAAGAAACATGACTGGGAAAAAACCCCAGTCTTTAAAAATGACTATTTCCTTTCTTAAACATCATTAAAATGTGCAAAGGGGTGTGCATCGAAAGCAAAACTTGGTTTAGATCCACTTTGGTTTATCAGAAAGCAGAGTGCTTTCACTCAGATTTATTTGGGTACAGTCTACTTCACCTTCAGTCTTAAATGGGGCCTCTTTTCTAAAGTTAAGATTTTCATAACACACAGAAGCTGTCAGATGATTTTTGACAGGATTACTTTAAATCTTCGTGTGTAGTAGTTTGACCTGAATCAATTAAGACTACCAAATTTCAGGCACATAGGCGATGGGGTTATTGTGCTAGGTGCTTTCACAATGAGATTTTTCAAATAAAAAAATTGAGCCTTGCTTATAATTTTTTAAAACTTCCCTGCTGAATTCTTGACTGAATTGAATTAAATTTACAGGCATAGCTTCCACTGCAAAGGGAGTATTTAAGGATTTCCACTGAAAGGGTTTGTTCCTCCATCTCTATTTCCAGGGAAAAAAATTGTACAGAAATAGGACACCTTATGGGGGCACCTCTGGATAAGCTACATGAAGACTTTCAAGAAAGGTACAGATTTAGGCACTTGTGATGAATGAAAAAATATTTTGAGACTCCGTTTTCTTGCTTGTTTGTTTTCTTTTCAAATCAAATTGGCTTGTGAACACGTTGGCCCTTGAAAGTAGATAAGGGGCAATATGACCCAGCTAGTTTTACTGGACCTTTTAAGAGTACTAAGTAGCATTGGCTCTGGTATCCTACTGTTTTGTTTTTATTTTGCTGGAATGGGATTTGGAGGCAAAGTTTTATAGTGGAACCAGTCCTATCTGGCTGAAAGGCCTCAGAAAGTGGTGCATGGAGGATACTGTTCAAAGAACTTGCTCTTCCCTTAAAAAGAACAAAGTGGCTGCTTCAGGCAGAAGATTTCAGGCATTTAGTTAATTAATATGTTAATCAATTCTTTGAAAAACCTCTGGTTTATGAAAGTGGGATATTGTGTTCCTGTACCTGTGATTCAAAATGCTAAGAAATAGTCCAATATTGCTGCACAATATTGATACCTGGATATACTCAAAAACAGTTTTAGAACTGAATAGGCATCACATATTTAGCTAAAGAGAAGATATTTACGAGTAATATAGAATTTCTTTTGTTAACCTCACCCCCTATAAATATGCATAAGAGATACCCCAACTCCCGTTTCGCCTGCATCAGGGATGCGCCTCAATGTTTGGAGGAAGGGGTATCCATCTTCCCTTATCTTTTGGTATGTTAATGTGTCCTTCATGGACCTTAGTGTATGGCCTTCAACCCCCGGCTCCCCTGCTGGGTTTATGTTTCGAGACTATCATCTCCTTGTTCCTGCCCACAATCCTGAGTTTTGGGCCATCTGCTAGATCAAAGGTGAGTGGGCAGAGGGTGAGGTTAATAAAAGAAATTCTATATTACCCGTAAATATCTTCTCTTTAGCTAAATATGTGAGGCCTATTCAATCCTAAAACTGTGTTTGAGTATATCCAGGTATCACTATCATGCTTTACATAGCAAAGCACAGCCTGAATGTTAACAATACCAATGGCAGCAGTCAAGATGGTTTCCAGTACACCCTCTTGTGCTCACAACCATTCACAAAGTGACACCATGCAAGGGAAAATCCCAGAAGCTGGCTCCTTTTTTCATCAGTTAACCACTTCTCACCCAAACATGATGCAATTGTCAGGGCTGTTTTTTTGAAAAGTGTCAAGCTATTGTTTTAGCCTATTGAAAGTCCTTTTTAAAGGGTCAGTATTTCAGCCCCTGCATCCTGAATTCTTTCCAAATGTAATGCAGAAATATTTTAAACATGTCCTACAAAATTGTACACTAATTCCCTGGAGATACATGGAAAATGTCTCTGGAGGACAGGCACTCCATTATTTCCTTTAAAGCAAGCCTGGGTGGGTTTTTTTGTGGGTTTTTTTTGTCTCTCTTTAAAGAAAACCTGTGTTTTGTCTCTGTTTCTGTGACATTTCATCCCTTCCTTTGTCACAAAGCTGCAACAATGTATCTACTTTGGATCACTCTTGCTGCTAAGCCCATTCTACACATACTGTGTTATAACAAAGTGTCTGATTTTCCCTTTTCAAAGGCTTGTTTTGAGAATCAATATTTCAGTCTTTGCATCCTGGATTCTCTCCAAATTAAAAAAAAGTGGGTGAGGTCAACCATTCTCTTTCAAGATAAGCAGTATTGGTTGTTTCAATTTATTTAATCTGTTTAAAATCTGGTGATTTTTAAGGTTGCTTGCTTCTGCACAGTTATACTTTTAAAAATCACAACTTGAAACACCTTTGTCCAAACTTCCTCAAATCCAGCACTGAGAAGGCACATACTATCGGCTACATCTGTGCCAAATTCGGTGGTGATCTGAAGTCTTGTTTCAAAGTTATAAAATTTTGTTTGGGATCCTCTTATTTTTGGAATTGCCTTACAGAATGTTGATTTGCTCTGCCAGCACAATAACATCACTGCAATCTCATGCAGTGATATTTATTGGTGTCCCCCCCCCCCCCACAAGAAGGGAGAGAGCTGCTTGTAGGATTTTCTGCTTCATTTGCCAAAATAATCTGCCCGGAGTTGGATACCATGTATCCTGACTGTGTGAGAAAGAGCCACTATTTACTGCTGTAATGCAAGCAGCAAAATGTCTTGGGTCAGATGCAGTGGTTGTGTCCCTTAGGCTTCTTCTTATGGGATGTTTGAGGACTCTGTTTGATCTCTTATTTTTTTAGAACACATACATGAAGCTACTTGGAAATGTCATCTGAGATTTGGGAGGTGGTATTTATCAACATGCAGATAATACCATGCTCTATGTCTCTTGGTCAGCTAGTAGCAGGAATGCTGGCACTGTTCTGAACTGTTAGCTAGATGTAGCAATGGACTGAATATGAGAAGCTGGAATTTAATCCAGATAGCACACAAGTATTGAGCCCGAAAACATGTAAGGTTCAAAGGATGGTGGTGATGTGGGGAATGTAGGTACGCTTGCTGCCCACCTGGAAATCATGCAAAGCTTTGCATGTTCAGCACAAAAATCTGTATTTGAACTTGTAAGCAGGTATGGCTGAACACACTTACAGCAGTTTCTATTATCAACAATGCTGATAAGCTTATAAACCTCCACACTGAAAGCTTTCTCTTATCCATTGACAGACTCATCCACTTCCTTAAAGAACATAACAATTGTTTATAAAGTATTCAATATGGAACCTTCCATGAAACTAGTTTGGTGGTATTAATCTACAAGAAGACTTCAAGAACTGGGTGGTAGATAAAGCTATACATACATACATACATACATACATACATACATACATACATACATACATACATACATACATACATACATACATACATACATACATAGGGAATTGGGGAATAATTTGTTTCACCTTAGCCCATTCTTTGTGGGGGTGAATGGTACAAAAATGCCACACATTATGGAAGTACCTTTAGCCAAGAAGATAGGAAAATACATGTGAAGAGTGTAATGAATGGGAAACAATTTAAGGTGCTTTCAGTTTTCTGCTCAGCTGGCACCAAAGTTACAGAAAGTACAACTGGCCAGGGTGGATGATGAATGTGTAACACACAGTGGCAGACACAGAAGTACTTGAACATCCATCATTTTTCAAGTGAGCACCAAATTTGATGTCCTCCCAGGTCCCAGAGACTTCCTTTCCAAAAACCCCAATTTTAACATTCCAGCTCCTGGGAGAGAGAATGAATACATATCTCTGAACACATTCTTTCATGTATTATTTCAGCATCCTGTCCCAAAGTACAGTGACTTGAGAACCTAAGCAAAATTATCTACTGTGACAAGAAACTAGAGTTGTCAGTCACAAAGCAACTTCTCTTTATTTCCTTTTCCACATCCTTTTCCCTATATGGAAAGCTTGGGAGGAAAATACTGTACAGCAATTTTTGTACGTTTGATGTTTGTGCCTCACTGTCTTTCTGAATCTGAATTGCAAACAAACCTTATTTGGACGTAGATTTGGTCTTCTTCAGAAGGGCCATGTTTCAGTTGGAACATCCAACCCTTTTTGAATCAGCCAAATCAGTTCAGGGTTTGGTCATTATTCCTAATTTTATTATTTTAGTTAACGTTTAGCATCAAAATAATAAATTGTACTGATTCATTGGGGAATTATTATTTTTAATGCTAAACATTAACTAGTAAAATTAGGAATGTGATCAAATCCTGAACTGATTTGCTTTAAATAGCTGGTTGTGTCAGGAGAATGTTTGCCCAAATGTTAGAGGTCAGTGATCTATTGAGTATCTGGCTGTGTCACTTGCACAACCATTGCCATTGTCTAGAGGTGATCTCCATAGAGAAAACCCATCTTCCATGTGTGTAACGGCAACAACAGCACAATCCTGCATTACCATGCTGGTAGGAACTTTCACTTATCAGGAGCTCAGTAGAATTGGCCTAGATAATATCTTATTAATAGCTTATCAGAGAGAGAAGAAAGGACGTCCACGAGAATAAAGCACATGTACTTGTTGACAATATAATTTCATTACCAGTAGGAATATCTCTAAGGATCTAGACCAATGACCTTGCAAGGCCATTCTGTTTAAGTGAATTGGACAAAGTGATTTCTAGCTGCAAAAATGGCAAGGCAGCAGGCCTGAATGACGTCTGTGTAGAACAGATAAAACACTGTGGCACTGTAATAAAAACATGGATCTTTAACTTCTTTTATAGTCTTGACCATCTCAGGATACCAAAAGACTGGAGAAAAGCACAAGTGATTGCAGCTTTGAAACCTAATAAAGAACACTCAGGCCCCCCAAAAAACTTCAGGCTGATCTCACTATGTTCTCATCTTTATCACGCCTGGAAAGAATGATTCTTAACCATCTAATGGAAATAGTGGAACCATTCCTCGTCTCATGACAGACTGGCTTTATATCTTGGAAGAACTGTACAGCACAAATTCTGTGTTTGCAGCTGCCCACTCAAAGGCTGTGCAGCAGCAATCCCTGCCCCACTTCATCATCTGAGTGGGCAGCTGCTGGAGGAGGCAGAGAAGGGAAGTCCGTGCTCCTGCTGAGACTGGTCAAACATCCAAAGAGGAGTGTGCACCGCCTCATGAGTGGGGGAATCCATTTGAGGGGTGGAGGGAATGTGTGGCACTTCTGGTGTCATGATGATGATACAGCATGATCTGATGACCCAGGATTCTGCCCATCTCTACCTCTGGTTGAAACAAATACATCTGTCTAATCTGATGTCACCCTTGGATCTCGTAGAATTTTCCTCTCTACTATAGTATGTGTGAATTAGATGGGATTAATATTTTAGTTGTATTTTCCCTCTCACCATGGTTGTGTACCCGCTACTCAGTACAACAAACCGCCAACAGTAATTATAAGATACACCACCATCTTTACACACATATATTATGATACTCATTCAATGGAAGTGGACAATCTAATTGAGTAATCTCTAAGATCCTCTCTCATTGATGTAATAAATATAGAGTTATTACACAACTTAGCCAGTTTACACCTGATATCATTAGCACCACTGCATTATTAGTGCTAGACCGGGCATATTATCTCAGTCAACTTAGACAAATGGGACTTTGTTTCTCAAATAGGTATTACTAATAAAATGCCAGTAGACTGTGATTTATGAGCTTCTGGCAGAGCACCTACAGACACTGTAAAATGAAGAGGAGGGGAAAAACAGTGCTTCTGATGGATAACAACTTGTTGAGACAGTAGAAATAGATGCTAACTGGGAAGAATCAGCACAATATTTTCTCTGAGGCGGAAGCATCTATTGTGTCTAATCATATTTCTGTTTCTTCACTCTTTTCACTATTTCTGCTCTCGTACTAAAAATAACTCCACCATTAACAACTTGAAATAGGCACTGGATTTGTATTTTAAATTAGTTGGAACACTTTGTTCCAGTTGTTGACATTTTAATTATTTTAAGCTACAAAAGTATGTGGCACCCTAGATTTATCTTAGTAGCATGTTGCAGAAACTTCAAAGGAGGATTAACAGTAGGAGCAGTAACGGATTCCAGCTTCATCTTGAATAAGAACATGTGGAAAATATTCTGTAAGACCCTTCATTGTAGAATAGAAAAAAAAATGTTAGTTTTGAATTCTCTCACATTCCATTACCTCAAGTTATTTCCCTCCTACATTTGAAGAAATGTGTGGATTTTGGTAAATTCTGATAGATTCATAAACAAACTGAAATAAAATTATCAGCTATTAGTTGAAACAACAAATGTAACTGATATTTTTTTAAAGTTTAGAATGCAGATATGAATTCTCTGTACATTAAATGCATGTGGCAATATAAAAAAAGTGAGGAGATTTTATTATTAAAGAAGATTTCTGAGGATGCTAATGTGCTTAGTTTGGTTTATTTTTTCCCCCACAAGTCAGTGATGCTATTTGCTTTGCTATATGGTCTATGCATATGGGGTGCTTGACACACCTTCTTTACCTGTGTAGAGGCCAGTTGCATCTTGTTTGCCATCAACCACCTGTGGCACCCAAATTACAACCATCCCCAAATCTCTACACGAAATTTAGGATTGCCGTTTAAACTTGTGACCAGGGTCTCCTTGTCTTGGAATACTGTCAAGATTTGGGGTGTGGGAGATGGTTCCAACAAGTCAGTCTTCCAGGCTGACAGCAAAGAGACTCACAGAGACGGTAGATTCCTTTACCCGCAGTGTATTTACAGACTATGTACAACAGAACTATGTACATCAGTCAACAGACTAAACAATACACTTACAGTAAATACTTACAGTAAATTAAACGGACAGCACTTCATGCAGCAATTCTCCAACATAACACTCCACAAAGCACCATAGTGTGCAGCACTTATATAGTGTGAATAGCCAATCACTGGGCACATCACTTGATGTCTTCCCCCAGACATTACATCATATCCAATACACATTTCATGGATTGCATCAGCCTCATGTGCTGACTCTGTGGCTGCACACCTGTTTCAAGATGGATGCCTATTAGTAAACTTTGGTCCATGTACTAAGAGTAAATTCTCTATTATGGGTCATAATATCCTGACAAATATCCCTATCACTAAGTTTGCAAAAACATCTAATGGTTCCTTTTTGCAGCTGTTTTAACCCTGCCACAGTTAAGGCCTGACTTTACATTGCTCCACGCATTCTGTGCCCAGGAATTCTTTAATAGGTAGCTTTGTACTGTTCAAGGTCATTGGGCTAATTATTTTCTCTGAAGCAAAAGCAGCTTTTCATGCCCAGATTCATGACAGTTACAGACAGATTAGCCTTCTCTGTTTCATACTCTGACACTTAGAGACTTTTGATCGCCATCCCTATTCTCGTCATTTGACAAAGTTCCCTGCAAGCTCCACTAGAGTTATTGCAACACCAATATTGAAATCCCCCAATGATTCTTTTTCTGTACTACACAAGAGTGCTCCCTTTTCAATACCAGAGACTGTAATTTCACAAAGATGCCTATGAACAAGAAAGTGACCAATATGGCAGCAGATTCTTTCCACATTCTTTCTCTTCCCCAGATCAGGTTGCAAACACTTAAACTGGGCAGGTTTCCTGATGAATGAGATAGAATCCATGTAAATGACAGCTGTTCGACAGTGGAACTGTCTATCTCAGAGAGTGGTGGACTCTTCTATTGGAAGTTTTAAAGTAGATTTTAGAAGGCTGCCTGCCAGGGATGCTTTAGCTACAGATTTCCTGCTTTGGCATAGAGTTGGACTTGGATGACACATGAGGTCCCTTCCAGCTGTACAGTTCTATGATTCTAACACCTTTCCCTAGCCCTCTATCCTATGTTTGTGCAGCTCTAAGTACTAATGTAGACCATCATTGGGATAGATCCTACGTTGTCAATCCGGATTTCAGCTATTCACGTCAGTGTAGCTCTCTCTCACTGCTTCTCTCTCTCTCTCTCTGATTCAATCATGCTTTGAATAGTTAGGGTACCTAGCACTCATCTAAATCAATTTTGACAGGTGCCCCGTCCCTTTCAGGTGGGACTAAAGCCCTAGTCTTGGCCCAGGGCCCTCCTCCAGGGAGGGCAGGGCTTAGGGGCTGGCGTGGGGGGGGGGGGTTGTGAGGTCACCGTGGACCTATAGGTAGTGGTTCATAGACGCGGGATCCCCCGTAACCAGAGAGCGGCCTCAGGATTGGCCCCTGGCGCTATGTGGTGCCCCCCCGGCCCTGCAAGCCAATAGGAAAAGGTTTGAGGGGTTTGGCTAGAAAAGGGTTGGCCGTAGGACATGCCTTGGCATGCCCTTAGGCTGCCAGGGGCTAAAACTCCACAGTGGGGTGTATCGAAGCAGGGTGGTGTGTCTTTGCCCTGACAAGCCCTTGAGCATAGTTTTTGGGAGTTATGCACATGCCTGAAGCTCTTTGCCGAGACCAGCGTGGCTTTGAGAAGATGGAGGACAAGGAAAATCAGTTCCCCTCCCTCCAGGAGCCCCAAAAGGCAGAAAGCCAAAACAATCCAGTGAAACCCAAAAGGCGCCTGAGCCCCCAAGGTTACTACCAGGCCCCTGTGCCCCTTAGGACCCCCAGCAAGTCTCAGGGAGATGCTGCCTGAAGACTCTGAAAATCTAAGAAGACGTATACATATTTACCGCAAAGCCAAAGCAGAAGCCGAAAAACACAAGCAAGCCGGCCTGCACCTGTTGTGGGCTGCTGCTGATAATGAGGCTGAGTGCGATTGTGTACACAGGCCAAAAACAGCTTTTCAGAAGGCAACCGGAGAAGCCCTGAAATCTGCAGAGGACGTGGATGGCTGTGTGCTGGTGAAACTGGGCTTTGGGAGGGCTGCCGACAGCCCTCAGGATCTGACGGTGGAAGAGACTTCATGAAGGCTTTGAGAGTGATGCAGAGGATGAAGTCAGACAGGTAAGAGCATTTTCTAAAAAGCTGAAGTTATGGGGTACAGTATGTTAGGGGTCGTATGGTCTTTAAAAACATTACTAAAGTGTTTAATTCTCACCCACAGGAGAATGCTCGGGATGATGATGAGAAACACCCTACAGCAGCGATGGCGAACCTATGGCACGCATGCCACAGCTGGCACACGGAGCCCTTTCTGCCGACACGTGAGCCATAGGTCGCCAGATCGCTACTCCCCCCCCCATGCAGCCAAACCTGAGAAGGCGGCTGCAGAGCCGCGGTGCTGGCGCTTCAGCAGGTGGATCCGGAGCAGCTGGTGCTGGCAGCGGATCCGGAGTGGGGTCTTGAGGCACCTCCGTGCCGGGATTCCCCCTTCCGCCGCCACTTCCAGTTCCGCCGCCGCCACTTCTGGTTTCACTGCCGCCCGCTGTTTTTTTTTTTTCTCCCCAGTTTGGGCACGCGAGCCCAAAAACGTTTGCCACCACTGCCCTACAGGAATATACAGACTCTAAATGCTTCATGCATTTCATGTATTTTGACCAATCCTAAGTATTATTAGGTTGATGTTTCCCTGCTCCTGACTCGAGATGGGGGTATTAGTATTTGTATATGAATACGAATATCCCCGCACAGGTGGCAATAACGAGGGTGAGACTGTCTACTCACAATTTCACCGCTGCCGGCTCCGTGGTGCCTTCCTATCGCGTTGTTGTCCTCAAGAGATTACCCAGTCCTGGCAGGAGGCGGGATGACAAGCCTCTGTGCTAGGTCAGAGAGTGGCTAATCCATTGTGGAGAACAGCACGATAGGAAGCCGCTGCAGAGCCGGCGGAAGTGGCAAAATCGTGAGTGGACAGTCCGGCCCCATGGGGCCGGACCCTCGTTATTTCCACCTGTGTGGGGATATTCGTTTTCATATATGAATACGAATACCCCCATCTCTACTCCTGACCCTTAATAAAAGATTAATTATTGCACCATGTAAAATGTAAATAAAGACAAAACATTACAAAAAGATCTAGAGACATCTAGAGACATTCTGCCAATCTAAAGATGATAAATTGTAGAGAATGATAGAAGTTATACCATTTCAGTGCTGTATGCATTAAACAACACAGATTTCCATATCAGGGCTCAGCTACATACACCTGTTTTTGTGTTGGGTTTAGCATGCTTGAAATTTATTTAAAAATATCCATCTACATGACATAAATTTAAGTACACAGTTAGTTTTGGACAGAAAATGACTTTTTAAAAACACCTATGAGAGGTTTATTTGTTTTCACATGTATCAGCATGATTTATTTTGAATCATTTTGGCATGTATGAATGCCTGTGTCAGAGTAAATTGTGTCTGTGGGGTCTGTCCGTTATTGGATGCCAGGATCATGGGTTTCGGACTGCAGGAAACCCTGCAGTCTGAACTCTTACATATTTTTCTATCTGTGACATTGATCTAGTGCTATGCCATTTTGAAATACATAAAAATAATGTTAATATTAAAAGCCTGTATTTACAGAAGCCCTCCATGCATTCATTAGCCGAGCCCCTCCTCCTCCATCAGCATTCCAATTGGATATCTAGGAAAATTTTAAAAGACAGGATATTTTGAAGAACATGTGTGGTGGAGTGGGGGAGAAGGGCACAGATTTAACTCTTTCCTTAAAGACTCAAAGGATGCTGTCTTTCCACCAGATCAGAACAAAACCCCAAAGCAAGGGCAGCAGCAGTGATAAGAAGAAAGGAAACAATTTGCATTAATTAGCTACACTTCTAATTTGCCACCAAAACTGTTGTGAGGCTCCTGAAGAGCTACTGAGTGGGGGGGGGGGGGAGGGGAGAGGCATAATAGTCTTATGAGAAGGGGGCAGTGGTGATGGAGAGATCCATGCAATATGGAAACCCAAATGTGCTGAAGAATGATAGGAATGAGACTGTAAATATTTCCTCGTTAGGGGAACTGACAGACGGTTGATGCAGTTGTATTGTTGCTGCTGGCAGGCTCAGAAAATGAAACTGAGCACAAAGGGAATTGATCATCTGGGCTGGGGAGACAGTTGAGACTCCTCTTTCCCTGCTATCAGCTCATTGACCTCCTCTTGTTATTCCCATGCAGGCTCTCAAGGAAAAGATGTGGTAATATAGGAATAAAAGTTGTCCTAAGAGGATGCACACACTGACATAAAAACATGACTTTAAATCAAGTTCAAACCCCCCAATCTAGCTTCTGATTAATTTCAACAGTGTAGCCCCACCCTCATTTAGAGAGATAAAGCAATTGGTAGAACCCATTACAACCATATGTTAATGGGAATGGCAAATAAGAAAGATGCACATTCTTTTTTGATACTATGTCAGATGTACAATAGGCATGATTTTAAAAAGTAATAGTTTAAGTAAAAACTCCCTGTGTAGGCATCCTTCAGTCTCAAGAGACTATGGTAATGTACTCTGAATAGAGGCTTTGGAACAGCGTCTAGTGTGGCTGAGAAGGCCAATTTGAGAGTGACAATCCCTTCCACACTGAAGACAAATACAATCTGTCCCTTGTCCAGCTCCCTGATTTTGCTGGTTTTGGAACTGCCTCTTTGCCTCGGCCTGCTGAACAAGTGCCTCTTCAAATTGGGAGAGGCCATGCTGCACCACCTGCCTCTAGGCTGAACGCTCAGATGTCAAGGTTTCCCATCTGTTGAGGTCCATTCCTAAGGCCTTCAGATCCCGCTTGCAGATATCCTTGTATCGCAGCTGTGGTCTCCCTCTGGGGCGATTTCCCTGAACTAATTCTCCACACAGGAGGTCTTTTGGAATCCGACCGTCACCCATTCTCACGACATGCCCGAGCCAACGTAGACGTTGCTGTTTCAGTAATGTATACATGCTAAAAATTCCAGCTCGTTCTAGGACTACTCTATTTGGAACTTTGTCCTGCCAGGTGATACAAAAAATGTGTCAGAGACAACGCACAAGGAACGTGTTCAACTTCCTCTCCTGCCGTGCACAAAGGGTCCAGGAATCACTGCAGTACAGGAGTGTACTCAGGACACAGGCTCTATAGACTCGGAATTTAGTATATGCCGTCAGCTTCTTATTCAGCCATACTCTCTTTGTGAGTCTAGAGAACATGGTAGCTGCTTTGCCAATGCGTTTATCCAGCTCGACATCTAGAGAGAGGGTGTCAGAGATCATTGAGCCAAGATACACGAAATCATGAACAACCTCCAATTCTTGTGTAGAGATGGTAATAGAGGGAGGTGAGTCCACGCCCTGGCCCATGACTTGTGTTTTCTTCAGGCTGACTGTTAGTCCAAAATCTTGGCAGGCTTTTAAAACTCAGGTAGACAATTTTTCAAACTAAAAGTGAAAAACCTAAAAGAAATAGAATGCTTGATTTAAAATAATGTGACTATTTGAAACACTATTTGCATTCCCATCAAGAAACCGCCAGTAATTGCAGTCTCTGTGTTGGGCTGTGTGTTTGGGATGGTAATAAATAATAAACGGGGCACGTCCTAGGGTGCATTCTGGTTGGGATGTGCTTCACCCCCAATCTTTTTCTTCCTCTAGCCATCCCCTTTATGCTCCTTCAGTATCTCTCTCTTTCTCTCTCACACAGACACGAACACACAGTTCTCCCACCTGAGGAGCCCAGGGAAAGCAGTCAGCTTCCATTTTCCTACTGTGGCTGTCTGCTGATTGAGTCATCCCCTTCTCTCCACCTCCCAGAGACCAGTAAAGCATTCTTAAAGGGACAGAAGCAGCCAGGGTTTTTTTTACAAAATCTTTGCCAGCACACCTTCCCTCCCTCCTTCTTTCCTGTAGCTTCTCTCACCATCTCTTACCCCACAGTGCAATTTGCAGAGACAGGGGTGTACATATGCAGAAATCAATAAAATAAATCAAGTTTCACATGTGTGCTATTTTAAATAACCCTCTAGCAGAACAGTATTTTAGTTCACGTTCCACCTATAAAACAGACTTTCCTGGCAAAGTAATCTGGGCTTGCATTTGCATAATGGAGACACTCTTTTAAACGTTGATTCATTTGAACGTAAATGTGTTTCAAAAACCAGTTCTTTTAGCAGTGTAGTCACAGTCTAAGTGACATTTTAGTCTTGGATTCTGTGGATTCTCACCTTTGTACCTAGGTATTTTATATTTTGGCAAAGAAATGTGGGATTAAAAAACATATTGAGCAGATGGAGACGATCAATTTAAAAACAATGTATGTATGTGAATACATGACATTTTGATGTGGTCTTCTTTTTTACTTCTAAACAACGAGCTTCAATAAACCATTTTGTAGACTAATCATTTGAGAGAATGAGAGCAAACTGACTAAAGCATTTAGAGTATTTGAAAGTATAATATAGTTCAAATATGCAGTCCTGTCCCCCCAATTAGATCTCCTTTTAATTTCTGTTTTAACTTACAGTTTGCTGCTCAGATTGGCCCCTGATGTATCAGGGAACAGGAATATCTTGTCCAACATGTACTTAAAAAAGAGATGGGAGAAAAGAAAGAAAATAATCCCATTGAAAGGCCCTGTGATTAAAGAATACCTTTAGATACAGCTGTGGTAACAGCTGGACATCTGAAAAAGCTGAGGTCTAAACATCAGGTTCAAGTCAAATATCATCTTATAATATCTACAAGAACAGACACCGCTCAAAGGTGGAAACAAATAAAAGTATTTACAGTCTTATAATGGAAAATTAAATACTGGACTTTGAAAGGTTTAAAGTTAGTTTATACCACCAGATACAGCAAAGAAGGATTCAGTGTATAAGAGGCACTGGTGTGATAAGGACTGATTTGATGGTGGCTAAAAAAATAAACACATTATTTCAATAATAAATATAACAATGAATTTATATGTGTTATTTAAGCTTCAGAGACTGGATCTAAATAATGTATTTGTTTTTGCTACTTTTGTTGTTATATGACACCATGTCATTTCTGATTTGTGGCAATCATCGATATTAATGACCTTCATTAACTCACATTGATAAGTCTGCTCTGGTCTTATAATAAAACCTGGCCCTGGTTGGTGTAATGCAATAATTTATTGCATACTTCACAATATAACACAACTTAACTCAGAGGTTACATGCATATGCAGGATTTTATTTTGTAATACTCACATAATATTTGTGCTTTGTGCAGCAACAATATCAAAGCCAATGAGTTTAATCTGAGGTGTGATTATTGCTAGCTATAAACGAGCACCAGATGGGCAGCTGTTAAGGATGTTTTCCTGTAGATTTCCTGCATCAGCAGAAGAATGGACTAGGTAACTCTTGAGATCCCTTCCAACTCTACAGTTCTGTAGGTCTATGATTCACTGTTTCTATATATACAATATATAGAAAAAAAATCTATTTAGCAACACAAATGTTTTGGGAGGGTATGTATGAAATTAAGAAAGGAGCGGATAAACAACTCCCTTGTTTCATGTCAATCCAGGAAAACACTGCTTGACAACTTGTCTCACTCACTAAGACATTCACATACTCTTGTGTCAGCTTTGAAAGTCTAAAAATGTTACAAGTCTGTAGGCGAATTACCTATCATGACAGCTGTCCCAGTCTTGATGTAACTGATGTGAGGGAATGACTACACAGTTGGGAAGATCTGAAGTCTTTCAAATTGTGTCCCAGCTGGTTTCCATTGGTGAAACCACTCTAACCATCCAGATGAATATGGACAATGATTGTATTGCAGGAGTCAGCAGGGGCAGCGAACATTTTTGCATGAAACTCCAGCCATGGAAGCTGTCTTTCATCTGATGAGGTGACAACTGGCCATTTCTGCAAGGACTACCCTTTCCCTCTTTTTTGGTTCTTGTGGAGAAAAGTGATGCCAGCAAATTGGAGTGAAATTAAACTAACCTTACTAGTTGAACAAAAAGATATGTTTTCCCACTTAAAAGAAATGATTCTTCACCGAGTTACCCTGCACTGAGCTTTATATCATGTAGTCAATGTTTTTTAATTCGATTTCATCCATGCCAAATCCGAGGCAAACAAAGGGGAAAATGGCTCCTCTTAGCCACTGAGACCTAAGGTAATAAGAAGTGATTCATAACATTACCTTCAGTCAGACTCAATTACTACTAAGGTTTATTGAGCTGTATATTTTCCATATCAGAACAAAGAAACAATTCTTTGCCTTTCCATCTTTTCCTGTAACGCTCAATCTGGCATTTAACCTGATGTGGTGATATAATGTAATATTCAGGCCATCTCAAAGCTCTATTGCCAGTTAATAACAACAAAGGGAAACTAACCAGTTTCTGATGCCACTGATTTGCCTGAGATATTTAGCAGTTGTGACTTACATGCAACATTTATATCTAGATGGACCATGCTCTGAACTTCTTGTGTTTTTATAGCACTACACAAGAAAAAGTGAAATACATACTTTGGAAAAGCGAAAATATTTTGCTATTCCAGACATATGACTTTATGTTCTGCTTGAGGCAAAATGGGTCCAATGTGTGAAACTAGATTCTGGCAAAGTCCTGTTCACATAGCCTTTCTATAGACAACTTGCTGCAGATGTAGGTGTAGAAGTCTGTCAAGTTTGATAAAAATCACAGCATGTTTAGCTGTGTGAGTTGACTGGCCTAAGAATGTAAAAAGCTTCTTCATCACTGGGGCTGCAGCATTGTTTTCTTTGTTAGTTTTCCATCAGAGCAGGAGGAACTTGGAGTGTCTTCTACAGCGGCCAAAATCCTATTCCATAGTTGCACCGTGGAAGGGACGTGGCACAATTTACAAAATTAATTGCCATTAATTAACAAGTCTCATTTGGATTCTTGGTCTCACAGCAAACCACCTAAGTCATAGTGATGCACAATAAGGAAATCAACCACAGATGTATTAATTAGTTGTAAGTAGTCACTGTGAATCATGCCATTTCTCTTCCACCAACATAGCTATGGAACAGGATTTTGACTATGAAACTGTAGGCTGCAGACTTGCTGTAAAGCTATAGGAAAAGGCAACTCTTTAAAGAATGAAAAGGCCCCACCTTGATATGCCAATCTACCTTGCAATCATAATAATATCACAAATGTACAAAGGATGTTTTATAGGCCAGCTTTGTGGCAAGTCATGCAGGCTTGTGAGCAACACATGATGTTAAATATAATCAGTATTTTCTAGTATTTAAATAATGGCTTTTTTCACCAACCAGCCCATGACAGAAAGTGGTGAGTGTTTTCTTTCTCCTTCCTATTCCACTTCCCCTGGTGTAGTTTTTATTATTATTATTATTTTCCCCTCACTAAGTTAAGGACTTATCAAGGAAGCAAAGGGGATCTGCAAATCCAAGGCCTCCTGTGAGCCAACCTTGGTACACCTACAGAATGCCTTCTCCACTGTTGAAACAGACATCCCAAGACTTTGGCACGCACTGCCTTGTGTAGCACATCTGCCCCCCCTCCCTTGTCCTTCTGTCTGCAGGCAAAAAACTTCCATTGCAGGCAGCCTTTTAAGCAATAGGTGGGGGAGGGGCTTTCAGGAATGCCATGTTCATTGAATTTACAGATCTTCAAGTGTTTTGGAAAATATTTTAAATTTTGTTTTTAATCGTGGTTTTAATATTGATAAATGTTTAATTGGATTTTAGTATAGTTTTTAATGTTTTTTTAATCTGTGATTATTGCAGAGTTTTAATTGTTGGGAGCCACTCTGTGTCCCCCAGGAGAGATGGGGAGGAAAAAAGAAACCCCTTTCATGGTTTTATACACACACACACACACACACACACTCTCACACACGTATGTATGTATGTATGTATGTATGTATGTATGTATGTATGTACGTACGCACGCACGCACACACACATAGTGGAGAAAAATGCCATGGCTGATGGGCTTTGAAGGGTGAATAGCATTTGTAACTTAGTAAATACATTAGCAAATAAACACTATTACGTTAAAGGTTTTGATACCTCTGTTGTCAAAGCTTCACACTAGCCATGGAGTCTCCTCATGCAAAGGTGCAAGTTATTTGTACACTTCACCTCTGAATACAGCAGAACTAAACATTGCTCCTATTAGATAGCAAAGGAAAATAAAAGGACTCTCAGGTAAGGAGTACAGAAAGTCTAGTTGCTCTGAAACCCATGACAACTCTTACCGGTGCCTTCTAACTTCAGCATTAGATTTTCCAGTGAAAACAGAGCAATCTGAAAAACTCATTTTCTAAAAAGTATTGCTTACTTGAAAAGAGTCTAAGCTTCACTGCCTGCTTCAGTGTGTGTGTGTGTATATATATATATATTTGTGGAGTATTAAAAGTTTTGGATGTTACTCAGTTGATTTCATTTCTTTTTCTGAACTTGAAACTGCTCAGGTTTTATATAGTTTGAGCCTTTGTAATGAAAATTTCACACATGTCTAGTTCACTTGTGCTGCTTCAGCATCTCATATATCTCTAGAACTCTCCTTGCACCCAGTAATTTTATCGGTGTGGAACTGAGGTGCTGAGCAGCTCAAGAGGTACTTACAAGACAGTGGATTTCAAAAGAAATAAAAGCTTTAAAAAAGAGAGAGTTAGAGAAAAGAAGTGTGCCATACCGAGAATCATTGCAGGTCTATCTAACAAGTCTCAGCACCTTTCTGGACACATTCATTGCTTTTGAATATTACACCTCTGAGACTCAGTAACAGATGCTTTCATGATGGGGCAAACACTGATGGGTGGAGAGGCAGAATCACAGGTTTCTGTCAGGAATACCTTATTCTCCTGCAGTACTCTCTCCAGCAGTTGTCTAATGGTTGGCAACCAAGACAGGTTTGGGATTCTGAGCTGGCTAAGAATCAGAGGGGTGGGTCTCTGGCAGACATCAAGGTCCCGTCATCTTTTGCAGCTCCGGATTTCATGGCTTCTGTAGCAAGCTATTTTAATTGGCATCTTGTCTCACACACATTGTAGGACACACTCAGAATTTCATATTTATTAAGATGAGGGTGCTCTGTGGAGAAAGAGGATTTTAAATTATTCAGTAGTAAAGAAAAGATCTTTGCCTCATAGAATCAGTGGGCCTTCTGATCTCTGCATGGGTGGGAGACCTACTCAAATAGATAACCCTCACAGAATTTTTCAAGTAGTGCAGCTGAACTCGTGAGTATGGAGGAGCAGAGGCAGTGTCCTAGCTGGATATTCAAGGTGGCCAGATGGCAAGTGTTTGTCCAGTAGCCAACACTTCCTTTGCCAGAACTTCCTCTTTGCTGGAGCACTTCTTCAGTAGGCCGTCTGCAGCTGTTGCTTCAAAGGATGCCAGGGCTATTATGTAAAGATACTAGAATTCATTTTCTTCTCTTCCACCATAAGATTAATGACTGCATCCTTTTTTTCTCACATTCTGAATATGTTGACTCCTGGGAAGAGCTCTGAAGAAGATCTTCTCATATGGACCAAATTATGTTGAAGTATGTGACTTTTGAGGTGGCTCCATCCCAAGCTACTGAGGGCTTTCAGGTCACTCCATCCCAAGAAGCACCAATACTTTGAATTCTGCCTAGAAAGAGTGGGGTCCAGTAAGCTCATTAAGCATTAACATGTAGTAGTCCCATATTTGGCACTGATTGTCAGAAGAGCACCTAGGCTTTAGATTAGTTCTTCAAAGCCAGCTCCATCTATAGCACATTATGGCAGGAGTGCAACATATGAGGTCCCAGGGGATAATTTTGCAGACCCTCTGCACCTCACACTCCCCTCAAAATGCAAATTAAAAAGAGAGGGGGGGTGGTTTCCTTGTGCCCTCAGATGGGTGGATGGGTGACAATTTTATTTTAAGGCCCCTCCAGCACCCTGGAACCCACTCCCTTCCATTTACATTTTTGTTTTTTAGAAATGTGGTTATTACAGATTATGAGGGGGCCTTTTCAGTTAAAAAACATTTCTAAAGAAATTTGGAGTTGGTTGCAGGGTCAGGAATTAACACATGCACACACACCCCATATCTCTGGAAGTTGTGCCCACTCCTGCATTACATTAGGGAAATCTGAAGGTTACTATGCATGCCATTAGTTTATGTTTGCCCAGATGGGGTCACAGTTGACACATCAGCCTCAGCTGAGGGTGCAGTTCCACTTACAAAAAGAACCACAGTTAAATCAATTTAAGCATTATTTAAATTGATTTATAAATTCCCAGGCACATGGTGAAATTGTTTTATTTAGGCTGCAAAGTGATTTTTTTTCAACTGGCTGGCAGGGGCTTTTTAAAATATCTCACTTCTAAATCAATTCAATTCAGTGCAGTTTTGTGAATGCTGCTGTCATTTTAATTTGTGCCTATGTGGATTTTGGGTGGCAGAGGCACTGTTGTTTTTCCTTTTACATTTTTTTAAAATTCTTGCTTAAAATGTTTTTCACTATATCACTTCATCAATATGGTTGGCATTACAACCACCTACCTCATTCTCTCCATTCGGCCAAAGAAGGAGCCAGAAGACCAGTGGGCATAGAGCGGGCACAGAGCAGGTGCAGAGCAGTTGCACCAGGACATAGACAGTGGTCAGTGCCCCGGCTGCCGGGGCTGAGGCTCCAGCATCGGTTCCCTTCCTACTGAACATCTCTCCGGTGTGTCCCCTGTGGTTTCTAGTGACTATTATGACACCAAGTAGCTCCTCATAGACACCTGATGTACTTTTAAAAAATAAAAAATAAACCAAAAATGTAATCAAGAGTGTGCTCCACAAACAGAACAGAAATTGAGTTGACTCCAGTGTTGCTTCCCAAACTAGTTTTAATTACCAGAAATACACCAATATAATTTAAGTTAAAGTGAACGCACCTGGAATTGATGTACATTGGCAGTGTGACTGAGCCCTGAAAGAAAGTTCTCTATGCCGTGAAGACTGTTTTGGGACTACATTGAGAAAGCTGTACCTGTGAGCCCCTTTAGGCCCTGTATGTAATCCTTTAAGGAGCTGGTTTTCAACCTCTGACCATCCAGATATTTGGAACTTCAAGTCCCACAATCCTGGATCATTGGCTCATCTGTCTGAGGCTCCTGGGAGTGAAATCCAAAATGACTGGAAGACCTAAGGTTGAGAACTACCAATTTAAAGGAAGTTCAACTTCATTTAGAACAGATTGTTTATCTCTTTTGAAGGCCGACAGATATTCTGTTGATGTTAACAGATAAGGGTAAGACATAATCTTTGAGAAGCTGTCGCTATCTCCAGAAACTTGGCACAAGCTACAGATTGAATAAATATCTTTTAAAGCAAAATCTGAGTGACAACGTGTACTTTTATTATTCTGGTAATGACACCTTTCAGATTCATTTTCCTATACACAAAATGTGTGAACTTTAAACAAAAACACATTATGTGTCTGCTTTCTTCTGCTTATGGTTCATTTTTACATTCAGTGCCTGTTGTTACAGTGGCAATGAAACTGCATTGACATTCAGGGCATTTCTGAAGAAATCAGCTTGTGCCCTATTGCTGCTAGTGTGGATTTAAATCCTGATGGTGGATTCTCCATATTTTGGAGGGCAAAATCTATCATTTGTTTTTAGCAAGAGATGGCAGTCTTTCAAAATATCAGCACAAAACTGATTTCTGGATTTCCACAAAGCTTTCATTCTGTTAGGCATCATTGTTTTCTGTAGGTAGCTCCCCAAAGGCATTTACACCTTGTTGATCTTTAGTGTTCTTATGTACTTGATTTAGATGTTAGATTAACGTGGCATATAAACTGAGAAAGTAATAAACACTTCCCTACTAACTATCCATTTAAGTCAATAAAAAACAGACCTGTTTTATTTAAAGTAAACCTCTTTAAAGCTAATTCCAACACAGAGAATATTATTGCAATCTTATTATGAGAGATTACACTTAATATATCATAGCTGGAGACAGCTTTAAAAACTCTGGGTTGTTTTTTCTTCATCTCTCCTCCCTTTCTTCCCTTGCTTGAAATAACAAAACGTCTGACAACCTTTTCTAGAAATACCTTGAAATAGAGATTTTCATGGGAGACAAATGTCATGTTCATACATCATAGTGAAATCGTGGCATCGACAGAGATAATTTTTTTCCTTTCTTTCAGTGAATTCATAGCAGTGCTGGAATTGCAAGGGGGAGTGGCTAAGGCACCGACCTTTATCCGTTAGAGTTATCTCCATTGATTATTGCTTTAATTAGCTAATGACAAAACTCTATCTCAGTTGTTATATGGTATTGCAATATGGATTCAAGGTTTTAATTCAGCTGTTGAAAGTGTTGGAGTTTTTATTTACAATCTCGCATGCTGTCTGTAGTTTGTGTGACTGGGAGTTACTTTTCTGGGCTAGGGTTATTGTCTGTCTACCCAGCACTGGCCAATTGTTCCTTCCAGCCTTTTAGTTCAGGGCAAGTCCCACCTCTCGGCTGAGTGCTTTCCCCCTCTCTTTCCTTTGCTGGTGGCAGTTGTTTGTTTGCTTCTGATCTGTTTGCAACTGTAAGTAATGGAACTTTTTTTTACTCTTTGTACCAGAAATATCTCAAAGTGAGTTATTGTGACTTTAAGTACCATTTAATGAGAAAGAAATAGACTGTGGTGAATTTGTAGGTATTCTACTCTGTGGATCCCTGTACTTATACTACATAGCAAAGGGAACTTTACAAAAATATTAACAACTCTGCAACCGAAAGTGTGCTCGCAGATCTGTTGTGCTAATGGAAAATAGCAATTCTCTCACTGGACACACTCAAGGCCTTTGACCGGGTAGAATGGTGATATATGTCCAATCTTTTGGAGAAAATGCATATGGGAAAAAATTCATTAAAGTTTCAAAGGAATTATATAAAAGGGCAGGGGCCACAATGCTTATTAATGGGTTAGAATCTAAGAAATTTACTCTTTTCAGAGGAACAAGACAAGGTGATGCCTTATCCCCAATTCTATTTGCTTTAACAATAGAACTCCTTGCAGCAAGAATAAGAGAAAGGGAAATATTAAAGGACTGATGTTTAAAAATAGACATCACAAAATAAATCTTTATGCCGATTATATGCTTCTGTTTTTAGAAGATCCACTAGAAAGAATAGAATCTGTCAAGCAAATACTACAAGAAAATAGCCATTATACAGGTTTGAAAATTAATTTTCAAAAATCCAACTTATTATCTTTAAACATGCCTATAGCAGAACTAAACAAAAATTTTAAAAGTGTCTCATTTAGAGATATGTTATTTGACTTTTAAATATTTAGGAATATGGCTAACAAAAAATTCAAATCAATTAATTTATAGAAATTATTTTAAAAAACCCTATTCAAATGTGGGCCAGTTTGAATTTGTCAATGTTAGGGAGAATACCCTTAGTTACAATTTATATATTACCAAAAAAATTTTTTTTTATTTCAAAACATACCTCTACAACTGGATACAACAAAAATAAAATTATGGCAAGGAAATTTAGAAAAGTTTATTGTAGGAAAGGGAAAGAAGATAAGATTTTTTAAAATCTTTCAGTATTGGTTAAAGGCTGTGTATGCTGATCCATCCACAGATTACCTTTATTTCTTTTGAAAATATGTTGTTATTGGTTCTTGGTTCAAGGTATTTATAGCTGAATTACACTTACTGGGCTTTTCTATGGATTTTCTCTAGACAAAGGATCATGATACTATAATTTGATCTTAGAAGAATGAATCAAACACATGGATGTGCAATATTCACTATCAAATGTTGTTGTTGATTTGACTTGTATACTGCTCTATAGTGCTAAAGCACTCTCTGGGTGGTTTATAATTTAATTATGCGGGCTACACACTGCCCCTACCCACAGCAAGTTGGGAACTCATTTTACTGACCACAGAAGGATGGAGTCAACTTTGACCTGGCTACCTGATACCATCAGGATCAAACTGAGGTTGTAAGCAGAGGCTTAACTGTGATACTGCAGCTTAACCACTGCACCACAATGCTCACAAATCTTGTTTGCCAACGAATGTTGGCTTCAATTTAGAGTATCCTAAGCATGCTAAGTATTTTGATAAACACAGTGTCCCCAAATATCTGCATGCTTTTTCCAGGGCTCGATTAAACTGTTTCCCTTCAGCAGCATTGGAAGGGTGCTAGTGCAGCATTCCACATGAAGATTGGATGATGCCTGTGGAGATGAAGTAGTCAAATCTTTTGCCCATGTCATGTTTGAATGTAGCATCCACAGAGAAGAATGTTAACAGACTTCTCTGTCCTATTTTGGCCCTGGAAGGCCATTCACATGGTATTGGAGCATTTGTTGGCAGATATAAACCAAACAATCACAGAGTCTGTGGTTAAGTTTTTGCTTTTTGTTGTAAGATCTTGTTAGAAAGACTGTTATTTTAACAGACTGCTTTTTCCTAAATATGTGTAGGCTTCAATGATTATTTTATTATTTTGTTCTTATTGTTGTACTGTTTTATTATTGTACTGTCTGTGACTGCATAATGTTGTACTGTTTTATTGTTGTACTGTCTGTGACTGCATAATAAAGAGAGTGTTTTCAAAAGATGACAGTGTGTCAAGATTTGATCTCGTGAAATGGGAATCAGGATGTGAGGCTTGTGAATTTCATTAAGAGCCTCTCATTTTCCCCACAATATGAATATAGTTGTCATATTACACACATGCCTCTCAATAAAGCCACACAGATTCCTCATAAATCAGCTACCTTTTTGAATAACGAACAAAGGAAGACACCACTCTCTTCAAGAACTACCATGTTCCATGTGAACAGGCTCAACGCCTTCATTCTTCATCCACAGCCCTGCTCTAATTTCCCACAAGCCCAACTATATGATGTTAAGTGATGGAAGAACATCGGATGTGGAATGCCCTCCCTGCATAAACCTCCCTGGTGCTGATTTCAGTGTCTTTTCAATGTCAGGAGAATGCCCTTATTTGCTCAGGCATACCCACATATTCCATAGCTACCAAATTGGCCCAGTCTGTTTGCGGGTGATGTACAGATGGCAGATTGGGAGAGCAGGCAGCTGTAACTCTGAGCAGGCATGAGCTATGGTGAAGTGTTCTGATGCCTGAGAATGCTGGGCACTGATTCCTGGTCTGCAGATAGACGTGAATCTTATCAGAGAAGCCATTCCAGATATCTTAAGGCTACTTGGGCTCATGGGGCTAATTTAACATTTCCTTAGATTTTGTCCAACATTCTGTTCAAATGCTTTGCGTTTTACACAGTATTTCTTTAATCACCACCATGTTTCCCATCTTCAGTCCCAAAGCTAAAGCAAGATAAATAACTGCAGACATGAAATTTTTAAAAAATACATGATGGAGAAAAGCTCCAGCTGTCGAATTAGAAAATGCGTTGGATAAAATAATCCACTCAAGTGGTAAATATTTCTTCTGAACTACTGGCTTTTTTGTATCCTACCTGAAAATGAACCCAAACAAGTTCCTTAGTTATTCATGGTTAGAGATGGGGGTATTCGTATTTGTATATGAATACGAATACCACCACACAGCTGGACTTAATGAGGGTCTGGCCACTCATGCAGCTGGCAGCAGCAGCAGCCTTGGTCAGCCTTCCATTCACTCCTGAAAGATGAGCGCCACTCTCTTTCCGCTCATCTAGCCACTAGCCGCTTGACATCTATGCAGGGAGACTCGTTCTCCCTCCCCCTGCCTGGAGTTGGCTAGATGAGCAGAAAGAGAGCGGCGCTCCAGGAGTGATTGGAAGGCTGACCGAGGCTGCTGCCACCACTGGACGCATGAGTGGACCCTCATTAAATCCAGCTGTGTAGTCATGGTTCATTCCTCTTGTCAGAATCCTAGTAATCAGTTAAAAAAGAGAGCCACTAATGCAGCTCATGAGAGGAGCAATTCAATGTATCTACCTTACTTTGTACAATTAGAAAAACTGTGTAAATCTAATAGTCAGTTTGGAAAAAAAAAAGCAGGGAGAGGTTTGTTGAATGTTGTTTTAAAAACAAAAGGGAGCTCTTGAAACCATGATGGATTTTCTGTCTTTAGTAACTGCCTCAAAATTAAAAGGTTTAGATTTTCCAATACACTCCACACTTAATATAAACAGGGAATAAGGGACTTTCACAGCAGGAGAAACTTTATATTTATCAGATGTAAAACAATAACTCCTTTTGTGTTATTTTGGATTCAGAGGGTTTTTGCTCTATTTGGATTAAGGTATTTGTGTGCCTCCTTAATGGTTGGTGTCATTCCAGCATACTGTTTTCCTATTTACTGTGCTCCCCCCTCCCCAATACTGAGCACGTAACACATAAATTTCTGGCACTACAGTCATCACTATTATAAGAAGTGGATTGTGATGTCACAAGGAGACTGTTTAACAGCAAGAACACAAAACAGCAGCAGCCATAAGTCTCCAGAGAAATGACTTATTGTGTTGAAATATAAGGAAAATGGTGAAATAATGTAACGAAATAAGACTTAGCCCACAATGCATTTTAACAACCAAGTCTTTTTTAATAGATAATTCAAGTATTTTAATGTATTATTTGACTAAAGCGTTTGGGAGGGAGAATCAAGCCACTGTTACAAATTATTGTGTCTGAAAGTCACAAATAACAAGGTAAAGTTTGATGGTAAAGCTTATGCAATGAACCCTCAACTTTAATATGAGGTATTAGAACTTCTTAATCCTTCCACATTGTTAGGACTCTGTACACAGGCCATGTGCATCCTTAGGGGCATTTCTGTGGCACTCAAGGACCAGACTGTCTTTAAGGTCCCATTCGACTCTGATCTCTTATAACATAGGCACAATCTACAGATATTGATCTCATTTTCCTATCAACAAAGCTGTCCTTTTATCATCTGTACCAAGGTGTTAAAGGTACCTGTGAATTAGTTCTAGCCCTCTGAACCTCTAGACTCTCTCTTAGTGGTGGATCAAAGGGTTCCATCAGCCACTTTGTGGTATGTTTCTCATTAGGGAAATGCCTCAGAAAAGTTGCTTACCAAATGCAAAACACGCAGTCCTGTTAGCCAGATCTGGTAGTCTCGTGTAAAAATACAGGAATGCTAGATAAAACCTAGTAAATTCCAAGAACTCCCTCAGCATAATTATCACATGGACACCAAGTGAACGGCATAGCCATTGAACTGTGAGGGAGGCAAAAAATTGAGATCTCAAAAATTAATGTGGTCATGTCTCTTCTGTGTATTTTCGACCTAGAAAACCCTGAAAAAGGTTGCCAACACACACACACACACACAGAGAGATTCTTAATCTCAATACAAAACTGTATCAGTCTCAAGGGGGATGCTCATGTGGTATTTTGAGGCTATCTTGTTTTCATACAGCTTTTCTGACAGTACTGTTGTGATCTTGGAATCTCACATTGTCAGGATGCTGGAAAAGTTGGTTCCTCTTCCTCTAGCCCTGACACAATTGCTTGCCTTGAGAAGCTTCCTCACATTCCTAACCAGTGATGTTGCGGTGATGCAGATTCCAGATTTGTCACAGGCAAAGAAAGAAGCATTGCCTGAGTTCAGGTGTGTGTGTGTGTGTAAATTCCACAAAATACTGTATGAAGAGAAGTATAATATGGCACCCTTCAGCCCTATGAACTGAACTTTAAAGCTGGTGGACAATATCCTTCACTACACTTGAGGGGTGCAGGAAGCTTAGGAAAAAGAGGACAGATTACTCATGGCTTTCTTCTCAGTACCTCAGTGCTTTACGTATAATAGGATATAATGCTAGAATGTTCAGTTCTATAAAATAGGTATGGGATTATTTATTTATTTATTTATTTATTTGCAAGTCAGAAAGAATTTTTCAAGCTGAATCAATGACCTAAATCCAACATGGTACTTCCATGCAGTACTAGCACAATGGAACTTTCATGTCACTCTTGCATCCCTTCTGCAAGTTTCATAACTGCCAGAAAAATGGCTCCCACCAATTTTCTGGAGTCATTTTGGGGGGCTGATGAGGGGGCCTTCAGTGGGAAGGAGAGAAACCCTCCCACTTGCACTGAGGTTCATTGTCCCACAACTGAAAATCCAGTGTAGGGTTCTGTTCAGTGTGTGAGCCAGAATGCAATTATGCTATTTATATCTTTCAGAAGCTTGTCTGAATAAATATGCATATAAAATTTCCGTATAACAGAAGAGTCTGCAAAATGAATATATTTTTGAAAATATACACCTGCTGAAGTTTGCAGACTTGTCCATTTCTCCTGCATATTAAACGAATATATCATGAACAATGTCACTGACAAATCATAAAAAAGAGCTAAGGCGTGTTTTAACTTCACATCAAGTTATACGGAAATCTTAATTGGAATTAAAAGAAAGTTGCCATTTGGTAGCAGTCTGTGAGTTGTCTGTGTAATAAACCTAGCAGTTTCTTTCCTGTTGTCATGGAGAAAGCCTCAACATCACAAACACACTGACAGGCACAGTGCTAATTACCCAGTTGGTGAAAGTTGCGAAAGCAGCTCAAGAACAAAGACAGAAATAATTCATTATTTAGTCCTTTCAGTGTGATAATGCCATAAATAGCAGATCTACCAAGCACAGGCAATCTTCCCATCTTCTCTCCAGAAGTTACAAAACGAGAAGACAGCAGTTTTGCAGCTCTGAAGGGAAGAAGCACAGAGGTAGGCAGAAGCTGGTTTGCAGGGCACCGTCTCAGCCAGTTCTAGCGCCAGCCCCTGCATCCTGTAAATTCTAGAGCCCCAAGGCCCTAGCATGGCAATACTGCCATACATTTATGTATTTATTTCCCAGTTGTCTCTCCGAAAAGGAACCCAAGGTGGCTTGCAGTAATACTGAACAAGAGTGCAAGGAAAAACATAAGCTCAGTTATTAAAAGAGAATTAAATTAAAGGAGCACTCGAAAATCATTAAAAGCAGAACTTAAAAACACTTTGTTAAGGAAAATATAGCACCCAAGTGGTTAAAAAAAAAAGCCCGTTCCTCAGCAGCTGGTCAAATGCCAAAAGTCTTCCTGGAGCCTGCCTGAATTTTAAAAAAGGCTTTGCATGCCAGCAGAAGGAATGCAAGGGAGGGACCGTGTAGATTCCCTTGATAGATTCCAAAGTCTGGGAAAACTACTTTTGAAATTGCTGACTTTCTGCCGGAGGCAAGCAGGCAGCTTAGGCACAGCAATGGAGAAGTGGGCAGCTGGTTACTGGTATTGACTGGAGCAGTGGGTCCCCATGCTTCAATTTGCTAATGTGTCATGCTAAATTACGTCAGGTATTGACAGGTGCTGTTAAAATGATATCTCCAAAATGTCTTCATGCACATTGGGCATGTATGCTGATCAGTTATACTATTACTAGTAGGCAAACCTCTAAGCCACCTGGGCAGGAGACCTTGGTGCCAGGGCCACAGAGGAAGTAGACAAAGCCTCTGCTGTCTTACAGGGCTAGCATTCTCAGGATAGTCCTGCCTGTGTTACAATCTCAAAAACAGCAATATAAAGTACTAATTGGGGGCGGGGAGGAAGGACTGAGGCATTAAGGAAAACCTGGTCGCTGTTAATCCAAACCACAAGAATCAACGTTTCTCATTTTTTTCTGTCAAATCATAGCAAGCAATGTTTAGGCAGAAGCTCCAAGGATGTGTCATATCTCTGCTCTCTCCTTTGTGTGTTCTGTGCTGTCAAGTAAGAACTGATTTATAGCGACCGTTATAGGGCTTTCAACTATAAGTGAAATATTTTTAAGGAGTGGTTTTGCCAGTTTCACTCCCCCAGTAGGTTTCCATGGCCAAGTGGGGATTTGAACCCTCTTCTCCAGAGTCCTAGTCCATCACTCTATTCACTACACCACACTGGGAGCACCTGGGGGGGGGGGGCGGGCGAGGGAATTAGTTCCAAGCATTGTATGCAGCAGAGCCAGCTTACACCTCTTCCTTGGACATTAGTTTAGAAAATCTTCCTACCTGTCCGGCAGTTAAAGCAGCAGAAGTTAAAAGACTCAAAGCCCAGTTAAAACCAGGGAAGGCCCCTGGGGTAGGTATGATTCCACTAGAATTTATTAAAAACAACGCTGATTGGTTGGCACCAGTACTAGCAGCACTCTTTGCCTGGATGGACCAGACAGCCAGGATCCTTGCCAACTGAGGTATGTCAACTATTATTCCAATATATTTTTTTTTAAAAAGGAGTTACATCTGACTCCTCGAATTATTGACCCATAAGTAGGCCTGTGTACCATGTTTGTCTGAAGCCAGAAGTATTAACTAAGTTGACCTGAGCTAGACCAAACTGTATGACATTCAATCTGAAATAGAATGGCTAGATTGAGTTCAGGGGTGAAGGAAGAGGAATTTATGAATTTAATTCTGTGCATAGAGCACTTAATTGAACAGGATGGGGCATAAATAACTTCTGATCTTTTTAAAACCCAGTCTTTAAATGCTATAGCCATTCTAGTTTTCCTGCATAGCCTTAATTTTAAGCATTTGGGCATAAGAATGAGGCAAAATCTTTCTCTCACCAGAATATCTTGCCTTCATTGATCTACTGGGGAGACATTGTTCAACCCCTAGCTCCATGGAATTTTAATTAGGGAGAATACTTTCAGTATTTGCTTCTAACACTTATGATGAACGAGTTCTTAGATGATTATGAAGGATGGTCCTCTTATTACTTTTAGGAAGGAAAACAAATCTTGGTACTCCACATACTTCAAAAGTAAATAAAAGTCTAAATCCAACTGTTAACACACAACTAGAAAAGATTTGTTGAATCATTGTGGAATTTCACAGGTGCTGCATTTGTAAAATCTTAATCATTTAGGGGGTCTATTCTAGTAGGAGTGATAGCTGGCTTTATCCTAAATATATTCTAAAATGTTTATAAAATATCTATAAATATAAAATATTTGTAGTTATTCCTGAATATTGTTATACAATATTTTAGTAGAGATGGGCAAAAACCACCAAACTGACAGTTTGTGCGAGTTTGTTTTTCAGCCGACCAGGTGTTTGTTGCTTCCCAACCCTTCCCCCCTGGTGGGTGCCCACTCAGAAGCAACATCCTGGTTCCCTCCCGCCTCCAGGTGCAGCCTCTGAGTAGGCCCCCACCAGATGAGGTGGAGCTCTGAAGCACCAAACACCTGTTCGGCCGAAGGAGTTTAGTATATATGTGAACTACAACTTATAATTCTGCAAACAGGCAGTCAGGTGGCTTTCCCAAGCTTTATAACTAAGCCTTGTGAGCTCTCAACCCCCAAGTCTTTGGCTTTTTAGCACTGATGCAGTTATCAGATAAAAGATGCTAGCCTGGCTTTAAGGAGACTCCATGTTATTAAATCTGACTGACCTTAATAACAGACTCTTGGAAGAGTTCACTTTCTGGTAATGAAAACAAAATCTCTGCTTAGCCAGCTTGGCAGCTGTCAACTCTCTTTGCACTTTAACAAGTCTGTTGATACACATATGACCTATCGTGTAAGGAAAAAATCAGAAATATACTGACAGCTCTTGAGCTACATAAGTGCTCCGCCTAGCTGACACAGCTATCCATATTCATGCAGCCAAAAATCTGCTCCCACGTATCCAGAGCATCCATTTTCCTTATACTTTATGCTAATTACTTCCTGTGTGGCAATATTGTCAGTAACCAAATTATTTGTTGGATTCGATGGCTATCTGACATACCCACATCATGATAAAAGAATGTGGGATGGGGGAGAAGAGGCTGATACAAAGAGTGGACTTGTTGGCTGTTAGAGCACGCTTTTGACGCCTCTCCATAGATTTAAGGGTCAATCATGGAATGTATGAACAGTCAGGGCCAACATTTGTCATCTAGCCATTCTACCAAGGTCAGAACAAGATGGAAAGTTGCTGAGGAAGGACAGGAAAAGAAAGGGGAAGGGGCAAGAATACAAAGGGGGAAAGGTGAAATTGAAAATGGTCAGATACTTCTAGCATTTATTTCTATGCAGCAGGAAATAATATATAGCAACAAAAGCAAAGATGACAGACTTTAAAAATAAAATTCTTCTTGCAGAAATTGAAAGAGTCTGCAAGTTTTGTATTAGTTCCAGGCAAACAGCTACATGGAATTGATGATCCCTTGCTACTCCTTAGCAGGTACAATTGCTGAATGCACAAGTAGTACTTGAAAGCTTAAGTTCGTCTACTCTCCTAGTCTGTCAGAACTTTTTTTAAAAGAAAGTTCTCTGCACACAGATCATGACTCAGGCAATGACTACACTGGCAATTGATTTGCAGCCTGTATTACAGCCATATTCACAGCAAGTGATCACACTGGGGCTGCGGATTGATTCAGAAATTCAGTGATCACACTCAATGCAATGTGATTTGCATTTCAGCTTGCATCTCCCTTCCCTTCCCTTCTCCTGCCTGCCTGCCTGCCTTCCTTCCTTCCCTCCTCTGGTCCTGCCTCTGCCTATCCTTGTATGGTTCATTGTCAAGCTGTTTGGTTCTGAAAGGATTGTACAGTGTTCCAGAAAAGGTGGAAGCATTCCAAAGTTTTTCTTAATGTGTACAGAACTACCACACACCATAGGAATATATTTTATTTCATATGGGTTGATTCTGTTTTGTTTGTAATTGTTTTTTTTAATTCTCATTATGAGATGATCTAGTGCTAAACTATTATATCCAGTACTAATGATAAGTGGATCTAATGCTAACTTCATATATGTAATTTTTTTAAAAAAATTCAGAGGACAATTGGGGGGAAAGAACATAGGGACATGTGCTCTTGAATTCATGAACATCGCATCCCAACTGTCTATGTCATCGAAAAACCACCTAGACACACCCAATCTTTATAAAAATGAATCCACTGATTACCGTATTTTTCCATGTATAAGATGCCCCCATGTATAGGAGGCCCCCCCACTTTTCTAACCCAAAATTAATCAATATTTTAAACATAAAACAGAACATATTTTTATTTAGTAATTAGGTAACATTTACATACCAGTACTATCATATTATGCATCACACTTTAACTTTATTCAGCCTCTGGGCTCAGAAAACTCAGACATTACAAGTCACTGTTGCATCTGAGCACTGTTGCAATTGGTTTGTTCAGCATCAGCTGACGTCAGTTACATAAGTCTCCTGACTGTAGGAAGCTAAGCCTTATGACTGGAGGCAGCTAAGCCTCGTGATTGAAGGAAGCCTGTTTGCAGAGGCAAGGTATGGGCCATTTTGTTCTCTCCTCAGCTTACTTCTGTGTAGAAGACGACCCTCAATTTTTAGTCTAAAGATTTTAGACAAAAGTATCATCTTATACACAGAAAAATGTGGTACATGGGGAAAAGTTCATTTGAATAGTTACTGCTTGAAAAAAGTAGAAGCCCTCAGTGGTAGAGGGGGGGAAGGAGCTTTGGGAGCAAAAGGAGCCAGATTAATTTGTATAGGCCTTTGTATCATGTGATCAGAAAAAAAACCCTCAATCAATCTGTGGTATAACTACAGCAAATCCTGTGGTATTTGATCATGTAAGTCTCACTTAGGTTACATTATTTAGAAGACTTCAAAAATTACAGAGTCTAATCATTTGAACCATTAAATGTTTGAAGTGTGCTGGTTCATTTAATTGTTTCTTTTTAAAAAGTGAGGGAGATATGTGGCTGGGGTCTCATATCATAGGCAGTACAATCCAAACTCAAAGATGGGCACAAGAACCTGTACATCTATCCTTCTGCCAGCACACCTTTGCACTGGTCTCAGAACTGCTGGCACAACTGCCCTTTCTCAACACAAGTGCCGTGCTGGCTGTGATCAGCTGGCAGAAGAGCCAAAAGTAGAACAGAGAAGGGGAAGCATGAGGGAACGCTGAGTTGCATCAGAATTAAAATCCACTTAGTTCAGATTCACAGATTCTATGCTGGCACAAAATTAGGCAGAGAATTAGAGTAATCCTAAGTAATTTCTAAGATCTATAGATTGTGAGGGTTTTGGACTTAGCACAGTTTCACCAGACTTAGAGCCTTCTCGACCCCCCCCTCAACCATCTTTGCTAAATTTCAAGGTGCTAATGATTACATATAAAGCCCTAAATGGTTTAGGACCTCGATACCTGTCAGAGTGCCTTCTTCCACCTAGTTCTACCCATGCCACTCGTTCTAGCCAGGCTGGGCGGCTGAGGGGCTTAACTCCAAGAGAGGTCCAGAATGAAAAAACTAGAAACTGGGCCTTCTCAGCAGTGGCCCCTCGCCTTTGGAACATCCTCCCCCCTGAGATCCGCCTGGCTCCCTCGCTGGGAGTTTTAAGAATAAACTGAAGACCTGGCTCTTCAGGCAAGCCTTTCCTCCTGACATTAATTAATTTCTTCCCCTGTTTTTTCCATCTTGGATTATGTTTGCTTGTTTTAGTTTTTTTAATTGATGTTTTTAATATTATTGCTTTTTTGGACTGTAAACCGCCCAGAGTAGATTCATCTAAATGGGCGGTATAAAAGCCAAACAAACAAACAAACAGTGGTGGGTGGGAGGGAGAGCAGTGGAACTATAATCCATGGCCAAGGTTCCCTCTAAGGCAGTGATCCCCAACCTTGGGCCTCCAGATGTTCTTGGACTTCAGCTCCCAGAAATCCTGGCTGGCAGAGGTGGTGGTGAAGGCTTCTGGGAGTGGCAGTCCAAGAACATCTGGAGGCCCAAGGTTGGGGACCACTGCAGGCATGCGCCTGCACCTCCGCGACTCCACCTCCTTCCGTGCAGCTTTCCTCCTCCTCTGCACAGCAACATTTTTCAGCTACCATGGTTCCAGTCATGGTGGAATCCTGTGCACACGGGGAGCGGAGTTGCGCCCACATGCAGGGGTGAAGTCGTGTGAGGGAGAGGTGGAGCCCCATCAAGCAGGGCTGAAAATTAGAGGCTACCTTCAGCCATCTTGACAACAAAGCTGTGTTTGCATGGAGCTCCAATAGCAGAAGCAGAAGGTGCTTTTGATCTGATAGGGTGCTATTTGGCAATTTCTATCTTCTTCTTTTTTAAATTATTTTTCCTAAGAGACCTAGCAATAGTATGTTGCAGCACTGACTTGAAATCCTTAAAAGGAAAGGAAAGGAAAGGAAAGCAAGCAAGGAAGCTAGGTCATAACAACAGCACAGGTTAGGCTTCGTATCAGGAGCTCTCACACAGCAGAAAGTAGAGAAAAGCAATGCCAGCCAATAGGAGCAAATTTAAACTACTACTGCCAGCTGAACAAAAAAAGATGGTTCCCCACTAAAAAGAGAAGTTTCCATTTGTGGCTTCATAGCATTGATATTTGCATCAGTTTGTAATTCAATTTGATCTGTGTCTAATCCAATGCAAATTGCCAGGTAATTGGCTAATGTAGCCACATCCTTAGTTCTACTTTGGTGGACTTAGGTGTTTGCTGTAGTGATTCTGTACTTATTGGGAAAAGATGATAAAATTCTTTAATAGTTTCCTGACTGGTATGTCACCTAAGCCTTCCATGACACATTCAACTACTATAAATAAACCTACCTAAGTTTGAGGATCTTGCCAATATCCAAACCACATTTTCCAGAAACACAAAGGAAGGTTCTCTATGTGATTTCTCCCTAGTTCTAGAGTTACTGACCAAGGGAGATATCTCTCTCATCATCTCTGACAACATTTGGGTACCAGGCAAAGACATATTTATTTAGACAACTCTCTGACATCTTGAGCTGGCTTTTGTGACCTCTGTAAATGCTGCAATATGTTCCACTAATACTGTAGTTGTTTTTATCAGCTTTATTTATTCTGTTGTTCTTTAACTCCTTGGGTTTATGTTCTGTTTGTTGTTTTAAGTTCAATTGTCGTTAGGAAACCCTAAGCCTTTGATGGAAATAGGTGGCTACTTATACTTTCCCTCAACAAAAAAGGGGAGCAAGAGGATGTCATAAAATCTGCATAAAATGGTACATGCTATTTTACATGTATTATAGCAATGAGTAAATGTGCAAATTCTGCACCCCTTTTGTGGGCAAGGCAAAGAGAAGAGGATCTTTTCACTGAATTTCAACTGAGGATGGAGAAACTCTTCAACAGCTTTTCCATGATGGTGCTCACCACTAGCAGGCTAGTGGCTTTGTCTTTTTCCCTCAAAGGATTTTGGTGTTTGCACTTCCACTGCATGCGGCAACTGTTTTGGTAGCTTGGGCACCATTTTATTCCTTCCACAATGTCCTCTACCTAGTGTCATTCAAGGTCTTTCTAGTAGTATGGTACAGAAGCAGCCACTGAAAAATTAGGGGAGAGATTATCATAACCTGCAAGTAAATTAATATGCTGTATGGAAGTTTAATACTTTTACGAAACCTTTATGCCAGCTGGTAACCATTTGAGAATGTCATGGGCTTTTCCTTGGAAATGTATTGGACAGCCCGTGAAATAGAAGACTCTGATTGGGAAAAATCTCCACAACGTAAAGGTATTAGAGTGAATGAAAGAGAGAGCAAAGCCCTCACTAATCTTTTGAGCGAACATAATGAACAAAATATACATTTTGAGCTCTTATGCCCCCAAAAGAAATGAAAGTTGACTAGGTTGAAAGTTCAGTCCAACACCACCTGAAATCACAATCAAGCAAACAATAAGCATGCCATGCAATTGAAAATCACAATGGAAAAGTTGTGGTATAGACCACAAAAGGATTTGATATCATTTTGTCACTAGTAAGTAGAGGAAAGGAACAGATTTCCATAGTTAAGAGTACAGAAGTTCAAACGAAACTATAGGCTGCTAAGGTCTCTGAATATTTTTAAAGGCCTGTCAGCATCTAAATTGCTATCATGTTATAGTGTTAAAATATTCCTTAAATACTGAGTGCACAGCCTAGCTATAGAAGACATTTAGAAGAACAGTGGCAATAACTGTATACAAATAAATTAGTACACCATATGGAAGCATACACTTTCACAAATCTCAAACATCATCTGGTGCTCATTTCAGACTGCCATGGGGGTTTCCTTCTTTTCTGTGTGAATCAACGGCTAATCTCATTGGAAAAGATAAAATGTCTGTCAGTGAAAGCACTCCTGAAGGGTAAAACTCAAGATCCTGTCAAAGTTCCCATCTGTTCATATGTCTATCATATCGCTCTTCAATTTTACTTTGTTTAAATATGGAAAGTTTAAATGACCTCATGGTGATCTAAATATATATAGCTCCTGAATATTTCCCTCTACCTCAATCTGAGGCATCTTAAAGAATCAATATTTTCTGTAATCTAATTTGGAAAACAAACTCTAGAAAATATGCAAAGTTTGTTATTAGTGGCATGCCAAAATCCCTGGTGCCATTTCCAGCATTCCATTTGTTTTTGCTGTTTTAAAAAATACAAATACAAATATAGCATTGAATTTGACAGAAGAGGAATTATTATATTATATTTTCATTTGTTTATTTTTTAATGTGCTTTTCTCTCAATGGAGGACCCAAGACAGCTGAAAACATGAATTAAAGCTGCTAAAAACAATCCATTTTAATATTAAAAAGAACTGATGCAATAATTATAATAGTAAAGACAAGCACTGAATTAAAACAATTTTAAACAGTTGAAAAGCACAAGAGTTCCTCAGAGCTCATGAGTCATGAGCAGGAGCAAGGGACTGAGATCAGTAAACAGGAGCATTTTGTGTTCATGTTTGAAGGGGGGTTTCAGAGAGAAGACAGTAGGGGCGTGTCACCACCTGTGTAGAACAAGAGCAAGCAATGGTTTCTTGAAACCGGATCTTGCAGATTAATCTTGTCTCATTTGATAGTCACACACTTGAGAGATGAGGGGAATTCTTTGAATATATTTCTTCTTTTTTGAAGGGTTTTTAAAAGGCCCCTCATAATGTTCTCGTGGCCAAGCTGGTAAATTTGAGCTAGTGGTTCTCAAACTTGGGTCCCCAGATGTTCTTGGACTGCAATTCCCAGAAGCCTTCACCACTTGCTATGCTGGCCAGGATTTTGGGAGTTGCAGTCCAAGAACATCTGGGGACCAAGTTTGAGAACCACTGAGCTAGACAGTGCTTTGTAATGTTGATTTTTAATTGGTTGATGGACTGTTTAGGAAGAAAGCTCAGCAACATTTTGGATAGCAGTGACATTTGGGATTTCACAGGGTCCTTGGCCCAGTGTTATGCAGCATCTTTATAAATGACCTGGACGGGGGTGTGGAGGGAACATTCCTCAGCCTTCCAGATAACACTTAACTTACAGAATCTGAGTTTAATATGACTTTAGCTGATTGGAGAACTGCACCAAAACAAACATGTGTTTCAAATGGGAAAAATGTAAAGTCATACATTTAGGCAGGGCAAGTCATATGCACAAATATAGGATGGGTGACAGATGGTTTGTGGAAAGGAACTTTGAGGTCTTAGACTATAAGCTAATCATGAGTCAACAATATGATGAGGTAACAAGCAAGCACGCGAACAAATAAATCCCTTACCCCCAAACCCTAATGCAAGATTAGACTGTATAAACAGCAGTGTCCAGATCAAGGGAACCAATAATACAACTCTGTTCTGCCTTGGTCAGAACTGGAGTATTTTGTCCAATTTTAGACACTGTAGTTCAAGAAGGGCATTGACTAGTTGGAATGTATCTTGAGCAAGGCAACCAAGATGAAAGATGGTTTTGGAAACCAAGCTCTATGACAAATGGTTGAAGGAACTAGATATATTTAACCTGGAAAACAAATAACTGAAAAAATAACAAAGCTGTGCTACAACTATTGCAAACCCCACTTATGAGAAATTGTTGGATTATTTCTTCTTCACCTGGAGAAATTTGAGGAAATTGGTTTCACCTCAGTTTCTCTGCTCACAAAATGGGTGCAGAATTTCAAGAGGCTATTTGTGCACAGCTATATTATTTGCTAACATGCGCTGGATTATGGAGAAAGCCAGAGAGTTCCAGAAAAACATCTACTTCTGCTTCATTGACTATGCAAAAGCCTTTGACTGTGTCGACCACAACAAACTATGGCAAGTTCTTAAAGAAATGGGAGTGCCTGACCACCTTATCTGTCTCCTGAGAAATCTATATGTGGGACAGGAAGTAACAGTTAGAACTGGATATGGAACAACTGATTGGTTCAAAATTGGGAAAGGAGTACGACAAGGCTGTATATTGTCTCCCTGCTTATTTAACTTATATGCAGAAAACATCATGCAAAAGGCAGGACTGGATGAATCCCAAGGCGGAATTAAGATTGCCAGAAGAAATATCAACAACCTCAGATATGCAGATGATACCACTCTGATGGCAGAAAGTGAGGAGAAATTAAAGAACCTCTTAATGAGGTTGAAAGAGGAGAGCACCAAAAATGGTCTGAAGCTCAACATAAAAAAAACCTAAGATCATGGCCACTGGTCCCATCACCTCCTGCCAAATATGAGAAGGGGAAGATATGGAGGCAGTGACAGATTTTACTTTCTTGGGCTCCATGATCACTGCAGATGGTGACAGCAGCCACAAAATTAAAAGACTCCTGCTTCTTGGGAGGATAGCGATGACAAACCTAAACAGCATCTTAAAAAGCAGAGAGAGACATCACCTTGCCGACAAAGGTCCTCATAGTCAAAGCTACGGTTTTTCCAGTAGTGATGTATGGAAATGAGATCTGGACCCTAAAGAAGGCTGACCGCCGAAGAATTGATGCTTTTGAATTGTGGTGCTGGACGAGACTCTTGAGAGTCCCCTGGACTGCAAGGAGAACAAACCTATCCATTTTGAAGGAAATCAACCCTGAGTGCTCACTGGAAGGACAGATCCTGAAGCTGAGGCTCCAATACTTTGGCCATCTCATGAGAGGAGAAGACTCCCTGGAAAAGACCCTGATGTTGGGAAAATGTGAAGGCAAGAGGAGAAGGGGACGACAGAGGACGAGATGGTTGGACAGTGTCATCGAAGCTACCGACATGAATTTGACCAAACTCTGGGGGGCAGTGGAAGACAGGAGGGCCTGGCGTGCTCTGGTCCATGGGGTCACGAAGAGTCGGACACAACTTAGCGACTAAACAACAAAAAATATATTATTTATTTGATTTGTAGCTCGCTCTATCCCAAGGGCTTGTGGGCAAATGACAATGATGTTTTGAGACTTCTGTAAAAAAACATACCACTTTGGATTTGCCTGAAACAAAAACTTCATCATGCACTGATCCCAGATAATATCACCACATGGGCTAGGTCTGTGATTCTCAATCTGGGGTACACATCCACACAGGAGTACAAACCATGGCATTTAGGGATACATGGGAAAAACTGAATAGTGGCAGGAAAAAGCACTTATATCAATAGTGTATGACAAGATACAAGTGAAAAATTGTGGAATTAACTGAACATTATGATGAGTGGTGGAGCAAGGTTTTGTTTGTTTTTTGTTACTGAACCTCAAGAAAAGCCCTGTTCCCTCACTTTGTTATTTTGGCAAATGGTGGGGAGTCCCTCCCTAAACAATGTGTTGTGAACACACCACTGGAGTGTGCATGCTTGGCAACACACCCCTCACAGGTTCAACTTTTTCTCTCCTGTTTCATGAATATTTCAGTGGTGTTGCATAGTGTATATATAAGTGAGCACTTTGTTCTGTCCAGTGAGCAATATTCAATGAGTAAGTTTTTCCTGGTCTTCTGTGATGTATTTACTTCAATTCATTGTATCTTTTGAGTATTGAATGTAAATATATATGCACTGTCTGTTCAGTTTATTATTCCAGTGCTTTTTAATCCCATTATTGGGCTATTTATAGTTGCAACATATAAATTTGAAATAAACTGACCATATTAATTAAAAATATTTTGCTAAAATGAAGGGTATGATTTATGGAAATAGGCTGCTAAGGGGTACTCAAGGGAAGAGACTAAAGATCAGTAATATGACACCGCCTCCTCATTGCCATTCTAAAAAACCTGGAGAGGTACCTTCTAAGGAGGGGGAACACCCTTTATATGTGTTTGTTCCCTGCATGACATTGAATCCTGGAAAAATCAGGTTTCTATATCACACAGAGAACATACGCAAATAAGAAAATGGCTGCTACTTCAGATGTTACCCTTCTACCTCTTGAAGATTATAGGCAGCAAGGGAATTAAGCATGTTCACTTTCATCTTTCCACTTGCCGCTTGATTTTACACAGATATAGAACATCTGTTCAATGCTTCCAGAAACAAGTAGACAAAGAAAGGGACAGATTCTGGTCAGGTCGTGGGCTTTAGTTTTGGAGAAGCCCAGTACACTGTAGTCTGCTTCCTTGAAATCTGATAGGAAAGGAGTAGTGAATACCCTGTTTAACACCATTGCTGTACTTCCAAATTTCTAAATAAACAGATCATTACAAAAAAAGCTGTACATCTGCAGTACTTTCTCTTCCAAAGAAACTCAAACACTACTGACCTGGAACATGTAAAATACTTTAAACTGGAACATGTAAAAAACTTTAAAATTGTAAATCCCATGTCACCAATTAATAACAATGTCTTGCAGTATACTGGCCCAATGAATGTGAACCTCCAAATATCCACCTACCCACATTTTCCCTCCAGGGAGATAGTTGAGTTGTAAAAATGTTTGACAAAAGTGTATTTTGCAGTATATGAATAACTATGAAAATTATATTCCTTTGACAAATTATTCCTTCAGAATGTGAAAAACGCTGATCCACCTCAAAGATGGTAGTGGAACATTAGACTGAAGTTGGTTGTTATGCTGAACTTCATCTTGCTTGACTAAGATCCTCCACATTGTTTTTATTAGCCACCTCTGATAATATATCTTATTATAAATGATGTATACAATACAGTAGCTGCATCTTTCATGTTTCTTGCCATTTTCAATAGTTTTTTCAACATCCGGGTGAGCCTTCGCTTGCATCCAACAAACTTCAACATTTTCAAAATGTAAACCTAGATTTATGAATGAATTAATATTTTCTTAGTGTAACCTGTGTGATTGGACAGCCACACTCTGCTGTTTTCTCCTTGACAGCATCAGCAGCATTCTGAGTTTTAAATGACCAAATATGTTCGCTATTGCTTCTGTGGCTACTATCTCCATTTAATTATCATCATCATCTTCACCATCATCATGATCTTAGAACTGCAGAGCTGGAAGGAACCCTATGGATCATCAAGTTCAGATGGCTCCTTGTCCACTTTCTATCGTTTAAAAAGCAGCCCATTGGAATGCACATGCCACATGATGTCATGATGCAAGGCGTAGAAAAAACTATATTATTCACACCACATTCCCAAGATAAAGTGTGGTGATAAACATGCACAAAAAATAGAAGATATTTGTAACTTCATAATAATAATAAAAATATTTGTCTGGCTCTGCAACATAGTAGTCGTAACTCTGTAGGGACATTATGAATATTGATGGGGCCAGTTTATAGATCACTAGTTGTTGTGTCTGTCTAGGCTTTTGAGGATTAAATGAAATTGCCTGTCTCACTGAATCAGTGGAATTTATATATGGGTTAACTATAGAGCAAAGTACCTCTTTGAAAATGTAATTAAGCAAGACATTACATCTCAAGGCCTCCCCCATTGACTACTTTCAGCAAACCCTGAGGATCACATCAAAGGCTTTATATATGGGTTGAGCTTATCAAGTTCCCATTGGCTGAAATCCTGTTGCTTTATTATGCAAGGAGAAATCAAATGGCATAAGATTCTGTCACTTAGCTGGCAATTAACAAGTCACAGCTGGGATTCTCAGGAGGAGCATGTGCCTGTTCCTTTGGCGTGCATTTGAGAATCCCAGCAGGGACTCATTAATTGCCAGCTAAAAGTGACTGACTGTTAATATCATTTGTCTTCCATACGCATAACAATGCAATAGGATTTTAGCCATTGATTCTTCATGAATATTCTTGTTGAATATTCTGAACTTAGATCTAGAAGGCAAAGGAGTAAAAGCTGAATCCAAGCTTCTGTTGCAAATTGTAATATAGATGCATTTAAAAACCATTGTGAATTTTAAAATGAATTTTAAAACCTCTCCCCTCCCCCTTTAAACTAGGATTTTAAATAAGAAATCTTGGGTGCTTGTTTTCCATTTTAGAAAACACTTGAGTTAAAAGAAAAAATCTTGAATTTTATCTGCTGAACAATACTCTCTGAAAAGTATAATTTTTCTGTGACAAAATAATAAGAACCTGGCAGCTTCGAATGATTATGCTGCAGTAAAAGTGCTAATCACAGCAGATTGCTATTCAAATAGGAAAATATCTATATCTTCAGAAGAGTGTTTTTAAGCTGGTTGTTTGAATTGAGAAAAACAGCAGGTGTTTAAAGCTCCTAACAGTTGTAGGCATAGGAGACAAAAATTCTAACTGAGCACATAAGCTTAATAACTAATCTTGCGGAAGTCTAAATTCAGAAATGAAATAATTCCAAATACTATTTCCATAAATCTAAAATCTCCTGAAATATATCACACCAAATGGATACATATAAATACATTTGCTCTTAGCTCGGTATCTTATCTTGGATATGCAGACCTTTGGTTTCATTTTAGAAATGTTTGTTCCTTTTATTAACCATGGACCTAGGAGAAGAGGAAGTACTCATAAAGCATCACAATTTCTCCATATGGCTGGGCTTATTATAACCTAGCTTTAGGGAAACACACAGTATGAGGGTATAAGATATTTGAAGGCACTGTTCAATAAAATCACCAATATCTACAGGAGCAGGATAGCTGCCACGCTGAGCTCAGGGTGAATGAAGGAAATACTGAGCCTCTCTCAGTTGCAGTTGCCTGGTTGTGTCCCAGCTGACTGCATCTACGGATAAGGAGAAGTAAGGTACTCACCAAACCTTAAATGTAACTGATTCTGTCTATGCCCCATATCCTTTCCATCTGACTATAGCAGCTTCATGCTTACCCACCAGTTTAATCAAGGATGCGATCAATGCCTCTTTTTTGGACAGAGGCAATAGAGAAGACGTCAGTTTGGGTGGGTAAGGCTTTAGGTTACTGGATCTAATTAATTACCGTATAATTTGTAGTCTACTTTTCTTGATCAAGTTGAATGATACTGATAGAACACCAAGAACTTCTGAATAAAACTCGATTTTCTGTCTTCCAAACTGGTTTGGGAATGAAAACTTTTTTCATTGTTACAGCAGATTATTTGATTGCACATGGCAAATATGACCACATCAGGGTTGTTTTTGTTGTTGTTGTTGTTGTTGTTTCATATCTAATATAGATCCCTAAGGGGTTTTTCATAGTATTACTCTTGTCTGGTTAGTTAGGAGGTGGAAAACACTGTATCATATCTAATGTTTCGACCAAGTCAGTGTTGTAACCATACAGTTTCAACACTGACTTGGTCAAAATATTAGATATATATCAAAGATGCTGGCTTCTGGTCCACTTGCAGAATTAATTTAAAGTCCTAGTTGGGTAATAAAAACCCTAAATATCAAGGTCCAGGATTTTTAAAGAGTCACTTCGGTCAATATTAGTCCTGCCATCCATTCTGTTCGTTAGACAGGCTGTTTTACAACCATGTGTGTTGTACAGCTATTTGCTGTGGATCACTGCACCTCTACTGAGTAGCAAAATAAATTTTACCATAAATTCAAAACTCTGCAATAGCATATCCCTAGCTTGCATGAATATCTTCTGTATTGCTGCACATAAGCTAGAAGTGGGATTCTTCCGGAGGCGGGGGGAGGGAAGAGAGATCACTTTGTCCCATTTACCGCAGCATCATCCCTTCCATATTTGGAACATGGAACTGACCAGAACCATTTGATTTTGAAAAAAAGATTCCCCAGGCCTAACCAATTCAGAGAGCTCTGAGTGTCACCTGAAATGGCTGATCTTATTCCCTGGGGTGACTTCTCAACTTGTAACTGGTTATTTGTGAACCAATTTTGTTTGGTGTGGGATTCAAAAGAGTAATCCAAATCTGTCAGAAGACCCAAGGCTTGCAAAAATAATCCTGGGGCTGCCTGTGGCCCTCAAGCTGCACTTTGACCACTCCTGACCGAGGAGGAAGGCAGCAAACGGATTGATTTATTGTCCACATAAATCAATCCATTTGCTGCCTTCCTAATTTTTCATCACCACAAGAAGATATTTCTTGTGACAGGCTTTTTGATGCAAGCAGTGCTGGATTTCCTCTTCTCTTAGCTGTTTGGAAACTGTGAATGATTCTCTTTATTGGCTGGGGGTGTACATGTGTGATCATTTTTTAAAAATTGATGTCTGCCATTCTGTGCATTTCTGTTGTAAAAGAAAAGTAATATGTAATACAAAGAAAGAGAAGCACACAGTAATACTTCATCCTAGAGAAAACAAGCTGCTTTTCTCACCCTAAAACTTGGCAGCTTCTTCCATCTAGGAAGTATCACTATGGCATTAGAATGAATTACTGATTAGGAGAAAACGTTCATTTGGCTGCACTTGCAATGAATAATTAGCAGTTCCCAATATATATACTGGCTGAAATTCTGTTGCTTAGCATAAGAAAATCTGCCATCTTCACTCCATTCCTAACTGGCAAATCAAAAGTCCCCAACATGATTTTTTGGGGGGGGGGGAAGGGAGTGTGTACATGCACAAGTGAGCCCTCAAGAATCACAGTAGGGACTCATTATCTGCCATTTAGGAATGGACTGAAAGTTATGAATGTTCTTATACTAAGCAACAGGACTATAACCATGTAATCTATACCCAAAACCATCTCAAATAAAAAGAGAAAATGCAAATATTGGAATAAAATAGAAATCCTAAAACATAAAAAGTACACTATAGTCCTGTGCTTCTACCCATTTCTTAGAGCCTCAGGGGTACAAACTGAGTAGCTCACATGTACTTTGTGATTTAAAAAACCCTTCCTGACTATCATCACATGGCTTAGTAAGCATATTTAGGAAAGTTCATACAAAAATACCCACTGTAGTGTAGTGGGTAGAGTAATGGACTAGGCCTCAGGAGACCTGGGCTCAATTTCCCAGCTCTGCCATAGAAACTCACTGAAGGGTAGAACTGGCAAAACTATTCCTCAAATACCTCGCTTACCTTGACATACCTTGCTATAAATCAGTTCTGACTAGATGGCACATAACAACAGCATATGCATGTTCGCATGCAGTGGAGGGAAAAGAGTCTTGAACCCAATGCAGAATGTTTAAGGGAAGAGACTAATAGTGGGATTCTGAGAAATACAAAGAAAACAAAACTGGCAAATACTCAAATCCTTAGGACAAAGGGGAGTCAAGACTTGCTGATTTATGGCTTCTATTTTACATGTCCATAACCAAAGGTAATTGCTTCTAGAAACATAAATTAATTCATTTAAATGGTTAAATGGCATATTAGTTAACAGAGAAATCTCAGTTAGTCTTTCAGGTGCCACAATGTTTTTGCCATATTATGCAGTGTGACATTACTTCCTGCGAACTAACAGGAGGAAAACACTGTAAGCCAGCATGGTCTTGTCCAGCTGTTCAAAAGCTGAACATCTTAGGAGATGTAGTCAAGTGGAAACAAAACAAAACAAAAACCCAAAGACAAGAAGTCCAGTGACTGGTTGAGACAGTCACCTATATACAGTGGTGCCTCGCTAGACGATTGCCTCGCAGGACGAGGAAATCGCTAGACGATGGCTTTTTGCGATCGCCAATACGCTTCGCAAAACGATGGTCTCCTATGGGGGATTTTCGCTAGACGACGAGGTTTCCCCATTGGAATGCACCGACTAGTGGTCAAAAGCTGTCAGTGCATTCCAACGGGGACCCGTGCTCACTAGACGAGGTTTCCCTATGGGAGATTTTCGCAAGATGACGAGTTTTCCCTTGGAACGCATTGAAGAGATTTCAATGCATTCCAATGGGGAAACGTGCTTCGCTAGACGATGTTTTCGCAAGACAGCGATCTTCGCGGAACGGATTAACATCGTCTAGCGAGGCACCACTGTATAGGGTTGCGAGATACATGGGTATCAAAAGGAGGACACAGAAAGACAAAAAAGAGGACAAAGGACGTATTGAAAGTTTCATTTGAATCGTTCCGGATTAAACCCGCAATCAATACAATTTTATTACAATAGCTGCCAATAAATGTCTCTTAGTGAACCGACCAAGAAACAGTCATGTTAAAAAATAAAAATAAATTCAATGGAGGCTTTTTTTCAAAATACCAAAAAAACATTATTTAAACAGCCAATTGTTTAAATTAATTACACGACATATCCCGGCGCCTGCTGTTGTTGCTCCTTCACTTGCACTGAGGCGAGCTCTGCGAGAAGGTTCCCCTTTCTTTCCCACCTCCTTTTGCTGCGGCGGCTGCCACCTCTTCTCCCTTTCCCTCTTTCTCTGGCAGGCGCCTGGCATGGAGCTCCACTCTTGCTCTGGCTCCCCTTCCCTGCAGCTTCACTTCTTCTCTGCCAGCCTTCCTCAATCTTTTCTAGCCGCCATCGCCGCCTCTCCTTTCTCGACTCCTGCTGATTGCTTGAATACCTCCGAGCAAACCCACAAACTTTTTTTCCCTTAAAAAAAAAAGATCCTGCCCTTCTCCGGCCGCCGCTCTCTCTTGACTCTCTCCTTTTGTTTTGCCCGTTCCCTCTCACTCGTGGTGTGTGTGTATATATATGTATGTATGTATATATCTTGCTCTCCTTTCCTTGCTAAACTTTATGCGCAGCTTGCTCAAAATGAAGCAGGAAGTCACCTCCAGAAGCAAAGGCTCCACGTGGGCATGGCTGATTTACAGTCCGAAGTGGTGTCTTAGATTGTGACTCCATCAGAGACTGCTTTCCACCTTCCACCTCTCCAATTCCCATCCAAAATTATAACATAAAATATTACAAAAGCAGGACATTTTAAAGGTTTTTAGCTTTGCCTGCCGGACGGAGGACATTAGACTAAAAAGGAGGGCATGTCCTCCTTTTGCCGGACATCTGGCAACCCTACCTATATAGGCACAAAGTAGGGGCTGCTGCTTTTGGGTCTGCAGATAATATCACATACAGTATTCTCTGGCTTGTGAAAAACACAAGTTATTTCAAAATACATCAGCTTATATAAACAGTTATGAAATGTTTCCTATTCACTGTCTTCTGTTTCTCTGCTGTTTTTGGTACTGTATTTTTCCCTAGAAGTTGAAGGCCCAACATGTCTGCAAGGAACGAGGTTGTAAAGGCTTGTGTAGTACTTGAATGTTTGGCTAGAGCCGGAGGGAGGTGTTCAAATCAGAAATTAACCTTACTGGGAAATTTTGGGCCATCATAGTCTTTCAGACTAATTTCCCTGAGCTCTCAAAATGTAATCTATCAATCAATCAATCAACCAATACATCTGCATTAAACCACACAGATTCCTGCATCTGAATTTATATCAGTATCTAACCATGTAAGTCCTGTGGATATGCTTTGTCTTCCTGAAAATAACTCTGAGTGGGTTCTGTATGATTGCCCAGGGGCATTTCATCCAGGCCTTGCTCAGAGCCAGATTCCCTTGAGTTTTAGCTGGGCATGGTTTTCTTCCCCATGAAATGAATTTATTTCATTTAATTGTCACAGGGAGCACAGCATCCTCATGCCTGACAATATGGCCTATACAGAGAATGGCACTGGTTCAATCTTAGCATTCCTAGATATCCCCCCCCTTTTTTTTTTTAAAAAGGATCAGGGACCTGGGGAAGTGGAAGACTCTGGAAAGTGGCTGCCACTCAGAAAATATGCTAGATACAGAATCACAAACAGTCTGAGTTTGTATAAGGTAATTCCCTCTGTTCCTATTTCTATGGAAGTATAGTGGCTCAACTTGGGAGGAACTTTATATATTGGAAGATTAAACTGAGAAATTGATGCATTGATTAAAGTAGACTGGTTTCTACAGTTAACAGTTATAACTGGGCCTGGCAGTGCATTGCAATGATTTTATGCTAGTCAGAAGCAATTGTACAAATAAAAATATATTGCAACTGGCAGAAGTGCCTTGCACTTCTGTGCAAGTCAGTCAGTGTGATTTTTAACAATGCATAAGCTCCTTTATGCTGAAAACAGTTAAACAAAGTTTTAGGTGACTTGCCTTTACAGTACATGCCATGACAACCTGTCTTTAAAAATAGAAGAACTTAGAGAAGCCCTTCACTGGCAATAGATTTTCATTCTTCATTTAAGAATATCTCTTCAGATTTCCCCGCCCCCCCCTCTCAGTAATAAATTGTATGAATTTCAGATAGAGACTTCAGAAGTCTTTGGTGAGAAACTCAGAATCAACTCAATATTTAGCCAGTTTAAAAAGAAGAGGTAGGTGGATAAGTAGGTTTACCCAGTGGAAAGGGGAAAAAAGGGATAGGAACAATCACAAAGGTACAATTCACCAGAACATTTAAAACAAAAATGCACATCCCATTGAAAATTATGAGACCTGCAATGTCCTATATTTGTACCGGCAGAGAGGTTCGTTTCCATTTACATCTGAACTGAAACATACCTTTCATTCAATTCAAGAATAGTTTGAAATTGAATGAGCTCTGTCTGCCAACAATAAATACAGTGTGTTCTTCCTTCCTTCACTTTCTAAAGGACTTTTACTCATAATACTAGATTTTGCCTAGAGAATTTCAGATGCACATCATTTTGAATGCCATTCCCAATGCACCGTCAAGAAAAATAAATACTTTAGGAATGATTGACTAGAGGAAGGGGAAATACAGGCGGGGAAAAAACAGATGATAACAAAGCGAGTCACAAATTTATTTTCAGATAAATAGCCTAAATTCTGTGACTAATGCTCCCTGGGGATCCAGAAGGATCATACGAATTAATGAACTGGAAAGCAGAGAGGGCTGTTCTGCTTTGAGCACAGTGAGAACTTTCAAAGCCTTGGGGGTAATAACTGCAAGAAGATATACAATGCTTTGTATTTCTTCCTCAGGCAGGCCATTTAATATATACAATCTTCTGAATGCCTAAACATTTTAATAGGAACTTCTTATCCAGTCCAAATCCTTATATAAAGAGTTTCTTAAAAGTGTATGGGATTAGATGAATTGATACATAATAGAGGAATTCTAGTGGGGGATGAAGATCTACAAGTCAACTGTGTTACTGGCAAAACAGTGAGCCATAATTAAAAGTAATTTTCTCCTTCAGTTCATGTGACTGTGCTGTTTATGGGAGGCTTTGTTGCAGAGTTTTGAATTTTTGGTTAAATTCCTCTAGCTGCAGAGCAGAAGTGCAGGGAGTCACAGAGCAGAATAGCTTCAAGTTCCCCAGAGCAGCCCACCCCTTTTTCTTATCAAGTGGCACTTACAGTGTCAATAACTCATTCTGAGACATTAGTAAGAGAAAGAATAAAAGTTTACATTACTTACAATTGAACAGATCAAACAGCAAACTGACAAACATGACTGTCTTTAGCAACAGGCTCCAACAGACTTATTGACTCCAACAGATAAAAGAGAAGGAAAAAGAAACAGAGATTCTCTTTGAATTTAAAGGCAGGGAGTGAATGATTGGTTAGCGATGGATAGATTGACAATCATCCTAGCCTAGGAAGGTCCCTCTAAGCTACACCTTCTACAGGCAGCATGTAAAGGTACAAAAAACAAAACAAAACAAAAAAAACCAAAACACCTCCAACAGTTTTTCCCCACAACCCATACACCCAACCAGCATCTGCTCTCTAAAATCACAGGAATGTTCACAACAGGGGGACATAGAAAATATTTATCACACTGAATCCTCATAACTTAGGAAGAAAGGAAGCCATCATGGTTTTCTCCTGCTTGTTAACACAATCTTACAAGACAGCAGACATTACTTTATGATCAGTGCTACACAACTGTACTCAAAACAGTACACATTTTTATATTGCCCACACCAGAAGGAGCACATCCACACCTGTTCTCCACACACCTCACACAGGCAAGCAAGCCAGCACCACCCACCTTCTCCTCAGTTTCCTTGTTTAGTACTGGAGAAATAAATTTATTTCTTTTTGTGTGTCTGTTTGCTTATCTGTCTGTCCCAATACAAGTGGTCCAAGAGAGGCTTTCTTTATTACTGAGCAAGAAAGGAACTAAGGAGGAGGCATTCTTTCACTGAGAGACAAGTAAGGAAAGTTCTTTTCTCTAATAAGCATCTGATCAGAGATATGAACTTTTCCTTATGACTTACTGTTTCAAATAATCAGCCAGTCTGTCCTCGTGTTTTTGCTATGTGTGTTTAGCTTCACAAAAGGAAAAATGGTTTGTACTGTAACATTTTCACAAACTGCAGAAAACACACACACAGCAAAAGCATTTTAGTCCGATTTGCATTTCCAGAAAATCTGGCTCAGATTCTGATTATCAATATCACAGTGGCCCCAGTAAGTGCACACTGCATTATAACAGTGGTTTCCCGTTCCACTACTGTAGAAGGAGCTTCGCAACAGGTTTATCCCATGCATTACATAAATTGCAGGAGTCAGATGCAAGGTTACACTGTGGTACATCGCTTGTGTATATCTGGCATTGTTTTGATTTCTCACTGGAGCTGAGAACTGTTGCAGGGGTTGGAGAATTATCAACATGTTGCTGCACATGTTAAGATGGCCTGTCTCAATCAGACTGAGCCAAAGGCAAGGTTATATTTACATCTGTATCAACATCTGTGCCTAGTGGCCATCTGGCTTTTGGAAAGAAAACAGTTCCTCACCCGTCTACTAAAACATCCTTTGTGTGAAATGATTTTTCAGCTCAGATATGATCAGAGTCCAGCTCTCTAGCTGTCCCAACCAGCTGAAGAGCACACCTAACAGGGTTACAGTGTTTCAAGCGTAATCAAAAGAGAAGTCCAAACAGCCAGCCCAGACTGATATACAACTTTGGGTGTGATCACACAGGAAAACAGATCACAATTTGGACTTCCCGTGGAGTGATTACACAATGCTGGGGAATTGCACTCTGGACTAACTCCAATCCATGGAGGGCTTCTACTTTTGCAGGGCAAGACTGGTGAGATTTCCCAACAAATAGAAGAATCACTTTAAGGGAAATAGCTTCCATGAAGGCAACCCTTTTTGGTGCAATCAGGCATGCACCTTTGCAGCCATCTGATCACACCCTGTATTGTCTTGCTAACAGAGATGGGGATATTCGTATTCGTATACGAATATGAATATTCCTGTTGCAGCTGACCCTAATGAGGGTCCAGCCCCCGGGACTGGACTGTCCACTCATGCGTCCTGCTGCGGTGCCAGTCCTGCTCATCCTGCCAATGGCGCCTGGAGCTCTGCTCTCTTTCTGCTTAGCTGACCACTTAGCACCTGTGCAGGGAGACTCATCCTCCCGCCCCCTGCCTGAAGTGGACAGCTGAGCAGGAAGAGAGCGGAGCTCCGAGTGCCATTGGCAGGATGAGCGGGACTGGTGCTGTGGCAGGACGTGTGAGTGGACAGTGGAGTCCTAGGGACTGGACCATCATTAGGGCCAGCTGCAATGGGGATATTCATATTTGTATACAAAGTCACTATTAAGAGACCTCACAGGATTGTTGTGAACATTAATTAAACAAGAATATTTAAGCTGTTTGTACACTTAGTTCTCTTACTGAAATAATTCTGAAAATAATAATAAAAAAAGATGTTGAGCATTCATGAATAGCTAATCAGCAAAGCAACTGAGGTACTTTGAAAAGTGATATGGACATTAATAATAGTCAAAGACAGTCATGTCTATAAGCCAATCTTGATAATTGGCTATAGAAATAAAATATACCAATTAAACATGTAGAGGCTCTTACTTAAATGAATCTTTGGTGTACTCAGCTGGCTACAGTCCAGCCCAATGACTAGTTATCTCACAGAGCTATAGCAAAATAAGTTGTCTTAATTTAAAAAATTAAATCTTCACATTTAATGTCTATCTATCTTTCTATCTATCTATTTATCTGTCTCAGGTTCCTGGTGCAATTTTTAAAATAAGACAGCCAGTTTGTTTTCAAGATGAAACAGTCTCTCTCACAGTGATGTTTGTACCATGTAGATCATGATGGAGTCATAATCAATACAATTTTAAATGCTCAAACCACCCACATTAATTATTCTCTGAACAATTAATGAATTAGAGCTATAAGACTAAGACAAACTCCCATTAGATTACCTCAACCAATTTTTAAAAGAATGCACAATATTGTATTCAGACTTAGCATTCATGTTGTCAGACCACTGCGGCAAATTCTGCAGTTGGAACTCCATGGGTAAAATACTGAAGTATTAGTCCAAGTTTTTAAGTTTCCATCCTGTGCCATTTGTGATGGAATGGAGAGAAACAGCAGTTATTGAAAAAGCCCTCTCTCTTTCTTATGACCCACTTTTTGTGTAAAATTAAAGTAGGAAGCAGTAATTCTTCAGGCCCAGAACAAGGAACTGAGGAAAATTTAAATCCTCCGTTGTTGCAAAATAACATCTAGTTGTGAATCCTGGTGTTATTGTGTCCTGTTTGAAGACTTGTTAGGTGCAGATCAGGCACTTATGAGGCAGATTCCATATTAACAGTTTCAGAAATAATTTAAGATGTTGCACTAGATAGAAACATTTGATAGACCAAATTAGGTAGTAGTATTACCTGGTATGACTACCAAATCCAGACATCCAGCAGCGATGCTCAAGGGCTACCGACTGCTACTACTTCAGATTTTAATTGCCAGGTAATTGTTGTTGTTGTTTAGTCATTAAGTCATGTCCGACTCTTCGTGACCCCGTGGACCAGAGCACGCCAGGCCCTCCTGTCTTCCACTGCCTCCCGGAGTTTGGTCAAATTCATGTTGGTAGCTTCGATGACACTGTCCAACCATCTCGTCCTCTGTCGTCGCCTTCTCCTCTTGCCTTCACACTTTCCCAACATCAGGGTCTTTTCCAGGGAGTCTTCTCTTCTCATGAGATGGCCAAAGTATTGGAGCCTTTTGTTCCTAACTGTGGCTCTTTTCCATGATTCTCCACTATACTTGTTCTCTCCTCAGTATTCTCCTCCCCTGCTTTGTCTTGGTGTACTTTCACCTCCAGTGCTTCCCTTGGATTTGTGTCTATGTACTCTTTATCTTCTTTCTATAATCCCTGTTGCCTTTTTACTTTATTCTCTTTGTCTATGAGCACCCTTTCCTTTGTCTTGTCTGCCTTGAAGGATGCTGCAAAATTCACTAATATATAACTATAACCAGAAGCCAACAATTTTTGTTAGGGGCTTCCCCTGCTAAACCTCTCTGTCAAACTCTTGTTAACTGTCCCTGTTCACTCACTCTGGTCACTCCCTCCCTGGAGTGCATCTCAGTTGTATTACTCTGTGCTCTGTTAGAAGTCAGCAAACAGAAACATGGGGCTCTTGTACTAGTATAATGAGATACATTCAGTGGATTTGCTCCAGGAGGACCTAGGCTCCTTAATAATGAAGCGCATTGCAGAATCTTTGCCTCCAAACATGGACAGGGATTAGTAGCCATATTTTGCTCTGGTCTGTTAATGCTGTTTGTTTATTTATTTATTTAGATGTTCCCTTCACCATGCAAATACATATGAGGGCAACTTGCAATGTAACATTAGTAATATACTAAAATGTGTGTGTGTGTGTGTGTGTGTGTGTGCATGCGTGTGCACATGAACAGCAATTCTATAAACTAGAGTTTAAACATATCATAGTTCCCTAAGGCTAGCTAACAGGGCAAACTGCAGTTTATTTAAAACAGCAAGAGGAAGCTTATGATCTTTTCCACTGAAAAGGAAATCAAATTTCTAAATCAGATTTAGAATCATAAAATACAGAATCATAGAATAATGGATTTGGAAGAGGCCTATAAGGCCATCATGTCCAACTCCCGTCTCAAAACAGGAATCCAAATCAAAGTATTTCAGACAGATGGCTGCCTAACTTTCTCATGAATGCCTCCAGTGTTCGAAAGCTCACCACCTCATGAGGTAATTAGCTCTATTCTTACATGGCTCTAACAGTTAGGATGTTTTTCCTGATATTCGACCGAAATCTGGATTTCTAAAACTTGAGCCCATTATTGCATGTCGTGCCCTCTGAAATGATTGAGACCAGATCCTGACCTCCTCTGAATGACAACATTTTAAGTATTTGAAGAGTGCTTTCTTATCTCCCCCCGCCCTCTTTTCTCGAGGTTAAACATGACCAGATTTTTTGTTTTTACTCACAGTGTTTGGTTTCCCGTCCCCTGGTCATCCTTGTCGCCCTCCTCTGAACCTGCTTCAGTTTGTCAGCATTCTTCTTCTTTTATTTTAATTTTAAATTTTATTAACATCCATAGCATGACAACGCAAGTTAGAATTGTAGTACAATACTATCACATTACTTACATATTCTTTCAGCAGATTGTCTTTCTTTATACATCCACTAGTTCATATTTTAATATAATTAATCAATTCTTTTTAAAATATTACATGCCAGCAATCCAAATTACTTCCTATATCACATTCTTCTTTTCTTGAGCTAATTCCATATGTTAATAATGGTTGCCAGGTTTTCATAAATTTATCCTGTTTTATTTCCCCTCTATATATTTTAATTTGATCGGTCAGCTTTTCCATCAGGACCATTTGCCAGATTCTCTTCTCCAATTTTTGTACTGAAAGATCTTGAGCATTTCTCCAGTTTTGTGCAGTTTCAACTCTTGCTGCACCAATAAGATGTGCGATTAGGTCTTTATTGAATAATTTTTCATTTCCGTCCTTAAATATTGAAAATAATAATAAAGCTTCATTTTTAATTATTTTTTGATTCAACAATGTTTCTATCCATTTAATTATTTCCCGCCAATATGCTTCCACTTTGGGGCAAGAGATCCACATGTGTTCTAGTGTGCCTTTACTTCCACAGTTTCTCCAGCACCTATCTAAGATTTCTCCATTAATTTTGTGTAATTTTGTGGGGTACCAATACCATCTGTGGACTACCTTCAAAACCATTTATTTTGCTTTGACTGATATTGATTTATATGGATATGTAGTCCATATTTCCATCCATTCTTTCTCTGATATACTGATATTCAAATTAGTTTCCCATGTTATTTTAGATCCCATACCCCTGGGAAATGCTTTCTCAACCAAATGTTTATATATTACTGAAGTTATTCCCTTCCTTTTATTTTGATCTTTTTCTATACTATATTGTTCTAGTTCCGTGAGCGTTCTCATAGATCCATAACTTTGGTGTAAATGAGTTGCCAAATTTCTTACCTGTATTAATTGTAGCCAATTAGTTTTTATTTCCTTTGTTTTATCCTCTAACTGTCTAATTTTTATTGGTTTCCCAGCATCAAATAGGTCTCTTATTCTATGAATTCCAATTCTTTTCCAATTTTTGAATTGTACATATTTCTCGTTTGTCAGCATTCTTCTTAAAATCCAGACCTGGACACAATACTCAAGATGAGGCATAACCAATCTGAATAGAGGGAAACTAGTACTTCACATGATTGGGAGACTATATTGCTTCTTTGCAGTTGCACCATTGGCTCATATTCAGCTTGTGATCTACAATTCCAAGATCCTTCTCACATGTAGTATTGTTGATTCATATATCTCCCATCTTGTAGCTGTGCATTTAGCTTCTTTTTCTTAGAACTTTGCCCTTACCCTATTTGCACAATTAGTCACACCACAAATTGTGTGATCCATTACACAACCAAATAGCACAAAGTGGACAGCCCATGTGTGATGCCCAGCAAACTTCCACAGCCTTACATTATGCTGCCTGCAAGTCGATTTCAGCCATTTCAGAGCACTTGGCTGAGATAGTGATCCACAAAATAGTTAAGCATGGCTGCACATTGTTTTAAGCATTACCATGAAAAACTGTTAAAAATTAAAAGTACCTTGCCCCATTATACCTCTAACTCTGCACAGAATCAGCACAAATATTTATCCCATTCTCTTTCAGATGGGGTAACACCAAAAAGTTGGTAGAGAGGAGTATGAATCTGAGTTTTTCTGTGCATTTAGCCAAATAAAAACATGTGCTTAGGAACAGATGCAATTACTGGCTGCCTTACACCATGGGAGGCATGATGCTTGCTTACAAAATAAGGCAGATGCCAGTATCTTCCCTACAGTGCCAAAGGTGATGCTGTTTTAGGTTAACAAAATGTTTTCTTCAACATGTGTACGCTCAAGTACATTTCGATTATTTGTTCATGTGTGCTGTGATCATCATTTTAACAGCATGCCAAGGTAACTAAAGCCTACAGCTCCTGGAATCTTCTGTCCAAATCAGAGAAGAGTATATAGAAGTTTCTTGTTAACACTACTCAAGCAATCTCCCTCACTCAGTTGCAATTGCTTAAGGAGAAACAGTAGACCCATAGTGGCTGGCCTGTCCTTTTCACACAGTTGCACTGCCATTCACATAGTGGAAGGGGGAAAGTATGAAATGCGGAGGCTGCTTTCTGCATGGAAAGTTGTGCCGAAGTTGTGCTCTCTGCTTCACACCCTTCTTCCACATTCTGAAACTGATGATGGTGATGGGATGGAGGAGGAAGGATCAGTAACTGCAATCCATTTCTCCCCCTCTCTGACATGACAATTGTGAATGTCTCAATGGAAGCGCTATTGCAAAACGTTTTGCAACCAAAGGAAAAGGAGAAGATGACGCCTTTCCATTCCATGTGTACAATATAACTTGACTGACTGAATCTTACTGCAACACCAGTGATAGGACAGAGTATTTTGCCACATCTCTGTTGCCTAAAGTGGTCACCTCATTCTGCCTCATGGCAAAGCTGCCCTTGCCAACAGTCTGCAACAATCACTCCAAAATTAGTTCTGATGAGTAAATTTACCTGGATAGATAGATAGATAGATAGATAGATAGATAGATAGATAGATAGATAGATAGATAGATAGATAGATAGATAGATAGATAGATAGATAGATAGATAGATAGATAGATAGATAGATAGATAGATAGATAGATAGATAGATAGATAGAACCTTTCTTGGCATAAGTAAAAATTGGACATAGTCACGGTGGTTTGTTGGGTAACTACATATATAGGCATCAAGAGGGCAGAAAAGTGTTAGACATCCTTAAAGGGACAATGGTTCGTCTCCTAACAATAGTATCAAGGAAGTCTGCGACTCTTTCTACAATGTCAGTCATCTCGGCCGCCAGCATATAGCGAACTTTATCCAGATCTGACCTCCTTTCCAGCTTTAATAAAATTGGGGCTATTAACCTTGATCGGCCGATCGAGTGAAGCAGGCAGTGCAAAAACATATGAACAAGGGTTTCCAGCACCCCCTGTTCACATGGGCAGTGCCTTTCAGAATAGGGAACTGCATTAAATCTGCCATATAATATAGCAGTAGGCATGACATTGCATCTGGCCAAAGAAAAGGCCCTATGTTTTGGGGGACATTTGAGCAAGGAAAGGTAGGCAGCAGGTTTACCCATTTTAGGAGGAATATGGAAAGACAATGGTGAACAGAATTTATTGTCAGCACTACAAAGGTCCTGGAATTCAATATCCAAAATTCTTCTTTTAATAATTTGGAAAGCTAGCTCTTGACTTAGAGCTCGAAGGTAGTCACTATCTATACCAATTTATTTCAATTTTTTCAAGTGGACCGTTGACCCAAAAGGTGGAACAGAGTCCCACAGAAGTTGGTATAATAAACTGTCCATGTTTGAATTGTAATAGATACTTAACCAAAATTTGAATGATCTCAACCAAGTTACAGTCTGTATTAAAGATACTCCGGACTCCAGACAGAGTACCGAGTAGGGCACGCATCTAGGTAGTCCTAACGCTTTGCGTAAGAAGGAGGACTGTAGCTGTTCAATTGATCAATCCATAGCACTTGCCCAAATTGGGAAACCATAGAGGGCTTGTGGAATAATTTTGGACTTGAAAACTTGTAATGCTGCCGGGACAAACCAATTTCCTGAATTATAGTAAAAACGCAGAATAGATTGAGTAGTGATCCTAGCTGCGTTTATAGCCATTTTTCGATGGGGGACCCAAGAGTGTTTATAATGAAAAAGAACACCTATTTATACTGTTTAACCTGTTCTATGTGATTTCCATTTAGGTTCCATTGAAATTGTTTCCATGTTTTGGAAAAAAACAGTATTTTTGATTTATTATAATTTAATTCCATTTTATTTTTGCTCAGATACTCTGCACATGCATTAATCAGATGTTTTAGGCCTGGACGAGTGCGGGAAATGATGACTGCATCATCCGCATAGAGTAGTATCGGGATGGGACGAGTTCCCAATTTGGGAGGGTGGCCATCGAAGTTTGTCAAAAAGGGAGCAAGATCGTTCATAAAACGGTTAAACAGTAAGGGAGCCAGGATGCAGCCTTGTTTCACTCCCTTGTTAGTTGGGACCTGGTTGGTTACTTCCCCTCTTTGAGAAAGTCGAATTTGGCATGTTGTAGCAGAGTATAAACCTTTTATGAGGAGGAGCAGTCTTTTATCAATGTCCAGATTTTCCAATTTGTCCCATAATAGTTGTCTATCTATTGAATCAAAAGCTCCCTTTAAATCAAAGAAGGCCACGTATAGTTTGACATTAGCATATTTTAATATTTTATTAATAAGGTGCGAGAGTATCAAGCAATTGTCAATTGTGGACTTGCCTTTCCTAAAACCAGCTTGCTCAGGGCCAAGAATAGATTGATTGTCAGTCCAAGAGGTGAGTTTGTTTAATAGCTATTTTGCATATACCTGTATATAGGACTACAGTAATGTAACTTTTAATGAGGAACACAAGCTCATTGTCCCAGAAAGACTGCAACATGTGAACTCTGGATCAAGAGCTGACTAATTTAGATTGCACTGTAACCATAAATTTACTGGACAGCTTCAAGTCAAGGTTGGGGATATATTTCTCATCGAGTGGCTGAATTCCAATTTATGAAGAGTCTTGGAAATAAATAGGAGAGCAATGGTTGAATAGAGCTCCTGTCATTTCCAGTCACTGGTTTGGCCTAACAGCTGAAAAAGGTGCAGTTGAATGTAGAGCCCTCCCAGGGGCCACATCCAACCCATGAGCCTAGGGGCCCCCATTCCTGACTTAGGCTTTCCATCTAGTCTTCCATTCTGAGGTTCCCCATCGGTAGTATAGCTCTAATAATATATACCTCGTTGTGGAGTAATTATAAGAGTTGCTGAGATAAAATATCTAATGAGCTTTGAAGACTTCATGAGAACTACCATAAAAATATGACACTGGAAAGTCTGGAAGAATTTACTTTTCCATTCAAAGCTGGATAGAAAAGAAAGATGGTCATGGCATATAGGATGTAGGTTACTCATGCACCAGGCCAGCTATGAATAAATCTTGCCAGATATATTCATTTTCATCTGGGTTTTTTTATTGATTTATAACACAGAAAATGCAGGGATTATTATTGATTGAGATTGTTTCTATCTTTCTACAGTGTCTTACCTGCTGTGAGACACTGTAGGTATGCAGAGATAAATTATTCAAGTGTGTTCTGAAAATTATATATTTTTTCTAAACAATATGAAAAATATATTACTCAGTATAATTTACCCAACTGCATTATACCGCTATGTGTTTGCTTTGCACTGCCAGAAAAAAGCTTTTTTATTATTATGCCATGTGAGATGGGAGACAGATATAGGAAGCATCTAAAAGAGAAACTCTGCAGTTGTCCTTGGTTATCAGATAAAACATATAATGCTGAGAAATCTCTTAGGGCTGATACACCACAATTAAAACATGAAGTGGCAGGATGCCAAACAGGTTATGTACTATGGCTTCAGAAAAGCACGTTATTATTCCTGACAAAAATGTGTGCCTAATGCAAAACAAGGAATACTACTTTTAGAACATTGCCAATGCATGTTATTCCAAGGAGTCTGTCATGAGAAGAAAGGAAAGCTTAAGTAATTCAAAATAAGCCCATCTCCTAGTGAAGAAAATAGCTTTTTGAGCTGAAATTCCCTGGTATAGCAAGCAGTTTAACAACACACAGTAAAAAGGTAAAAATAAAAATAAAACTTGTGCTTTGTGATAAAAATACAGAATTCGATATATTCCAGGGCCCAGTGTGATCTATGGACTCTGTTTTGCTAAAAGAAAACTGGCAAAATACGAATTTCCACTCCTAGAGGCTTTGCCAGGAGTGGTAATTCATTTTTTAAACACAATCCATCAATATCACACCTGCACATTCTTTTTACCTTTGAGGAACAGTTTTCTCTAAACAGAAACTGGATTTCTGGTTACTTTTGGTTGTTTTTCAGGGAATTTGTTTGCTTGTTTCGCTTTAATTTACTTTGCTCTCCTCTGTTTTCTTAGGGTCAACCTACGTCACCCTGTGGGGCTGGCTAGCAGAAAACTGACCCTCAAGCCTGTGGAGTTTGCCCATCCTGTTAGACACCTCATGAAGCTCAAATTAAGACACAGAGGAGTTCCTATCATAAAATGGGAGCTAATTTTGTTACTGGTTGAGGGGTACTTATTATGGAATCTCTTGGGTTCTTTTCTGTTTTTCCCCCATTTCCAAAATGGCTATGGGTGGAGCAGGACACATATAGTGTTCCTTCTTATAAGAATAGTACTGTTAAGGATTATGAGATCAATAGTGGCACACCTGTGAAGTTTGGAGTGTATGTTGCTCCCAAAACCTACCTTCATGAAAAGGTCAGACATAGGTATGCTATCCTCTGGATTTCTCTTCTACCTGGATGAGACTAGGCCTGGCCTTAGCTTTAGGCAGAGTGGAGAAATTGCCTCAAATGGCAAACACTAGGGGAATGCAGCTGCCACCCACTGGCCATCTCCACATAGGTTTTTTTCCCCACCCCCTTAAAAAACCCCTACTATGCTTGGATATGAGAGAAAATGTGAGTGGTGTAAATGCAGCTGCCAACCTAGTCCACTTCTGTTCATAGCCATGCACAAATGGTCTTTTGTCACTAAAAATTTTGGTAATGCCCTGGTGATGGCAGAACAGACACAATAAATAAATAAATAAATAAATAAATAAATAAATAAATAAATAAATAAATAATGAAAATGGTGGAGAACATTTGCAAATAATCCTGTAAAGTGACCTTCTATTTTTAGAAAAAGGGGCAGGGGTAGAAGGCAAAATCTTACCATGTTTCTTTAACAAAATTTATCTCAACGCTTCTCATTCTTCAGGGTTCATCACCTTCCCCAGGGCTTACAGATACAACATTTTTCAAAGAGCCATTGTAGATAGATTTTCAATGCAATCCAGACTCAAAATTACACCAGCTGTAGGGGGCTTGGAATGAGCACAAGTCCCCTTGTGCTGGAATAATACTTTCGTGCTGTCTGATCTCAGCTCTGCTTGGCAAAACAGCATCTGATGGCACAACTGCTAAGCTGGCTGAGATCAGTCGGCAGAAGAACCGAAAGGGGGCAGAGGAAGGAAGTAAGGATCAGGAGAGCAGATGAAGACCTCACACCCTTTGGGGCTCAGATACACAGCCATTATGTTGGCCCAAGTTAGGTTAGGATCAAGATAGGTCTGAGTTATTTCCACCAACCACAGTATGGGAGGAGTTTGGATTTAGCAAAACCTCAGCTGGCTTAGATAATCAGCTTAGCTGGCCCTCAGCTATCTTGGCTAGCTAGGACTGCATCTTTCATGTCTATTACTGCAGATGTTTACAATACAGGTGCCTCCATGTAAACTCTCTAGCTAGAATGAGGAAGGGCAATGTGTCCAGCTCCAGGAAAAAGATAGTATTTTGCTATCATTTGTCCTCCAATTTCCCAAAAGTTTTATTTCTTCATTAAAGAAGTTTCCATTTTTTTTGTGAACTTCTCAGAGCACTTGGGAAATTATTTTGATTGTATTTTTGAACTTGTTTCAACACTTGCAAAGCAGCCAAGAGTGCTGTGTTTGTTTCTCTCACACATCTATTCCTGTAGGGCACTACAGCTTCTCCGGTTACTGGGCTGTGCCTTTTTTAATGCAGCAATTCATCTCTTGTCACTGTACTGCAAGCAGGGTTGCCAGATTCTCAGCATCCCATACTGAGATTGCAGGATCAAAACCAGGAATCAGTGGGCGTGTCCTTGTGATCTCACAGGGTTGGTTAAGTTATTGTGGCAATGGATGTGAGGGGAATCAGTACAATATGTGACCAATGAGGTAACCTGATAATCCACAGCAAAGGGGTAAACATTTAAAACAAATAAGCAAAAACCTGCTGGCAAAATGTGCCTGAAGTAGTTGTTGCCATTCTGCTGGGATTCATGCCTTATACAACATGATATACAACATAATGACATATCGGGAACTTTCTTGCAGTCTGTGCTATGTCTGAAATTTGCAGAAGGTTCATCAATAGTTCACAGGGAGCCTTCTCAAAGCATGGGGTGAGATACACACACCCCAAGAAAAAGGAGGAGGGGAATGTGGCACCTTCCCCAAAAGAAAGTTTTATGCTTGAACAGGAAAGTGAATACAGCCAGGACATGTTTCTGTTTATTTTCCTAATGGTCACTCACAGCTTCATCTCTTGAATTAGGTTTCCTCTAAATTTTGGTACACCAGCTGAACCTTCCTAGTTATGGCTCTGGTTGTGCCTCCAGAGCTCCACTCCCTGCCTAGTTCCAAAGGACATAATGGGCATGTACTGATCGGCTATATGTGTGTCCAGGTTGTCAAGACACATCAGAATGAAAAATAAGCCATTTCTCCTCCGCCATTGCTCACTTTGAAATTTGTCCTTCTGCCCAGAGACTCAGGGAAGCACAGCAAGTCCCTGAGATTTCAGCTGGTGCTGTGAGACTAATAGTCCTCATTGTAAACCACTCTGAAACATTGGGGGTGGGTGGAAACCAGTTGTGACATAGGTGAGGCAGATGCTGCTAGTGTACAAAGTATTCAAACTTAGTGATGACATCATTGTAGTCTCTGGGAAAATTTGTGAGACTTTTAAAAGGTTATCTTTGCATGTACACAACATTTTCCTGTGATATTTGACTCCTTTTAAGTAGAAAGGCGGGGTAAAAATATTTTAAATAAATAAATATTTTTGTGTCCCTATTCAGTCATCATTTCCCTCATTTCCTCTTTCTCTTCCACTTGTGACAAACAGACTCAGTATATATTCTAATTGCACCATGTCTCTCTGACAGCATCTTTACCACTAAGTGCTAGGCATTAAGCTGGACTCAACTGGCTCCTTAAAAAGCAGCTGTGTTTTGCCTTTGTCCAGGGAAAAGCAAATTGCCAACGTCCTGTCAAGCTGATGCCACACTGAATTAGCTGCTCTGATTCTTAAGCAGTGTCCTAATTACAGGTAAGGTGATACATTTGGTGATGTAAAAATATCAGCTATGGTGCAAGGAACACGGTATGCATCTCAATCACCTTACTTTATACATCAGGTCAGGAGAAGCAGTCAATATGAGATGATTACATATTTCTGGAGGCATTTTAATCATGCTGAGGAGCATTTAAACATAACTTGAAATATCCACCAGTGTAAGAGCAATTAAAGTTGTTTTTCTAGCATTTGAAGTGGGATCCTTTAGGGTTGGAAAAATGTTTAGTGAGCCTGTAGTGAGCCTTTCTACACTCAACCCAAAGGCAATAGAGGACGTGTACAAAACTCCTTCAGGTCCCTCTTTCTGCTAGCACTTAAGAGAAGAGTCCACTGGGAAATTCTCTTGCTCAAACTCCAGTGTTCAGTTCCCTTTCACTTCAGTGTGCCTTCTGCAGGTAAACTGCAGAAAAATAAATGAATTCAAAAGGAAGAGCCCCCAGCTTCTGTAAGGGGTTCTCCACGTGAACTAGAGCTTTGAGCTTCCAGGGATCTAATTTGCATGAAACTCTCCTACATATATAGAAGGCTGTCCCATTCAGATGCTTTACCTTCTGCTCATAGAAGCCAAATGGTAATGGCAATAACAATCTTAGAACTGCAGAGCTGGAAAGGACCCTATGGATCATTGAGTCCAGCCCCTCTCAAGGAGGTACAGTGGGGAACTGAACTCACAACCTCTGGTTCAGCAGCCAGATGCCTAAACCCTGAGCTCTCCAGCAGTTCTGGGGGAAGGCAAGAACAGTGCCACCTGCAGGGCTGTAAGAAGAACTGCAAACAGTTCGATTTCAGTGTGGCCACTTAAACAGACTTGAATTCCTGGTACAACTTCACAGTGAGTGAATGTGAGTGAATTTGCATTTCCATCACTGTGTAGTTGCACCCTTAAATCTGTTCTTGGTGTCTTCTTTATTTCCTCCTCTGCATGTTCTTCTTGGTAAACATCCCTCACAATATTTAGGCATTCCTAAGCGTGTGCAGAAAATCCCCTTCACGGATTGTTGCCTTGTCGTGGTGAAGGGGCTTGAGTAATTCAGAGAAGCTATGGGCTATGCCGTGCAGGGACACCCAAGACGGACAGGTCATAGTGGAGAGTTCTGACTAAACGCGATCCACCTGGAGCAGGAACAGCAAGCCACTCCAGTATCTTTGCCAAGAAAACTCCATGAACAGAAACAAAAGGCTAAAAGATATGACGCTGGAAGATGAGCACCTCAGGTCGGAAGGCGTCCAACATGCTGCTGAGGAAGAGTGGAGGACAAGTACAAGTAGCTCCAGAGCTAATGAAGTGGTTGGGCCAAAGCCGAAACGACGCTCAGCTGCGGACATGCCTGGAAGTATGATGCTGCAAAGAAAAATACTGCATAGGAACCTGGAATGTAAGATCTATGAATCTTGGTAAGCTGGATGTGGTCAAACAGGAGATGGCAAGAATAAATATTGACATCCTGGGCGTTCAGTGAACTAAAATGGACAGGAATGGGCGGATTCAATTCAGACGATTATCATATCTACTATTGTGGGCAAGAATCCCGTAGAAGAAATGGAGTAGCCCTCATAGTCAACAAAAGAGTGGGAAAACCTGCACTGGGATACAATCTCAAAAATGATAGAATGATTTCAATATGAATCCAAGGCAGACCTTTCAACATCACAGTAATCCAAGTTTATTCACCAACCACCGATGCTGAAGAGGCTGAAATTGACCAATTCTATAAAGACTTACAACACCTTCTAGAACTGACACCAAAGAAAGATATTCTTCTCATTATAGGGGTCTGGAATGCTAAAGTAGGGAGTCAAGAGATAAAAGGAACAACAGGTAAGTTTGGCCTTGGAGTTCAAAACGAAGCAGGGCAAAGGCTAACAGAGATTTGTCAAGAGAACAAGCTGGTCATCACAAACACTCTTTTCCAACAACACAAGAGGCGACTCTACACATGGACATCACCAGATGGGCAATACCGAAATCAGATTGGTTATATTCTCTGCAGCCAAAGATGGAGAAGCTCTGTACAGTCAGCAAAAACAAGACCTGGAGCTGATTGTGGCTCTGATCATCAGCTTCTTATAGCAAAATCCAAGCTTAAACTGAAGAAAGTAGGAAAAACCACTGGGCTAGTCAGGTATAATCTAAACCAAATCCCTTATGAATACACAGTGGAAGTGAAGAACAGATTTAAGGAACTAGATTTGGTGGACAGAGTGCCTGAAGAACTCTGGATGGAAGCTTGTAACATTGTACAGGAGGCAGCAAGAAAAACCATCCCAAAGAAAAGGAAATGCAAGAAAGCAAAGTGGCTGTCCAACGAGGCCTTACAAATAGCAGAGAAGAGAAGGGAAACCAAATGCAAGGGAGATAGGGAAAGTTACAGAAAATTGAATGCAGACTTCCAAAGAATAGCAAGGAGAGACAAGAGGGCCTTCTTAAATGAACAGTGCAAAGAAATAGAGGAAAAGAATAGAAAGGGAAAAACCAGAGATCTGTTCAAGAAAACTGGAGATATTAAAGGAACCTTTTGTGCAAGGATGGACATGATAAAGGACAAGAATGGTAGGGACCTAAAAGAAGCAGAAGACATCAAGAAGAGGTGGCAAGAATACACAGAGGAATTATACCAGAAAGATCTGGATGTCCCGGACAACCCAGATAGTGTGGTTGCTGACCTTGAGCCAGACATCCTGGAGAGTGAAGTCAAGTGGGCCTTAGAAAGCATGGCTAACAACAAGGCCAGTGGAGGAGATGGCATTCCAGTTGAACTATTTAAAATCTTAAAAGATGACAGTGTTAAGGTGCTACACTCAATATGCCAGCAAGTTTGGAAAACTCAGCAGTGACCAGAGGATTGGAAAAGATCAGTCTACATCCCAATCCCAAAGAAGGGCAGTGCCAAAGAATGCTCCAACTACCGTACAATTGCACTCATTTCACACGCTAGCAAGGTTATGCTCAAAATGCTACAAGGTAGGCTTCAGCAGTATGTGGACCGAGAACTCCCAGAAGTACAAGCTGGATTTCGAAGGGGCAGAGGAACTAGCGACCAAATTGCTAACATGCGCTGGATTATGGAGAAAGCCAGAGAGTTCCAGAAAAACATCTACTTCTGCTTCATTGACTACACAAAAGCCTTTGAATGTGTGGACCACAGCAAACTATGGCAAGTTCTTAAAGAAATGGGAGTGCCTGACCACCTTATCTATCTCCTGAGCAATCTCTATGTGGGACAGGAAGCAACAGTTAGAACTGGATATGAAACAACTGATTGGTTCAAAATTGGGAAAGGAGTACGACAAGGCTGTATATTGTCTCCCTGCTTACTTAACTTATATGCAGAATACATCATGCAAAAGGCTGGACTGGATGAATCCCAAGCCGGAATTAGCGATGACAAACCTAGACAGCATCTTAAAAAGCAGAGACATCCCTTGCCGACAAAGGTCCGCATAGTCAAAGCTATGGTTTTTCCAGTAGCGATGTATGGAAGTGAGAGCTGGACCATAAAGAAGGCTGACCACCGAAGAATTGAAGCTTTTGAATTGTGGTGCTGGAGGAGACTATGGAGAGTCCCCTGGGCTGCAAGGAGATCAAACCTATCAATTCTAAAGGAAATCAAGCCTGAGTGCTCACTGGAAAGACAGATCCTGAAGCTGAGGCTCCAATACTTTGGCCATCTCATTAGAAGAGAAATCTCCCTGGAAAAAACCCTGATGTTGGGAAAGTGTGAAGGCAAGAGGAGAAGGGGACGACAGAGGGCAAGATCGTTGGACAGTGTCATCGAAGCTACCAACATGAATTAAACCAAACTCTGTGAGGGAGTGGAAGACAGGAGGGCCTGGCATGCTCTGGTCCATGGGGTCACGAAGAGTCGGACATGACTTAACGACTAAACAACAACAACAAAGTGTGTGCAGAAAACATGCAAAGTGGGGGATCATTCTAGCCTTGTTCTCCTTCATTGCCCTTACCGTTGGGTCCTGTGAGCAGAAGGTGATGCATCTAAATGACGATTTCCATGCAGATTAGAACCCTGGAAGATCAGAGCTCTAATTCAAATGGAGAACTCCACACAGAAGCTGGAGGCTCACCCCTTTGGATTTATTTCCCTCTATGTGTAGATATGAGGACCTTTCACTGCTGCTTTTCCTGTTTCTACTCCATATAACTGCAAACGCTTCCAGAATATAAAATGTTGGGATCCATTCTGGAATTTATATTATGGAAGGTAAAATCTGACTCATACATGTCTAGGCAGTATCCACATAAATAAAAAGAAAAGACTAGAAAAATAATATTAAGTTCCTCTTTAAACTTTTCAAGTGGTTTGAGGACATCTGTTTACTATATGAATGAAAGGAGACATAAACACATTTAGGCTTTTAGGCTGCGGAGGAGCTGTTTTCACAAACACGACCCTGGGGGAGATTCCTTCACCCAGATGTAATGAACCATCTGGGCGATAGGATGTTTCTGAGTACTTTGCGTAACCTGTAGAGATTTACAGAGAGCAGAAAATGCCTGGGAATTTAGTTAGAAGCAAATATTCAATTTTCATTTCCTGTGCTTCATGTTGCTTTTAAATGTTTACAGAAACCCCAGACCGGAATCTAGTTTTAATAAATAATCATTTCCATTGTATGCATAATTTAGCATCTGCTTTTCTTTGGAAAGCAGTAAGCACGTTGTTCAGTGCCTTGAAGTACACATCAAGCGACTCATTTCAAGTCAATGAAAAAACTGTTTCTATTCTATATGAATTGTATCAAGAAGAAATATCATGATCTTTTCCTATGATCGTTCTATGCATCCAGCTCATTAGGCACACTACTCAGAGAAATATTTATGAATGTTAATAGACTATAAATACATTATTTTACATATATTTTTCTTGTTTATAATGGCAGTCTGGGAACTAAAAGAAAAAAAACATGATTTCTCTTACTTTTTCTGTTTCATAGATTTCTGTACAGTATTAACCATTTAAGCTAATCAAAAGCTTATAAAATGATCCTTAAAATACCTACTTCAGAAGAACAATGATCTGAGAAAAATAAAGGTTCAGGCAGACACACCTAAAACTGCATCCTAAGTTTCCCAAGTCTCCTGAACAGAGATGGACATGAACCAAACTACAAATCGAAAAAACCCACATACTGGGCTGCTTCGTGGTTCAGTTCACAGTTCAGTTCATGCATTCCATTTCGCTGAAATGAAACACTGAACAAAATGGATGGCCCCACCCCCTTTCTGCTTCCCCCTGCCACATCCTGCTGCTGCTGCCTCTTCCTTCTTTGTCATCACCACCTTCAGAGACAGTAGCCTGGATTCCCTGCCCTTCAGGCATGGACATGTGTAGAGACGGCTGGCCTGGCTCCTGGAAGGGAAACTGTCTCTAAAGATGATGGCAGAGGAGGACAAAGAGGAGGAAGCAGCAGGACCAGGTGGAAAAGTGATGGGGGGCAGTGGGAAGGGGGCGGATGGGTGGCAGAGCAGGTGAAGTCAATAGGTTCCCCTCCCCCAGGCATGAACCGGAAAAAAATGAACCACAAACCGGTTTGTTTTTTTGGGGTTCGTGGATGGTTCATGGTTCGTGGGTAACCACAAAACACTCCAATTTGCTATTTTTCCAGTTCGCGCCCACCTCTACTCCTAAACTGTGTGAACAGAAACAGATTTCTCTATAGATTCATTTCTTTGATGTTTGCTCCTTAACATATGTCTTAAAAGGAAAACCAGTGCTTTTAAAAAGTGCCCCATTTGCTCCTCTACTGCTCAATTTCAGCAGCACAATCAGCAGCAGTAATAGCAACAACAGTACGACTCAGACTCAAGGCAGCTAAACTGGGACTCAGAAGTTGTTTCAGGGTGTGACTACACTTTTTCCCTTACTTTCAAGTAGTGTATGCAGGAATTACCTCATCTCTAGTCACATATGTTTTTAAACTATTATAATGATAAACTGTGACCAGAGATGAAGTAATTTCTGCATGCACTACTTCAAAGCAGCTTTCAGGGAGAAGAGTAACAGATGGAAAGGTGACGGTGATGATCCCTGTTATGGAATCATTTTGACATTTGAATTGTGATGTATTTTGCAAAATTACTATTCACACTCTTGATGTTCTGTACTCTTAGACTGTGCAGTACCTTTCCATGTTATTTTTCTATAGAAAAGTTTCTGAAAAATGTAATAGTCTAAGACTAAATGAAAAAGCAGCTTTACAGCAAACCGTAAAAGGATCAGCAGAGGTGGGACCACATTCAGACCTGTCAAGTAATTAACACCACTAAGCTCTTGCTTCACAGCAAAAGGATCTTTCCACACTATCTGAAGCTTACTGTGTTTAACAGGATTCAGGACTATGACCTCATCCCTCACATTAAAATCATGGTGCTTTGCTTTTTATGTCCCTTGCAAGCCTGAACATCACACCCCAGCTGTCCTCATCACTGAAACACTACCTACAGACATGTCATCTGTCTTGACAAGAACATATCCCAACGAACTGCATGGAAAAAAAAAGCCTATTTGGATCATTCCAGCTTGAAAAAGTAGAAACACACACACACACACACACACCCCAGTAGCAGGGGAAAAAATGTATTTTGACAGTGTTCTATTGAAAGTGTTAAATTGGCACTTGACAGCAGAAATAGCCAGAGGGTTGCTTCAGGTTGGTATGCCATTTGGACACAATGATCACACCAAATGACGTATCGCTCCTCTCCTCAACCTCAAGTGACCCTACTGAGACTGCACCAGGCCACACAAAAAGGGCCAGTGTGCTTGCACCCTTAATTCCTTGGATTATGCTGCAAAGCAATAAGAACAGTGTGTGCAGTTGATATGGCTACAGATCTACACAGGAATGTACATCCCTTCTTGCACTGCAATGCTCCTTTAAGCCTATTGAACTATCTGGATATAATGTACATCTTCTCCATCCCTTCACTGTATGGCTATTTGCCTTTGTGTGCTACTGAATCTGCATATATACACTGTGCACACACACTGTCATGACATGTTTCTATGTGTATGGGTGAATAACTAAACGTATTTCTTGCATAAAAAGTTTTATTACTTTTACCTAATGTTCAACAAGATATGTTTGCAATGTTTCTTATCTATCATTTGTGATGTGATTTCTAGACTACGTTTGCCTGGAGATTTTTGTGCATCTGATTTATTTTTCAAGATGCCTTTTTTCTAAAGATTTTGTAACATCTGATTTATTTTTTCAAGATGCCTTTGTGCTAAAGAAATATAGATTCCAAAGAACTTGAAAGGGTATTCCTTTAAAATATTTATTCTCATTTTGTAATTCTATTTGCAAGCTTTGAGATTTTCAATGAAGAAATATAGCCCTTTGTTGTTTATTAACAAGCTCCCTTTTGTGTTGCAAAAGCACAGCAGACGCAAACAAATGCTCTTACTACTGTATAGAAATCCTGAAGCATCTCAGAAGTAGTTCTGTTACACTTTTGGCCTCCTTTACTCTGTGCTTTCTGATTCCATTTGCAACGATGATGAGTTCCCCTCAAGGGTACACTACATTGACTGACATCACTGTAGCAATGCAAGTTCTTTACACCAGGCTATACCTCATAAAGTATGGGGCAGCAATTTATGCCAGCTGTTCACCTCATTGGGTTAAAGGCCTAGCACTGCTGAAATCATTGACTCCATTAAGCCAAGAGAGTTTTCTGCAGCTGAAGTACCTTTTCTTCTCTATGCTGCAGGATCTGGCAGTTTGCAAGTGTTACATTTAACTTTGAACATTTCAAACAGAACAGAATAAGCCATCCTTACAGAATCAGTTTCTCAGATAGATTTGATGAATTTTGTCATGCTTCTGTCATAAGGCTGGACCATGACTAAAGAATATTATTGAGGGAAACTATTTGAAAAGAGGAATGGAGGGAGAGAGGAAGGAATGAAACAACAGGGCAAAAATTTGCCCTTAATCTCGCAACTGTTTTAGGGTGATGCACTGCCTTTTTCTCTTAGGGCTTGCTTTGTTGTTGTTTAGTCATTAAGTCCCATTTCTTTAAGAACTTGCCATAGTTTGTTGTGGTCCACACAGTCAAAGGCTTTTGCGTAGTCAATGAAGCAGAAGTAGATGTTTTTCTGGAACTCTCTATAATCCAGCGCATGTTAGCAATTTGGTCGCTAGTTCCTCTGCCCCTTTAAAATCCAGCTTGTACTTCTGGGAGTTCTCGGTCCACATACTGCTGAAGCCTACCTTGTAGGATTTTGAGCATAACCTTGCTAGCGTGTGAAATGAGTGCAATTGTATGATAGTTGGAGCATTCTTTGGCACTGCCCTTCTTTGGGATTGGGATGTAGACTGATCTTTTCCAATCCTCTGGTCACTGCTGAGTTTTCCAAACTTGCTGGCATATTGAGTGTAGCACCTTAACAGCGTCATCTTTTAAGATTTTAAATAGTTCAACTGGAATGCCATCACCTCCACTGGCCTTGTTGTTAGCCATGCTTTCTAAGGCCCACTTGACTTCACTCTCCAGGATGTCTGGCTCAAGGTCAGCAACCACACTATCTGGGTTGTCCGGGACCTCCAGATCTTTCTGGTATAATTCCTCTATGTATTCTTGCCATCTCTTCTTGATGTCTTCTACTTCTGTTAGGTCCCTGCCATTTTTATCCTTTATCATGTCCATCTTTGCACAAAATGTTCCTTTAATATCTCCAATTTTCTTGAACAGATCTCTGGTTTTTCCCTTTCTATTCTTTTCCTCTATTTATTTGCACTGTTCATTTAAGAAGGCCCTCTTGTCTCTCCTTGGTATTCTTTGGAAGTCTGCATTCCATTTTCTGTAACTTTCCCTATCTCCCTTGCATTTGGTTTCCCTTCTCTTCTCTGCTATTTGTAAGGCCTCGTTGGACAGCCACTTTGCTTTCTTGCCTTTCCTTTTCTTTGGGATGGTTTTTGTTGCTCCCTCCTGTACAATGTTACGAGCCTCCATCCATAGTTCTTCAGGCACTCTGTCCACCAAATCTAGTTCCTTAAATCTGTTCTTCACTTCTACTGTGTATTCATAAGGGATTTGGTTTAGATTATACCTGACTAGCCCAGTGGTTTTTCCAACTTTCTTCAGTTTAAGCTTGAATTTTGCTATAAAAAGCTGATGATCAGAGCCAGAATCAGCTCCAGGTCTTGTTTTTGCTGACTAGAGTGTCTCAATACTACTTCCTGTATAAATGATCGAGACTTGAAATTAACCTTTCGTTCCCTGTGAGAAATAAGGAAGCAAAACTGGATAGATCAAAGTAAATCCATGGCTTAATCCCTGTCATATCTTCATTTGACTAGATTGGGCCATGGAAAGAACTGAGCTGAATGCAACAGGTTGAGGAGTCTATTGGCACCTCAGTGGTTCAAAGGATCCCAGATTCATGTCTCCTGAATTCACACCTAAGTTAGCACTTAAATTTTTTGATGCATAGGGAACAAAGCCTTCAGGAAAACGTAAGGATAGCTGAGGAAAGGGAGTGGGGAAGGAGGAAGGAGAAGCCAAAGCAGCAAAGAATGTCCACCAAAACAAGAGAAACACAGTGCTCATCCAAGTAACCCAAATAAAACAACCCATGCAGACTGACTAAATATAAATTCTTTAGAGTACCTATATATTCTTTACAACACCATATCAATTTAAATATTCAAACATTACAAAGTCTGTTGCTTCTCTCTTATATGCCTACTTGATAACAAGGTTCAGGTCCCTGGCTAAGTTATCAACAGCCTGCAGTTCCTGCTTAGAGATATTCTGCTATGTACAGGACTGGTTATGTTCCACCTTTTCCAATTCCTTCAATGCCATTTTTTCAAACACAGTTATATTCATGTCATTTACATTGGGGTTAAATGTCAATTTTGGGCATAAACTAGTTAGAATTTCTTGTTCATGGGTACTAGCCTCCTCCTTTTCCCCCAAATATTTTTTTTTTAGTTTAATCTGTTTCAGCAGTTTGAAAAAATCAACCCTAGTTTGAAAAGTTGTTTAACAACTGCGATCAAGTGCTCTGAGAGTATTTGAGAATGGGTGTGAGATGCTGTTGGGTGAGAGATTTCTCTCCTGGGAAGTCTGTGTGGTTGTGAACAGTGAGTATGTGAAGCTGGGGTTGTAATGAAGGGACACTGTTTGGGGGTTTTCTGGAAAGAAGTTTGTATTTGTAGGTTTTAGATCTTTTGCCAGTAAGACTTACAGCCCCAGCTTTGAGAAAGAAAGTGAAACTGGGTTTTCATGCAAGCAGCTGGGTTAGCTGGGACCTCTTAAATTATCAACAAAGGAACTGAAGTTGTTTCCCAAGGAAATTCTGTCATAAGAAACATGTGGGACTTAAAATCCTGATTCAAGTCTTCTAGAGCAGGGGTCCCCAACCCCCAGTCTGCGGCCTGGTGCCGGTTCATGGCCTTGGCAGGACCGGGCCGCAGAGACAGATCTCCTACACACACACAGACACCCCCACACAGACACGGCTTGCCCACCCTCACACACGGGTGCCCTGCCCCCCGCAAGCGCACCCCCGTGCACGGACCCCGCACCCCCAACCAGTCCGTGGGTCAGAAAAGGTTGAGGACCACTGTTCTAGAGCATGAGCTACACATACTTGGACAAGACCTCCTGGCTTCCTGATGGATTTAATTGTTGGACCTGAATTGGCTTTGTAATATTTTAATATTTAAATGGTTATGGTGTTGTAAAGAATATATAGGCACTGTAAAGAATTCATATTTAGCCAGTGTGCATGGGTTGTTTTAAAACAGGAAAGAAGGCATGAGGCTGGAAGGAGAAAGGACATGCCTTTAGTCCTCACAAAGTTATCATGCCTTGGAAGAACATCTGAAGGGTAACGTTAAGAAATAGGGCCGTCATGAACTCATGACAGACTGATTTATTATTTTTTGTGTGCCTTAGTAAAGCTTGTTTTATGTAACTTTCCTTGTTCTTTTAGAACCAATCTGCCTCAGGCACCGCCAGATGTAATCTTCAATTATTTTACTCTTTGGACTTTATTTGTCTTTAATAAAGTTCTCAGTTAGACCCTTTGGTTTGTATACTATTTTTCAGAGAACACACAGGTTACTAAATCTTGTTTGCCTTGCCAAAGTCTTGCCAACTAACTACCAGGAAGTCTCTGTGCATGCACAGAGCACCTTTATGCTTTTTTTTGGTGATCTGGTAGTCACATTTGGAATAAAGCAGTAACCCCTTCTCTGGAGCTCTCAGTGAGCAGCGTTCAAGGACTAGGCCTGTCAAGGGATTTCCTCTGCTTGATGGTAAAGGGTGCTAGTTCCAGGTGGTCCCACTGGAAAAGAGGCTCAGAGGAGGCTTAGTCCTACCAGAGGCTAAATAGGATCACTAGGAGGTCTGGTATGCCATTTGGTGTGATCCTCGCATGCAAATAACATACAGGCTCATGCAACCCTGTTTGACCCACTGCCAATTTGCCAATATTGTGAAGCGCCTTAAGCAGAGAACCATTTCTCAATATTGGCAAATTAAACACTTCTTCAGCTCTATGGAGGGGCTGAGGAACTGATTTTTTAAAAAGTGCATTAGGGCAGTGCATCACTTTAAAAAAAAAAAACCAAATGAGGAACATCCTCTCAGAAGTGGGAGTACAAAAGAGGGGCAATGACATGCATTTTTTGTTCGTTTTTCTCAACTGGCTCTTGACTGGATAGAAAAGCAAACAAAAATCCTTGTTATTTATTTAAAATAAATTAAAAGCAGGCATATTAGCATTAGATATTTTCAAAGCCTTTGATTGTATGGAATGGCCAACACTGAAGATACTGACAAAAGAAATGGGGTTTGGAACAAAATGTAACAATATCATACAACAATTATATTCTGGTAATAAAGCAATGCTAATGGTAAATTTTCGCATTACAGAAATGATAAACCTAAGTCAGGGATGCCCCCTATCCCCAGTATTGTCTGCTTTAATAATGGAATTATTGGCAAATGCAATAGGAACAGATGAATCGATAAAAGGGATTGGGTTTTGGCATAAAACTAAAGTAAGTATATTTGCAGATGACACTTTGTTAATGATAGAAAACCCAATAAAAATTACAGATAAGATTTTTAAAAGCATTTAAAGGATTTTGGAGTACTGAGTGCATTAAAAACAAATTGGAACAAATCTGAAATGATTTTTTATAATTATTCTAAAGAAGAAATTGAAACAAATGAAAAAACAAAACTCAAGTTAAAGAGACAGAGAGTATTAGGTATCTAGTCGTGCTGACCACGTGACCACGGAAACTGTATACGGACAAATGCTGGCTCTATGGCTTGGAAACGGGGATGAGCACCGCCCCCTAGAGTCGGACATGACTGGACAATTTGTCAAGGGGAACCTTTACCTTTACCTATAGATTTTACAAAAGGAATACAAGATTTAAAGAAAATCAATATGGGAAGAATAAGGAAAGAATTGAAAGATAAGCTAGAGCAATATAAAAGATCGACATTGTCTTGGTTTGGTAGAATTGCATTGTGTAAAATGAAAATATTACCAACATTTAATTTTTTGTTTAGAATGATTCCGATTAAGTTTTCAAAGAAGGAATTAAAGGAGGTACAACAAATAATAAATGAGTATTATAACGGAGGAAAAAACAGGATAAATAAAAAGATGTATTTAATACAAAAAGAAAGGAGGATTAGGAATGCCAAATGTTAGGAAATATTACGTATTAAGTATGTTGCAAATCAATTAAGAGTTATCCCAGATATTATAATACAAAATAAGGAAATAATGTGGAAGGATATTGAATTACAAGAATTATATGAAATGGGGAAATACAAGAAAATTATTGGCATAAAAAAGAATATTTAAAAAATGACAAAAAAAAAAAAAAAAGAGAGATCCAGAATCCCTTTATAAAGAATGTAATGGGGATTTGGAACAAATAGAGACAGGTATTAAGTCCTGAACTTGAACTACAGTAATAGAATTGGAAAATTTCCCAAGATATGGGATTAAGGAGTTGACAAGTGTTTTTAAAAGAAAGTAGGTATATAAATGGGAAGAATGGGAAGAAAAAAAAATTAAAACTAAAGAACAAATAAGAACCAATTTTGCAGAAGAAAAACTAAACTGGTTAAATTTAATGCAATTGGAGCAGTGGCTAATAAAGTGAAAAATTCAAATTAAAGGATAGAAAATTGACTAAGTTTGAAGAAATCATAAAGAATTTGGAAAAAGAGATAGATGAAAAAAGAGAAAGGAAGAATAAGTGTAATTTATAGAATTTTAATACATCAGGGAGAAGACAGATATAGGGAAGATAGATAAAGAGGATTTAAAAAATGGAATACAAGAGTTTATTAAAATATGTCAATTAGGATAAAGTAGAATGGTTATAAAATATTGTGGAGGTGGTATTTGTCACCAGTAAAATTAAATACCATATTTTCTGTGTATAAGACGCCCTCAGCTGTATGTATGCCAACATGTTCTAATGGAATATTGAAAGTTAGAAATTATAAGGTTTTATAAGGTTTTATACATATGTTACTGGTCTAAGGACTGTAAATAAACTATTTGATTTGATTTGAGACGCCCTCATGTATAAGACACGCCCCCCACTTTTCTAACCCAAAATTTATTTCTTCACAAGAAAGTGGAGGGGGGAGGCAGGGATCAAAGCACTTTGATTCCTGCTTTTCTCCTCCACTTTCTTGCGAGGAAAGTGCTTTCCCCCTCCACTTTCTTCGCAAGAAAGTGGAGGAGGAAAGCAGAAATCATCAAAGCGCTTTGATTCCTGCTTTCCCCCTCCACTTTTTGCAAAGAAACTGGAGGGGGAAAGCACTTTCCTTGCAAGAAAGTGGAGGGGGAAAAGCAGGAATCAAAGTGTTTTGATGATTCCTGCTTTCCCCCTCCACTTTCTTCTCCCCTCCACTTTCTTGCACTTTCCTCACAAGAAAGTGGAGGGGGAAAGCAGGAATCATCAAAGCACTTTGATCCCTCCCCCCTCCTTACTTCCATATATAAGACGACCCTCAATTTTTAATCTAAATATTTTAGATAAAAGTATCGTCTTGTACACGGAAAAATATGGTACTATGAACTTTAAATATTCTAAGAAATGTTGGAGATATAAGAGAGAATTTGGTATATATTTTCACTTGTGGTGTAATTGTGAAGTTATATAAAAAGTATGGGCTAAATATTTGAAGAAATTAGAGAATTATTAGAAGTCAACTTTGAAATGGGTCCAAAACAGCTTTGTTATTCAAGGTAGAAAATTGTGAGGCGAATAATACAAAGAAGAAGAAGAAGAAGAAGAAGAAGAAGAAGAAGAAGAAGAAGAAGAAATTGTAATGAACTTGACAACAGCAGCTTGGTTGCTTATAGCAAAAAACCGAAAGCAGAATTAGGATTTTCAGTTGCAAGAATGGTATAATAAAATACGTAATATAGCAGTTAATGATAAATTGACTTTAGAAATTAAGTTTGAAAAAGAGAGATAAAGACAAATAGATTCAATGAAATATGGGAAGAATTTATAAAAGCTATACTGTGTAAAGGTAAAGGGGAAAAAGCAGGCAAAGAATATATATATATTTGAAAGGATTTTGGGAGTAGATAAAGGAGAAGGAAGATTATGATTGTTAAGTAAAAGTATGTAAGATATAATGGCCCCTAGGATGAGAGGTGCACTAGTATTTTGTTTAGGGTATTAAGTAAATTTATGTGTTCATAGTACATGTATTTTGTTTTGTATTGTAATTATTTTTTATCCCCCTTGTTGCTCCCTCCTGTCTCCTCCTGCTTCTGAGAGGAAGTTTCCCATTTAGCTTTTTAAAAAAGTTACATAGCACATATGCACTGTCCTAAAACACCTTTTTTTTAAATTGCACTTCCTCAGCTCCTCTATAGAGCCAAGGAAGTGTTCACTTTGCCAATATCCTGAAGTGGTTATCTTCTTAAGCCACTTGACAATATTGGCAATTGGCAGGAAGGTTTGCTTTTGCTTAATTTCCAGCAACCACACTCACTGGAAACAAATCAAAACAGATTGATCCTACCTGTACCAAAAATGCAGAGGCCCCTTACAGGGGCCAGAAAGGTACAGGTAGGACTGCTCTGGGAGCACCCTGGCTTGCTCCAACAAACATACTGTTTGATTGCCATGTTTAGGAGCAAACCATCCCATCCCTGCAGTGGACCAAACAGTTGGCTAAACACCTATGTTATCACCCTCTTACTCTCCTATAGGACCCGGGATATAAGAAAGGGATGAATCACTCCTGTTTCTAACCCAATAATGGATTTTATACTATTGAATAATAGAAAAATAGAAACCAGTCAAGCATAGCCCTCTGGTACTACCTCTGCCATTAGGCATAACTCGTGACCAGGTGAATGGGAATTGGAGAGTGATGCAACTCTCCATTCTGATACATGGGCTATATTGAATGATAGGTAAACCTAAGAGGCAGGCCTGATCTCACTTGTTGATCCACCTGATAGCAGAGCCATTACTGTCAATGTCAGTGAAAGATAAGAGAGTAAAAATGCCGGGGTGGTGGTGGTGTTGCTCTCTTACTCACAATTTTGACTCCCTATTGCTTACTTCTTTGAAATCACCATAATCCATAGGCCCAGAATGGAAGTTAAGCAATACGATACTTTGCAGTTTGGAAGCTGAAGGCCAAGTGGAATTAACTTTTTTCCTTTCCTCATTTTTCTCCACAATGAACTTAATGTCCTCCACCAAACTTCTCTTTAACCTGTGAGGCAAAATGTACAGACAACCACATAATTCCTGTATGTTTCCATTGTCAAGCAGGTAGCAGCAGAAGAGGTCATTTTCATTTGAAAATTGTCTTTCCCCAGTCCTTGTGCAATTAAAAAAAAGGAGATTAAAAAAGAAGATAAATGCTAGAAGGCAGAAGAACGGCCTTTTTTTTTTTGGCAGATAGATTTCTATATTAGCATGGGAGCACAGATGATGGCCTTACCTTTTCACCTCAGTGTAGTCTGGAACCTTTCTGACTGCTTTTTAATAAGATCTTCAGTTCTCAGCAATAAAACCTGGAAAGCATCCTTTCAGTGATTGTGCTGTGGTGAAGGCAGCACCTGTTATTCTTTAGACCAGCATAGCTGACTAAAGGTTTATGGTGGTCCAACAGATTTGCTGGGTCACATGATACAGTATTTATTTATTTATTTATTTATTAGATTTCTATCCCACCCATCTAGACCAAGGGTCTACTCTGGACTGTTTACAAATTTAAAAACAATAAAACCAAAAACCAAAGAGTCCAAGATGGCGAATCATAAATAATCAAGATATGGCAGTTAAGATATGGCCGGAGGGAAAGCTTGCCCAAATAGCCAAGTTTTAAGTTTGTTCCTGAAAACACCCAGAGAGGGAGTCTTCTTAGATGTATAGTTTTAGGAAAGGCAGATCAATGAAGAAGTTTTTTCAACTGAGCCTAGCTAATGAAATGTTGACAATCTTAAATTGTCAAAATGCACATGGTTGGATGAAGGGATCAGATTCAAATCTCCCACCTTGGCACCACCTTCAAAGCTAGTCATTCACCTAGAGAAAGGGAAAGAAAAATACTGTGAACAACTTTATGAAGGTGGGAGATTTCAATTATCTTGATATCTGTTGAGAAGCAAATGCTGCCAAAATGGCCCTTCCCAGAAATCCATAGCTTATGTTGCTAATAATAATCTACAAAATGTGGAGGAAGACATTAGAGGAGTAGCTATCCTTGAATTGATTCTAACTAATACAGATTACCTAGTATAAGAACTGGCAGTAAGGGAACTCTAAGGGAAAGTGACCATATTCTACTTGAGTTCTTGATGTCAAAGGACATAAAAGCAGAGTGAAGCCTCACACGTACACTGGGTTTTAGGAAACACCATTTTAATAAACTCAGAACAATGCTAAGTGTGATGCCTTGGCAGGAGATCCTAACAGGAAAAGAAGTCTAAGATGGGTGGGAGTTTGTTTGTTTTTTAAAAAAGGTAATTCTAAGGCACAATTATAAACAATTCCAACAACAAAAAAGGTGGAAGACAGCAAAAAACATCAATATGGCTTCACAAGAACAAAAAGACACATATAGGAAGTATAAGGAAGGTCAAGCCACAAGGGAGGACTACAGATATGAAGCAAAGAATTGATGTGATGGCAATTGGAAGGGGAAAGCTCATAATGAGCAGAGATGCTAGAAGAAGCATGAAGTACTAGCTCCTCTCTACTTGACACTAGTCAGGCCTCATCTTAAGTGCTGTGTCCAGTTCTGGACACTGCACTTTAAGAAGTAAACTGACGAACTGGAACAAGTTCAGAGGAGGGCAACAAGGATGATCAGAGGACTGGAAACTGAGCCCTATGAGGAAAGACTGAAAGAACTGGGCATGTTTAGCTTTGAGAAAAGAGGACTGGGGGTAGGTGGGATATGATAGCACTCTGAAAAATTGCCCAGAAGAGGGGCAGACTCTGTTCTCAATCATCCCAGGGTGCAGGACACACACTAATGGGCTCAAGTTACAGGAAGCCAGCTTTAGATTGAACATCAGGAAAAACTTCCTGTTACAGCAGTATGACAATGGAACCAATTATCTTGGGAGGTGGTGAGTCTTGAACACATTCAAGAGAAAATTAGACAACTGTCAGATATACTTTGATTTGGTCCCTTTCAACTCTATGAGACCCTGTTATATTATGTGTTTGATAGACATTTTGCTGTTTTCTCGAAGGCTTTCATGCACGGGATCCGATGGTTATTGTGAGTTTTCCGAGCTGTTTGGCCCGTGTTCTGGAGGTTTTTCTTCCTAACATTTCACTAGTCTCTGGCCGGCATCTTCAGAGGACAGGAGCTAGAATTCTGTCTGTGTTCTGATGTAATGTGTGGGATTGTTGAGTATTTGTAGCTGTGGGAACAGGGTTATTGTTCTTTTCAGGAGATTGGGTGTTTCCTGTGATCATGGTGTTGTTGTTGTTTTTGTTATGGGTGTTTTGTTGTGATAAGGGGGGAGATGATCTGTCACTGTGGTTGATGGGTGTCATTGGCTAGTCTTTTGTGTGCAGTGATCACTGGTTCTTTTTGCTGGGTAGAGTTCATTGTCCTTTTTGCAGGCTTTTGCAAAGCCTGGCTCCCAGCACTGAAAAATACAGCCTGCAAAAAGGTCAATGAACTCTACCCAGCCACAAGGACTAGCCAACACATTGCACACAAAAGACTAGCCAACGACACCCATCAATCACAGTGACAGATAATCTATCACAACAAAACACCCATAACAAAAAACACCCTGATCATAGAAAACACCCAATCTCCTTAAAAGAACAATAACCCTGATCCCACAGCTACAAATACTCAACAATCCCACACACTACACCAGAACACTAACAGAATTCTAGCTTCTGTCCTCTGAAGATGCTGGCCACAGAGACTGGTGAAACGTTAGGAAGAAAAACCTCCAGAACTCGGCCAAAGAGCCCGGAAAACCCACAACAACCATTTTGCTGTTTGTTTATTTCCCTGTTAGACAAACGTTAATTTGGCCTTCTTATATTTACCAAAAATTCAACTACCTCTAAAGCTGTAACAAATTTCCTTGTACCTTTTTCTTCTTTTACTGGTAGTGGGGAAATACGTGAACTTATGCTCCACTCAAAACTGGGGTTTCTGAACTGTGTTCCAATCAGAACCAACTGCTTTCAATTTAAGAAATGAACCATTATTTACTTTATTAATGAGTACCATTGAATTCCTCGTGGGTTTTTTTTAAAACTTCAATTATATTGAAAATATGTTCTTTAGTTCACTCCATAGGAAGGAGCTAAACTAATATGGCTTCATGTAAATTGTTAAATTCTTTTTTTTCATGAAATTAGGAGTGGCTAGGTCTTTTTTAATTTAATACAACTGTATTTTTTTTTAAATTGTAAATATTCTGAATAGGGACTTTAATTTGACAAAATAACCTTTGGAAATTCACACAGGAATGTCAGACCAAAGCTCTGTGCTACATCAATTGATTAAGTGAGTCAAAAGCCGCAATTTATTTAAATTTGTAATGAAGGGCAGAAAAATGCCTGTGTAGTTAAGTTTTTTGCATATTCAAGGTAGAAACCTTCCTGAGACTTTAGTAAGGTATAATTTTATTAGTTTTGCTGACTTGATCCTTATGATATAAGCATAATGCTTAGCATATACCTCAGAAATGGATTGAATAAAACTTGACCTTCATTCCAATACTCATCATTAAGAAACTTGATAAGTTCTTTTATTGATTAATGTGAACTATGATCTTGTCATTAAAAATCACATGTGAAGTTAAGAAAATTTACTCTTTCATGTTACTGCTTCTTCCTTGATCAATGCAAACTTTGATTGCTTTGTGAAGTAAAAAATGACATATTTATTCTAGTATTACACATACAAGACTTATGACGAAGGCTGAAGGAACTAGATATGTTTAGCCTGGAAAAGTCAACAATTAGGATCTGAACATTGGACATTTTAAGGGCTGACCCCGACACAGATGATGAAGCACATTCATTTTCTGTTGCTCTAGAGGCTATGATCCAAACCAGATTATTCATGCTATAAGAAAAAGGATTTCAATTAAATATTCAGAAGAACATCCTTGTAGTGCTAATACCAGTATTCTCATGATGTGATTAGAAGTGGGGAAAGAGAAAGTAAGGAAGATGAAGACGTGAACTTCCCTTGCCTTTCCTGCTACAAAGTCATTGAATAAACTATCAGCATCATGTGGTTGCAGTACCACTTATTTGAGATCCAGGGAAGAGGAGGAGCAAGGGAGGGAAAACAGAAAGAATGGAAAGTGTATAAGAGTAGGCTCTCTGCACTACCTCTTAAATAAGAAATAAGAAACAACTGTGCCCACTGCCCTTTTAATTTCCCTCCTTTCTTCATTCCTTACCTACCAGCTGCCTTAGGAAGCCTATTGGGACTTTTTCCTGGGGGGGAAATGGAAATAAGAATGAAACAGAGTTTCCAGTTCTGTGATTGCTATTGATGCCCTTTTGTTTTGCCTGCACAATTCAGCCTATAGCATGATCTTCCTGTTTCATTTTCTCACTCACAGGAATGGGGTCTCCATGGAGAACTGGAAAGGCACAAGTATCATCACAATTCTAGACAAGGATGAGGTTGGCTATCACCAGAAGGGCCAAGATCAGCTCAGGGGTAGATAGATGCTGCACAAGTCCCTAATTAATAGCATCCTACTAAGTTTTTATGGCTGGATAGCTCAGTGGTCTAGGTAACAGACGTTGAGAGTTTGATTCTCTACTGTGCCTCCTGGGAAAAAAGCCAGCCTGTGTAACCTTGGGCAATCTACACAGTCCCAGGATGCCCCCAGATTATTTGTTTCTTTCTTTGTTTGTTTGTTCATTTATTTATTTATAATATTTTTACCTTGCTTTTCTCCTTAAAAAGAACCCAAGGCAGACTGCATCAGTAGAAAACAATATTTAAAAGTTATAAACAGTAAGTATACAAATATTACAAAAGAATAGAACACTAAAAAATGGTAAACAAAATCACCAAAACACATGAAAATCACCAAAAACACATGAAAAGCAACAAGGCACAATGATCCATTTAAAAATTCCTCTCAGATAGCAAAGCCTGCCTGAAGAGAAAGGTTTTTGCCTGCTTGTGGAAGGACAGCAAACATGGGGTCAGCCCCAATGAGAGGGAGTTCCAGTGTCTGGGAGTGGCAGCAGAGAAGGCCCTCTCCCATGTCCCCACCAATCGTACTGGTGAAGATGGTGGGACCAAGAGAAAGAACTCCCCTGATGATAACACCTGGGCAGGCTCATAAAGGGAGACATGGTCCTTGAAAGAGCTTGAACCCAAGCCTTTTAGGGCTATATAGGTTAAAACCAGCACTTTGAATTGTGCCCATAAATGGATCAGCAGCCAGTGGAGCTGCTGTAACAAGGGGATTATGTGATCCCTGTTACCAGCCTCAGTTAGCATTTTGGACTTGCTGAAGTTTCCAAACGCTTTCCGGAGGCAGCCTCACATAGATGACATTACAGTAATTCAGTCAGGATGGAATTAAGATGTGTCACTGTGGCTAGATCAGACCTCTCCAGGAATGTGTACAGCTGGAACACTGGTTTTAATTGTGCAAATACACTTCTGGCCATTGCTGAATCCTGGGCATCTAGATTCAGAGATGAATCCAGGAGCACCCCCAAACTGTACACCTATGTTTTTAGAAGGAGTGTAACCTGTCTACACATGCTAGTTGGGTGTCATCCAAGTGCTGTTGACACTGAACTCCCAAACTCAGGACAACCTCTCCCAGCAATTTCAAGAAGGGAATGTAAACCACTTCTGATTATTCTGTACCTAGAAAACCATTGAAAAGGTAGCCATAAATTGGAATCAGCTTAACAGCACACAATTATTGTTCTTATAAACCTTCATTAATTCTTGATTTTTTTCCCATCACACTTTGAGCAGGCATGTTACATAGAGGCTGTGCTGCTTTACATCCATGATATAGATTCACAGCTGCCATGCCAATTATAGATTGGAGCTTAATTATATATTGGTTTCATACGTCCTAAAATGTTCAGAAGCATTTATGAAAACACTATGAGCATGCAAAAATGCATGTAAATTGCATATTTGAGAGAAAATCTGTTTAAAATAATACTTATGCATTAAAGTAGAACAGAACAGAGATAAGGGCAAACACATTGAAATGTGACATGGACGAGAAATAGGCTGATTTTTGTATGCCTAATTTGCTCTTGAGGCAATTAATTTCAATAATATATTTCCTATTTACTCCAGGATGCATTTTCTAATGTCTTCCCAGTGCTGTTCCAAGGATATAATGCAGGTCATTATTAGGTTAAGTGATGTGTCCCTTATTCCTATGAGAGGATTCTCAGTTTCATCTTGTGCCTCTGCTTCATACAAAGAGGCAGATATTTAACCCCATGAAATGAAAGTCGATTGTTACAAATTGATTGATATAGAACAGGCAGGCTTTGGGGAATTGGAGGCTAAGAGAGCCGTTCCTTCTATTACAATGCTATTCTCTAGGAGCATGATAAAGAAACATTTATTTTATTTGTTCCCATTGCTTGCCCATAGTGTTTCATAAAAAGCAGCATAAAAGCTTTAGAAATGAATCTGAGATAATAAAAATTGTGTGCCATCAAGTCATTTCTGATTTCTGATTACCCTTTCCAGGGTTTTCAAAGTATAGGCTGCAATCCTGCTGCTCAGGAATCTAAGTTACAGCTAGAGTAGGCCCATTTGAACCAAATGGAACTGACACAGGGATTGACTCACCAAATCTCTACAGATTCAGTGGGACTACTGTGGTATGAGTAATGCAGTAAGCAGCAGGATTCCAGCCGTAGATTACCCAAGAGTGTATTACCATTCCCTCCTTCTGGGGGTGCTTTGGGACGATGCAGCTTGACCATGGGAAACACTTGCCCTCAGCTCTGCAGCCAGCTACTCCAACTTGCTGAGCTATCCAGCCAGTATACATGAGATGGAGTCCAGTTATTAATTTGGGGGGGGGGGGGGAGTATTCCAAGATATACATATTACCTAACATCACATTCTGAGTTCTTCATCTAAACTGATGTGGCTTTGATAATCATAATCCACTATCTTATGATGGAATCTGTTAGCCATCCAGGTACAGATTCAAATCTGTTTTTTAAAAAATCACTTCTTCCTGTTTTCAAAAAACCACATGCACAAACTAAATAATACGCATATACCACATCCTAAAGATAAATACCTCAGAATCTTCCCTAACACAGATTTCAAGAGCACTTTTCCCCCTTAAGATTCTTTTCCATCACAGTCATCATCTACTTCATCTTCAGTTATGTTTATTCAATATTTCAACAACATAAATTCATTAATTGAGCAGCCACACTTATATTATATTTAAAAAAACACTGGTAAGAGATAAACTAGAAATATAATTAGCCACCATATCCATACTTCCAAATCTGTTTATATCTGCTGTTAACATTTTGATATGCAGCTGATTGAATTAAATGGGCTAACCTTCTTAATCAATCTGATTTTTTAGATTTATTGGAAGATGTGATCATTTCCGGCAAAAAAAGTGATTATAGCAACTGTCAGCCAATACGTATATGGAATATGAACACCAAAAGGATTAATATAAATATATTTTGAGGTTTGGCTTTGTTTTAAGTATTTATAGCCATTTCTCAGAACTTTCCTGCCTGGTTGCAAAACTACCACTGCCTCAAGGTTGGTGTTACAACTCTATATTTAGGTATGAATGTTTATTCCTATATTTAGGCACCACATTCTCCCATATCCAGAATTTTAAAACCTGAATTATTTTCTATCCTGAATATTAACTGGTGAAAAAAGGAGTCAGTTTCCGCGATTTTCCCTTGCTTGGTGTCATTCTGTGAATAGTAGTGAGCAGAAGAGTGTATCCTATAGACCATTTTGACAGCTGCCATTGGTGTAATCAATAATCAGGCTGTGCTTTGCTATGTAAAGCTCAGCATCCTTTTTTCCTGCTGGCAAAACTGGCTTGATATTGTGCAGCAATATCAGGCCATTTTCTGATGTTTTGAATCATGGATACAGAAGCAGAATATCCGATATTCATAATCTGGAGTGTTGTTGTTTTTTTAAAAAAAGAACTGAATTATATAAAGTATTATACTCTTGACAGTTATTGTGAGATAGGTGAATCTGAAATATAGTGATTTATCTGTTGTTCAATAGTAAGCTCAATGACAAACACAGGTGTATCCCATAAACAAGCCCACAACAATAGGGTGGGTGGGGAATCCTATTAAATCCTAACACTGACAGAATTGCTTCCATCAATCAAATGCAAAGGAACGAATACTTTCTCCTCAGAACTTTCAGCTCCAAATAAATTCTCTAGAAGATTGGGGACCCCTCTAGACCACATTTTGGGAGAATACAGGGGACTACAAAGAGATGAAAAAGAATTAAAGGTCCAGTAGCATTGACAGATGTAAAATTATGCAATGTGGTGTTTTTTTTCCAGCCTGTAATGTTCTTTTTGAAGAACTGACATCAGGGTTTAGAAATGTGTCAGTTCAGAGAATCTGATGCCTGAACATCCTCCTAAGAGCCCTGGAGAACTAGACCTCTAGGAAAAAATAAGAAGCTTGTGTTCATCATTTATCCCAATAAAGGGTTAATTCCAGAATGAAATCAAACAATTATTTCCAACCATATCAAAATTCATCTAGGTATCAAAGTATAATTCTTTTTATTGTTGCAATACTTCCAGGTAACATTAGCTTGTTTAATTTTACAAACTTAATTTATCTACATTGCTTCTGTGTTCCGTATGCACAATAATAAAATCTCAAATACTGAAAACATCCACAAGTCTTACAGCTATGGAAAACTATAGTTGAAAATGCTTTTAAAATGTATGAAAACTAAACTTAAGTTGCAGGTAAATACTTAAATCAGAATTCAATCCAAATTGTAGGAGCATAATAAATAAATAAATAAATAAACATGCTCTAAAAATGCAAGGCCTTATAACATACAAAGGTACAATCAAAAAGCAAAGAATACATCTATAAAACACATCACTTGAAAAGTAACAAGCATTATAGTTTTCAGTAATCATTAGCCTTTAAGCATTCTGTAAATGATGCACAGAAAACTAAGTGCTCACTCACCCAAACCAGTTTTACTCTTGGAGGAAAATCCATGTTTCCCCTCATGTGTTGCCTCTGTTGCTAGTGCAATATGATGGTATCTTTATTGTTGGTATCTGGCGTGTGTGGGGTTGTATTATGTTGATACAATGTATGTGTCTTCTGTGTCCCTACATTTGTATTTCTTTCAGATGTAAACAACACCCTTCAAACTGTAAACATATTATTTTGCAGGGCTTGCAAGTTACAGGGGTCTGATTTTACAGTCCAAAAATTTATAATGGAAATTTCAATTGCTTTTGAACCTCCTGTAAATACAATGGCTTGTAAATCAGAATCTGGCAAGTTGCCACCATGACAATAAGCATTATTATTTTTAACAATGGCTGGAAACTACAGGGGTCTAGAAAAATAAATCAGAGCAAATTACAAGACTAATTATTTCACTTCCATGGCTTGACTGTTAGCTTTGAAATAAATTCCTTCACAAGGAAGTGTTATTGTACGGTGACCTTGCTTCTGGGCTTGGCTGGAGCTGATGGTTATGCAGTTACTTTTAGTAAACTGCTGTTCAAACCTCGTTTTTAAAATACAGTATACATTTTCAGGGTTGCTTTTTCTGCAGCCCCTTAATTATTTCAACACTCTATAGATTGAAAATTTCACATCTTGTGAAAATTATTCCATTTTGCTGTTATGTAACTGCCATTTATTGTACTGGGACTTGCTCAGGATACTTTCTTATAGATTATGCCCAATGTTTTAAAAACTGCCTTTAGATGTGTGACAATTTCTAAATAAGCATACAGGCTGTTAATAACTTCTGCCTGTGCATAAGTCTCTGTCTTTACTAGAATTAATCCCTAACACTTCAGCCTTATCCTTGACAAATGTTCCGGTTTGTGGTTACTATCATTATAGTGAGGTTATAGTGAGGTATAATGCTGCTTTAAGCAGCATTATATTTGACAGAGGTGATCTTGATTAGGATGAACTTCATTTAAGATAAATAAGGACTGCTGAGTCATTGCTTTCACATGATGAGGCTTGCAAATTTGGAACAGTGCAGGACATAATGAGCATTTTCAATTTTCCTAGGGAAAGCACACATTAAATTTCAGCAGGATTACCTTCCACTTGGGCCATATCACTTATTTCTCACATTGAGGTTCCAATTCACTATTAAGATCTTCCCCTCTTTGTATCAAAAATTCTGACACCTTCCAAACAAGTGATTCAACTTGAGTCTGTTTCTGGGGGAAAGCTTATTTAAATAATTTAGTTTGAATCGTTGTTGATGCAAAATAATCTTAATATCCTTATCAATTTGACAAGTAAAAATAACTTTTCACCAGGTATGAAATTTGTTAGCAATCCACATATAATTTACCTGTGATAGAATACATATTTTGATGGTGTCTGTCTATGGAAAACAGTGTTCTCAATTGTGAACTTTTAATTTCTATGGAAGAATGCTTCTGTGTTTTCCAACACAACAGATTTTAGATGCCCCTGCCTAATTTGTAATTCATGACTTGTGTATTCATTTCTCTAATGTTACCAAACAAGTTGGCCTCCTCCATTATGCAAAGCACAGATACTCCTTCCTGACTACCAAGTCACCATCCTATTTAAGAAACCCAAGAAGGTATCTTTAGATTAGTCAATCTATACCCTTGAAAGGAAACATGCTCCAATCCTAGAGTGCCTCATCTCAAGATAGATCAGCAGATTAAGGCACTACTTGGGCACCTCTTGTTGTAATCCTTGTTCCCCACACCTCTGTCTCTAGAAAGCATGATTTCTGTGAGTTATACTCAAGGTGCGATCAGAAGGAGAAACAGCTCGCATTTTGGACCGTTTTTGGCATGGTCTGAAATGAGCTATTTCTTGGTGATGACACAGCACGCAGGAGGTTGTGAACCAGCCTGACCCTGATCCTTGCCCAGGCTGGACCTTTTTGGTCTAACGGCAGGACTTTTGGGGGGATGACTGGAGTGATTCCCACCCAGACAGAATGGTCACTTTAAGGGAGACCACTCCCAGAAAAATAATCATTTCTGGTGTGATCAGACACAATCCTTTCTTGCCATCTTATTGCACCCTCAGTTAGCTTTAGCAGTTATGCAGCCAGTCCCAAAAAAGATTGTCTTTCATTCTCCAGTGAACATATTGGTCCCTTTGTCCTTTCCTATCCTGAGTCCACCAAAGGTAATTGCTATTTGTTCTCCTCTTTCAATGTCTTGAGCTTGGGCATCCTGCCACTTAAAAGAAAATTATGGGCCCCAGCACAATCAGACTTCTTGGCACACAGCCCAGAATTCTCCTACTTCATAGTGCATTTCTTGTGGCCCTTCCTAGCCCTACTCTTCTCTTCTGGTGCCTAATACACAATCCTTGGACCAGAGTTGATCTCCTATCACAGAAAAAAATGTTGCTTTCTATGCCCAGATAGAGCCACTGCCTTGCATACCAGCAGCTCTTTCACCCTCTGTAACTCATATCTGGCAGTTTCCCAATGATCTTCCATTCCTTTAGGTCAGCACAGACAGATTACACAGTGAATTTTACCTCTACCCATTTCTTGCACTCATTCTTTCTAGCAAATGGATTGTCTTACCCAAAATACTTATATCATTGCCAATACAAGATTACATGCGCTTCTATTAAAAATGATGCACTATCAAGAAACTTCCATTTTTGTTCAGGATATCCAGTTGCAGGTTGCAGTTGATTTCCTCATACAGTCATGCTACATTTATGGCTCTAATTCTGAGAGTGCCCTATCAGTAATACCATTGGGGAATGGATCACAAAGGTGGGAAATATATTAAAAAACATCAAATCCCTGCCTTTGTGCTGGAGCAAACATGCCCCTAGGCCTTGTTTTATGTGATAACAACAAAGGAAGTATGATTTATGTATAGAAGAATCACAGAATATAGCTCAGCCCAGCCACCTTATCCATCATTAGTCTTCCAGGTGGACAGCAGTGAGCCCATCCTATGAGTAACAATCTATTAAAGTGCCATTTTTATCTTAAGGGGCAATGAAGCAAGGAAAATGAAAGTAGGATTTTTAAGGGGGTTAGCTGACTTCAATCTTGTATGATCTACTTTTTTTTTAAAAAAAAGAATTCCCCTGGTCAACTCTTGTGTTTAAGATTTAGAAAGCAAGGGCACAGCAAGACATAGGGAAGACCTCTGTTAACAAAGATACTCTTGCTTAAGAACTTTTTAAAAAAAAAATCTTCCTCACCAGAAAGAGGATTTGAATGTCCTATTTTTAAATGATGGGCAAGGCCTCCAAATGCTTTGAACATAGTTTGCAAAAATTGCTTTTTGGATTGACACCTCCCATGGCCATGCCGGCTGGAAGAATTCTAGAAGCTGTGATGCAAACAGTAACTTTTCCAAGCTCTAGTTTAGACCTACAACTCCCATCAACCCCATGCAATATAGGCAATGGCAAGGAGTTGTTGCCCAAAACATGTGGAAGGCCCCAAATTCCTTACTTCTAATATGAAGCAAATGCCCAACAACTAGCAGGCACTAAGTGGCTGGGCATTTGGGCCAGTGACCAACAGGGCCCCATAGTCTACCGTCTGCCTACCTGTGGAAAAAACTGTTTATCTTTGAAATGGAATGTGATGGCAATAATTTAAGTATAAAGTGCTACATTGTGCTTAAAGTATTACACTGTACATTGTGATACTGTTAAAGAGAAAGTGGGTAGCCATTCACATATGAATCAGTTTAAAAACTGTGTGCGTGGAGAGTGGCTGGTTGGAATATATAACTGAGATCTTATAAATTTGTGTTGGATATAGTATGTTTTCTTCTAAAATTATCCCCAAATGTTTGAGATGTTCATTGAAAACAACTGTGAAAGTATTCTTTACACATGAAGCATTAAAAATATGTTCCCAGCCCCTATTTCATATCCTTTTAAATGTCTCACTTAAAATGACTTTATTTATGCAGACTGATTTTTGCAAAAACGTTAAGCCCAAATCATGCTTGGTTTTATCACACACCCAATTGTGCACATAGGTGTCTTTTTCTCTGACTTTTGTACAAGGGGGAAGTCACTACCCTTCTGTGTACATGGGAGCCCCATTGCTTTCAACAGGACAATCTCCAAGCTAGAGATCAGATGGAGACCTCCACCCATGGAGCTATATGCAGCATGTTTGCTGACAGAATACTAGCCTAATAATCTAGTATTTGCTTTAAATTTAGACATTTGTATGACATTCGGTTCCAGTGAGAGTTGGCACTAATATATGATTAGTTAATAAGTGTTGCCACCCAGCTGGCCGTTCTTCTAAGTTTTATTTCAGTCTTGAAGCCAGGTGCAAGAAAACCTGAAGAAAGGTTTCTCTTGTCCCCTGCTCACTTTAAAAAGTCAATGAATTAGCACTTGACCTCCTGTATCTCACTACGGAATTACATATTTAGTCCATCCTGTCTGTTTCAACATGACATACCACTGCCATTTGGAAACTGTTGTTAATATGACCCAACATCTGAGTAAACAATTCAATCCCAAATATTCTAATAATGCATTATATTGAGAAAATAGAATTTTGTTTGCCTTCATCTTTAGTTTGAATAATTGGGCATCATAATGGATGCAAATTGTAAAATAACACAGCTATATTCTGAAGTATGTCATCATTGCATGGATATTATAGGGGCCTCAAGCAGCAATAACTGGCAAAATGGTAAAAGATAAAGCAACCCTAAATGAAATGGCTATTTTTTCCCTGCTATAAATGTCCTGTAACCTTTGTACAACATTATTCCAGTTTATGATAGTGAGAATGGAAAGGATTTTAAATGGAGAATCACTCAAACAAACACACAGTTAATCAAATGTCCAGTTTTATTTCCTACTGCAGTAGTCATGGCATTAAATTTTGTCTACATATTGTGCTGAAATCAATGTTGCACAAAACAAGGCACTAAGAGCCAAATAACAGCTCTTATGGTATCATTTGGTTATGTCCTCTAAGAAACAGCTAGTCAAAAAGCACTTGGTCCTGGGCAATGATTCACATGAATGTTTAGTAATAGGAGTTATTTTTTGCAGCCCTTGTTGTCTCAGTGTTTATGGCAAATGGTTTGGCTCATTTATTAGAAGATTGTTAGCATATTTTCTGTTTGGCTCATGTATTAGAAATGAAGATTTTTGCCTTGTCACTGATCCAAATTCATACTATACACTGAAGTTCAAAACAACTGGATACACAAATTAAAGAAACCATTCTAAATGATGAGTAAAGTGGTGGTGTGAACAGACTTATGCTAAAGCTTGCCAATGCAACAAAGCTGCTGTGTACTAAAACACCACTGGGCATCAAAGTAAAATCAATGTTGTAGCTCTACCATTTTCTATCCTCCTATCCAACCCTCCCAGGCTGCACCAGACCATTTTTTTAATGCCAGATAGGCCTTAACATCTAGGAGGACCAGATGAAAAAAGAGAAGAAGGCTCCTGCACTTTAATAAGTGCCTAGAAGGTGAAATTTCAGCAGGTGAAGCATTCAAGCCAAGCTATATTTGCTGAAATGTCTTCTTTCACACGACTACTAAAAGTACAAGAACCCTGTCCCCTTTTTCATTTAAACAAGGTGCTGAGCAGAGAGATAATACATAAACGGAGAAGTACCCCATGAGGCCTCTGAAGTATCGTTTCAGCCAGGTTTTTTGTTCTATTTTTTGGTTTTGGAATGACTTTTTGATCTCCAGGTATAACTAGTAGCTAGAACAACAGATACAGCAGATAAGATATTAATCTTATCCGTGGCCATTTTAATTTCAGGGAGAAAGTAATTCTAGGTCCTACCCATTGAATTACAAGTTGGAAGATGGGTTAATATATGTGGTGTCCGCCCAGGTCATGAATATTGATAAGCTATTTGCATGTACCAGTGAGAGTGCTGGAGAGGCAGAGTCACCAGATATAAGAGTCTTTGCAGGAGGGGGAGTTGGGAGGAGTTCAGAAGGGAAGTTTTGGAATTGGGAGTTTGGAGTAGAGAGAGAGAGGGTTGGCGGTTGAGGGTGGATGAATTGGGATGTTTGGTTAAGAGTTAAAGACATCAAATGAAACAAATCCTTCAGAATAAGAATATTTCATGGTTGAACTATTTGCAATTAGAAAGATGGACTAATGAATGGGTAAAGAAATATAATAAAGGTAGAGAATATACGAAGTATGAACAATTTCTATTATCATATGAAGATATTCAGATGACTGATTCAGTAAAGGGAGCAGTGAGTAACATTTATAGATTCCTGCTTGACTTAGAAGAAGAAGAGAGTGAGAAAGAAGGATTGAAGTTAGTGTGGGAACAAGACTTAGGAAAAAGAATAAATGATGAAGAACGGAGGAAGATGTGGAAAATGAGGGTTTTAAGATTTATGTCAGTGAGAATAAGAGAAAAAATTTTCAAATTGGGTTTAAGATGGTATTTGACACCGATAAAATTGAATAAAATTAATACTAGTTATCTGAATATCTGTTGGAAATGTGAGAAGGAAATTGGTACATACTTTCATATGTGGTGGGAATGTGAAAAAGTGCAAAGATTTTGGAAACTAATTTTTAAAGAACTAAATGATATATGTGAAAAAGATATAGAATTTAATCCTGAGATTGCTCTGTTATCGATATTTGAAAATGTGGAATATGATAAGATGACTAAAGAATTGATTACTAATTTATTAATAGCAGCTAGATTAATAATAGCCAGGCAATGGAAATCAAAATCTGAATTTCGAATGGAAGAATGGTATAATGAAATATGGAATATAGCTATAAATGATAAGCTAACTTGTAATTTAAAGGTTAAGAAAGGAGAGATAAAAAAGAATAATTTTTATGATAGATTTTTGGGGCAGATTTTTGGAATATGTGTTAACAAGAGGAAAAGGGAAAGCTCCAAATCAAGAATCAATGCAGTTCTGGAGAAGAGGACAATAAAAGAAGAAGAAGAATATAGATGGAGGAAGAAGAGGATTATTGCAAGAGGTCCCATCTATGGTGGTGGGGAACACAGTTAATTTGTATTTTGGTTTATGTATTTTATGTTTATGTTATAGTTAAAATAAAATTAAAAAAAGAGTTAAAGACATTGATTGTACGTTCATCACCTATAATAATAAACAACTTCTATTTGGTTCTATTTAAAACGACACATGGCCTGGTCCTCTATTATTAATAATACATAATGTTTATGTAATCAACTGGTGGCAACTGAAAGACACGTAGCTTGTGCCCTGTGTTTGGTGAAACAATCAAGGGACAGGCGGGAACGTGACAAATTGGTGGCACAGCACTGGGATATGAAGCAATCCAGTGAAAAATTGAATGGGCTTGAGTTGGAAGGTATTCCTAGCTAGGAGGGGTTAGGATCTGTGGCAAGAAGTGGTTACCCGTTAGAGTCTTGTAGAAGACTTAGTTTCGGGGCTTCTGAACCCAGATCTGGAGAATCCTAAGGTAGGGAAAATACCTACTCATGAGAAACCATTTATCTCAGGATTTACAAGACCAAGTGGCTAGCTCAAAATCTGGAGCTCTGAGGGAAAAGAGCAGTAGTGGATGGACTGGAAGCCTAAGTCAGGATAGCTCTGAGGTGATAATAAAAGCTAAAAGTAAAGAAAAGCTAAGCCGAAAGTTGTTCTTGTGTCTGGAGGCAAGAATCGCCCAGACATGAAAATATTGTGGCAAGGGCTGTGAGCTTGGGAGTAGCTGAGGTGAGCTGCTGGGAAAAGCACAACCTAGTTATAAGGATAGCCACTGAAAGAAAGGTCCATTTGGCTCTGGTGAGGGAAAAGAACCAGTCTAGTAATTTGTTTATTTATTATTTATTTATTTATTGAATTTATACCCCGCACCATCTGGCAACCAGGCCGCTCTAGGCAGCTAACAACAATATGTGCAACAATATTAAAACACAATAAAAATAAATTAAAACATAACCAAATAGGGTAAATTAAAACAGATGGCAATGAAGGTGGTAAAAAGGGTGATGGAGAGGATGGCAAAAAGGATGGTAAAAGGGAGGCCGAGATCTTAATGCTCCAGGAAAGCCTGGTGGAAGAGCCAGGTCTTCAATGCTCATTTGAACCCATCCAACGAGGGTGCCAGGCAGATCTCAATTGGAAGGTTGTTCCATAGGCGGGGGGGCAACCGCCGAGAAGGACTGGTTTCTTGTTCTTTCCCTCTGGGCCTCCTTCGGGGTCAAGGCCCTCAACCGCCCTGCCTGTGAAGAATTGGTATTACGGACAGATCTGGCTGGGAGCAGGTGTTCTGGTAGGTACCGAGGTCCTAAACTGTTTAGAGCTTTGAATGTTATCAACATAACCTTGAAGTCGATGCAGAAATGAACTGGTAGCCAATGAAGGGCGGCCAGAGTGGGGGAGATGTGCTGGAATTTCTTCACCCCAGTTATTAATCTGGCCGCCGAATTTTGGACCAGTTGAAGTCTCCGCATCAGCATCAAGGGTAGCCCCACGTAGAGAGCACTGCAGTAGTCTATTCTTGAGATTACAAGGGCATGAATCAGCATCGTGAGTGCCCCCACATCTAGATAGGGACGCAGCTGGGTAATCCTCTGAAGATGGAAATGGGCTGCCCAGACCACAGATGCCACCTGGGTTTCCATGGAGAGATCTGGGTCCAGGCAGATGCCCAAGCTGCGAACCTCATTCTTCATGAGAAGAGTCACTCCTCCAAAGGAGAGGGAGTTTCCGAACCCACTGATGCCAGGGCTGCCCACGCGCAAGATTTCCATCTTGTCCGGATTCAACCTCAGTCCATTTGCCCTCATCCACTCCAGAACGGTCCCCAAGCAGCATTCAAGAGTCAGAACAGCATCCACTGCAGTTGGAAAAAAGGAGAGATAGAGCTGGGTGTCACCGGCCCCACAACTCCGGATGACCTCACCCAGCGGCCTCATATAAATATTAAATAGCATTGGTGAGATGATCGACCCCTGAGGAACCCCACAGTTGAAGATCCACGGGGTGGAAGTCATCTCGACAAGCTGCACTCTCTGGGGACGGTCCTCCAAGAAAGAACGGAGCCACGCCAAAGCGAGGCCACCGATTGCCAACTTGGGGAGCCGCCCCAGGAGGATACCGTGGTTGACGGTATCAAAGGAATTGTGTTATTTATGCCCCCCAAATGAAGTAAAAAGTTGGTTATGGAGGCACAAGTTGAGCCCCAGGGTGCTGAGGGAAAAGGGAACCGTCAAATTCAAAGGGATGAAGAAACTGAGGGACCTGTATTGATTGCCTCAGAAGGAGAAAATATTCAAAGATCCCAAGATTTTGAAAAATGGAAGTTGGAACAAGAATACAAACTCAGAGAACTCGAAATTAAAGAAAAGGTCAAAGAAAGGGAAAGGGAATTTGAGCACAGAGAACTTGAAAGGAAAATTGAATTTGAGCAAGAAAACAGGCATAGAGAAATGCAATTCCAAATAGAGATGAAGAAATTGGAATTAGCTGCCCAAAATAATAATAATAAAAATTCCAGTGTGGTAAATCCCTCAAAGATCGCCCTAAAGAAATTTCCCCAATATCGGAATGGAGATTGTCCTGAATCTTTCCTGATTTCTTTTGAGAGAGCTTGTTGGGACTTTGGGATTAAAGATGAGGAAAGAATGATAATTTTAAGATCACAAATAGGTGGTGTGTTATCTGAAATCTATTCACAGATGCTTCTGGAGCAAGCTAGATATTTTGAGCCTTATAGAAAGATGGTGTATTCCACATTTGGGATTAATTCAGAGCACCTCAGAAGAAAATTTCGTGCAATTACAAAGAAACCTGAGGAGTCTTTTCCTCAACTTGGGGCAAGGTTGACTCAGTTTCTTAATAGGTGGTTAGAGCAGGAACATATCACTTCCTTAGAACAAATGAAAAATGTGGTTGGATTGGAACAATTTTATTCAATTTTGCCAGGGGAATTGCGTTATCTGGTCAAGGACAAGGATCCTAAAAATGTGCTACAGGTGTCTGAATATGCTGATTCTATTAGTGGGATCAGAGACCCTCGAATTTCTGAGGTAAAAATTGGTAGAAAAGTGTGGGATGACAGTAAGAGATCCCAATTTAATAAAAATTACCTCAATAATACGCAACCTAAAAAAAGCTGTTTTAAAGCCAAGTCTGCTGAGATCGAATAATCCTGAGGGGAAAACGAATAAATCCCTTTATTCTGAGCATAGGGCCAGTAAAAAATGTTTTTCCTGTGGGGAAGAAGGACATTTTTTGGTTCAATGTGAAAAGCCTAAAAATGGAAATTACAGCAAGCCTAAAAAAGTATATCTCCTTCAACCTTCAACAGCTGAAGCTACCAGCAGCAGTACTGTTGCTAAGGAAACAGACTTGACAGAGAGCCCAGAACTTCCTGAGGCTAAAGTGTTACAGTGTTTTTTTATCAAGTGCGATCAAGATTTACTGGATAGCTCTGGGGAAACTATTTTTATTGACAACGTAAAGTATTTAGGTTTAAGAGATACATGTTCCCAGATTACTATTTGTCACTCAGACATCATTCCTAAAGAAAAAAAATGTTAGAACATGAGGTCATCACCCTCAAAGGCATTAGTTTGAACTCTGTGGTTCTGCCGATGGCTAGAGTAGTGGTGAAGTACCATGGGTGGTCTGGTATATGGAAAGTAGCACTGTCAGATCAGATCCCAGATCCTTGTCTGATTGGTTTAGCTTTATCTAAGCATGTGCAGAGTGTTTTAATGGTAACCCGCTCTCAGGGGAGGCAGATTCAAGCCACTCAGGAAAGCGCTGAAACTATTGATGAAAGACCCATTTTAGGGGAACATATTGAAATGAGGGAGACAGCTGATTGAGTACTAATGAGAAATCCTAAGAGTTCCTCCTTCATTAACGAACAAAAAGAAGATAATACTTTAAATGATTGCTTTATAAAAGTTAAGGAGAATCCCATTCCACTGACCCCTGAACACCCAGAGAGGTATTGTGTGGAAAAAGATTTATTATATACAAAGGTTTTAATGGGGGGGGGGGGAGAGAAGGACCCCATCCCTGGCTCTTTTATTGGCCAGGGATGGGGAAACAAGTTAAACAATATTGTCAAAGCTGTGATACTTGCCAAAAATGAGGCACTGGAAATGACAAGACGAGGGCCAAGCTATGCCCATTGCCAGTGATCTCGACCCCTTTCCAATGCTTGGGTCTGGACCTAGTGGGACCCTTACCCAGAGCAACTAGACGAGGAAATAGATAATCCTATCTATTATAGATTATGCCACTAGATACCCTGAAGCAGTACCCCTAGGAAATATAGAGACCAAAACTGTGGCAGATGCCTTAGTTAATTACATGTGCTGAATGGGCTTTGCTTCAGAAATAGTAACCGATTTGGAGACACCTTTTTCTTCCAAAATAATGAAGAGATTGTGGCAAGTCTGCGGAATTTCCCACATCACTTCTTCTCCTTATCATCCCCAGACCAATGGTCTAGTGGAGAAATTTAACGGGACCTTAATGAACATGATATGTGCTTATGTGGCAGAAAACCCAAATGATTGGAATAATAAATTACAGCCATTATTATACGCTTATAGGGACATACCCCAAGAAAGTAGCAGGTTTAGTCCTTTTGAACTTTTATTTGGGCGCAAAGTAAGAGGGCCCCTAGATTTACTGTGTCAGAACTGAGAAGATTATAAAGAGGGTGACCCTGAATCCGTTATAGAGTACATGGAGAATCTAATGAACAATTTGCAAAAGTCCTTAGAAATAGCAGAGCAAAACTTAAAGGGTGCTCAAGAAAAGTAGAAGGGCTGGTATAATAAGGGGGCCCGGGAAAGAACATTCTGTCCCGAGGATGAAGTACTGATGCTGAGACCCATGGGGGGGGGGGGAATAAATTGCAGTTAACATGGTCAGGACCTGTAGATTTGTTATAACAGCACTGGAAAACTGAAGGAACTAGCATTTAGAAGGCTCAACATGCAGCTGCAAAAGCACTGAAAATCCTGCAAAACGAGCCCCTATCTGAGAAACCAGAGATTAATGGGAGAGAACCAGATGATGAAAATCTCAATAAATCTGAAATAAGACAAGTGTTTGAGATTGCACTTGAAAGGAACTTGCCTGTGAATTTTGAGGTGACCCTGGAAAGTGGCCCCCCTCATATGAAGAACTTTGTGACAAAAGTATCTGTGGTCGAGTTTATGGGTGAGGGTGAAGGCAAGGGCAAGAAGATTTCAAAGAAGAACGCAGCCATAGCTATTCTGGAGGAGTTGAAGAAACTGCCTACCCTTCCCACAGTTGAGAAAATGAAGCCACTAATCAAAAAGAAAACAAATGTAACCTGAAAGAAGTAAGCTGAAAACATCCAGTGGACGTCAGAGTGCCAGGTAGCCTTCGATCGTCTGAAGAGGATGCTGACTTTAGGACCTGTCCTTATTGCACCGGACTTCGACCGTGAGTTCATCATCTACATAGATGCATCGAATGTGGGACTGGGAGCCATGCTGTGCCAAGCAGACGACAGTGGGAGTCTACATCCAGTAACGTACATCAGCAAGAAACTCCAACCTGATGAGAAACATTTATCTACCATCGAGAAAGAGTGTCTAGCTATCGTATGGACACTGCAAAAGCTGAAGCTGTACATTTGGGGGAGAAGATTTGTCCTGTGCACCGACCACTCTCCTCTTCTATGGCTAAGGACTATTCGAGCCAACAGCAGCATATTGATGAGATGGGTGCTGATTTCACAGGACTTTGACTTTGAAATCCGCAGTGTAAAAGGGACCCAGAATGTGGTTGCTGATGCTTTGTCTAGGAGACCAAATGACTAGATAACATTTTGTATTTTTATCTGAGTGCAATGTTAACTGTTCTGTTTGTGCAATATGGAATATGCTTAAAGTGCAAAATTTGCTTGGATATTAATAAAATAAGAGGTATATATAGTGGTGGTGAAAATAAGAGTAAGTATCCTTAGTAATGTAAGAGTAATGTAATGTAATCCTTATTAATGTAAGTAATATATCCTTAGTAATGTAAGTAATGTAAGAGGTTAATATTTGCATTCTTCCATGTATTTTCATTTGTTTATGAGGGCAAACCATTAAGTTTCCCCTCCTGTCACAAACTTATTAAGGGGGGAGGAGTGTGGCATCCGCCCAGGTCATGAATATTGATAAGCTATTTGCATGTACCAATGAGAGTGCTGGAGAGGCAGAGTCACCAGATATAAGAGTCCCTGCAGGAGGGGAAGTTGGGAGGAGTTGAGACGGGAGGTTTTGGAATTGGGAGTTTGGAATATATAGAGAGATGGTTGGCGGTTGAGGGTGGATGAATATGAGATGTTTGGTTAAGAGTTAAAGACATTGATTTTACCTTAATCACCTGTATTAATAAACAACTTCTATTTGGTTCTATTTAAAACAACACATGGCCTGGACCTCTATTATTAATAATACATAATGTTGATGTAATCAACTGGTGGCAGCTGAAAGACACGTAGTTTGTGCCCTGTGTTTGGTGGAACAATAAAGGGACAGGCGGGAACGTGACAATATAAGATAACAACAATGGAATATGTACTGTTTTCACTATTTATGTGGGTGAGCTGTTAACTTAGGGTCAACTCCCTTGAAAATATCTGTGAAATTTATACTGCCAGTGTATTAGTCACTGTTTTCAACTTTTCATTAGTGAGCTTTATTTAAAACTTTCAATCATCTACACAGGGGAGGGGGAGAACTCTGTGAGCATGTGGAATTCATTGAGGGGTTTTTAAACCTCAGTCCCTTCACCTGTTAGACTGATGCTGCATGAAAGGCAGGGGATGTATTCTTCTAATTATATGTTTGTTCAACATGCCATCTTCTTCAATGTCTACTGGCATTGGCACCATGTCAATTCAACAAATATAGATTAGCAAAGAAGTTCACTGCTTTTTGTCACGTTCATGTCAAATAACTGAAAAGTCAGGCTTCTTGATTATCTCAAGTTGAACCATGTTTTATTTATAAAGAAGAAACAGAATTTGCGTTCCAAGGTTCAGAAGTCCTCTGAAATGCTGATAAAAGTAACTAGATAATTCACTTGAAATAAAGAGCTTGTGTTCTAAAGGATGTTTTTTTTGGAAAAGGAAGACAAAAACCTTTCAGTGACAGTTATGTCTTGTTGATTGTCTGCAATGCAGCTATACTTTGAAATCACAACACTACTGATTATAATGATGATGAACGTGGTGAGGTTGGTTATTCCAAATGGTGTGCCTTTCTGAAGAAGGCACACAATCACTTTGAGTGACTATGTCATGTTGTTAAACCTTTGATGCTGAAGATGGTAGGATATGTACAGGATATGAACATGTTCTTTCCTCAGTCTAGATGATTATCAGGTATTTAAAAAGGTACTACAGCATCCCTGCCAATAACTCTTTGAATAGGAATCTAGCTGAAAAGATACTGAGATGCATTGAGTGATGTCCTCCTCAAGGCAGCATACAAGGCTCAGTTATTTCCTCCTGCTAGTGGAAGGGAAATCACTGACAGGATGAATTTCCCCTTGATTTTGCAGCCCCTCCCATCTGCTCTGGAGCTTGGAAAGATCAATAGAGCAGACCTGGGGGTGCACAAAAGCTTTAGGGAGAAAGGGGAGAAAAATCTCACATGGAAGTGGAACTTTGTTGTATATGACCCATTTGCTTTATGACATGCATGAGCAAAAAGTAGGGCAAAGGAAGACATTGATTTATATAAAATTGCATATAATAATTTATATGTATAATTTATATGCATAGTTATGTACTGATGATTCATATGTGCTTACTGCAGAAGCCCCATATGGTGTAGTGGTTGGAGTCCTGGAATAAAACTTGGGAGACAATTCAAATCCCAAATAAGCCATGAAACACACTGTGTGACCTTGGTCATTAAATGCACTGGGAGATCCCAGCCTTTATCCTCACAGCAATCCTGTGAGGTAAAAGTGGGTGAGGAGAAGAACTTCGTAAACTACCCTGAACTTCGTAGAAAAGAAGGTGGGATATAAACATAATAACTAAATAAACAGAAATTATTATTATAATTACAGATGAATACTAAAGGTAAAGGTAAAGGTTCCCCTTGACAAATGTCCAGTCGTGTCCAACTCTAGGGGGCGGTGCTCATCCCCGTTTCCAAGCCGTAGAGCCAGCGTTTGTCCGTAGACAGTTTCCGTGGTCACGTGGCCAGCGTGACTAGACACGGAACGTTGTTACCTTCCCACTGAGGTGGTACCTATTTATCTACTCGCATTTTTACATGCTCTCGAACTGCTAGGTTGGCAGGAGCTGGGACAAGCGATGGGAGCTCACTCCGTCGCATGGATTCGATCTTACGATGGCTGGTCTTCCGACCTTGCAGCACAGAGGCTTCTGCGGTTTAACCCGCAGTGCCACCACAAATGAATACTATCTTTCAACAAATGTGTAAATACAGACCAAAGCAGGTGACCACAGGGTGGAGCAAAGAGCCCTGGGACACTTATCAGGTAATTTTCATTGCTGTCCTTGCTTTAAAAAGCAAATGGGTCCTAATTACCATTTCAAGGTCAAGCCACACCCAAATATTTTCCTTTCACATGGGATAGCTCACACAACAAAGCACCGTTTGTAGTAAACTCCCTCTCTCTCCTACTGTTGGAGTTTTATTTGCAACCTCACATGCCATATGTGGTTTGTGTGACTGGAAGTGATAGTGTGGGCTGGGGTGATAGTTTGTCTATCCAGCACTAACCAATAATTCCTTTCAGCCTCTGAATTCAAAGAGACCCCTGCCTCTCTGCTGAGTATCTCTTTCCCTCTCTTTCATCTGTTGGAGTCAGTTGTTTGTTTGCTATTGCTCAGTTCAGTTACTTGCTAAGTATATGCGCAGTAAAGAAAGCTGCATACACAAGTCTGTAATTTCAAGCAACTGTAAGTAAATAAATGTTTTTTATTCTTTCTCCCACAAATGTATCAGAGTTATTGAGATTTTAAATGCCAGTTAATAAGAAAGGGGTGGACTGTCTGTGGGTCTCTGTACTTCTACTGTACAAGGGATTTTACCAGAAATCCAAAACTCTGCAACAGCTACCGCAAGTACTGCAACTGATCTCAAAGGAGACAGGGAAGCTTGAAGGGAAAGATAGATTATGTCAGCAACCCTTTATTCTACTACACCACTAAACAGGGCACTGAACATGGCAAATTCAGTGTTAGGGATGGTGCCATAAGAGAATATAAACATAAAAAACTATTATCATAATGTCCGTTTCATGGTGCTGCCTCCCACTTCTGGAAAAATATGCATACTTCTGGTTGTGTCAGCTTAAAAGGGATTAGAAATTGGAAAGAAAAATGGATAACAAGTTCAGAACATACTTTCTACAAAGGCGAAAGCTTTTGAAGCTTTGGAGATTAGAAGATAGACAATCAAGAGAAACAAGAGAGGCATTAATAACACTATGTCCAGTTGCAGAAGGAGAAAAGCTTGTTGCAATCACACGGACTATGTAAGTTCCCTAAAAATATATGGCTGTTCCAGAGATGGGAAACATTTGGATTTTTGGACTGAAGCTTCCTGAATTGTATAGCCATTATGGTGAGTGCCCATGCTGATTGTGGGATTCTCAGAGTCATAGGCTACCCATTTTTGGAAACAGATCACTTAACTAAATGGACCTTTTATCTGATCTGCCACAGCTATTATACAACTCTTCTCTTCCACTTTTGTCTCCTTCTTTTATTTTTTTAATTGATCCTGCCCCCAGAGGTGCAGAAGTAGAACTTATATTATAGTTTTCCTTTCTGTTCCTTTCTATTCCAACAGTTTCATAGGAAGTGGCCAAAAGCTCCCATACCATGGCTAAAAATTAACAGTTTTGCTAGTATTCAACACAGTGCCCCCCCCAAAAAAATTTCTCTTGATAGTTTTTTTTTTAATAAATTGCAATTCATCCTCAAAACCTTCAGTGCAAGCCAATACATTTGAGCATGAGAAGATATGAAACAGTCAAATGCTTATTTCCCTGGACACCTATGTTGCAGTTTTCACAATAAATGTCAACTGTTTACTGTGACACTGTGGTGAGTTTTGATAGTTAGCCCACTATAATACTGTCAGATATCAACACGAATTGAAAGAAAGTGGAATTTAGGGAGAAGATGAAGAGATGGCAAGTATGTGTAAAACCCAACATAAAATTATGAGGATAACAGGAAAAGAGAGAATTAGCTTTTGGATTCAGTTGTTGTTGCTGCGTACCATGTTCTTAGTCTGCAAGGTGTCTGAAGCAAAGTGTCAGCCATGAGCACAATTTGAGCATTACATTCTACGTCATTCTACGTGTGTGTGTGTGTGTGTATGTGTGTGTGTGTGTGTGTGTGTGTGTGTGTGTGTGTGTGTGTGTGTGAAAGAGAGGGAGGGAGGGAGAGAGTCTTTGCTTCAATTACAAGGTACCAAAAAACATGTTCCTTCAGGGTTTTGCAGGGTATATCCCAATGATTATTCAGAGAAATTCCTGTATTTATGTTCCCATTTTTTAAACCTAGATTTTGTCATTCTGAAAGAATTGGGCCTTATTTCTCAAAATGGAACCCATGTGCCAAGAATTCTCCATTATTTGGTTGCGTTGTATGTTTTTTCAATCTGAAGTTCATACAGAGATCTGTGCCTATACAGTTTTTTTGCACATTTAAATTCTTCCAGCTAATTTGTGGCAATCTGTCCTTTATTGCAGATCCAAATTCAGTTCTGATGTGATTATAGCCCTATTCAAATACTACAAATTGGATGAAGCAAACATATAAAGAAGTGGAAAACTCTAGCCCCAACTCCATATGAAAAGGACTCTGAAATCTGTAAAGGATTTTTACAGATTTCACCCACAACAAAAAACACACTGATCACCATAATCACCCAATCTCCCGAAAAAGACAAAAGCTGATCCCATAGCTATAAATACTCAACTATCCCACAAACTGCACCAGAGCACAGACAGAGTTCTGACTCCTGTCCTCTGAAGATGCCGGCCACAGAGACTGGCGAAATGGTAGGAAGAAAAACCTTAAGAACACGGCCAAACAGCCCGGAAAACCTACAACAACCAAAGAAAAGGTTCTTTGCTGCTGCCATTGCATCTGCACAAATTCATCCAGTTGAGTTGTTTCGAGTGGTCAGGGGCTTAGTACATGCCCCACCAAAAGAACAAAATATTGATCACTCCACAACCCACTGTGAGGAATTTGCACGACACTTTGCATATAAAGTCGCTCAGATCCGCTCTGACTTGGATGCTGTAATTGATACAGACCCAGTGGATGTTACTGTGGCCCCGGCGTGTCCTGTTTTAATGGATACTTTTCAGTTGGTGCAGCCTGATGATGTGGACAGGATTCTTGGAGAGGTGAATGCCACCACATGTTGCCCTTCCTGGCTCATAAAAGCAGCCAGGGGAGGAATGGCCGATTGGGTACGGGGTGTTGTAAATGCCTCCTTGCAGCAGGGTAGGATCCCTGCTTGCTTAAAGGAGGCAGTAATAAGACCGCTACTGAAGAAGCCCTCCCTGGATCCCAGTGTACTGGATAACTACCGGCCAGTCTCAAACATTCCATTCCTGGGCAAGGTACTGGAGTGTATGGTGGTTTCTCAGCTCCACAGATTCCTGGAGGAAGCAGATTATCTAGACCCATTTCAATCTGGTTTCAGGCCTGGCTATGGGACAGAGACAGCTTTGGTCGCCTTGGTGGATGACCTACACTGGGAACTGGACAGGGGGAGTGTGTCCCTGTTGGTTCTGCTGGACCTCTCAGCGGCTTTTGATACCATCGACCATGGTATCCTTCTGGGCCATCTCTCTGGGATTGGACTTGGAGGCACTGTTTTACAGTGGCTCCAGTCCTTCCTGGAGGGGAGAACTCAGAAGGTGGTTCTGGTTGACTCCTGCTCAACACCCTGGCCATTGGCCTGTGGCGTTCCTCAGGGTTCTGCTTTGTCACCCATGCTTTTTAACATGTACATGAAACCGCTGGGAGAGGTTGTCCAGAGTTTTGGGGTTCAGTGTCACCAGTATGCGGATGACACCCAACTCTATCTCTCCTTTCCACCTAATTCCAGGGAAGCTGTCTTGACTCTAAGCCAGTGCTTGGCATCAGTAAAGCTGGATGAGGGCAAACAAACTGAAACTTAATCCAGACAAGACAGAGGTGCTCCTGGTTAGCTGGAAGGAAGATGAGGAAATAGGGATACTACCTGTGCTGGATGGGGTTACACTCCCCCTGAAAACTCAGGTCCGCAGCTTGGGTGTACTCCTGGATTCATCCCTAAGCTTGGATGCCCAGGTCTCGGTGGTGGCCAGGAGTGCATTTGCACAGCTAAAGCTGGTGTGCCAACAGCACCTGTTCCTTGAGATGTCGGCTCTGGCTACAGTGACACATGCCTTAGTTACATCCTGTTTGGATTACTGTAACGGACTCTATGTGGGGCTGCCTTTGAAGACGGTTCGGAAACTTCAGCTGGTGCAAAACTCAGCAGCCAGACTACTGACTAGGGCCAGCTACAGGGAGCATATAATGCACCTGTTACAAGAACTGCACTGGCTACCAGTCCATTTCTGGGCCCAGTTCAAAGTGCTGGTCATTACCTATAAAGCCCTATACAGCTTGGGTCCAGGCTACCTGAAGGACTGTATCTCCCTATATGTGCCTCTTTGGCAATTAAGATCAGCAGAGGAGGCTCTCCTCTCGGTCCCATTGCCAGCACAAGCACAGCTGATGGGGACACGGGAGAGGGCCTTCTCTGTGGCAGCTCCCAGGCTATGGAACGCTCTCCCTCAGGAAATCAGGATGGCCTCTTCCCTTTTATCATTTCGAAAAAAGCTAAAGACCCATCTCTTCAGGCAGGCTTTTAACAATTATAATTGGATCCCTGAACCCCATTTTAGCAGATAATTTTAATCTTTTTTATGTTGTCATGTTCTAATCTTTCAATTGTATTTTGAATCATATATTGTTTAATTTATCTTTTACTATTTAACTTATTTTGTTTTTAAATTGTGTAAATTTTAATGTTGTGAGCCGCTTTGGGTCCCTTGTTGGGAGAAATGCGGCATATAAATAAAACTAAAACTAAAACTAAAACTAAAACTAAATAATAATAATAATAATAATAATAATAATAATAATAATAATAATAATAATAATGGGAACTCTCAAAGGACTACACTTCTCAACTTTTCATAATACTCTAAGCCTCCAAGGAAGCACTGGAGCAGGAAGTAAGCCCCAGACTGCCGACTCAGTTGGGCAGTGTGACAGTGGAGGAGCTAAACTACACAGAAAGCCCCCCTTCATTTAGAGATGTGCCCGAATCAAACAAACCATAAATTGTGGGGGGGTGGGGGGGTTTATAGGCATGATTCGTGGTTTGTGGACACCAATGAACCACGAACCATCATGAACTGCCATTGTGCCGGTTCGTACCCTTCTCCACCCATTAGAAATACTCAGGACGTACAAAAGCTGGCTGTTCACTGAGTGCTGACATACATGTTGCATTGGGAGATGCTAATTGCTTGAGTTCATCCTGCAGTTTTCAATGTCTGGAAAATTGTAATGTGGAGGAGAAAGTGCATGTCAGTAAAACACAGCAATGCATAATTTTGATGCACCTATGATCACTTTCTAGAATGGCTTTTGCAGTGTTTTCATCCAGGGTTGGACCAATTCCTATTTCTACCTAAAGCCTGAAATACTTTTTTTTTTTTTTTGCCCGAGGCCCTCTGCCTGAAAGCCTACCAAGTAATTTGGGCACCTGAGGCAGAGAAAAATCCACCAGCTCTTTTCCATATGGGTAAAAGAACCCCAAGAATAATAAATAAAAAGAACTGTGAATTTGCTGTGCTTTTGTTCCACTAAAATAAGCTCCCTGAGGTGGCCATTTCACTTGACCTAACAGCATGTTTGGCCACTCTAAATATGTGTGTGAAGGGAGATGCAAACTTCTTTTACAAAAGAAGTTGCAGCAAACTGCAGAAGCCACCCTATTCCAGGATTAATTTTATAAATTCTGGGACTCAAACTGATACAGGCGTACCTCGGTTTACGAACTTAATGTGTTCTCCGGGACGTTACATAATGCGAATAATTCATAAACTGAAACGCGGTTTGCCATAGGAACAGGGGTGGTGCTATAAACCTCCAGGCACAATGCATCCTGGGGAAACTTGCTTCGTACTGCGGGAAAAAATCGTAAACCGAGGCATTATTTTCAATGGATTTCCGTTCGTAAACCGAAAATTACGTTAACCGAGGCATTCGTAAACTGAGGTACTACTGTATTCTGAAGAGCAATCCCAGAGGGCAATAATGTAACATAATGATGGAATGGGGATATACTTATCTCTACAGTTAAAGAAAGTGGCCTGTTTAATTCTGAATATTTTGCTACCTATGATTGTCTCTTTCCTCACTTCATCTGGCAATGCTCCCCCTCTTATTTTTCAAGATATGTGATCTCTTTAGTCATTTTGACATGGCTGGCATATTTCCAGATTTGCAACATCTACCCAATAATTCGTGCAGGTCTGGAAAGGTTCTCTAAGAATATTTTAGCCACTGTTGCCCAGAATTATCAAACACATTTAAACAGTTAATAACTAGCCATTCAATGCACTACTTTTAAGACTTATCCCTAAAGTGCCTGGTATAATCACTCTAAGCCCCTGAATATACTGGGCCAGAATTGAACACTTAAGATATTAATACTACCAGGGACCAGCTGAGGGAAGAAGCTACAGAGAGAAATGTGATAATAATTAACACATAGTGAGCCTTTAGAGTATTCAAAGCATTTTGTGCATATTATTTCAGAAATGACTCTGGCAGCCCTGTAAAATAGGGATAGAGCCATTCTCTCTATATTATAGATTTGTAGAAAGTAGCTCAGATGAGTCTGAGGGGGAGGGACTTTTCTAAAGCCATATTCTGTGTTTGTGATGGAAGTAAAAACCAAACCAAGGGTTTCCCAACTCACAATATTTTTTACTCCTTCTGAAGCATTTGTTCTGGGTTTTATTGCCTCTGATTTGAAGTGAGGGTAAGAAACCTCCTTTCTAATAGTGGGTAATTCTTCCATAGTGGAAACACTGGAAAGGTAAAGACAGAGGTGCTTCTGGTCACTTGAAAGGGAAATCAAGGAATAGGGAGGTACTGGATGGTGTTACACTCCCCCTGAAGACACAGATGCACAGCTTGGGGGTGCTCCTGGATTCCTCTCTGAGACTGGATGCCCAAGTTTCAGCGGTGACCAGGAGTGCATTTGCACAATTAAAACTAATGCGCCAGTGACTTCCGTTTCTTAAAAGTTCTGATCTGTCCACTGTGACACACGCCCTAGTTACTTCAAAGCACTCTATGTGGGGCTGCCAATGAAAAGTATAAGGAAACTTCAGTGGGTGCAAAATGCAGCAGTTAGATTGCTGACTGAGGCTGGTTAAAGGGATCACATAAGTCCTTTGTTACAGCAGCTCCACTAGCTACTGATCAGTTTCCGGGCACAATTCAAAGTGGTTATGTTAACCTATAAAGCCCTAAATGGCCTGGGTCTAAAGTATCTCAAATACTGTATCTCACATTATGAGCCAGCTTGGGTGTTAAGATCACCAGGAGAGGCCTTCCATCACCTTCACAGGTGCATCTGATGGGGAGACAGGAGAGAGCCTTCTCTGTTGCTTCACCCAGACTTTGGAACTCCCTCCCACAGGAGGCCAGGCTGGCCCCATCTTTGCTTCCCTTCCACAAGCAGGCTAACTGGCTACCTGAGTGTGATTTTTAGATGGATTGTTATGCATTACTGCTTTGACTGGGTTTTGTGTTTTCCATTTCTCAGAATGGTATCTGTTTTTTCCTTTTTAATATTGTTTTTTAGCTTTAATATTGTCTTTTAATGATGTAAGCTGCCTCTTTATACTCACTGTCTTTCAATATTGTCTTTTGATGAATTAAACCACAATTGTATATCATTGTTTTCAACTTTAAATATTGTCTTTCAATGATGTAAGCCACTTTGGGTTATTTTCAAGGAGACAGGTGGGGTAAAATATTTTAAATAAATAATAAATAAAATTTAAATACAATTAGCTAAATCCTGTGGTTAGTCCCAGGTAGAATAGGCCCATTGAATCAATGGAACTTTGATAACCAAACAACCATTGTCTCATTGATTCAATGAGCTTTCCCTAGTTGGGACTAACAATTGAATTCAGCTCAATGTTTGTCTGCTGTTTTTGGAAAAAGAGAAAGATTTGCCACAGTTTCTTGGGCAGCAGTAGTAAATACTGAAGTGCCAGTTGCTAAAGCCAAGTTCCCAAAGATAGCCATGCCTCCCCCCCAAATAAAATGTGTTGATCCAGATCAACAAACCAGTTCCAACAGTTTTAATTTTCACCAAGAGCAAGTCTTTGATTTAAAAAAAAAAGATCTTAATTCCTATTCAAAACTAAGCCACTGCCCAAATGCTTGCATTACAACAGGAATTGCTCACAGCAATCCATCTTCTACCAGCTATTGTAAGTATTGAAGCTGAACTCAGTCAGAAGTCTGAGAGGAGGAGTAGATGTCATAATTGTCCCTTATAATCACATTGTCTTGGCACTTTGGTCCTGAGAGGTTTGGTTCCATTAACACACTGCTTGTGCTACCAAGCAGCATTTCTGGGACAGAATACTCCTGAAAACAATATTATATCATGACTGAGAGATGCCTGAAATGGTAGTAACATCATTTTAATGTGTCTCAGAACTACAGAAGTGTGATAAAACTTTCTGCCTTGGTTCCATCCTACAGAATCCTGGGATCTGTAGTTTGGTGAGGGATTTGGTATTATTTCTGATAGAGATTTAGTGCACTTCCCTCAACTATAACAGAGAAGTCTAAATAGTTCTATAAACTACAAACCCCAGACACCCATTGGATTTAGCCATGTTGGTTAAAATGGCTTCAAGGTACTATATTCTTCTAATGTAGGCACCCGCCCCAAGATGAGACCAAAACAAAGAATAACTCCCTCATGACTCTTTATCAGTCGGTTGGAATATTTGCCAGTTTAAACAGCTCTCAGTTAAATGACAAGAACATTTTGCTGCAATAGATGAGATGGCACACACCCCCTTCTACTTACAGTAGTGAACTTGACTGGCAGTTGAATCTTACTTCAACACTAGTAATGAGGTAGTGTCCCTAACTCCCCTGAGGACAGCACACTACTTTAGAGAGTGCAGGACAAAACATTTACTCTCGTGCAGAAGAGGGGAATGACTGAGGGAACACCACAACCAGAATCTATCATGAGGTTGTTGCCTCTCTCTACCTAATGATAGGGACAGCCCTCATTATGACTCCATCTTTGGATCTATGTATACCTTGGGTCCCTTTGTGGTGAAGAAGATGGGATATAAATGGATTAGAATATCTGGCATATCCTGAATCTTAACCACTTATACTGCCAACATATGAAACTTTTTTAAGGCTCTGCATCACTTTTAAAAAAGAAAAAATAATAACTTTTTTTGCCTTCTCTGAGGGGCCTTTTGAGAAACTGCCCACAGCCGAATCTGCAGCCACTGTGACAAGCAGACATTTTCAGTACTTCACAAGAGCCTCCTTAGACTTAACCCTTGTTACTTCTGCTATCTATATCAATCTTTCTTGGGAGAAATGTCTTGGAATGCATTTCTTCTCATTTTACTAAATTTAGACTGGCAGCAAACATTTATGTGAGTTACTGAGTCTGACATCTAATTAACACAGCCTTTACAGGTTTAATGAGCAGAGATAAATTTCTATCCTTTCCTTGGCACATTTTAATTAGTTGTAATTACGAGTGGAGTGACCTGGAAAGATTGTTGTCCCATGGATTCACAATAAATTTGTATAATTTTTATATGCAGGGACAGAATGAGCTTTTATGGATAGGAAAATGAAAGGTTATTTTGCCCATTATATCAGTCATACAATATCCTTCTGTAAAGCTTGCGCAACCCAAACATTGAACATTCATGCTTTATTGCACTGCAAGTGATGCTTCATAAACTATATTTATTGTTTTCAACCTGACGAATAAGTAAGCATCCTGATTGACGTCAGTCTGCATCAGGTTTAGCTGGATGGTGTCTGTAGCCAGTTCTCTTCAATATGGTTTTAACATTCAGAGTGAAATGCTGAGTGTGTGTTTACATTATTTACCTGAAGTAGTTGTTGAAGTATAATGGATATAAATAAGGTGAGATACAGCATACATAAAGATGAAAACATAGGTTTAAGGGGGACTCCCAGCCAAAAGCATCTTTTCCAAGTAGAATGGAACACAGCTACTATATTTAAGTGGGAAATCATTGTCATTGATTTCAGTGGTACGTGGATGTCAGGGAGGAGGAGGAAGAGGGGGAGGCGGAGCAGGAGGAGGAGAAAAGCAGGAGCAGTAGCAGCAACACAAGCAGTGTTCAGGATGTGTCCCTCCCACTTCCACTTATTTTGACCTAATGGAGGTGTCCATCAACAGAACAGGCAGGCAGCAATATCCAATGATTCCTCTTCACTCACGCAGTTCATCTACATTCCCCACTGTGAAGGGTTTGCACACCCTACAGAACACATGGGTTGTATGGGGCTGAAGCTGTCACTGATAATAGTTTCTGTCTTTGTTCTGCTGTGAGAAGCCTCCACTCAATCAGAAAACTGTTAGGAGGGAGAAACCTACTGGCTCCATGGAATTCATTTCACTAGCTAATTTCCTTACAAAATAGCCTGTAGCCAATAATTAGATGACAATATTTGTTGGCATTGAACAGTACATTGAACAAAGTCAGCAGTGACCAGTTCCTCACATGCCAAATGCAAAAGTGGATAACGAGATTTCATGTACTGTTCAGCTTCATGGTGTATCACAGAGTTTTTCCATAGTAGATCTTTAGCTTTGGAAGAACCCAATATCTGGACTAACATTTCTATAAGGATTTGCAATCTGAAATAAGTATAGTGGGGATCAAGCCCCTTTATATACAATTGTATCCACTTCTACTTAAATATACAGAGGACTACACCATGGAAAGGGTATGCATCACAAGTGCACTGAACATGCTAGGAAATCAAAATTCTGTTCTTATTTAAATTACCTCATCTCATATCTAAACTGTTCTTAAATTAATACCTTCCTTCCTTCCTCATTCTTTTTGTTATGTGCCATCAAGTCACCTCCGACTTATGGTGACCATATGAATGAATTATCTCCAAAATGTACTGTCCTCATCTACCCTAATCAACTCTTGTAAACTCAAGGCTGTGGCTTCCTTTAGGGAGTCAGTCCATCTTTTCCTGCTGCCTTCCACCTTTCCCACTATTATTGTCTTTTCCAGAGAATCCTGCCTTCTCATGATGTGCCCAAAGTAGGACAGAATCAGTTTCAACATTTTTCCTCCAGAGATAGTTCAGGCTTGATTTGATCTAGGACCCACTTGTTCGTCTTTCTGGCAGTCCAGGGTATCCACAAAGCTCTCCTCCAGCACCACATATCAAATAAATCAGTTTTTTTCTTGTCAGCTTTCACAGCTGTCCAACTTTCACACCCGTACATGGTGACTGGAAATATAAGAGCGTGGATTATCTTGATCGTGGTCTCCAGTGACACATCCTTACACTTGATGATCTTTTCTATTTCCTTCATTGCTATCCTTCTGAGTCTCAATCTTCTGATTTCTTGGCTGCAGTCTCCATTTGGATTGATGATTGAACCAATGTATACAAAATTTCTATTTCAATTTCTCCATTGTCAATGCTAAATGAGTCAAATGACAAAAATAACATACATTGCAAGTGACGTGGCATAGGTGTTACGATGAGAAATCTCACAGAAAAGGCATTCCTCATTATTTCTGGAGACACATAAGCATCACTTTGAAGATAGCACCCTCTGATTGTGAAATGATATATAGGCAACCAAATATAAAATTTACCCTGGAACTTAATTTTGAAGTTCTGTTGACATTTGAACACGTAAGTTGGGCCGCAACTTATTTAATTAAGCAGTGCAAAATCTTTATGTCATTGGCACTGGGCGGTAGGACGCTCTTCTTCCCCTCAGCATTAATAAGTCTGGCCCTTTTACTGCTTCCCAATTAGCACTTGTTGCTAGTAAACCATTCAGAGTGATAAATGGAACTCGACTGCACTGCACTTGTGAAAAGCAATACCTTTGAACAGAAAACAGGATAGCTACTGTAAAAATAAATAGCTGTACTTTAACACTGCAGCAAAGAAAGAAAGTTCTAATTTAAGAAGTGTTGAAACAAGGAGGAAGTTCTTTTAAAATAAATGTATTGAGTTAGATCCAAAACATCTCTTCTGTTTCTATTGCTGCTTGTGGAGAGGGCTCAGATCCACCGGAGGCTTTCATTAGAGGAGAATGACTTTCACCAAAGAAACAGGCAAAGATGTTTGAGGCAGAGCCTTTTTCTTTCCTCCCTTCCTGTAAAATATTGTCTTCAAGGCAGACAAGCACAACAACATTCAAATAAAAACATTAAAGTATTAAAACAGATGACAGACGTGATTAAAAACACATAGATTAAAAAACCAAAGCAGCTCCACCCTCTCAGCAATGGTCCAGTATAAATACTAAAGGCCTGCCTGAATTAAAAGGTCTCCCTTAGCCAATGAGGTCCATGTTTGCTGTTGGGATTCCCAAGCCAGCCACAACCTATTCCTTGAGATTTTAGAGCCAAACCTTGATGATAAGGACTCTAATGATAGCACAGGGTTGGAGAGCTTCAGCAACACATTTGCAAAATGGTGTGAAACAGGCACAGGCAAACAAACAATGAGAGAGATTCTGTGAGAAACACAAAGGCTAACATGATTTCTGTCTGCTACTGCTACAGCAGCAGTGGCATCTCTAGGGTGTGTGAGATATCAGAAAAGACAACTGTGCTTCTGAACAATGGCATTTTCTTCAGCCATGAAAAAACAACCCCAAATCTAGAGTTGCCATATAGGCTGTTCCTGTTCTTTGAAATGTTAGGTCCAAATTTAAAAACCATGCACCCCAGAAGTTGAGGGTGCAATCAGATGGGTATTTAACCCACTTTTTGGTCCACTGTGGGGGCAGGTTGGTTTGCTCCTTTTTCTGGTGATCACACGACTCTCCAGAGTATTCCTACTTGTACCTTTCTGAACCCCTCTCTGATGCTTCTACTTTTTGGTATGGATAGAATTGCTCTATTTTGGTTCATTGCCTGTGCATGCAATTGCAGGCAATCAACCAAAGCAAACATTGCAGCTGTCAAATTGCCTGTGAATTTGCTACATTGTGAAGTAGCTTAACAAGAGAGCCACTTCAGGATCTTGGCAAATTAAACACTTTCTCTGTGCCTTTTGCTTTTCTTAAAGGTCTGGTCGGGAACCATGGATTTGACTGCAAGCAAATTCTTGAATAGACTTTTAAGACAAGTGAAAGAAAAGGAGAAAGTGGCCTTCATTGCCTCCTTCCAGGAAGATGTTTTCAATAACAATAATAAAAAATTAAAGTGATGCAGCACATCTGCACTGCCCTAATAGAGTCATTTTAAAAAAAAACTTCCTCTGCGTTTGGAATATAGCAAATTCACAGCAGAAGGAGCCGGACAAAATAGGGTCGCTTCAGGTGCATGTGCCATTTGGATGCAAGGATCACACCAATACAATACCTGACCTAGAACTGACCTCTAGTGACCCTATTTAGCCTGATCCAGCTGGCTTGAATTGCCACATATAGACAAGTCTAAGTGCCAAAACTTGTGACTTAGCATAAATATCAGCCTAAAATATATATGCCCCTTCATGGATTGCTGCCTTGTCGTGGCGAAGGGGCTTGAGTAATTCAGAGAAGCTATGGGCTATGCCGTGCAGGGACACCCAAGACGGACAGGTCATAGTGGAGAGTTCTGACTAAATGTGATCCACCTGGAGCAGGAACTGGCAAGCCACTCCAGTATCTTTGCCAAGAAAACTCTATGGACAGAAACAAAAGGCTAAAAGATATGACGCTGGAAGATGAGCCCCTCAGGTCGGAAGACATCCAACATGCTACTGAGAAAGAGCGGAGGACAAGTACAAGTAGCTCCAGAGCTAATGAAGTGGTTGGGCCAAAGCCGAAAGGACGCTGAGCTGCGGATGTGCCTGGAAGTGAAAGGAAAGTCCGATGCTGCAAAGAAAAAGACTGCATAGGAACCTGGAATGTAAGATCTATGAACCTTGGTAAGCTGGATGTGGTCAAACAGGAGATGGCAAGAATAAACATTGACATCCTGGGCATCAGTGAACTAAAATGGACAGGAATGGGCGGATTCAATTCAGACGATTGTGGGCAAGAATCCCGTAGAAGAAATGGAGTAGCCCTCATAGTCAACAAAAGAGTGGGAAAACCTGCACTGGGATACAATCTCAAAAATGATAGAATGATTTCAATATGAATCCAAGGCAGACCTTTCAACATCACAGTAATCCAACTTTATTCACCAACCACCAATGCTGAAGAGGCTGAAATTGGCCAATTCTATGAAGACTTACAACACCTTCTAGAACTGACACCAAAGAAAGATGTTCTTCTCATTCTAGGGGACTGGAATACTAAAGTAGGGAGTCAAGAGATAAAAGGAACAACAGGCAAGTTTGGCCTTGGAGTTCAAAATGAAGCAGGGCAAAGGCTAATAGAGTTTTGTCAAGAGAACAAGCTGGTCACCACAAACACTCTTTTCCAGCAACAAAAGAGGCTACTCTACACATGGAAATCACCAGACGGGCAATACCGAAATCAGATTGATTATGTTCTCTGCAGCCAAAGATGGAGAAGCTCTATACAGTCAGCAAAAACAAGACCTGGAGCTGATTGTGGCTCTGATCATCAGCTTCTTATAGCAAAATTCAAGCTTAAACTGAAGAAAGTAGGAAAAACCACTGGGCCAGTCAGGTATAATCTAAACCAAATCCCTTATGAATACACAGTGGAAGTGAAGAACAGATTTAAGGAACTAGATTTGGTGGACAGAGTGCCTGAAGAACTATGGATGGAGGCTCATAACATTGTACAGAAGGCAGCAATGAAAACCATCCCAAAGAAAAGGAAATGCAAGAAAGCAAAGTGGCTGTCCAACGAGGCCTTACAAATAGCGGAGGAGAGAAGGGAAACAAAATGCAAGGGAGATAGGGAAAGTTACAGAAAATGGAATGCAGACTTCCAAAGAATAGCAAGGAGAGACAAGAGGGCCTTCTTAAATGAACAGTGCAAAGAAATAGAGGAAAATAATAGAAAGGGAAAAACCAGATATCTGTTCAAGAAAATTGGAGATATTAAAGGAACATTTTGTGCAAAGATGGACATGATAAAGGACAAAAATGGTAGGGACCTAACAGAAGTAGAAGACATCAAGAAGAGGTGGCAAGAATACACAGAGGAATTATACCAGAAAGATCTGGATGTCCCGGACAACCCAGATAGTGTGGTTGCTGACCTTGAGCCAGACATCCTGGAGAGTGAAGTCAAGTGGGCCTTAGAAAGCATGGCTAACAACAAGGCCAGTGGAGGTGATGGCATTCCAGTTGAACTATTTAAAATCTTAAAAGATGACGCTGTTAAGGTGCTACACTCAATATGCCAGCAAGTTTGGAAAACTCAGCAGTGGCCAGAGGATTGGAAAAGATCAGTCTACATCCCAATCCCAAAGAAGGGCAGTGCCAAAGAATGCTCCAAATACTGTACAAATGCACTCATTTCACACGCTAGCAAGGTTATGCTCAAAATCCTACAAGGTAGGCTTCAGCAGTATGTGGACCGAGACCTCCCAGAAGTACAAGCTGGATTTCGAAGGGGCAGAGGAACTAGAGACCAAATTGCTAACATGCGCTGGATTATGGAGAAAGCCAGAGAGTTCCAGAAAAACATCTACTTCTGTTTCATTGACTACGCAAAAGCCTTTGACTGTGTGGACCACAGCAAACTATGGCAAGTTCTTAAAGAAATGGGAGTGCCTGACCACCTTATCTATCTCCTGAGAAATCTATATGTGGGACAGGAAGCAACAGTTAGAAAGCAGAGACATCACCTTGCCGACAAAGGTCCACATAGTCAAAGCTATGGTTTTTCCAGTAGCAATGTATGGAAATGAGAGCTGGACCATAAAGAAGGCTGACCGCCGAAGAATTGATGCTTTTGAATTGTGGTGCTGGAGGAGACTATGGAGAGTCCCCTTGACTGCAAGGAGAACAAACCTATCAATTCTGAAGGAAATCTACCCTGAGTGCTCACTGGAAGAAAAGATCCTGAAGCTGAGGCTCCAATACTTTGACCATCTCATGAGAAGAGAAGACCCCCTGGAAAAGACCCTGATGTTGGGAAAGTGTGAAGGCAAGAGGAGAAGGGGACGACAGAGGACGAGATGGTTGGACAGGGTCATCGAAGCTACCAACATGAATTTGACCAAAGTCTGGGAGGCAGTGGAAGACAGGAGAGCCTGGCGTGCTCTGGTCCATGGGGTCACAAAGAGTCGGACACGACTTAACGACTAAACAACAAAACAAAAAATATATATGATTGACTGTAACTATGTTTAAAAGCAGATCTTAGGAAATACAAGAACCCGTGAGGTCTTGTGATATATGTACAGGCTTTGAAAGGCTTCTGTATAATCATGTCTCTCTCACTTAGGGCTGCCTTAGTTGTTACTTTATTAGCAGGAGTAACAGATGTTAGAATATCTTTCCATAAATCATTTTTTCCTGTTAGATGCAAAGGGCTGGCAACGTCTGAAAACTGCTCAAAGAAAATATATTTTCCATACTTTTAAGTAATCCATATTTTTCAGCTCATTCTTGCAATAAGATGAGATCTTACAGTGCTGAAAAAGAAGCCGGGATATTATGGAATTATAGCGCAAAAAGATTAACTACATATTTCAGAAAAGGTACTGGAACTATTTAATATATGCTAAGCTGTGTACTTCAAACAAGTTAATTTCATATCAAAAAGCAAACACAGTGTAACATTTTTGTGCTTAGTTATATCATTTTGTAATAGTTAGAATTATTCAGCATTATGTCATATATATATATCCAAATTGACAAAAACACTGCAGCAGAAAAATATATATATACTTTTTGCATATTGCAAAACATGAGCAACAACAGCAAAAATCATTCCTGTCAGAGCATATGATAACAACAACAATCCCCATGTGTTTCAAGTCCACTAGTTTTCATCACAGGTAAATTCAGTAAGACAACCTTAAATATATTAGGGGCATCCATAGCCCCTGTAGTAATATATGCTTCCTGCTAGTTAGGGGAAAAAAAATCAAATTTTAGATTCTATTTTAAATTCTTGCTACTGTCAGATAGAGATGCCATTCAGTGGCATAGCAACTGTTTTGCATTTTTTTAAAAAAGGCTGCACATTCAATCTTCATGGGCCATTCCAATTCCAAATATGAAAACTGGTTCTGATAAAAGATGGCAAGAAGAAGATTGCTCTGGTCAGAGAGATCCAGGAAATTTGCTCTTGGTCAAAGTAAATTAGGATTTACCCAATTCGTACTCTCATGATTACAGTACTCTCAGATGACTGTGCTTCCCCCCACAAAATGGGGTTCTTTCCAATATCAGGCTGATACTATTTGCTGTACAAAAAGGAATAAAGCATTTCCACAAAAATTACACATGAAATGAAGTGTGCGAATGTTTTGGGGAAACAAAACTAGGAAAAGATTAGACATCTAGATGTGAGAAGGTTAATGGAGCCAGAGGTGCTAGTGGAGATTGTGTTAATGGACCTGGCCAAGTTGGGAGGTGAGCAGGGGGTGCCCTTTCCTGAAATGAACCATGACTCTCCACTTATATAAAATCAAACAGTTCTGTAAATAAATGCAAATCCTAAAAAATACCAATATCCCTATAGTGATATAAGTGTATTTTACTGTCAAACAGGAAAATATTCTAAAAAGAAATATAAAGTGAACAAAGCAAATTTTGTCCTTCTGAGCTGGAAAGAGTAAAATACACATGTTTTAAAACCATTTAGAAAAACCCTCATTCCCATATGCTGAAATGTGATATGTTCATTAATTTAAAATTTCAGGGTTGCTTTTGTGCTTGTGGAACAATTGTGTTGTATCAGCTGATAGATATAATGAACAAAATCCAATATTGTGGGGGAAAGTGTTCATTTTACCGATAGGCATGCAGAGAATTAAAATCAATTACATTATTAGTAATCTCATAGACACCCTTAATATAACTTCATCTATTGAACTTGTGTACTAAGGGCATAGATCTTGTCTTGTCATTCTTTTTAGTGAGTCTAGGCGACTCCTCTTTTCACTTAGAATCCATTTTATGTTTCCTGGGCTCCATTTTATGCCCCTCTTACAAATCTTAAATTACTATGAGTCATCTGGGGGCTTGGAATAGGGTTGGAAGTATCTGGAATATGATGTGTTCTTCCAAGTCACCAGATACAGAGACAAATCTTGGAATGAGTAGCATTGAAGGAGAAGCATGTTTGGATTTTGTGTGAGAGATGGCTTAAAAGCATGGACGCCTGCCCTCACCCATCCACAGCTGGTACCAAGGGTCATTGGCTCATGACAGTGTTTGGACATGCATTATGCTTGCTCCCTACACCCCATGTCTGTGATACCCCAAGTCCCCACCAAAATGCATTACTACATTAAAAATAATTACATGTTTTGCTTTTAATGTAATAGCTTATTTTGTTTTCAGTTGGCTTGTCTTTTTTAATAATTTGTAATCTGCCTTGGGTCCCTTCACTAGGAAAAAGGCAGTACAAAAATGAAATAAATACATAAATATGAAAAATAACTTTAAGGCATTTAAAATGCAATTTAAAAAATTCTTTAGAGGGAAATCTAGCCATTCTTTATAGTTAAGTTAGTTAAGTTTTATTATACAATTGTAGACCTGAAAATTCAAAGATAAAAGCATAATATAAGATATAATATAAGATATACAGAGTAAGTAAGTAAGTAAGTTGTTAGAACATATCGATGGTATAAAACTTGAATCTAGCCATTCTTTATAATTTTTAAAGATCAGTCCTGAAGACCAAAGTTCCTTCAGTATGGAACAGATTTAGCTGCCTGCCTAAAGCTCACCAAAGCAGAAGCCAGCTTAAACTTCCTTTGGAAGGGAGTTCCACAGTCAGAGAAAGCCCTGTCTCATATAATCATGTCCCATCAAGTCAATTCTGACTTATGGCAACCCTTTCCAGGGTTTTCTAGGTAGAGAATACTCAGAAGTGGTTCACCTTCTTGTGGGGGCACCCTGGGGTTCTGCGGCTTACCAAACCTTTGATTCCACAGCCAGACACCTAAACCACTGAGCTATAGCCGCCAAGTTAGGCTTTCAAAGTGATGGGCATGCAGGAGGGCCTCTGGTGAGGATCACAAATTCTGGGTGTGCACATGCCCGAAAAGGCACTCTTTCAGATATTTAGGCCCCAAGCATTTAGGCCTTTCAGGATTAAAACTAGCACCTTGAATTGCATTTGGAAGCCAACTGGGAATCAATACAGTTGGTTCAAGACTGGTATTGTATGGTGTCTAAAGCAAATTTCAGATAACAAATACCTTGGGAACTCCTTTGGAGTAAAAAATCATCCAGATAAAATCTTAAAATAAGCATTATAAATAGTTGTAGTAGAGTCAGAGAGATCATCCAATATGACAAGATATGTTTATGAAGGTTTGGGCATAATTACTACCCTCAGGGTGCCCCACTGTTGAACTTCTTGAATCAATTTATCCCTTGAATATTTCCCATCTCATCAGATTCTTTTTCCTTTTAATAACTTCCAACATTCTTTCTACTTGGCCACAAGGATATCTCTTATTTGTCCCTGCAGTATCTAACCGTTGTGTACTGTCTGCATATATTGCATGCATGATGTGATAAAGGGTGAAATCATATTTTATTTGGATGCCAAAACTTCCAAGTATAATATTTCACTATGATTAATAGTGCAATTCTGTGCATGTTTACAGAAGCAAGTCTCTTTCATTTTAGTGAGCCTTATTCACATGTATATGGGTATGAAATTAGTATTATTTTCAGCTCCTTTTAAAATTATAACGGTTCTATGTAAATTTTTTAAAGAAAATTGACAGCTAAAATATTCCAGATTCTTATTAAAGCACATGAAATCCAATAAAATGCCTTGTAGATGTGAATATACCCTATGGCGAGTTTTTCTATTAGTATTCATACAGATGCACATGCAAGACTTTCTGTAGAAGCATTGTATTAGACAGTTGACCTTCTTTCAACAACCAGATATCAATGATCTATCAAAGCATATGACCTCTTCCATGGAAATGTTCTTCAAAATAACAATTAATTCTGTTATAGAGATATGATTTTATATACTTTTAAGAAACAGAGAGGTGAAAAATTGTACATATTTGGAGTAAATTAGCTATGAGCATGACTGCAAATATATGTATACTTTTTACTACTAATCTTGACTGCTGTTGTAGCTAATGTTTTCTGTCTCAAGCTATAATTGTTTCCCATTTCATGCCATAATTGTTCTATTGCAGTGCAGTGTGTTCAGTGATATAATAAAAGTCACACAACTTTCACTATATTTCAACAACTTCATCATAAATTGCCAGCATGTTGTGTCATGCTTGCTGAGAAGGGTTGGGAGGCAAGAGAAAGGAGCTGTCATTCGCTTATTGCTTGTCAAGATCGGCTGCAATTACTTAGGTCTGAATAGGACCTTGCTACAATAGCTGTTACTGTCTGAAATGTGCCATGGATTTTGTTCCAATTATTTTCATCACACATAAGGATAGACAAACTTCCTCATGAGGCACGAGAGAATTGTACGTAATGCAGAAAGAGAAATTTGCATGCATAGGTGGGGAAGTTTCATTTTGGACTACAACTCCCAAAATACCCCAGCCAGTGGAGTATTCTGGAAGTTACAGTCCAAAAAAAGCAACTTTTCCCATTGCTGAAAAAAGAAAATATTTATGGGTGAAACTAAAATTACTGTTTATTTATTTATTTATTTATTTCTTACATTTTTATCCTGCCCATCTAGTCGTTTTGACTACTCTGGGCGGCGTACATCAGTGTACCAATAAACAATTAAAAATATCAGCAATATTAAAAATGAAAATAATCATTCAAGATGGAACTAAATCAAATTAAATCAACAAATCAAATCAAATAATGCCCGGGGGAAAGGCTTGCCTGAACAGCCATGTTTTTAATTGGCTTTTGAAAACGCCCAGCGAGGCGTTAGCAGCAAACCCACCCACCCCATAGTGTTCTGAGGACTGAAAGTGCACCATGAGCAACTACACCTGGCAGTAATTTTCATAATTCAGCCATCCATGCTTCATAATCCTGGGGATCACAGCCAGTGATTTCTGTGTGGGTTCTTAAATGATTAAAAGTAGTTATTTTAAAAACATTTCTTTCTTTCTTTTTTCCTTTCTTTTTACCTATTAGGGTTCTAAGGTGATATACAATAACATCCCAATATAAGAAGAGAACAGAAAGTAAACATTTTTTTTTTAAAAAAAAACTATTTTAAAAGTGAAAGGCCTGACAACACAATGTTGACTAATTGTTGGAAATTCTGCAGGAATGAAGACAACTTGATCTATCTCTGAAGGACATTTCACAATCAAGGTGCTCCTACAGAAAAGGCCCTGATGTGCATACTGACCAACTCACATCTTCTTTCTCTCACCAATCCTCCTGGTTCCCTCATACAGCCTTTCAACTGTAAATGTTAAAAGGAAAAGGAAAACAAAGTATTGTTTGAATAGAAAGTATGGAAATAGTATAAACCAACTCTGGGCTAAGAATACCAACTGAAATGATTTGACTGTTGCATAAGTCTTTGGTACCAAATCCAGAGTCCCAAGTCCGAGTCCCTATTAAAAATAAGCTCTTTTCCCCAGAAAAGAGGAGGGGTGGGCGGGTGGGTTCCAAGTCATGAGTCAAGTCTGTGTCATTGGGGGGGGGGGGGAACAAACCCAAGTCAAATCCAAATTGAGTCACCGGTGCAACTTAAATGTGACTTGACAGTGAGTCCTGCAACTCGAGTCTCCATCCCTGGAGAATAGCCATGCCCTAGATAATGACATTGACAACACACACACCCTCCTGAGTCACCTATGAAGATGGAAGACTCAGGATTGTTGGAGGGAGTGTGCCCTGAATGTCCAAAGGGTGTGGAATTTTCTGGAAGCAGTGAGGCTCAAGGTAGGGCACAGGGGTTGGAAGAGTCTAGAAGGGAAGAGCAGGGTTCCAAAGGTATAAAAGGGGAAGCAGAAAGTGGAAGAGGGGAAGGCTGGTCAAAATGAATTGTTGAGAAGGCAGGAGAAGACAACAAGAGAAGACCTGTGTGGAAGTACTGGAGCAGCCCTAGCTTGAACTGCCTAAAGAGGCCTTACAGGCCTCTTCTGTTCGCTAGGGGGACATTACAGCCCAGAGAAGGGACAATCAACCTCCTATTGATGCCTGGACCTATGGGTGATGTTCCCTTTTCCATGAAGGATTTGGGGCCACACACACAAAGTTACCATATTTGGTGCCTTCCTTGTTGTCACATACTTTAATGTCTTTTTCCTATGATCTGCTCAAGATTCTAAAAATTTGGCTGGCTAGGTGTGCAAAGAAAGTAATATACCCATTCCTTTTAGCAATTTTTTTCATAAAATGTAACATTTTAAACTCAAAAATGAACGCGAACTAATCATGAAGCAATACCCTGTTTCCCCGAAAATAAGACCTAACCTGTAAATAAGCCCTAGTATGATTTTTCAGGATGCTTGTAATATAAGCCCTACCCCAAAAATAAGCCCCAGTTAAGTGAAACCCCGCCCTCCACCATTGTGCAGCAACCAGAAGAAGATGACATGACTGTATTTGAATAAATGTAGATTGTTGTACATGAAAAAAATAACACATCCCCTGAAAATAAGTCCTAATGTGTTTTTGGAGCAAAAATTAATATAAGACCCTGTCTTATTTTTGGAGAAAGATCCCTCCATTTGCACTGAAGCAGCCACCTAACAGCAAAAGTAATGAGGTAATATAGTACTACCTTCTGTATTCTAAAATAGTACTGTGTTCTGCACATGCATTGTGGCTATGTTTTCTTTACTAACCTTCCTTTCAATCAGAAGAGACACACTGATGTCTTTTTCTTCTACATTCCATCCATTGTCTGGTTCTAAAAACTGGGTTGTCTGCATCTGAAAATGATGCCTTAGAACCTAAAAGTTTCTCTGTTGAATCATCGGGCGGGGGGGGGGGGGGCTTGCTGGAAATGAGGGCTAGAATTCTGTACTCCCTAAGCTAACTAAACACTATTGAAATCTGTGGGACTTCTGAGTAAACATACATATTACTATGTTGCAGTTTCCCTGAAGTTTTGTGGGGTTTTTTTTCTTGTAATAAATAGGCAAAGACAAGCCATATGTTATATCGTTTTCCTCCCAAATCACGATACAGGCACTTTACATAAAAGAATTAATTAAGGGGCAGCATTTTGCTCTGTAGCAAGCATATGGAAGCTTTCTAAGAGTAACATTAATGAAACCATTGTGAGTGTTCAAGAAGCAAAAATGAGCTGTTCCTAAATATAGCAATGCTTCTGAGAAAATAAGAAGTGTTTCAAATATCTAGCATGCATGCAAGACTAGTCCAAATTAAACCACAGCTAAATAGAATTTTTTAAAAAAACATTTCCCCAACTTTTTTCTACCATACTAACTTTTAAGTATGAACTGCTGACTGACTTTTTTCAGTCCTGGAATAGAATGAGTTAGTACCACCTCTCCCTTTCAGTTAGAAACTAGATAAAATACTACAGATGCAAGAGCAGGTGAAACCTTTAGTGTGTGTGTGTTTTCTGCCATCAAGTTGGAATTGACTTATAGCAACCCTATTAGGGCTTTCAAGGTAAGTGAGATATTTAAGGAGTGGTTTTACCAGTTCCACTCCACCAGTGCGTTTCCATGGCCAAGTGGGGATTCAAACCCTGATCTCCAGAATCCTAGTCTGTCACTCTATCCACTACACTACACTGGGAATTTATTAGACTGTTAAAAAATCAAACAGCTAGTTGTGGATGTTAATCCATCTTCCGCAGTCTGTGCACCAAGATATTGTGGATAGTGCAGAGAAAAATATATATGAGAGTCCCAAAAATTCATGGTAGATGACTGTGCCAGATATGCTTCTTAAGGTGAGTTCAAAAGCTTGTTGGGAGAAAGGTGACCTATAAATAAAACAAACAAATAAAAAAACATATAAATAAAAGCTGCAGACACAATTGAGGGTGTGGTTTCAAACTCCACCCCAGGTAGTAGTTGTCTGGGTTTCGACTCCCAAGTCTTCAAACAAAAAACTGCTAACTAATCTACATTTTCATCTACCCATTGCCTTAAAGTAGTGTATCTGTTTTAAACAGACCTTTAACACTGATGGGGACACTGTCAAGCTTGCGGCCTGTTAGGTAGAGGGCATACCAATGATGAGGAATGTAAAACAAAATAAGACCTCATTAAGATTACAATGAAATTGTTAAATTAGGTTAAAGCATTACATTACTGGCATTATGGACTGGTAAGAAAAAAACAATAACAAATTAAAGTGAATGAATTCAATTTAAAGATGCATTTCCAAACTATGACTAAATCTTTCATAGAAGTTTAGTATTCTGTTTGCACAGACATTGTAGCTCTCTTTGCATAGCCTTAAACTATGTTGTCATCTGGTAGCAAAGGCATGTGGCTCATGGCTCCTAAATTTGGAGAAAATCTTGGGAATCACATAAACTATTTCTCCTCAGATCAACCAATTTGTGCCCAGCCCTGTAACAACAGCCATCTTTAGAAACTGAGATAGAGTTCTGAAATAAAAGCATTTATTTATTTATTTATTTATTTATTTATTTATTTATTTAACTTATATGCCGCCCACTCTACCCAAAGGTCTCTGGGCGGCTTACAACAATTAAAATGCAATTAAAATACAGTAAAAAGATAAAACAATTAAAATACAATTAAAATAGATACTCTAAAAATTGCCATCAGGACCCAAAGTTGATATTATTTCAATTAAAAGCCTTCTGGAACAGGAAGGTTTTGACCTGGCGCCAAAATGTCATCAGCGTCGGCGCCAGACGAATCTCAGTCAGGAGGGCATTCCATAGTCTGGGGGCAGCTGCCGAAAAGGCCTTTTGTCTACAAGCCATCCCTCTTACCTCCTTGAGGGATGGCTCTTTCAAAAGGGCCCCCTGGCTAGGTCTTAACTGCCAGGTAGGCTCATATGGAAGGAGGTGGTCCTTCAGGTATCCAGGGCCCAAGCCGTTTAGGGCTTTATATGTCAAAACAAGCACTTTGAATTGGGCCTGGGCAGCAACTGGTAACCAATGTAATTTAATCAGAATCGGCTTGATATGTCCCCTAGCGGCCCCACCACTCACCAGCCGCGCAGCTCGATTCTGGACCAGTTGCAGTCGCTGAACCGTCTTCAAAGGCAGCCCCACGTAGAGCGCATTGCAATAATCTATACGAGATGTTACCAGTGCGTGTGTAACTGTCATGAGACTCCGCTTGTCCAGGTAGGGCCATAGCTGGTACAATTTCCGCAGCTGAAGGAAGGCGCCCCTGGCCACTGAGTCCCCCTGGGCTTCCAGAGTTAGACTGGGGTCCAGGAGCACCCCCAGGCTGCGGACCCTGTCCCTTAGGGGGAGTGTAACCCCATTCAGGGCAGGGAAATGGCCCTCCAACCTGTCCGGCGAAGCACCCACTAACAGCACTTCCATCTTGTCTGGATTGAGTTTCAATTTATTAACCCTCATCCAGTCCATTATCAGGTCCAGACACGAGTTCAGCACAGAAACTGCCTCACCTGGATTGGTGGAAAACGAGAGGTAGAGCTGAGTGTCGTCAGCATATTGCTGACTCCTCAGCCCAAACCTCCTGATGACCTCTCCCAGCGGTTCCATGTAGATGTTAAACAGCATGGGGGACAGTATTGAGCCCTGAGGAACCCCATGACATAAACGCCATGGGACAGAGCAACTGTCCCCCAGCACCACCCTCTGGACATGGTCAGCCAGGAAGGAGCGGAACCACCATAAAGCGGTGCCCCCAACTCCTAACCCAGCCAGCCTATCCAGAAGGACACCATGGTCGATGGTGTTGAAAGCCACTGAGAGGTCCAGGAGTATCAACAGGGTCACACTCCCCCTGTCTCTTTCCCGGCAAAGGTCATCGTACAGGGCGACCAAGGCAGTCTCTGTACCAAAACCCGGCCTGAAACCCGATTGAAATTGATCCAGAAAATCCGTTTCATCCAGCAGCGCCTGGAGTTGCCCGGCCGCAACCCGCTCCAACACTTTGCCCAAATAAGGGAGGTTCGCCACTGGTCGGTAGTTAACCACCAGCCTTGGGTCCAGGTTAGGCTTTTTTAGGAGTGGCCGAATTACCGCCTCTTTCAAGGTGGTAGGGACCACTCCCTCTCTCAAAGAGGCGTTCACAGCCTCCTGGACCCAGGTGCGAACCCCCCTGGCAGGTCTTCCAATTAGCCAAGATGGGCAAGGGTCGAGCGGAGTGGTGGTAGAACGGACAGATCCAAGCACCCTGTCCACATCCTCAGGTCTCAACAATTGAAACTCATCCATTAATATTTGACCTAAGCACAGCACACTGGACACATCCTCTGATTTTGCAGTAACGGTGGAGTCCAACCCACTGCGAATCTGAGCGATTTTCCCCTCAAAATGAATGGCAAACTCATCACAGTGAGCTGATGAGCAGTCCGGGACCTCCACCGGATTTCCCGGTTGAAGAAGATGCCGGACCACCCGAAACAGCTCTGCTGGACGACATTCTGAGGAAGCAATACGGCTGGAGAAATATTGCCGTTTCGCCAGCCGTATTGCCACGAAATAGGCCCGATAATGGGCTCTAAGTCGTGTTCAATCGGACTCCCAGAGGGACTTCCTCCACCTGTGCTCCAGCCGTCTCCCTGTAGCGTTCCCCTTTATTATGTCAATGGTTTAGGTTTGGTTATGTTAATTGTTCATGCATATTCATGTTGCTGAGAGGCGGAGCCGAGAGAGATGATATAAGAGGCGGAGCCAGAGATGGAGAGAGAGAGAGAGATGGAGAGATAGTCAGAAAGATGAGTAGAGATAGAGTGTGGAGTTTGGGGAAATCTGAGGAGTGATTCTAGTTAGGAGTGTATTATCAAACAGAAGATTGTTATTAATAATAAATTTACCTAAAGAAGATATTCATGAATTATTATCAAGTTCTGTAAACAATAAACACGTTATATTTAAAATACTTTGAAGTGTGGACCTGCATCATCTTCCTGAAGTAATGGTGATTTAGTGATCACCTGGTGGCAGCAGTGGAAAAGAGGGGATTGTTTTCCTTCGTGTGCTCTGAGTCTTGACGGTCAAGTAAGGGGACGAGGGTGAACGCCACAATTGGTGTCCAGCGGCGGGATACGAAGGAATCCAGTGAAGCCTGAGTTTGGATACGAAGAAATCCAGTCAAGCCTGATTTTAAAAAGAATTTTTCTTGAGTCAAGGGTACCTTTTAGACAGAGCTCTGTGGCTAAGAAGTTTGGTTCCTCACTAGAACTTTTGGGAAAAGCTTAGTGGTGGGGGCTTCTGAACCCAGATCTGGGGGGGTCTAAGTTAGGGAACGACTCTGAAAGAAAATTCTTATATTTTACCTCATGATTTGAAGACCCAGTGGGCTAGCTTAAGGCTCAAGGCTCTAAGAGTTTAGAGAGCGCCTGTGAAAAAGGCAGAAGCCAGGGGTCAGAGCAGATCTGAAGGAAGAGAGGAGAAAGCCTTTGCTTGAAATAGAATCATTTTAGTGACTGGAAGTAAAAGAAGAAAGACAGGTCCTTTTAAAATCAGTAAACTCTGTACTAAACATCCCAGAAGTAAAAATGCCACCCAAACGTACCAAAAGGGGGAGTCCTGAGGCTGAGGTTTTACCTCAAGAAATGGAAGGAAACGGTGACCCTTTAACTCAAATAGAACAGGAAGAATTTGATGAGGGGGCCTCAGAGGAACAAAAGGAATTAAGCTCCCAGGATTTTGAAAAATGGAAGCTGGAACGAGAATTTAAATTTAAGGAACTACAGCTCAGAGCTGAGCAAGAGACCAAACAAAGGGAACTAGAAATCAGAGAAAGAGCTGATCAAGAGGCCAGACATTATGCTTTTGAGCAGGAACAAAAACAACAAGAAATCAGAGAAAAAGCTGAGGCTAGACAATTGGAATTACGACAAAAGGAAATGGACTTTCAATTACAGATGAGACAATTAGATATTTCTGCTCAAAACAATAACCTCAACAATAACACTAGTGTTGGAGGGGGAATTCTCTCAAAAATTGATCTTAAGAAGTTTCCCCAATATAAAAGAGGGGACTGTCCCGAATCTTTTCTCATTGCTTTTGAGCGCGCCTGCTGGGACTTTGAAATCAGAGATGATGAAAGGATGATTGTTTTGAGGGCTCAAATAAGTGGAGATCTGGCTGAGTTGTATTCACAGATGGCCCTAGAGAAGGCCAAAGATTTTGAGGCTTATAAAAAGATGGTTTATTCAAGGTTTTGTCTTAACGCTGAACACCTGAGGCGGAAATTTCGCTCTCTTACTAAAAAGCAGGAGGAATCTTATTCACAGTTGGGAGCTAAATTGCAGCAATGTCTTGAGAAGTGGATGGAAAGGGAGGATATCACTTCTCTAGAACAAATGAAGAATTTGATTGGGTTAGAACAATTTTACTCCATATTACCTGGAGAATTGCGTTATTTAGTTAGGGACAAAAATCCTAAAAATTTACTGGAAGCTGGTGAACAAACTGATTGTATTAATGAGTACAGGAACCCCAGATTCTCAGAGCTAAGATTTAACAGACCAAACTGGGACAACTATGAGAAGCCCTTTAATAAAAATTACCTCAGCAAAACAACAGAAAGAAGCCAGGGTGGTACTTCCCCAAAATTGCCAAGGCCTAGTCCGCCAAAGCCAATAAACCCTGAGTCAAAGTTCAACAAATCACCTCAGAATGAGAGAAAGAATTATAAATGTTTTAACTGCGGCCAGCCAGGCCATTTACAATTCCAGTGTGTGCAACCTAATCCTAATACAGGGAAGAATGATAATCAAACAAAAAAAGTGTATTGTTTAAAACAAGTGGAATCGGCTGAGGGAAGCAGTAACCTGAGACCTGTTTCCATGACCACCACAACTTCTACTGACCTTGAGGAGGAGGATATTCCTGAAGCCCCTGTAGTACATTGTTTTTACATAAGAAATGACAATAACATTCTCAGAAACGCTAGTGAAGAGATAGTTGTGGGAGGAAAGAAATACCTCGCTATAAGAGACACAGGGTCTCAAATTTCCATAGTACATTCTGATCTGATAGCCCAGGATGAGATAATTCCAGGCAGAACAATGACCCTAAAAGGGATTGGGAAAGAAACTGTGGTGTTAAAAGTGGCTGAGATTCAAATAGGCTATAGGAATTGGTCTGGAAAGTGGCAGGTAGCCATTTCAGACGAAATACCAGCAGCTTTTCTACTTGGTTGGGACTTAATAGAGCATGTCAAGAGTGCTTTAGTGCTTACACGCTCAAAGGGGGGGGGTCAAACCTCACCCTCTGCAGATGAGATTGATACAGTATCAGAGAGGAGCCTGGAAAAAGAGGTTTCCTTGGATACCCAGCTTATTAGTGGTGCTGAAGCTAATCTCATGCTACTGAAGAGTCCCAATAAATATAAATTTGCTCAGGAGCAGGAGGAGGACACTATTTGGGTAGATTGCTTTGGAGCAGACACCAGTACACCCACTTTGTTGTCTCCTGAATACCCTGAAAGGTCTTGCCTGGATAAGAAGCTTTTATATAAAGAAAAAGTCCTTAGAGATGGCAGAGCCAAGCTTGGGAAGTGCTCCTGGAAAAGAGAAGAGCTTGCATGAGGCCCAGGAAAGAGCAGTCTGTCCTGAGGACCTAGTAGTAGGACTGAGATCTATAGAGGGGAGAAAATTGCTTTTGGCAGAGGTGGAACAAGTAGACATTAAAACCTTGCAAAGCAAACCCTTATCTAGTGTATCACTGAAAGAAGGAATAGAATCACATAACACGTGCAGTGCATCTAAAACCAACCAATCGTTTAAGATTGCACTTAAAAGACACTCACTTGAGAAGCTTAAAGAGACCCTTGATAGTGGTCCCCCACATAGGGAAAACTTGGTGATAAAAGTACCTGTGGGCGAATGCGTGAGTGAGAAGGAGAGGGAACTGCCTATCCTTTCCCCAGCTGAGAAAGTGAAGCCCCGAGCTAGGCTTAAAGCTGATGTCACTATAAACCGACCAGCAGATGACATCCTGTGGACAACCGAGTGGCCGATGACCGCCAGTCGATGGAAAAGGTTGCGGAGGAAGGAGCCAGTGGTCAACAGAGGGACTCCTGAGTGCCAGCAGAGGTGTGCCCAGCTGAAGGAGATGACCACAACCGGACCAGTCCACGGTGCGCCAGACTACTACGGAAAAGTGAGAGACTTGGACTTTGCAAATTTTGCCTTTGCAACAGAGACTCAGATCTTGCCTCGAAAGCCCACAACGTTGTCGCAGATGTGCTTTCCAGGAGGCTAGATGAATGATACCAGGACTTTTATTATAAACTGAAATGGATTATAATTCTCAGTTAATTATTTATGTAAAAGTTTCATGATCGTGATTTCTGTAGGGTTGAAAATGTTCAATGTAAATAATAAGGTAAAGTATATTGTTGAATAGTAGTGAAATGTTTAGAGTATAAGGTATAGTAATTGTTATGATAAATGTGTTATATGGTAAGTACAGTTAAATGCAAGGGTGCCTATTTGTTTAGGAGGAAAAACGTGTTTCCCCTCCCAAACAAACATATTTAAGGGGGGAGGTCTGTAGCGTTCCCCTTTATTATGTCAATGGTTTAGGTTTGGTTATGTTAATTGTTCATGCATATTCATGTTGCTGAGAGGCGGAGCCGAGAGAGATGATATAAGAGGCGGAGCCAGAGATGGAGAGAGAGAGAGAGAGATGGAGAGATAGTCAGAAAGATGAGTAGAGATAGAGTGTGGAGTTTGGGGAAATCTGAGGAGTGATTCTAGTTAGGAGTGTATTATCAAACAGAAGATTGTTATTAATAATAAATTTACCTAAAGAAGATATTCATGAATTATTATCAAGTTCTGTAAACAATAAACACATTATATTTAAAATACTTTGAAGTGTGGACCTGCATCATCTTCCTGAAGTAATGGTGATTTAGTGATCACCTGGTGGCAGCAGTGGAAAAGAGGGGATTGTTTGCCTTCGTGTGCTCTGAGTCTTGACGGTCAAGTAAGGGGACGAGGGTGAACGCCACACTCCCCTCTCGCTTCATCGCCCTCAGTTCAGAAGTATACCAAGGAGCTGTCTGGGCTCTGCGTGCAGGGAGAGGGCGCTTAGGCGCAATCGTGTCAACTGCCCGGGTCATCTCCCTATTCCATAGGGTGACCTGAGCTTCGACAGGAGCACCGACCATATCAGATGGATAATCCCCCAGAGCGTTCAGGAAACCATCCGGATCCATTAGTCTCCGAGGGCGGATCATCTTAATAGATCCCCCACCCTTGCAGAGGGAAGAAGAAGCTAATAGACTAAACTTGACCAGGAAGTGGTCTGACCATGACAATGGGGTCACAACCCCACATCCAAACCACCATCTTCCAGTCCCGTTGAGAAAACCAGGTCCAAGGTATGGCCCTTCTCATGTGTCGGGCCGATGACATATTGAGACAGCCCCATGGTTGTCATGGCAGCCATCAAGTCCTGAGCCGCCCCAGTCAAGGCAGCCTCGGCATGGATGTTGAGGTCCCCCAGCACCAACAGCCTGGGAGTCCTCAACACCAGGTCCGAGACTACCTCCGTCAGGTCAGGCAGGGAGACTGTTGGTATGCAGCAGGGTGGGCGGTACACCAACAGAATCCCTAATCTGTCTCGCAAGCCCAACACACAATACAGGCCCTCAAGACCTCCTCTCAAAGGGATAGGAAGCCTGGTCAAGGAGATAGAACTCCTATAGACCATAGCAACTCCCCCTCCCCGACCCTCCAAGTGACATTGGTGCTGGACCGAGTACCCAGGCGGACACAGCTGGGAGAGGGGGACACCACCCTCCTCTCCCACCCAGGTCTCAGTAATGCACACCAGGTCAGCACCCTCATCCAGAATTACATCATGGATGAGGGCAGTCTTATTTTGTACTGACCTGGTGTTCATCAACAGCACCGTGTGGCTCGAGGGTTTGCTGATATGGTCACCTGATACCATCTGGTTGGGGGTAGGACTAGAAGAGGGGATAGATGTAAGATATCTAACCTCTCTTCTCCTACATGGGCATGTTCTACCCCCACCGCCATTCCTTCCCCTACCCAGCACCACCTCAATGGCTGCCCCCTCCAAAGCCCTCCCCCCTTCCTGTTCCCTCAGATCCACTGTGGGTCTCTATGTAACCTGATGGCAATTAATAATAACAATTAAAAAACAACAGCACACCCTTCTAAAGCCCGTTCTCCCCTCTGAGCCAGGTGGCTGATGTTGAGGATGGGGTGGGGCAGCCAGAAGCAGCAAGGGCCCAGTCCTGCAAGGCCAAGAGAGTCCAGGCCAAACTCCCCCAGGACACTGTCTCTCACCCAGTGCCTGAGGGACGGCAGATGACAAGGAAGACTCCCCCAAAGGCAGGAATGCTGGTCCGGCAGGGCCCTGGCACAGGCTCTGGCTGATAAAGCCCATTCATGTAACATTGTTAACTGTATGTCATTAATTTTTTTGCACAGTTGTATGTAGTTCCTTTTTTGTTACCTCTCTACTAAATCAATATTTTAAGTGCTCAGTGATGTCTGTTGACTTTTCCAATGATCAAGAAGGAGACTGATCACAGTGTCACAGTCACAGTGTCACAGCATGGCCAAAATATGAAGCTGGCCTGACCTTGCATGTTGAATAGAAGCATAGGCTTTAAATGAACTGCTTGCTGGATAGCTGAGTGGTTTAGGTCTCTGGCTGCAGAGCCAAAGGTTGGGAATTCAGTTCCCCACTAGGCCTCCTTGAGAGGGGCTGGACTCGATGATCCATAGGGTCCCTTCCAGCTCTGCAATTCTAAGGTTTCCTAAAGTTCCCAACCTATGATCCCCAGATATTCCAGCACTAAAAACTCCCAGAAGCCTTAACAACTAGCTGTGCTGGTCAGGATTTCTGGGAGTTGTAGTCCAAGAACATCTGGTAACCCAAGACTGGGGAGCACTGCTCTAAATCTTGTCACTTGTTTGGCAGTTTTATAACAATCCCTTCACAGACTGCTGGGTTCTTATCTGGAATGGATGTAAATTGCCCTCCCCACCCCAGAATAAAGACACGAGTCAATAATTATTGGTTAAAACACGGGCCATACTTTATTAGTCATAATCAATGTTGCCATCCTTTGGCAAAGGGGGGGCCTCCGTAGTGTGGAATCAGGTAAATAGCAGAGATCTCGAAGTACCCCTTAAGCAACCAATGGGCAAGTCCCCGGCCCCAAGTTGTCGTGGACTTAAAGACAGTGAGAACCTGGCCGGCCGCAATTTGACCACCCCCCCCGGACCTCAAGCCAGCTTTTACTTGTTGACTGTTGGTCCGGTTGTGGTCCAGCGCATCTTTCCCCCCAAGCACTGTAACCGCACAATCTGCAGCACTGTGAGGTCAGATGGGCTATAGCTTACCTGAGTTTGCAATGGGACTCACCAGAAAAAAACTGGTATATCCGCACTACCCGCCACAGCATAGGGACTAGCCTTGCTAAGTCCCATGCCCGCCATCGAGCCGATCAAGCTCAATAAGCAGGCCCCCCTTGATGTCTTCAAGGAAGACATCCAAACCCAAATCAGACGGATGTACACCATCGTTCCGAAAAAAACAGGCCTATCCATGCGGATTCTCTGGTGACCAATCACCAATCCAAGGGCGCTGCAATCAGCTTTGCAGACTACCCTGCTAACACTACTTCGTGCAGCGTTAGTGGGCCAAAAACGCCTCGCATCCCTCCATACCAGCTGAGGATGGTCGTCGGCCATACAGTGTTCATAGCATGACACCTCGTTCGGACGGATGTACACCATCATTCCGAAAAAACTCAGGCCTATCTGTGGATCCACTGGTGACCATTCACCGATCCAGGCCGCTGCAGACAGCTCTGCAGACCACCCTGCTAACACTCTTTCGTGCAGTGTTAGCGGGCCAAAAATTGCCTCACATCCCTCCATGCCGGCCAAGGGATGATCATTGACCATACAATGTCCATGGCAGGGTACGGAACCCTCAACCATGTGATGTCACGAATCGCATCAAGGATCAGGCCTTTCCGCAGCTCCTGGTCTGGTCGTTATCGCCCAAGTGTAGTACCAACACATCTGGGGGATGTTGACCAAAGGCAGCCGTACAGCAATGTTGGCCTCGCAGCATCCCACGGTGGGATGCAGCATCCCCTTTCTATTCGATAAGGGCTCTAGCTCCAAGTCCGAGACTGCTCCCCACGGGGATGCGGCAGCGTAGTGAGCTGCCCAAAAAACATAGCTGCGGCGGATGAGCATGGTGTGCTTCCTTCTCATCATCGTTATGGTTTCTGCAAGATAAAACAAACCAGGCCCCTATCTAGACGTCAGGGGGTGCCTTGTTAATCGGCCTTGGGTCGGTGGATGCGAATCTGCACCATCCCGTTGACTACCCTAACATCCTGCCATTGCATAACTACTCCGATTTTAACTTCCTTTCCAGTGGCAGCACTTCGCTAATTATGAGGGCGTCAAAAAGTTAATAAGGACACCACCCTGCATAAAGCGACTTCATACTCATCTCAACAGAGAGCCTACCACTGCTTACCAATGCTGTCTAATAGTCCCGGCAATATGGGTACTCTCAAATCTTTAACTCTGCCTCTTTCCTTAGACCAACCTTCCATCATTTTCCTAAAGCGGTCATCTGAAGAATAATCCTGATACCCATTAATTTTAGCATAGAAAGCCATCGCCGATAACCTACCCTGTATAGATCCTGGCGCCAAACCCTTCCTGTTTAGATACCCAATGAACTGTTGAAGATGCTCCACTGGGGCAGGCCACGCTGGTTCTAAATCAACTAGGTTCCTAAACTTCCAGAAAATCTATACTCACTGCCAAGTACCCTGTTCGAGTCCCCGGTGTCAGACCAGGCCTATTGAGGTTATTAATTACATAGACCACCACCAGATTGTCCACCAAAACGTACGACAGAGTTCGCCCATTCCTCTGTCCAAAGCCATAATGCACCAACTATTGGGAAGAACTCGGTCCTGTCACCTAGATAGAGCCTGGCTGGGGTCATAGACTGCAGCCAGAGGCCCGGCAGGGGCTCGTCCCAAAGTAAATTTGGGTTAATCGCCCCCTCCTACGGAACGATCCGCCATACACAAGCCATGCTTGTCCTGCGAAATCCACATATGCCTTATAGATCAAGTCTAAATATTGGAATAAGGATTGCGCCCATCAAGGCTGGGCATTTACCACAACCCCGGTGTATATTGAGAACCTGGGCAGCTGGTTCGCCCGTGTCCTGTCTGATCTCTGCCCCCTGCGTTTCTCTTTGTCCTTGTCGTCCTCCTCATCCAAATCCTTCTTTTCCACATCTCTGTTCAGCAATTCAAATAAATCTACCTATTCGCCTGTTATATCTTTTCTTTAGACGCTGTGGTGAGGCGATCACCAAGGGGCATAGCGGATCCCCAAATGGCAAGGCTTGCAATGGCGCAGTGTTATAACCTGTGTCTGAGACCGATGGTTATGGCCAAGCCCTTGCACTCGCCTCGTATTTATCGGGGCTGGAGATGTAACTAATAGGTCTGGAGTAGTCCAGCCGCCAAAGTGCACATTCATACTAGGCCATGGAGTATTTGGAGCCCTAAATCTGAGTATTGTATGCTGAGTAAAATGGGGAATTAAATTGACCACTGCCTGGCCAAGGCCAAGCAGGTGACGGTGGAGAAGTGTCTGGTGCAGTAGTTGACTTACCTGACAGAGGCGTTGTCACCCTGGCACCTCCCCGCCGTACCAGCAGTCTGCACCAACCTCATCCATCACCTGCTGCCTGCCAAGCACTTCTGCACCAATTGTTGCCATGATCGTGGTCGATCTCCCTTCTTCAGCGCACTGCTGCAGCGGTGTTACTACCGCCCCACTGCTTCTCGTCTGGACGTCTCCTCCGCTTGTTGCTCTGCTGTCATAGGTGGCAACACTTCGTGTTCCTTCCTGCCCCTCTGGGAACCAGCTGCCACTTCATCCGTTGCCTCTTGCTGGCTCCTGGCCGCTGCCAATGGTCCAACTGCCTCTGGAGTCCACGACTCTCTTTCTTTGTACTCGCTCTGAGGCTGTGTTGTTACCCCGGATGCATCCAATTCCCTCCTGGATGACCCAGATACCTGCTGATCCACCTCAAGCACAGCAAAACGAGATATTAAATTCTCTGTCATAGCTTTAATTTTAGCCCTCTTATGACACTTGGCCTCCCTGGCAGAGCGGCGCAGCTGCACACTGCTGCTCTGTGGAAGCTTTTGCGTCGTTCTCTCCACCTCTAAGGCCACAATTTTGTCATGCAGCTGCTGCCAAATAGGACCCTTTCTGGAGGCCGTCGTTACCACACCATTCAAAATGTTGCGCATCCAATTACCCTGACAACTCAAAACCAATACCGCCACTTTCCTTGATTTAGAATCACCAAATACTTATAAGATGAACCCTGAAAATATCAGTCAAGAAGTTAACTGATAATGCGGAGCTCTATGCAGTGAATACAGCTAAACTTCCTCTTTCTTTTTCTTCCAAGATGCCATTATGAATCTAATACTCAATATGGAGAAGAGCTCAGAATTGTCTTAGCAGTACTGATGCCAAGTCAGATAATGAGTCTTATCTATGCACAATAATGGAGGGGTAACCAGCTGATGGTTCGCAGCTATGCTCCTCTTTTAAAACAACAAAACCTGACTATGTGGTAATAACCAGCTAGTCAGACCACACAAACGTTATTGATTATTCCTATTTTAATTAATATGTAATCACAATAACTTAAATTCCTTGATTAGTGCCCCTTAACTGATTACCAATCCAATTAGCACCAACAAGGAAGTAAGTCCCTAATTAAATTACTTTTGTTTCAGAGCTCACATCTATTTAAATTCCTCTGACTGGTGCTCTATGCCCACTTAATTAATTAATTATCCTAGTCTGGGCACGCTCCTATTTAATCACTATATATATAAAATATCTATCAATTTAAATTAATCTAATTTATTCAACTTTACCAGTTATTTGTTATGAATTAATTAATTAATATCAATATCAATATTAAATTATTATACAGTGGTGCCTCGCTAGACGATGTTAATCCGTTCCACGAAGATCACTGTCTAGCGAAAACATCGTCTAGCGAAGCATGTTTTCCCATTGGAATGCATTGAAATCTCTTCAATGCGTTCCAAAGGGAAAACTCGTCGTCTTGCGAAATCTCCCATAGGGAAACATCGTCTAGCGAGTGAGGGTCCCCGTCGGAATGCACTGACAGCTGCACTGACAGCTTTTCACCACTAGTCGGCGCATTCCTATGGGGAAACCTCATCGTCTAGCGAAAATTCCCCATAGAGAGACATCGTTTTGCGAAGCGCAGTAGCGATCGCAAAAAGGCATCGTCTAGCGATTTCCTCATCCTGCGAGGCAATCGTCTAGCGAGGCACCACTGTAATAATATTTAAATTTATTTTATTAATCTTAATTTATTTTATTTATTTTATTTCATTTAGTTCAATATTATAAGCAGTAATATTGTTAATATTGTTATTTATTTAATTTTACTGTATTTTTATTTATTTATTTATTTATTTATTTATTTATTTAATCAATGCAGGCCTACTCTCTGCGAGGCCAAGTAAAGTACTGGCCTCGCTGCCAAAATAGCCCTCAAAGGGAACGGGGGTGGGTGGGTGAAGAATTTGAAATAAAACGCTCGCTGCCCAGGAGCCGAGCAGTGCCCCCCGCGTGCCCAACAGCTGATCCTGAAGGCCCGCTGCTCGCCTCCACCGCTACAAGCCCGTCGGAATCAGAGGCAAGCACTGGGACCCACTATGGATCAGCGAGCACCTCTGCCGGACCCATCTTCGAAGCTAAGCTTTTTTTTTTTTTTTTTTTTACAATGCAGGCCTGCTCTCCGCAAACCGGAAAGTACTAATCTCCATACCAAACAACCCTACTGGGGTTAGAATGCAAGTTCAGTCACTGAGGAAGACCCGGGGGGGGGGTTGAAGAATTCGAATTAAACGCTCGCGGCCTAGGAGCCGCGCAAAGCCACTCGTGCCTAACGGCTGCTCCCAAAGGCCCGAGCCACACCTTCGTGATAAGGTGCATCTGCACCTGAGGCCAGTCCTGGGTCTCCCTACTTATCAGGCAGAACCTCTGGCTCACTGCAATCTACGTTGTTTCCCTTCTTCTTCTTCTTCTTCTTTTTTTTAAAAAACACAACTCTCGCCCGTTTGTGCCTGAGCGCAATTGGAGCAGGCCGCGCCGCCACTGACGCCCCCCCTTTTCTTGTCTTCCCGTTTAAAACCAAAATTAATTGACTTAAGTCAAGTCACAATAACGAATAATGTAAGAATAAAGAACCCTTGGGAGGGAGCCGATGCTACCCTCCCTTCCTCCTGGATACAGAAAGCCAAACGCCTTGTGACGCCGTTGAAATTCCACCGCACAGCAGAGCTCTCTCCTTCGCCGTTGCCAGAAAAGGAAGAAGGTGGAGAGAGGGCAGAAGTCCTTTAAATAACCTAGTGTTCCCCCCTCTCGCCCAACTGCTCTCATGAGACCTAGGGTCTTGCATTATCCAGGGAGGGAGGCAAAGGCGAGCCGCGCTGCTGAAACTTTAGCTCAGCAGCGGCTCAAGCATAACATTTCTATTGTACAAATGCAGGAGTAATTAATACCTTTATACACTACTAAGGAAACCATAAAATCTGTTAGCTTTTGTGGATCAGAGACCACGTCGTCAGGCTTGCACCAGAGTAATATTATTAGTGCAAAGAACCTAGTGTATCCCATAAGTTCATGGTAGGTGGATTTTACCAGGTTTTTTTCTTAGATGTAAGTTTGGAAAGATGCAGGCTGATTGGAGGTATGATTTTAAAGTTACAGCTGAGGAAGCTTTTGATTGGATATCACACCTCGGTACTTCAAATAAAGAGACATTATTCATTTGCCTTCCTGTGTAGTTTTCCTTTGAAAGTACAAATTTCTATTTGGCTGGGGAACAGGGGAACACACACACACACACACAAAACCTGAGTCCTCTATCTGGGAACTGGGGTGAAAGTTTGGTAAACCCACTAGGTTTAGCCAATTGGAGTAAAATTAAAGTCAAATTAATATACCTAGTGGTTGCAGTTATGCTCAGCTGATGCTGAGAGTCCAAGTGTCTCCTTGGTGGTATGGAAGTGGGGGCTATTCCTGGTATCTTCATAGTTCTGTTGAAACAAAAGAGAGCCGTGTGGTTATTACACAATGCAAATTCAGTAGGAGACACCTTTATAGACCTCTAAAGAAATCATTCAATTGCTAGCTTTCATGGATCAGGGCCCACTTCATTCAGTTTGCACCAGTGTCTTGTTGTTACTGCAAATAGTCAAAAAAGTTTATGGCAGATGGGTTTTGCCAGGAAGGGAACTAATATACCCAACTGCACAATCATCAACTCTCTCTACTATCATTAGATATACCAAAATCTCTGCCCCAAAGAATGTGATTTATTTACATCTCCCCTTCTGTACCTTTCCCTGAAGAAAAAGTATTCTGAACATACATGATGCTAATGAAGGATAAAGCAAATATGGTTTCTTTTCATGTGCATTGACAAAAATGTCAACTCTGACAAAAGAACATCTTTATTTCAGCAATGTAAAAGGAAGCACATAATCACAGGAAACACAAAATCTTCAGAGATCAAAATGAACAAATAATTATAATGGAATTCACAGCCCAGAGAGTCCATTTCAAAAGGGAGGAGGGTGACTGCATAATTCATTTCCTACTTGAGTGACAGGTGTCAGCATGGTAGCATTCTGTGAATCATCATAAATCTAGAGAATTACACATGTGCCACCAAAGGTTATGACTGAATAATTGATGTGCTTAATGATACTAGGGAGCTATTAAGAGTTGCTCCTTCAGAATAATTTGAATGGAGATGATTAAATGCCACCTATTGCTTGGCATTTGCAGACATTCATAAAGATTTAAAAGAGCAAAGCTGCTTGGCAAAGACTCAGCCTCTTCTTGGTGAGCACATATGAAATGATAAACAGTTGTTGTCATCCCTGGTCATGTACCATGTTATAGTAGCCTAATATATTCCTAATACTGAATTGTACCATATGGCAGTACTTCAGATATATTTTAATTATATCAGTCACTCAATCATAGCCTTCCAAGTAAAGTCAAAGACTCCCCCCCTCAACTTCAAGTCGTAGTGTTTGTGCTTGACCCATTCATCAGATCATGCTCTTCTCAGGAGCATATTGGCTAGAAATGCTACCTCTGATGGGGGGGGAGGGGAAATTGGGCCCCAGGAGTTTTAAGGATGCATTCTTAATTATATTGCATCACTATAATCATCATTATGTTCTTTTCCTTGTTCCTTATTCTTGTTTGTATTTACATCCTGCTTTCATCCAATGAGCTCTAGGTAGTCTCCATGGCTCTTTCTTTCACACGGATCCTCACAACAACCTTGTGAGGTGGATTGCTCCATTATGAGAAAGTGTGACTGGCCTGAAGTCACCCAATGAGCTTCATGACTGGGTGGGGATTCGAACCCAGGTCTTCCGAGTCCTAGCCTACACTCTAAGTACTACACCACCTGCAGGAAGGCAGTTTTTCCTGCTCTTTTGACTTATGTTACCACTTTGGGGGATGATGCTTTTTTCTATATGAAAAAACGTATGAAAGGAAAAGGGAAACTACCTTTGGAGGAATCTTTTGTGCTACTGTTTTTGTTTTTGATTGTTTTGGTTTCCATTCCTAACGTATAATTTTACTACCGAAATAGCTCTATCATCAGATAATAAATTCTACACCAGCATAAATAAGAAAAGCATTGCTTCGGTTTGTTAGCTCATTTATCTGCAGCAGAAATACATGTCTTCCAAGCTGTTCACAGATATCTCTAAACAGCAGCTATTTCATTCCCACCATATGTAGCTCTGTAAGCCCAGCTTGCTCTACTCTGCTACCTACTAAAAGTAGCTTTCTTGTTCCGGACCAGATGGTCCATAAAGCACTCATCTGATGGGTTTAAATTTAATTTTCATGACTGCACCTACCTTACAATGTATGGCTGTCCTTGCTCACGTACACAAAGAAAATAATAGGAGAGCTATTTTAAAATAATTTAAAAGCTGGTAAGATTGTAAGATAGCAATAGAAACAAAACAGTAAATAACTCCAACCTCTGTATCATTCCCTACCTTATGATTGGTTTATTGATTGTTAGAAATATTTATGACTTCTCTACCCACTAGGGGTCCCAAAGCAATGTACAATGAAATATACAGTAGAAACAAATCAAAACTGTTATCCAACTTTCTGCCCAAGGACTGTTTCAAATATTGAACTAGAAAGTTGTGTGTCTGTTACTTATGTCTATATTGCCTCAGGTGGCATACCAGTGGGGGTGGTGAAGGTGCTGTATTCCTCCCACTGGGATTTGTTTCTGTGTGCCTCAGAAGCGCCTGTGCTCCTCTGCAAGGTCACTGGTATGGGAAGCTTTCCAGAACCACCATTTTAAAAAAAATCCCTTTTGCACCTGCACATTCCACCAGAGGAGGAGTCAGCAGTGGAAACAGAATTGGTGACACTTCCAGAGTCTGGCTGATCTTCTTGAGGGTGTGGCTTCCATTTGCACATGCAGGTGTCTCCACGTCTTTCTGCCATGGCTTCTCTTTCCAGAGTGTGCAGCTGAGCTGAGGAACCAAACATTCAAGAAGATCAGCCATGCTCTGAAAGTATTTCCAGCACCATTTCTACTGCTGATTTCTCATCTTCCACCCATCCCCACATGTCTTCTCCTTGATGGTTTCACTGCTCTTCACACCAGCAAGGTATGTTCAGCGGCAATGTATAATGGAGTGGTCAGCATGCAATGTGCAGGGCAAGGCAGACAGGAAATGTAGGGACAGCAGTGGCAGCTCTGTGCAGAAAAGTGTGATGTTTCACTTCCTGCTTCAGGCAGAGAGCAAATTTGGGCTGTCCCTGTTATTGAGGATATTCACAGACAGTGCAAGACTCCATGTCTACTCAGAAATAAGTCCAAATCTTTTCAATGATTTTGGCTCCCAGTTAAGTGTTTATAGGTTTACAAGTGTCTGTAGGACATTGTAAAATAAATCATTTGTTGAAGCCATGTGGCTAATGATGTGGCATAAGACATACCTATATTTGTTTATTTCCCAAAGCAAGGAGGATCTGCCACTTACCCTGGCTTTTCCAGCTATGTCTTGACCTGTACAGTTCTACCTACAATTTAACAAGCCAGAAGCCACTGCCTCATCAGCTTCTTCCCCATTTAATACATCCCAAGTGAATGAATCTATCAGACATGTTTGGACCTACTGAGAGATAGGTAATATGTGGCTCTCTAAACATTGCTGGTCTGCATGATGCATCATTCCTCATCACTGACTAAGGATGATGAGTGTGGCAGTCCAGTAATGTCTGGAGGACCAGATGTTCCTCATTGTTTGACCAAGTGATATGCATGTTTCATAAGGGCTTCAAGAGTTTTCCCCCAGAAGGAAATCAAAAGGCAAATAAGCAATAATATTTTCCTAAGTTCTTAATGCTTTTTCCCACATTTAATCTGCCAAACATCCTTGTCATCAACAGGTAAATATATTGTAAAATATAAATTGAGTTTTGAGGGTTTTCTTCAGCTTAGAAGCCGGTGATATCTAGGACCATTTGTTTTTACTGGCTTCTGAATTCATTTACTAGCCTTAAATATATTATTGTCATTTTAATCTCTATTGCTCATCAGTTACACCAGGCATAATGATGAAGCCTATTGTGGGACAGATTTCAGTTACTGAAATCTCAGCTTGGCCAATCTGCATGTTCCCTTTGTGCAGAATCATCTAAAACAGAATCTTATTTATAGAATTACCATAGTTCAAATATGGTAGTGTTGTTATCCAAAGGAATGGGTAGTTTAATTGCAATGAATATGAAAAAGATCATACATATTAATGAAACATTTAACACTGTTGTCTCGCACAGTGGGGTTTCATTGACATGAGAGTATTAAATCTGAAACAGTGTATTTGAAAAATGCAAAGGTTCTGCCACAAAACACAAATGGCTGGCAATTTAAAAGTAAGACACGTTTGGAGACATTAATTTATGCTGATGAGCAGTTTAATGCATTGATTTGGAAGGGAAATGGCCATCATTACATTCATAGTTAAGGACACAACATGAGACTTGTGAAAGAAGAAAAGAAGAATGCCAAAAGTACCAATATTTAAATGAATTACTAATTACAATCCATTTGTGGAAACAGAAAAGCTAACAATGATTTGACACTCATGGGATGAGAAGAAGACTTAATTTCATTTAATAATAATTAGATAAATTTGAACAGGTTTTGGCATAACAGCCACAGATTTGTCTTTCATCTAAAGTAACCTGTTTTCTTTACAATAGCTACGTTGATCAAATTAGCTGTGTTCTTTTTCAGTAGTTAGTCATGACATCACAGCAATACTTTCAGTGGCGATGGAATACAGGATAAGAGATATTAGCAACTAATATTATGTAATCATTTTCAAGTGAATGTTGATAACGTCAGGAAACTGAGTGGGGTGGAGGGGCACAATATCACACTGTGTGGTGTTGTCCTGAAACAGGACATAGACTAAGCGTCATCTTCCCTTGTCGTTTTCCATGTAGAAGAGGAGAAGAAAGAAGACATGGCTAATACTGTGCTGAGGCCACGGCAGGAAAGGAATTACATTTGGGAAAGACCAAATAGCTTAGCTCCAATCTTTTTCTGTTTCAGGCAGGGTGAAAATTAAGTATTTAATCACTGTTATCGCTCCCCAGAGAAACTAAAGAAGAAATGTTTTGGGACAATGCTATCACAATGTTCATCTACTGGCTGAAATTGAGGTATTTTGTTTCCTCTAATGCTACTTCCCCAGATGAAATGTTTATCCGTTAGGCTGGGAAAGGGGGTGCCTGATCATTCTCTTGAACCTTGCAGGCAATTATTGCTTCAGTGGACTTTACTGAATCTCTATAGTGGCATTATTACAATAGAAATCTGTTGAGAAAGAGAATGGGGTAGGGACATGGCATATATTCTCCCAAAAACATGAAGAGGTCTACAAAAGACAGGGTTCCCACAACTTGTGAGCATACCCTAGTAAATTTCAGTCAACCCAGTCTTTTACTGTGGATAATACAAATCAGAATGTGTTGCTTACTTAATAAATGCTTAAGGGAGGTGCTAATTGAATGCCATCTTACATTAGTCTGCAAACCATGAACATCACTGATCCTTATCTTCTGGCTTGACACAGAATGCCGACAATAGCCCAAACCCACCTTTAGCTCAGCCACCACTTGCAGTACAGGAACAATTATACACTGGGCATGTACCAATTATTTCAAAAACAGCCAAAAGGAGTGTCCATATGGTCAAAGATACCAGTATAAAGAAGAAATATGACATTCTCAGTCCCAATGTTGTTGCATTTCTCTGAATCGCGTCTCTATTCCTGCCCCATACAGATTTGCATGGGGTTGTATGACTTGTTTTTTCCCCACAGTGGAAATCAGTACACAGTCTCCATACACACTTCCTGTAATACGTTAATTTCTCTCTTTTTGCAGTGTATTTATATTTTCTACATGTTTGTCTCCATAGGTTAAGGGTGTGTTTGTGTGTAATTATTCATTGTACACTTCATTAGCTGTTTCTTTTAAAAACAGTTATGCAGAACTTTATGTGTACAGCATGTGCAGATTTCTGAGGCAAGATTTGCTTTGTGTCACAACAAATTGCAAGGGGTGCAAATTTAATACTCTCTGTGAGGATTTCAAAGCCACCCACATTCTTTATCACCCTGACATCAAGTTTCTGTTTCCCAGATGGAAAGAGTAAATGATCAGAGAGTGATAATGATCCTGAGCAGAACTGATGACCCTCCAGAGGCTCAACAGCTACTGCGACCCATAGCTACCAGTCACCACTTTTCAAGGCAGCGTTCTAGAGCAACAAGAATGTTAGTGTAGGGGGAACTGCACAGAGATGGGTTCAGAATGTATAGGGGCATCCCAAAAGAACTACTTACAGTTGTGTCCTGTTGAGTCTGTCTCATCTAAAGAGTATCTTTTCCTGAATATATTATCTGTTTCTTTGAGTAAAACAGCTTTTATCACATTTCCTGCGCCAGACATTTAGGTTCCTATGTTCAGCAACATTCACGATTCATATGCTTAACAATCTGGAAATGCGATACGCCAGGTAGACCTAAAGGTTATATGTATAACCACCATGGGGATGCAATTTTGCTTGTTTCATTCTCACACATGAAAATAAAAATGTCAAAATCCTTCCTGCTGACTGATATTATGAGGTGTTATGCGATTGCCTGCATTTTGGTACTTAGAAGAAAATTTATGGAAGTGCTTTCTGGGCACATGCACACACCTACATCCACACACACATGCTTGCCGTATCTTTTAAAAAGCTTGCAATTTGCACAAAATTTAAAACAAAATACAATTGGGGGGGGAGGCAAGGCTGTTCCCCTACTCCCAGAGATCTTAGCTCTCTGTCCTGTAATAATACTCCCCAAAACAAGGCTGGTCCTTGGAACAGCATGAAACCTCCCAGTCTCCAAGGTCATTATATGGTGCCTTCACATACATGCTGCTTAAGGTTAAATTTTTGGAGTTTGGTAAAATCACTTGTTTAGACTACAGACGGTGATCATGATGTCTGAGGGATTCTGTTTTTGTTGTTTTATGCCATCAAATCGCCTCCAACCTATGGCGCCCCCATGAATGAGTGACCTACAAAATGTCCTGTCCTCAACAACCCTTCTCAGCTCTTATAAACGTACGCCTGTGGCTTCCTTTAGGCGGTCAATCCATCTCATATTTGGTCTTCCTCTTGTCCTGCTGCCTTCAAATTTTCCTAGCATTATTGTCTTTTTCCATGGATCTTGTCTTCTCATGATGTTCCCAAAGTATGACAGCCTTAGTTTTGTCATTTTTGCTGCCGGAGAAAGTTTAGGCTTGATTTGATCTATAACTCATTCTTCTTTCTGGTGGTCCAGAGTGTACACCAGCATCATATTTTCTGTCAGCTTTCTTCACTGTGAGGGTTTCTATCAGCAGTAATGTTTTTTAAAAAACACCTTTCTCAGGCTGTGCTCCTTTCTCCTAATCATCCTTTGCAATCTCTTGCACCTGTTTTTCAATCTGCCTCCACCCACCATACCATCTCACTCTCTCACAGCCACTTATTTTTCTGCTACCCATGCGAACCAACGGAGTGATGTACAAGCAGACATGGAGCGTGCAGCTTTCACTTTGAAATAATAGATGGATTTAGATTAGGCTTTTTAGAAAAGGTTGCTCATGATTTATTGCCTTTATAAACCTTGATTTTTACAATTTTAACCAGAATAATAATACCATACCCCCCTTATTTTGCAGGAAACACAGGAAAAAAATACTACAGCAGGAAAACAGGCAGCTCACAATCTGGCAGATGAAAAACGGCTACATTCCCTCTTTTAAAAATGTACGTTGTCTGCTTTCTTTTCAAGCCTGTCAGTCTATTGGTCCATGACCATACACAACACTAGGGCAACAGACATCCCTGAAATGATCTCCAAGAATATATGCACAGGACTCCTGACTTCTCCAGATCCTAATGGAGAAAAATGTAGCCTATATTAAAAAGAGAGAGAGAGTAGGAGAGATTCTCAAATGTCATATCTAAGCTACACCATTAACTGTTCGAAATATTGGGATTAACAACATTTCTTTGGACAATCACTTCAGCCCTGAGCTGCCTTTTGACATAAAAAGAATATTGACCTCCTTGACCAATGTTACATTGCCTACCTGAATTAAAAACAGGAAAGACGAATCTGTTGAGATTTCCTCCCCTGTCTAATAGACAGAAAATCCAATATTCTGTATGACAAGAATGATAATGCCTTATACCTCCTACTGGGAGTCAGTGGAAATTTGAAAATTGGTATAATATTCATATACAGTACTTTTGACATTGCGAGAGCAGCTAAATTTCTGACCACCTGGGAATAAGGCAGTGAAGTGGAGCAGGTCACCTTGAATTAAAACTGATATATTAGACTCTGAGCTCATGTGGCTGGGCAGAACGATGTATGAACCATACCTTTTACAGGCAGACCCCAGACTTCCTTACAGAATAGGATAGTATGGCAAAACAGTATTTTTCTCTTCACAGATATAAAATATTCAGTAGAATAACAATGTAGTCAGTGATGGAATGGAGCAAAAGCTTTGCATAGCATCTCATAAACATGTTCACAGAGAATTCCTTCCCTTTTTTGTGGCACTTCAGAATTCCACATGGAAATACAGTCATGTTTCCAACCCTTTTGGAAGAAGATTTCCAACTTCTAATATGTAGACCAGTATTAAGTGGATTAACAAGAGATGCAACGTATTGTATAGTGAAAACAGACCTGCCACCAGGTCAAAGTGAATCAAAAGAATGTGATGGAAGTTATTTTCAAGATCTTCATTTTGTTCTTCAAGGAGGAGGCAATATTTATAGCACTAGTGAGGAATGTCCAGCCTGGGTGCAGCCCAGATGGCATCCTCATTTGGCCCACCAACCTTTTTTTGAGACCTCACCTCTCATAGTGGGTCTTGGGAGATGTGAGGAGCTATTTTTGTTGAGAATCTTGAGTTTAAGTAAATGCTTTCCCATCCCAATTAATAATTATGTGTCATCAAGTAAATTCAGACTCATGGCAACCCTTGCTAGGGCTTCTTAGGCCTAAAGTACACAGACATGATTTATCAGTCCCTCCTTCTGGTGATAATCTACAACCATGTTGCATGACCAAGGCCTCACATGCTGAATCATTTCCCATGAGGCACAGTGGGGAATCAAGTCCCAACCCATGGTTCCACAACCAAGTACTCCAACTAATTGAGGATTAAAAACTAAGATAGTGTTAGAAATAGCAAACATTTCAAAAACTTTCTATGACATTCTTAGGAAATAATAAAACCTAAAATCTCTTTGTTGTTGTTTTTTAATCGTTAAGTCGTGTCCGACTCTTCGTGACCCCATGGACCAGAGCACGCCAGACCCTCCTGTCTTCCACTGCCTCCTGGAGTTTGGTCAAAATAAAATCTCTTACCCAAATGATATTTCTGAAAAGAAATCAAAATGAAGGGTCAAGGAGCTTGTGTAACTCCAAAGCCAGGTAGATTCTGGTGGAAGAATTTACTCACTGGTAAATTTACCACTGTTTTCTGTACTGCAAAACTGAATTTGTTTGTAGAAATTGCTGACTAGAATAATGTCTCTGATAATGTCTCTATTTATAATGTCTCTATCAGTAAATTATGTGTCATAAACATAATTTACATGCAACGTTCATTTAAAAAAACCCTCAAGTCTCCAATTCTTTCCATCAAATTTATGAAGGAATTTGTGAATTTTGAAAAAAATCAAATGAAATAAAATCATTTCTTACTGAATACTGGAATATGAAACCTCTCATCAGACTTTCTAAAAATAGGACATGGTTTTGACTTCAGTAGGAGGCTTTTTTCTGAAAATCATTCGGTAGCTGTAGATATAGTCTGCATATTCATATTGCCCAGTGACCCGCTATCAAAGCACTGTTTCCCTTCTTTTCAAAAGAAGAATTTATTTTGATCTTATCTCTTGAAAAAAATATTGATTCTTCCATTAACAAATTAACGATGTCTTCACTCTTCTCCTTACTGATCTTTTTGAAATGTACTTTATATCCATGGAACAGCACAAAAGCCAGGATCTGCAAAGTTCCTTTAGATATATCCAAAAAAATAAAAATAAAAAAGGTAGTGTGTGAAATCTGACTTGTTTCCCCCCCCCCGTCCCCCTTTATCTTGCTGATCTTCACATCACACCACAAACTGCTTTTGAAACTTCATTCAGCTTGAAAAGAAATTGGCCAGATGGAATTAAAGACGTGTGAAAAACCTCCTGCTCACTTTGAAAACTCTGTGAGTTTTCCTCATGAATATTGAAAAACAATCTCCCCCCTACTGCTGTGTGTGTATGGGTTGATTTGTGTGTGTGTGTGTGTATCTCATCAAGAATGTTCAAATATCCATCACCAGGAACAAAAGAACTTGCCTGCTTAGATGTTCACAAGTGGGTGAATGCCCTGAGGTTGACAAGAAAGATTGCACAGCTTGAAATGGTACTTTTGAGCAACTACAGGACTGTCCCTTTCTACCAGGTTCATTCCATGGTCTTTGCAGGAAATGATGCTTCTGATCTGACCAATGCATTAGGCAGCAGATCAAGCTATGGGGTCAATTATGCAGCAGGCATCCAAGCCAGCCCATGTGTCTACCTATCTTTCAGTGACTCTTCTTGTTGCTCGTGACTTTCCACCCACCTGAAAATGCAGGAGCTTTGCTACTGGTGAAGAGTGTAGCTTATAGGAAGAATAAGACCAACCTGGAGCCTGATAGGAATTTGAATCAGTCTGGGAACCGCTCAAAATGAGGCACCTCTTTTTTGGGGAAACTTTTTTTTTTAGTAGCCAACTTGTGAATACTCATTCCTATACACAAAGCAGAATGTTGCAGAAAGCATCATTCCGTACTTTCTATGGAATAACCTGTACACTTACTTGGGTTTAGACAAATGGTTCCCATATATTGGTCTCCATGTTGTCCCAGGACAAGACAGTTGGAAACTGTAGCTCAAGATAGAGACACAAGGTCTCCAACATCTGGACATTCATTAGCTAGCTATTACATACATTTACCAACACTTTAAAAAATAAAACTATGTGTTATGGTATCTGAGAATCAACTTACTTTCAAGTCTTTTTCTACTAGTGACTGGTGTACAGGGAGCAGTAGTATACATAGGGAAAGGACCTCTGCACTTGGGAGCTCTATCTCACATATTACAGTCTTCTGAAGCAAAACAGACCTTATAATAACATCATCTGGCTAATTAAACAGAATTTACCAGTGTAAAACCTCTCTCTAAACCCAATTTTCTGCCCATACTTACTAGGAACAATATTCTACAAGATCAGCTGTGTGAGAGGAAGTGTGGAATTCTGGGTATACCCTTCAGTGAGTCAGTTCTTAAGCTGTTATCTCTTGCAAGCTTAGCTGGTTATATGAAATACAGTACTTGCTTTGAGAAACTACAAAAGAGTACTCACAGATTATTACAGTACTGGACATGCTGACTTCCAGTCCAGTAACATTCACACAGCCCTTGCAATTTCCATGCAAAACTGCTGGCCTGTGTTCTGTTGGTACTTTCCTCTAATACTGTTCTTGTGTCCTGTATGTGCACTTCTAAGCTGTAGTTCTCCCTGAAGATTTTTAACTGGGAAACCCACAATATTAAGATAAAGAATGACGTGCCCTTTTAAAATACTAGGTTTGGCATACCAAGTCACTCCGCAAAATTAATTGCTGATAGATTGCAATCAATCAAGATGAATCTTCTGGCACATTTAGTCTAAGTCCTTCTGTCTAGGACCCTCACCTCAGTCCTGCTTTAGGAAAATAAATAAATAAAAACATTTAGGATTTTCTTACTCCAAGTGAAAAACAAATCTTACAATGCATTGTGACAATTCTAAGAGTGTAAGTTGTAGATTTGTAACCATGCATTTCACATGTGGGGAGTTTGGTTCACAAGTGTGAAATTAATAAAATGCAGAACCATTTCTTCCCATCCCCAAATGGTACACATTTTGAAATGTATGTGTTTTTCTATGTACACTTTTCAAATATGATACCACACAGTTTTGAAGTCATGGAATCAGGACATTTCTGGTCATAAAAACTATGTCCAGCCTACTTCCATTTCCAGGTGCATAGTGGGAAAATTTTAAAATGTGACAAATCTAAGTGGATTCCTCACGCATGCCTAATCTATATTGGCCTAAATCTTATCAGTAGTTCCAATTGTTGTGTAATGTGCCTTCAAGTCAAAACCCACTTACAGTGATCCTAATAGGGCTTTTGAGGGAAATGAAATATTTAAGGAATTATTTTACCATTGCCACTCTCCTCAGGTAGTTTCTATGGTAGAGCAGAGATTTGAACCCCTGTCTCCGTAGTCCTCCTAATCCATCACTTTATCCACTACACCATCTTGGGTATCCCAATTCTAAATGGGATAAACCAATTGGCTTTACATATATATTGACTTACTAAAGTGTCACTGGTGCAGTATGTCTACTGAATTAATCTTCTCACACAGGAGCTGTGGACTGATTCAGGAGTTCACTGTTCATGTGATGCAATTCACATACTAGCCCACAGCCCCCCTTCTTTCCTTCCTCTGGTCCTGCCTCTGCCGAACTGACAGGGAACTGATGGGGGTATAAATGCAAGAAATAATAATAATTTTGAGCCAGTGAAAGGGTGATAAGGTAACCTAGCACTTATCTCATATATGTAATATTTTTTTAGAAAAACAGGAAGACAATCAGGGGAGAGGAAAGAATGTGGGGCCTTGTTTCCCCAGTCCTGACTACCACACTCCAACTGCCTCTGTCAACAAAACATCACCTGCAGACACAGCTCCTGTTTTTACAAGAATGTTTCGCAACTAATCAGACAGGAAAATGCTTATTTGAATCATTCCAGCTTGAAAAAGTAGAAGTTCCCCAACAGCATAGACAAAAGCTGCTTTGGAAGCAAAAAGGGCTGGGCCAATTTGAATCAGCCTTTGAGTCATGTGGTTAGTAAAAAAATATTTCAAATTCACCTGTTTTATAAATAGAGCGAATCCTGTGGTATTTGACCATGTAGTCACAGCCTACGTTTCCCAGCTTTCATAGTAAACTGTTTATTTGCTATGATCTCCAAAAAAAACTTTGTGATACAAAGGAATAGATAATCGTGAAAGTATAACAGTGAATTAATTTAGGTTTTTTTTAAAAAAAATTCTCTCTCATTTACTGTGATATTTTCAAAAACCCCAAAGTTCTGACAAATAAGCTGACATTCTGCATTGAGAATAGTGGTTTCCCTTAGTACTGTCTTTGAAAGCTCTGTTTTTTAAAGCTTCCTTGGAGATCCATAGTTTATTATAGTGTGAGGAACAGAAATCATTCTTGAAGGGATCCACTTGGGAGTACTTGTTTATCTCACTGTTTGCCCTCCTGGCCAATAACAAACCACTAGAGGTAAATGTGGCATGCTTTACTTAAGAGGAAAGTAAAAGAAAGAGAGATCAATAAACAAGATAAAAGTGCAGCTGATGGGAGAGTGTTGACTAAACATTAAAGACCCAAATGAAACGCTGTTTGCCTATCTATCCATGCCGTTCAAGATTACTTTGGAAGTTTTGTTCTGAAGCTGTATCGGCTATGCAAGAAACTGACCAATGGGCTCGCAAGGAACTTGAAGACAATGATCAGAATGAAAAATATATATATTAATTTTCTTGACAAACCCCTTTGTTAAAAAATGCCAATGACTTACACTTCACCTTATCAAAGATTCATACATCTCAGACTTTCCTTACTTTATTTAGGAATAATGCAATTTTTAATTACTTATTTTCCTTTAAAATTTGCATGTCCTTTCGTAAGTGAAAAGAGGGACCAAATATTTTGCCTTATATCTCTGTTCTGTAATGGCTAAAGACATAATCTTAAAAAAGAAAAGCTGGGCATCTGAGTCAATGATTGGCTCAAATGGGCACAAGGTTAGCATGGCTAGAATCTGGACAAAACCTAGCCAACCAGATAATATAGCAAGCCTACTTAAAAATTTTTGAAATGGGTTGATTACTTTCAAATCTTCCTTTTATCTTTGACTCTTGCTCCGTGTTTGTACATTGTTATAGTGATAACGAAAGATCTGCATCAGCAAAGCAAATGGAGCACTATTCGACATGAAATTATTTGAGCATACAGCAGATGTGAATACACTAACCAACTGGATTTGTACAAGTGTTTTAGACTTCAAATCCACGTTAATTCATAATACAGAAGGTTATTTAGAGCTAGAATTCAGCATATAAGTACTGTAGAAAATCCTATTGTGTATATTGCTGTAGGACGTTGACAGACAAACCCCAACTGACAGAATGCCAGAGCAGAATCAATGTGTTAATTAAGTTCATAATGACAAAGGTAAGGTGATCCTCTGAGGAGAAAGAAAGAGGGTGAAACAGCATCTTCTGAAATCCCAGACACAATTACTTTGTGGGGAGAGAGAAAAGGGTGAGTAGGAAGTTAAGGTCTTTTCAATCTGATGTTTTAATTTTATCAAATCCCCCAAGCAATCATATCTGAGATGAATAGATTTTTCATGCCTTTTCCCACCAGGCAGAATAGGAATTCTGGCTCTTCATTTTCACTGAAAGCAAAGTGAAGTACTTTCAAAGATATGCCATATATTTTCCCATATATCTGGTCAAGGTGAAGGAATCACATTAGCCCACTACACAGAGATCCTGTGTGGGAATTGTTATGAGAGGGTATTGAGCTGACCTGATAGTTCAGTTTTTTAGGTGTCTGGTTAAGGAGCTAGAGGCTAGGAGTTTGATTCTCCACTGTACCTCCTGCACGCAGGGCCAGCCTGTATGACCTTGGTCAAACTACCCATTCTCAGGGTGCTCCCAGAAGAAGAGAAAGGAAAAACACTTCCGAACATTTTCTACCTGGAAAACCCTGAAAAGGGCATATTATTATTATTATTATTATTATTATTATTATTATTATTATTATTATTATTATTATTATTATTATTATTATTATTATTATTATTATTATTATTTTAAAAAACTCCAGGCACAGTCAAATTATAAAATCATTTACTCGTATTACATAACAGATACACGTTTCAACCAAAAACCAAAGTATCTGTTAAATATTGACGCAGTATGTATGCTGTTCCTAATATCGTCATTTTTTGTAGCTCAAATGGTGGTGTGATTTCTGAGATCTGCAACTGCTTATTGTACTGTGTGAAATTTCTTGATATTGTTTCCAAAGCCCCAATGACTACAGGAACCACTGAAGTGTTTTTTTTCCAGAGGTGAGATGTTTCGATTGCCAGGTCTCTGTACTTTGTTAGTTTTTCCAATTCTTTATTTTCAACTCTGGCATCCCCTGGAATTGCAATGTCAATGATCCGGACATTTCTTCATTCTATTACTACTATGTCTGGTGTGTTATGTTCAAGGTGTCTGTCCGTTTGGATTCGGAAATCCCACAAAATCTTGACTTCCTCATTTTTCTGACACCTTCTCTACCTGATGTTTCCATGGGTTTTTGGAGGCCAGCAAGTTATATTTTTTGCATAATGACCAGTGCACTAACTTTGCCACTCTATCATGCCTAACTTTGTAATCCATCAATATTTCTCAGGTGTTGTCCATGTAATGATTTATTTTTCCAGCTCTTTAATTTCTTTTCAAATTGTTGTTTCTTATATTGAGCATTTGTTTCTGTTGTTTTCAAAATATTCTCCATTTTCACTGCTTTCAGTAATTTTTCTCTGCTTGTACTGATATGATCATTTAGGCTTCTTTTTTCTTCCTGTACTACCTCCTGTATTTGCTGTAATCCAATACCTCTGATTTTTCATGGTAAATATAATCTGTCCACATCGCTTTTTGGATGTAGTGTGTAATGTTCATTAGTTTCCGTGTTTTTCAATCCAATTCTTCTAATTCATTTTGAGTCCAGTCTATTATTCCAGCTGAGTATCTAATTACTGGAACGGCCCATGTGTTTATGGCTTTGATTGTATTTCCTCCATTTAATTTTGATTTTAAGATTTTCCACAGTCTTTTTATATGTTCTCTTTCTGTCAGTTCTTTAACTTTTGTGTGCACGATGTTGTCTGCTTCTAGTATTCCAAGGTATTTATAATTTTCATCACTTGAGAGTGATTTCATAATTTTGCTGCTTTTTAACTCTATTCCATCTAGTTTTTGGATCTTGCCACGGAGTATAGACAGAGCTGCACATTTGTCAATTCCAGATTTCATTTGGATATCTTCACTAAATATTTGCACTGTGTTTAGCAGTGATTCTATCTCTGTGGAACTTTTTGCATATAGTTTTAGGTTATCCATGTATAAGAGATGATTGATTTTTCCAGCTTGTTGTGAAATATGGTAGCCCAATCCAGTTTTATTTAAAATTATTGATATGGGGATTAGTGAGATGTTAAACAGCAGTGGTGACAAAGAATCCCCCTGAAATATTCCTCTTTTGATGTTAACTTCCCCAATTTCTTCACCATGGGCCATTAAGATGGTTTTCCAGTTTTCCATGTTTTTCTTGAGGATTCTTGGTATAATAAAATTATTATTATTATTATTATTATTATTATTATTATTATTATTATTATTATTATTATTATTATTATTATTATTATTATTATTATTATTAAAATATGAGGCACAGTCAATCCAAATTATAAAAACATAGACTGGTATTATATAACAGATACAACTTTTAACCAAAAACCTAATATCAGAACAGTATGTATGCTGATTTTAATATTGCCATTTTTTGTAGTCCTGATGGTCTTATTTCTGAAATCTGCAACTGCTTGTAATACTGTGTGAAATTCCATGGTATTGTTCACAAACCCAGATGACAATGGGCATCACTGAGGTATGTTTCATCCACAAGCAAGATGTTTCAATTGCCAGATCTCTGCATTTTGTTATTTTTTCCAATTCTTTGTTTTCAACTCTGGCATCCCCTGGAATTGCAATATCGATGATCCAGACATTTTTTTCATTCTATTACTACTATGTCTGGTGTGTCTGTCACTTTGGTTCCAGAAATCCCACAAGATCATGATTTTGTTGTTTTCTAACATTTCTGTCATAATTATTATTATTCAAAATACCAGGCACAGTCTGTCAAAATTATAAAAACACTGTTGTTGTTGTTGTTGTTGTTGTTGTTAAAATGTTCTGACCCAGCTCATTGAATAGAGGCTGAATTCAAAGATACTATTTCTGAGGACAATAATTCCCAGAATTCCCACTAGCCAGTGTGGGCAGTGGCTATGCTGATCAGGTGAATCAGGAAATCGTAGTCTCAAAAAAGCAATTTTTCCAATCTTTGCATACAGGTGAATTTCCCATATATCAGTGGGCCTTTTATTTAGAGTAATATCTGAGAACGGAACGGACAATGTGCCTCACCAGAAATAAGACTACTGTTGAGTTTGTACTGGTTAAAGGCAAGTTCATGAAACCACACTGGGATGACAGAGGTTAGATTGGGTGGAACCCATTGTGAAATTGGCCACATTCACATCAGCATGTGACTGTTGTAGTGTACAAATTCCAACCAACATTAATGTGTTGTTCATGCTGCCATTCCGTTGCTTCTGAAGGGACATAGAAGTCCTTTAGCATTGTGCTCTGTCTGCTCCAGTATCCTAGGTTTAATTTCTGGGAAACAGAGCGTCTGTGAAGGAATCGTTAACTTATCCAAGCAATAGCTAAATATCTGCTCCTCTGCCTACTTATGCACCAAGAGTTATGTGTTAACTCAAGAGTAGGCTTCCCAAGGTAGCCTTTTAAAGACTAGCTTAACAAGTGAAAGGTTATAACCTCACTGTCTCTTTCATTTGGTAGAATCAATGCAGTGACTACATGACATTGATTCTGTATGGTCCATCACATTGATCTTGGGGATCAATGAGGCTGATCTGTGATTGAAGTAGGTCAATTTCTAAAACCTTTCTTTATATATTCCATGCTAATGCGAGTGTTATTTATATGCCTTTCCAGCTTCAAAATCTTTGATCACACAATTTATTTTTTCCCCAGTTTTAATATACAAATTAAGACACACAAACTAATTCATAACAGCTAAGAGAGCTGTACGTGACAGGCTTGTTAACTAACTGTGCTCATTTTCCATAACTGAGTGCCGTTCCTTTAATAGTGGCATTGTACAGCAAAACACAGAGAGGCTCTTCTGATTATTTACTTGACTATTTTAGGAGACAGCAAACAATGCTCCACTGGGTATGTCAACTTCCCATGGATTTCAAGTGATTTAAACTACCCTCTTATGTAAATTGGAACATACTGTACTATAATTCAAATGTGCCTCTTTGGTAAGGTTATCCAAAAAGCTGTTAATAAAAAAAGTAATTCCAACACCACCTGGGGGTAAATCCAGAATAGTGGTCATTCATATTAAATTTATATCAACTTTATGAGATTTTTGTCATCATGACACTTTTATGGAGCTGTTAAATTTTAGCTGCCTGGGGGATATAACGTACTTGATCTGACCCTAACAAACTAAGTCAAGACCAAATGAGTGATACTTATTGAATGACATTCAGAATAAAACAAGACATGCCATTGCTGTCTTATGTGCATTACACTCCACTGGGTACAGAGTTGAAAGGTTTCAATATCCTTTAATTTCAAAAAGTACAACAAAGTACAGTGTTTTAATTAGGTATCTGCATTTTGCTCTGTGTGATCATACCTGTCAGGAAGGATCACATAAGAGCTACTACACCATTTTTAACAAATCTTGCATATACACAAAGTACAGTATGCTTTCTTATAAACTACTGTGATGGTACTTGCTTCCAGAATCTCACAGTGCAGATTAGTCATACGTGTATCATTGATGAGGAAGGCTGTATTATACAGGATTGTTGCTGCAATCCAGTGATGTAGCAAAAGTTGGTTCCACATGATCAAAGCAATTTTGTCAGGAAAGACAGTCAGTTATGTCATCTGCCATGCCAGACTTCACAATTCCTTCTGGGCTTATTTGTAATCCTTACAACAGCTGGGGTGGGAGACAAATTTTCCCAGCAAACATATTACATGCCATTATCTTGGGGTGGATTGCTGCTGAATGGACAATTAAAACATGCCAGGATTACCAAAAACCTGCTCAAGGAGAAAGTTGCGTTTGAGAAGAGGAAATGTAATTTCCAAGGCAATTGCCATGTTTTGGCAGCTTAAAGACTAACAAGTTTTATCTGGCATAAGCTTTCATGGATGTCTTAAAATACATGAAGACTCTGTTGCATTTACGAACATATTGCCAGTCTTAAACTAGCCTGAGTAGAATTATGCCCTGAGTCCCAGAAAACATACTTCTTATTCCATTCAATTCTTCCAAAAAAAAACACAAAAAAAACAAACCTGTCCAGTTTATGAATGAGAGATATTGTGCTTCTGTATCCAAGATTCAAAACATTAGGAAATGCTCTGATATTGCTGCACAATATCAAACCCACCTTGCCAGCAGGAAAAAGGTGCCAAGCTTTACATAGTAAAGAGCAGCCTGAGAGTTGACAGCACCAATGGCAGCAGACCGGTTGATCTACAGGATACCCTCTTGGGGTCACTACTACTCACAAAGTGGCATCAAGCAAGCGAAAATCCCAGAAACTGACTCCTTTTTTCAACAGTTTTTCATCAGTTAACCACTCCTTGCCCAAACACAAAGCAATTGTCATGACTGATTTTTGACAACTATGAATAGTAGTGAGCACGAGAGGCCTGGTACTAAATGGGGAACAGGATGCTGTTTGTTTGCTTGGTTGATTCAGCTTCACCATATTTCTTCAGTTCTGGGGGCAGAGAGACCAAAAAAATCCAAAGTGGCAGAGAAATCCTAACCAACAAAGCCTGAAGTCTTTGCCCTCTAAAGCCAGAAGGTGATCCCATCTGGAACACAGGCATGCACAGTGAAAAAAGAAACAGGCCAAGCACTGCAAAAATAAAAGCCAACAGCAGTCATAAAAAAATTTAAAGTGCAAAAGTGTGGAGGGGGGGGTGGCGGGTAGAGATAGCTTATCCCCAATTCCTAATGTCACTGTGACCTATATCCTCCACCTTCAATATATCTCACATAAATGAATCTAGATATCCATGGCATAAATTTCACATATGCAGGCACTCAGTCAATTGGATTGAGATCTGCAGCGGCCTAAAAAGAGGGAAAAAATGCAATGAACTAGTGAAAATAAAAACAATGCAAGCAGCAATTCTTAACATACTATAATTCTTCCCCCACTCTGCTGAGATATGAAATGGCCTCTACACAGGGGAAAGAGAAAATTTCTTGGGTCAATATGAGTTTTCCTCAGGGCTTTGTAATTGGGTTTTCTAGGAGTACTTGGGCTTTTCAAAGCACTTGTGCTATCTGTCTCCTTCTGCTCTGGGCTTCCTGGTTCTCTTACAATATTTATTTATTTTCTGAATGAAACCAGTGGATTCTAAGTATTTTTCACTCTCCAAAATTTCAGGTTTTAACATCAAAAGTGCAGAAGCAAAATTTGGTAGTTTAAAGAGCCCCAATTCAATTTGAGTGTCACTTTGGCACTTGATTTGCTTTGGATCAGTCTGGAAACAGACATACCCTGCTTCACTTCATTTTCTAAATAAATTTCAAATCCAGACACACCCTTAGTAGTGACTATTGCCCTCTATTTTTTTAACATGGTATAAATCTTGCCTATAAGTTTATTGTTGTTTCCACCCATATAATTTGTCCGTTTGAGACTTCAAACCTTCAACATTACAAACCTCACCTATTTGCTGGTTGCCATCCCTTTTCCTTGATACCACTAGCAAATCCCTCTTCTTTAGTAAGTATCCTATATGAGTCATTCATCAAAAAAAAGCCAGGAAACTAATCCCTTGATTTTGATAGGTTCCACACGTTGACAGCTGCTCTTGTATCACCACCCTCCTGATCTACCTGATCCATCCCTCTATCTTCACTACTAACATGACCTTTTAAGATAATATCCTAATTAGTTGTGTAGTGAATTGCATTTATGGTTTCATTTTTCTTCCGCCATTCCTTTGGTCGAGGTACTGGCACTAAATTTTTCCTCCCTTCCTTCTTCTAGATGGATATGGTTAACATCAGACCGTTGTTGGTCAAAAGAGATGATTAAATTTCCCATGGAGTGCTTCTTGTCACTTACAGTGCCTTTCATAAAATCATAGAGCTCTAAAATTGTAGACTGGAGGGGGGCCCAAGGGCTATCAAGTCCAGCCCTCTGGCAGGCCAGGAAAACTACAGCTAAAGCATTCCTGATAGGTGGCTATCCAACCTCTGCTTAAAAATCTCTACCTCACTTTCTATTTGTTCCTGCCATTTACATGGTCAAGTCTAATTCCTGCTAAAAGCCATGTCAAAAAACAGTTAAGTAAAACACATTAAAATAACATGTTAGATAAATTATTAGTCATAAAGCAAGGCTGGTCTGATTCATAGTAATAACCATATACAAATCAGTTAAGTAATACACTTAATAAAATAAAATAGTAGCTATAATTATTAATCATCGAACTTCCATTATCATACAAGATTAATGTAGATACTAAGCATTAACATGGTTCTTGCACAGGCCCTTTGAATTACCGTTGTGGGGTAGCTAATATTTTATGGTAACCAGACTGCAAGACCTCAGTAAAAATCCAGATGGGGAACAGCCATTTTTCTGTTGCCTTTCAACATTCTTCAAAGTCACCTTTCTCTGAAAACTAGCCGTCCTCATGGGTTTTGTTGGTGTGGAACTTGCATTCAGCAATAAGGGTAGCAAGCTCTGTAGCTCTCCAGTGGCATCCGGTTGGGTCTACAGTCTTCTTCAGGGTGGAACTATGCAATTTCCCTCGAGTACTCTAGCAACAAATGGCCAGCTTTCTTATCCTGCAAATAAAGTGAGCAGGATCTAATTTATAGAGGAAAATGTCCAGAATCCTGTTGGTTATTCACGCTGGTGTAAATGCAATGGTATAAGTTATAGCTGCAGGTCACAAATGGTTAACATGTTGCTGGTTATATTCCTCATTGTGTGCTAGAAATATATTTTCACATTGATGTCTCTCTTCCTTTTAGCTCAACGCCTCTCTTTCTGGCCCCATTCCATTTGATTTTATGTGCTTATCTCTGCATTGGAAGTTCAACCCCTAGCAAGAGTGCAGTGAACCTGAGGCATTTCTTATGTAGTGTCTCAAAAAATCATGTGTGTGTGTGTGTTCAAGCAATGCTTTTTAAAATTAATCATTTGGAATTGTTGAAACTAAAGCAGATTTTCATTTTAGCCCTGGATAATTTCTAAACAGAAGGACTCAGTCATTATTTGCATATTATTTATGTGGAACACATAACTCCTGCCTTTTAAAGTATTAATTAATCTGAAGCCTTTGGCTGGTTCAAATCATAACTTACAGGGCTATCACATTTTCATATGGCACTTAAACAGGAGAACTGAGAGTGTGGGCCATGTAAGACTGACGCCTAATGAAACATCTCTTTTAGCTATTTCGCTGTTCTTTATACCCTATGATCACATTACCGTTTATGAGCAACTAATGAAATATGTCATTACAGCTACTATTATAGAAGAGGAAAATGTTAATTTGAAAAGAATTATAATTGTCAAAATACTGAAAACATAACAATAAATTTTTGAAGACCGCCTGCTGTGAAAATTGTATGAATCAAAGTATTTAGCTCATCAATTGCTTATTCTTTATATGGGGTTAACATGTTCATAGTTCTGAATTATCGGATATTTTCTCATACATTCGATTTCAGAAAGTCCACACTGTATCTAAGCATAAGGCTTGAACTATTGTCCGATCAATGGCAAACATGTCTTATTTATATATTATATATTAGAACATACGTCTCAAGAAAATGCTCACAGTCGCACTGCATTTCTGAATTCTCAGTTCAGGCTAAGGTGCAATGGCAGACATTTGCTAATAGAAAGATCTCTGTTAATAGATCTAAGAGCAGGTATTTCCCCTTCCATATAGCTTTCACTAGTGCTCCAGTGGGCTTTGAAACTCCCTATAGCAGAATTTTGGGTGATACAAGAGAATAGTGGGAAAGGAGGCAGTCCTGTTGAGAAACAATGAGGGTAGATTGTTACCACAAACAATTTTTGTAAACTACAGACGTTTACACATAGAACGCTCATGGAAGAATTGTACTTTGTTTGCAGAAAGCACCATCTTAGTCATCATCTGTTAACTCATCGTACCTTTGCTACATGATGACTTCTCTATTTCCATATGCTGAACAGGAAATGCTCTTGGAATTATTGGATGCTGCAGTAAACAGTCCTCCATGAAAAGCAGCTAAACTGAGTTGCAGGAGAACCACAAAGCCAACAGAAATATATTTAGCTGGATTTGAAAGTCAAAAGAAAGAGATGGAATAGGAGGGAATTCTGAGGTGGCTGACTGAAACCTGATGACAATGCTGGAAAGGAACATGAATTGAGATGTGTCCTCCCAGCTTAACCACAGGGTTATACTTACTATCACACTGCAGAGTAGCATGGTGCCAGATTAGAAGACACTCTAAGTGAAACTATTGGGCCATATCAAGATGCAGATGTTTGTCATGAGTAAAGAGTAAACAGGTAGCCATTCATGCACAGATTGGTGGTTTCTCACACACCAAACAGGAGGGGTGCCTCATCCTGTAGTGATATTTGGAGTACCCCTTGAGTCAACAAGCTGCTGACACAGGAGACACAGAAGAAGAAAGGGGGGAAAGCAATATTTTGGGATTCACAGCATTTTTTTTAAATAATAAAGGTAATGGCTAAGAGAAGGAGGGATTCCCAGTTTGAAATTGCAGCATAAGGTGGACTTCCTGGGACTCAACCATTCTAAAATGTAATAAAACAAGCTTTGCATTAGTTAATATATTGGCTTAGCAGCAGCTGCGAACAATATAATGAAAGAACTATTGTAACAGAATTTGCAGCTGCTAAGCAAGGGAATGTCTTAATTATTTTTATATAGAGCAGTACATGTTAGTACTGAAAACATGAGCAAAGAATCCTTTATCACTTGAATATAACAGAATCAATAAAATAGCCAATAAAGACTAATGGAAAAGAAAAAGACCATCTTCAAGATTACTGTACAAGTGTCCCATGGAGCAGAACAATGAAGAACAGAAGAACTTTAAAACTTTGTTGTCTGATTTAGCTTTGGTGCCACCACATAAACAGTTTGTGTAATTTCAGCCTCAAGCCAAGCACTGTGCACAGTGATGTACTTGCCTGACTTGCAGTTCTCTTGTACAATATACTAGATCATGCTCATAAACTTTCCCTAGACATTGCTTTTGTAAGTTTAATGATCTGTTTATTAAAATAGAGGGGTATTGTGTTAGTAAAGGGACGAGTAGTGTATAAATAAAGGGATAACATTGCTTAACTGGTAGTATGTATCACATTATAAGCATAAGTCTTGGACTATTCCCTATCAATGACAAACATTTCTGATTTATATACTTATGCTTCAACATAGCTGAACATGGTGAGCATGCTTATGTATATACTGATGGGGGAACCGTGTAGTGGAATGGAGTTTGCTGGAGAAGGAAGGAAGTGTGCCATTGAGGTACACTTAACTAATAGGAAGCAATAATTAGCACAAAAAAAATGAACTGCAGATGCCCTTCTCATAGTCCTACCTCCTGCAGAAGCCTGCTTGGTGGGGATGTGAGAGAGGACCCACTTATTGGCTGCCCCCTGGCTCTGGAACCCCTTGCCAAGAGAGGCCAGGCTTGTCTCACTTGCTATTCTTCCAGTGGCAGGCAAATACCTTTTCACTCAGGAAGACCTGCAGCAACGAAGTGTATCAAAGTGTAAGATTTTACATAATGTGCTAGTCCTTTTAAAAAATATTTCCAAACCTTTTAATTTTAATATTAATACTGTAATAACTATCTGGTGAGGTCCACATGTGTGGCCGTTGTTTGGTTGCTTGAAGCATGTATTTGCAATAAACAGATTGTTGGCTTTGCAGAACTCTGTCAGTCGTTCTCCTGCTTCATTTCTGCCCCTAGAGCAAATTTTTTAAATGCGTTTGTTCCTGCTTTGTTTCCTACTTTTTCATTCTAGTCACTGATAATTATAAGCATAACTTGTTCTGGTGTGTGATCAATTTATCTGTTCAGTCTGTACACAGAACATATACATTTTCTGTGATGGTGGAGAAAATCCTGGAAGTTCCTTTTTCCAGTTTTTGGAGGTCAGGAGCCTCATGGTGCAGTGCTTAAACTGCTGTATTGCAGCCAAAACTGTGTTCATGACATGGGGTTCAGTCCTGGGTAGCCAGCTCAAGGTTCACTCAGCCTTCCATCTTTCCATGGTCAGTAAAATAAGTACCCAGCTTGCTCTGGGGGAAGGGGCAATGTGTAGCCTGCATAATTAACTTGTAAACCACCCTGAGAGTGCTTTAAGTGCTATGGGGGTGGTATATAAGCAGCATGTTTTGCTTACAGAAGGCCAGACTAGATTCAGATGCAGGAGGAGTGAAAACTGGTGGAAGAAACATCGGTTATTTAAGACATGCAGTTGACACCATGTTACCAGCAAAGAGCAGCAATAACTTGAAATGACAGTGAGCCTCCCTTCTAGAAGCTCAGTAAAAGAAAAAAATGTCAAAGGAGGACCGCAGTTCAACATCAAGAAAACCAAAATCATGACTACAGAAGAACTACACAACTGTAGTGTTGACAATGAAGAAATCAAAATAGTGAAAGATTTTGTATACTTTGCTTCACTCATCAACCCAAATGGAGACTGTAACCAAGAAATCAGAAAGAGACTGAGGCTCAGAAGGGCAGTAATGAAGGAATTAGAAAAGACAATCAAGTGTAAAGATGTGTCACTGGAGAGCAAGACCAGGATCGTTCACACTCTCTTATTCCTGATCAGCATTTATGGGTGTGAAAGCTGGGTGGTAAAAAAAAACTGACAGGAAAAAATTGATTTGTTTGAAATGTGATGCTGGAGATGTTTGCAGATACCCTGGACTGCCAGAAAGACAAACAAGTCGTTCTCCTGCTTCATTTCTGCCCCTAGAGCAAATTTTTTAAATGCGTTTGTTCCTGCTTTGTTTCCTACTTTTTCATTCTAGTCACTGATAATTATAAGCATAACTTGTTCTGGTGTGTGATCAATTTATCTGTTCAGTCTGTACACAGAACATATACATTTTCTGTGATGGTGGAGAAAATCCTGGAAGTTCCTTTACTTCCAGTTCCTGGAAGTAGGTCCTAAAACAAATCAAGCCTGAGCTATCTCTGGAGGCAAAAATGATGACACTGAGGCTGTCATACTTTGGGTATATCATGAGAAGGCAAGATTCTCTGGAAAAGACAATAACACTGGGAATGGAGCAGAAGGACAAGAGGAAAACCAAAAATAAGATGGATTGACTCTCTAAAGGAAGCCACAGGCTCGAGTTTTCAAGAGCTGAGCAGGGCTGTCGAAGACAGGACATTCCAGAAGTCACTCATTTGTAGGGTCGCCAAAAGTCAGATGTGATATAAAGGCATGTAACAACAACTATAATGAATGTAATTGATGTTTCTCATTCTATTGTATTTTAATTATAATTAAATTATCAACTGTTTTGTAAGCTGCCTTGAGTCCTAATTTTGAAAGACAGCATATATAATAAACAAAATGAAAAAATAATAAACAATTCATACAGGGAATTGAAGAGATATCATTAGGACAGCTGCATTTCCTGGGTGGAAATCTCTACCAACCCATGTCACCTGCTATTCCATCAAAAATCCTCTCTCATTTTTGGTAGCTGTTCAATGGCATGGGTGACTGCACATCCTATTCACTACCTGATCATGGAAAACTTGAGTTTTTAGACTAACACAGCCAGCAGTATTAGACAGGGTTTGGAAGTACAGACACTCCTCACTTAACAACCTACCTGTTTAACGACCACTCAGATTTATGACCCTTTACGACCCTTGTAAATCTGTGCTTTCATCTTCACCACACCCCTTCTCAATGGCACATGATTTATTAATCCCTTTTGCACTATTATTGCTCCTCGCTTATCGACCACTTCGCTTAACGACCTAGTTGTAAGAATTGAACTCAGTCCTTAAGTGAGGAGTGCCTGTAACCCATTGCAAATAACAGTGTTACTTGCAAACCAATAGCATCTGTTTCTGTAAAGCACAACAACTAATAGCATCAAGGCTTTTGTGTATAAAAAGTGATATTTCCTCATTATTTCCAAAATACTTTGAAGCATCATTTGAAGAGATTTTTGGGCATTTTGTTGTTACGATGGTGTATTTTTCAAGAAATCTAATTAGTAATGTAAAGAGAAATGTGTAGAGATTAGTGTCTAACTTTGAAAAAGTTTACATTTAATTGTTAAAAATAATGTTCCAAATTCAGGAATTAAATCCTGCGAGTGAAATCAAAGTTAAGGTGAGCATATGTGGAGAGAGAAAAATACAGACTACTTTGATTTAACATGTCTGACAGTATAACAAGCATTATACCTTTTCTCCAAATTATAATCAGAGTTATTTCAAGACTGAAGAAAAGTCATATTGGTGTCCTAATTTGGAAACATGAAAAACAGATGTTGACATTTCTGTGTTCCTCTGGAGTGGATTCTGCAGTATATAAATAACATAAATTTTATATTAGGTTATCACTATTTAATGTATTCTATAAACTGTTTGAAATGCATATCTTTCTTCATATATTTTTTCCCAGACTTTTGAGGGTTCTTAAAAATGGTACTGTTCTGCACATCAAAGTAATAAAATTCCAATTTCCTTATCCGATAAGCACAGAACAGAACGTTAGAAACAAATATCCTAAAGCAAAAGGAAAAAAGGATTGTGCAGAATTGATGTTATGGGGAAATGAGTAGCAAGTTTCTTTTCTGTGTCAGATGGAGAATGCGTATTTTAGTTTAACTCAACACTGGCTTAAATCCAGTGTCATTCCTTAGAAAACCCACTAAATCAATGAAATATGCATGTAAGTATTATTTTTTACCATGTTCCCATTGATTCAATGGTTCTACTCTATTTAAAAATAACTGAATTTATGACATATCAGACAAAAAGAACAAAAACAAAAAAAGAAAAAAATGTTGTGGCACCTTAAAGACTAACTGCTGTTTAATGTGAACTTTTATGGATCAAGTCCACTCACTGGCACTAGAGTGAGACTATATGACTATCATATTTATACATGATTCCATGACCAGATGGGGATATAGATAATGGATGAAGTAACTACAGTCTGTTAATAAAGGAATAGGACTGCAATGGTGTGAATAAATATAATTATCATTCTATTAATATACATGGTATCCTATAGGGGCACATGATATTGGTAAATGTTGGTTATTACTCTCAGTTAGCAGAGTATGAGTTAGAAGAAACAACAACAGCACAGAAATGTGAAGAGAACAGCTGTGTCCTCATCCCCTGCCCACCCCTTTAGTTTCTTTTCCACACAAACATGCTGTTTGCTATGATAAAACCACTCTAGACGCATTCAAAGTAGAAAAGAGGTATCTTTACTTAAGCTGCCATTGTAGTTACAGTCAGAAGAATAAAAAATGGGAGAAATCGAGTCTCCAGCACATGGAAGAGCCTCCCATGCTTGCTGCTTAGTTGGAGATCAGAGGGAGAGGAAGGGCTAACAATAACAAAAAAAAAAAAAAAGGAAGCAAGCAAACATACAATAATTCTGTCTTGTGTTCTGGTCAGTAGTTTGCTTAGCAAATTCCATGCTGGCAAAAGCATCAGGGTATCTAGATGATGGATGTCCTAACTAGGTCAATATGCTTGTTCTACACAGTCCTCTGCATTCTCCCCCTTTTGTCCAAATTGTCTCAAGATGTATTGATCAAACACAACTCTCAAGCTGGGGCCCCTTCATTAGTGAGAAGTAATAGCAACTTAGAGCATTTAAGAAGTCATCATTGTACACCTCTATGGTACTTTTACTTCAAATGCTTTTCCGTCTGCATTTACAATTTTTTCCCTACCCATTCCACAGAAGATATAAAAACCAAAAGGGATGTGTCCCGTGGTTCTAAACTTTCCAAATGATGGGAGAAATTGCAGCATTTTGACCAGCTTTTAATATTTCTTTTTCATTTCTCAGATGAAAGAAGATAGGATGGCTGAGCAATTTCATCAGATGTTCATCACTTTCAAGCTTTCATTACAGGTTGTTTGAAAAATGGTGCTATTAGTGATTATATAGAAACACAGGGACAGAAATCTCTCATCATATAGAGCTTAGCAGCTTTCACATGGTTACAGTAACGGACTATAGACTCCGAGTACTTGCATTGGAATCAGATTGCTAGGTGTACAAATTAGGAGTACTGTTTTAAAATAATGTTTGTACAATTGTTTGAACATACAGTATATAAATCCCAGCATGTTAACAAAATAAGTTATTTGGCTTTGATCAAATGTGAAGGATTTTCTCTCACTAGATTGTCTAAAAGTGTGTCTAAAACCCTATTTTAACTTATTGTTACAGCTATTGTTAGCTATTAAATATATTTATAGAATGATGGTGGACTCTGTCCTGTGGTGTGGCCTCAGGAGTAAGTTTTGCATACCAAATTAATTTTCAATTAATCTGATATAATGTATTCATTTTATTGATCATTTCTTGCAGAGCCTTCAATATTTTAGCATCTTATTCAATTGGTTTAAATGCAATAAAAAACAAATATATAAAAATAAACCATGGTAGGATGCAATCGCATACACACCCGTTGTTTTGACCTGACAAGGTTACCTGGCAAAGCCTGCTAATTTGGAATCCAATTCAGCTGGAATTCTTGGTACAACCATCACACATTCAAAAGGTATTTGGACCTAAAAGGCTTATGCTTGGTTAATAGGTTTCACCGATGTTGTCACAGGTTATTGCTATAATAACCCCTTTGTCTTTGTACCCATGTTTTGTCCTTATCCTGTAGATGTTCTGTACTTTATTTGGGGTCCTGGCTAATTGTTCCTGTGAGATCCATCCATACTAATGAGAAAATCTTGGGGTTTTGGCCTTGTGAGCCCTGGCTGTGCTACACCACTAGCTAGAAAGTAGAGTGGGTATGAAAAGAGAGGCTGCAATTGCCACTTTTGAATCTCTACTGTCACTTCCTGTCTTTGGTGATGGCCCATATACTTGATGTGTGAAGACTCAGGGACTGAATTATGATGGAAGGAAGGTGAATTCAACTGAAATAATTGAAGGACAGTGGGAAATGGCTACATAAACAAATTCCAGTGCATCAATAAGACTCTAAATAAAACTCAAAGATTCATAGCACACAACATATATTAATAATCCAGTTTCCCATAATATTTTATGGGTATAAAATAGCTGTCGGCCTTGGCAGATTCTGACTTCTGTCCCAGATACAACTCTTAACATTGATGGATGTCCTTAACAGATCTGCTTGGCATACAGCTTGTCACCCTGGTTAGGGCTGGCAGTGTCAAATTAGAACAGCTTGATAGTCCCATTTCTGTGTTAAGCATTGCCATTTCGTCCATTAGTTGTATTCTTCCCTGGCTAGTCAAAACTCTCAACACAATGGGGATATGTATAAATATGAAGTACATGTATTGGCATTCCTTGGCTGAAATCCAGCAGCAAGTCACAATTAGAGCAGGCCAATTGAATTGATGGCATTTATGGAGGAGATGACTTACCAAATTTCCAATAAGTAGTAAGTCCTGTGTCTAAAAAAGTGGATTTTTATTCAGCTCACACTGAAATGAATCTAGTACAGTGGTGCCTTGAGTTGCAAACTTAATCCATTCCGGAATGATGGTCGTAACTCAAGTTGGTCGTAACTCAAAGCACCATTTCCCATAGGAATACAATGAAACGCGATTAACCCATTCCGGCCGAAAAAAACCCCATTACAGCAGGGACTAAAACACACACTGCAAGACCCATCAGAAATGCGATCCGGCCGAAAAAAACCCCCATTCCAGCAGGAAAAGGGGTTCACCATCTGCCAGCCTTCCTCTGCGTGTCACTTCACACACGCACACACATCCACAGATCTCCCCCGCCAACTTTTCCAGATCACAGGCCATTTCTTTCTTTCTTTCTTTCTTTCTTTCTTTCTTTCTTTCTTTCTTTCTTTCTTTCTTTCTTTTGCTGTGATTGCAGTTACCTCTTTGATTTACCATCTCCCCCCTGTGCCCCACAGTGGGGTTGGGTGAATTTCTGATGGGACCGGTCAATTTCATTCGCCGCTGCCGAGGTAGAGGACTTTGTGAAGAGTACATGAAATTGGCTCCCCCCCCCCCGATCCTTTCCTGCTTGCCTTCAAAAACCTCTCTTCTTCCACTCCGCGTGCCCCCGCAGGCATCACGTGCGCACGCACACACAAACACAAACATCCCGTCTCCGAAAGGAACAGAACGTGTAAAAAAAACAACACCCCAAAATAAAATAAATTAATCCTCCTAGGTTGCAGGCATTCTATGGAGTACTGAGAAGGCTCATAATTGTGTGCCTGTTTCTATTAAGAGCTCCATCGTCCTCTCCATGTGGGTGGTCCGGTTAGCAGTTCAAATTTCCCCGCCTTTTTTCCGGTCGTATCTCAAAGCTCCGGTCGCAAGTCAAAGCACAATTTTGTGACCGGAGCTGGTCGTAACTCAAATTGGTCCCAAGTCAAGATGGTCGTAAGTCAAGGCACCACTGTAGTCTTTAAAATGCCATAATATTTTGTGTTTCTCCCTCTCTTTTTTTCCTTTCCTTTTCTTCCTTTAATTTTGTCTGCATACTGAGACAGATTAATATGGCTACTTCTTTGGAGACTGTAGGAAAGGAGGAAGGAACAAAGACAGAAGAAAAATTCGATCAGTTTTTTTTAAATTAACATTTTATTAGTTTTTCAATATATCTACATTCAGGTCGTGCTTGTTAAACATCATGTTACATGGGTTTCTTATAATTATTTGTTTTTGCGTCTTGGTGTCTTCTTAGTTGTCCCTTCAAAGTCTTTACATCTTTTAAGCATTTGAACCAATCATGTGTGTATTTTAGTGTACAACATTGGCTATTATCATAATATTGCTCTCATAGTATACAATGTTCTCAAAATCCTCTAATAAAATACCTAATAAAAGCAATTCTGGTTTCAAATCTATCTAATTTTGAGGCAATTTAACCAACCAACTTTGTATTTTATACCAATAATAACTAAATAGATTCCTAACACATAATAAATGTTATCTAAAGCATTTTATATAGATTTTCTTTATATAATTATTTAGCCATTTCTATCTCCACATTTTCTATCATGTCTATATCAATAGCGTATCTAATATATGTTAATTAAGTACTATTTGTTTTACCTCTTTCTTACGTCTAGCTTCAATTTACCTTAAGAACCACCATGTTATGCCTTTACCCTGATTAGTGATCCCTTATTTCAGTTTGATTCCTTTTTCTAATGTATAAGATATGTCCCCTTACAATTCCAGAAGTTAGGTGTATACATGCTTTCAACGCTGAAGGCCACCTTAATATTTTTTTCCCTTTACATCTTCTAAGTAACTCCTTCTCTTGTTTGTCTTTTCCAAATTCTTGTTCCTATCTCTCTAAAAATTCTGCCATCCCTTGTACCATCTGAGATCATTTTATGTACTTGATCTATCTCCAATAGATCTTCCAGGCTATTTTTATTTAAATTTGCTGGTTCTCTCCCCTTATCTTCCCTTAGCACACCTAAAACTCTCCTCGTCTCCAGGGTTAGAATTAGATCTCCTAAATTTTCTCCTCTGATTCCTCCAGCCCCTCCTTTGATTGGCATACATCCTCCACCACCTTCTCATTTCCTTGTTCATTATTCCCTGTCTCCTGTTGATTATAGTCCTTCCTTAGCTGCTCATTGAATAATTTTGCCTCTTCATTGTGGGATCTCACTATTTCTAAAATTGAGTAGATTTTGTGTCATCCCAGAATTTTCCTTATTGTAGCATTATGTCCCAGATATCAAATAATTGTATTCCAAGTGAAAGTTGTCCAGTTGCTTAAAGTAATCACTCCAATTCCATCAATACTTGATTCCATAGGTCCACTTTAATAGATTGATCATCTTTAGGGTTTAACTTGAATCCAGTGTCAGATGTAAAGGGTATCCCCTGCTTTTCTTTGCGTCTCTTTGTGTCTCTTCCCTCTCTCCCAATTCACCACTGCTCAATAAGTGGGGGTGGATAGGAGACGCTTCTTTCTGTATATAGGGATTGTCTCATCCAGAGATAGTCATAAAGCAGTATAGCTGTAAAAATATATCTCACCCAATGATACCATTGATGTTAATTAGCTGATTTATCGCTTCTCTATTGCCAGCTGCCAATGACTTGCAAGTGAGCTATTCAGCTGCTTGTTTCTGCCCGCTGGTTGATTAGGGAGTTTCCTGGATCAAACGGGGGTAACCGCCATCTCTCCCATGATCAACAGGCTTCTCCCCCATTTCACCACCTCTTCAGGGTGGTTTTAACCCCCTGGGTGGTCCCAAACAGGTTGGAAATCAGCCCAGGGGATGGAGCTCCGTCCTCCTCCTGCTGTCTCGTAGCAGCGTCAAGCCAGAAGTCTCAGTTATTCTTATCCTACAGATGTTGTACTGTCAGATTAATTCAGCTAACACCTGAGCTCCCCCAGCCCAAGTGTCCTACAAAATTTAATAAACCTCCCAGGAAAAACTCAGAAGCCTGTGTTCATCACATTTTGCATGTATCCCAGTTAAGGTTTAATTCCAGAATGAAACCAAACATTTTGCTTGCTTGCTTGCTTACTTGCTTGCCTGTCTGCCTGCCACCTTTCTCCCTATAGGGGACCCAAGGCAGCTCACAATAGGTAAAATATGAAATTTTAAAACACAATATAAATATCACATTCAAAAAACAATTAAACATCAATCAAGAGTAAAATAAGCAAGCATAAAAACAATTAAATAACATTTAAAACCTATAAGTTAAAAACCAGCATTCCTGAGATAACTCACTGCTTAAAGGCCTGCCTGAAAAGGAAGGTCTTCACTTGACAATGGAAGGACAAGAGGGAGTGGGCCAACCTGGCTTCTTGGGGCAATCACATCAAACAGACAATCATATCAAAATTCATCTGAGTATTAAAAGTACGAGATTTTTCCCTGTTGCAATAATTTCAGGCAGCATCAGCTTGTGTAATTCTATAAGCTTTATTTATCTACTTTCCTTCTATGTTCCATATGCACAAAAGTTGTTGTAAACTCCAAACGCCTTGCAGCTATGAAGAAAACTGTGGTCACAAATTCTTAAAACATATCCTTGCAACTTATGAAAAGATGCAGGTGTTAAGTTATAAGCAAAACTTAAGTCATGTTTGAATATAAAATACAGGAGCACATGTTTTAAGAGGTTTTTATTTTAAAAAAGAACAATAAGAAATACATTGTAAGTACATTCTAAAAATGCACGGGGTTTATAGCCTAAAATGGCACATTTGAAAATGAAAAGGAAGAATACATCTCTTAAAATAATGAAATTCTTAAGAATAAAATGGTATAAAATATAAAACATTTCTAAGCCTCAAAGCATATTATTACACACAGACACAAAATAGTTCTAAATGCTCACTCCTCTGACAGTTAAATGGGAGAAAATCCATGACTTCTGTCTTTTCTCTGTGCTGCTTTGTTGTCTTTTCCTCTAGCAGTGCTGACCTGCCATCGTTTTGACCCCTTTAGGGGGGTATCAGTTCCTAATTATATTTATACCTTTATTCGTCCTTCACCTACCGTACACAATTTCTTCCTGTTCACCCAGGTTTCACAATAGTAGGAAACAACTGGATGTTCTAACATAATAGAAAATGCCATAGACTTTGCATCTACTCAAATTCCTGAGATAGGAATAAAGATGTCTACAAACACTTGTTTTTACTACCTCTGACCACCCTAGGAGGCATCTACTTGACTTTTTGCTAGTCTAGCACTAACATGGCAGTCATAAATCCTATAGTTCAATGTGATTTTTTAGATGGATTATTATGCATCACTACTTTGGATTTTTAGTACTACTCGTGTTTTCCATTTTTGTGTTTTCCATTTCTCAGAATGGCATTCATTTTTTTTAATTGCATACTTATTGTTCTTAGCTTTAATATTGCCTTTTAATGATGTAAGATGCCTCTTTATTATTAGCTTTAAATATTGTCTTTTAATGATGTTAACCACCGTTGCATACTCATTGTTTTCAACTTTAAATATTGTCTTTCATTGTTGTAAGCCGCCTTGAGTCCTTTTCAAGGAGAAAGGCAGGGTAAAAAATATTTTAAATAACTAAAATAAAATAAAAAACTATGATAATCTGATCTCTAAGTTTACAAAACATTCATTCACTTACCAAGATTCTTTATACTTCATTGATCTTGCTCTGGCAGAGCTGGCTAATTGTTTTGAAATAACTTATGTATACTATTGTTTCAAGCCAGAAGTTTTAAAAGTACCTTCCCTTTCAGGCAAATTTTACTGCACCCACTTTAATTTTCTAACTCTGTTGTCAAACTCTTATGTTATGTCAAACCCTGATAGTACAAGGAGATCCAGTGGCTTGATCTCTGCATGGAGTGAGCAAGATCACATTCCCACTATGTGATTGTACATCATCTAATTTGTTTAACAGAAGAAATAGTTTAGAAAGTGGCTTATTAAAAACTTAATGAAGACAACACTAAGATGGAACACTCCCATCATAATGAGCAACGCTGCTTGAGGGATGATATGATATGAGGTATGATATCATATGTTCTAGCTTATAAAATAAAATAAAATAAAAATAAAAAATAGCTTGTCTTTCTGCTGCTATTTTTAAGAGCAGATATTTTGAGCAAGTGAGTGATTGCAGAAACCACTCCACATTGGTTTCCCACCAATCCATCACATGAACTTATTCTGTTGCCTTTTAAGGGAGTTGAGCATCTTCATGATTCAGCCTTTATGTTGTAAACCATTCTTAGAAAGGATTGATATTCTCAATACTAAAGAAAGAGGGGGAAGAAAGCATAGGAGGGAGAAAAGTGCTCCGTCTGGGGAAAGCCCTGGTTTTGTCATAAAGGGAGATTAATTCTTCTGCAGACATTATGCAATAAACCACATGGGATAATGTACTTAGACAAATGACTCAAAAAGGTCATTACTGGAAGGAAAATAATATTAGTATTAGTGATGTGAAATTAAACTAAAGAGAAAAAATCATGTAGATTCACTACTTCCTGCTTCTGACAGTAAACATGAGCCTACAGGCTGATAGAATTATGAAAAAGCAATGTGGAGCAACTGCCTTGATTTGAATAGCCTGAAGAACACAGGAGAGCAATCAAAACACAGCTCAGCAAAGAGCAACCATTTCTTCAGTGCTTTGGCTGACACGGAAGCCAGTAACACGCTAGACCCTAAAGACTGTTCGATGGGTTCCTGAAACATGGAACAGCTAACCACTCTGGGAAGGGAGGCAACTTGAAAAGAAAATACTTACCAGTTCAGCCAAATTTTCAAGGGCCTGAATTTACAGATGTAGAAATTGAGCAGGGGGTTGGACTCAATAGACTAATAAGCCGCTTCCAACTCTATCATTCTATGACCCTATGAAATGCCACCAAAATCCACAGAGTTGATACAGTTTCCTCCCTTCACCCCTGAAACTTTAACAACAGCCTGACATTAAGATGGAAAGAGGACAGCAGCTTATGTTTTTGTAATAGAAAGTGTGCTGAATTTCAGCAGGCATAGCTTACTGTTTGGGAAGAAGAAAGGTGAACTTATGAAAAAATATTTTTCTATTTATTTAAAATTCATAATGGCCTTGTTGTCCAGGGATATCATTCCCATTAAATTCCCATTAGGTGTGTGCTTCAGATTTGGAAATTATTGACAATATGTAGTGAAGAAGGAATATTTGTCTGTCTCTGAACTGCTTCGAAGTGAAGTGGTGCTTGAATCAAATCATGGGCCTCCAAAAGACCAAATATTGCTTTGGTGCTTTAGGGATTTAAAAAGCTGAAATGAAGGGGAATAAAACACTCACAGGGAAGACAAAAATAACATTGTAGCAGAAGAACCTGAAAGCCCTTAGTACAAGGAGATTGACAGCTCAAATGCCGATAAAAAGCCCAAGAGACCCCAGTCATGGACCTTGTTGGTGGGAATCCCCTTGCCCTTGTGGTCTGTAACCATTTTGTGAGGGAAAGATTTTGTGAGGGGATAGATATTGCTATTTGCATTTATTTATTATCAATAGGTAGTGGAGTGTGCACTGAAGATCTTTTCTTCCTTGCTTTTAGGCAGCTACAAATCTCAGTGCAATCAACTGGGTGCCTGTGTGTGTGAAATTTGTGCCATTTTTCAGGATCTGAGTGGGATAAGTCACAGCAGCATTAGAAATAGGGCCTAAACTGTCCAAATTGTATACCTTGCAACAGGAGTAATACCCCACATAAGATGGCCTCATGCAGTGCAGATTCATTGAACTCTGTGAAATGTTTCTCTGTCTTCACTCCCTCTCCTCCTCTACCCCAGTTCAATCATTTCGCCTTTCCTCCTCCCTTATCTTGGCCAAGACTTTGGCAGTGCTGCAAATTGCGAGTTACCCTGCTAATCTGTTGGCAGATGTGGTCCACCACACTCAATAGTGAGTAAATGATGCAGAACTCAGCAAAACAAAAAATTTCCACTTCAAGGTCTCTCACTTAATCTCTGCCGTAAGCAAAGAGAAGTGAGTTGTTTTTGGAAAAGGATGAAACAAGAGGGCAACAACTTATTGTCATTTTCCCCATCTCCTTCACGCCCACCTCAAGCTTTTCTCTATCCATCAAGAAACAACAAAATCAGCTTTTTCTCTTTTCAGGGGGAGGGAGACTGGCAAGGAGTGATCCACTTGGCCTAACTGGTCCCACCATGACTCCTGAAACCACTGCACAATTTTAAACATACCAAAATATATCAAGGACCAAAACAAATGTGCATAATAATTGAAAAGGAAAGGGCAGAATATAACTCTCACACAACCAAAAACTCACACTATTTAATCCTAGATTGGAATGTATTTTTGTTAAATAAGGACACACAGTAAATGTAATTGTACTAAGCAGATGAGGGAAAGGAGGGGAGCCAACATTCACCAAAACTTCATGCAGCATAGTGGGGACGGGAATTAAATGAAAAGACTAAAAAAAGATTAAAGCTGGCCAGAAAGAGATGAGCTATCACCAAAGATGTTCTCACTTTCCAACTTTTCCTTGTCCTCTGTCATGTGAGATGTTCAAGGAGTGGTTTAGTGAGTTTCCATGAGTGAGGATTTGAATCCAGATCTCCCAAGTCGTCCTCCAATATTCTATCCACTACATCATGTTGAGTGTGAACTAATTTTTAGCATATGCCTTTTTTTTTTTGCCTTTCTAAGGGAAAAAGAGGGACATAATTATACATAATACATGTAGGCTGAAATCAGTCATGCACAGTCATGCAAATGGTGTAACTTTTAGAAGCAAATTGCTGTAAATTAAGAAATCTATGTAGGCAGTATCCGTTGCATGCTGAGTCATGAAATGTAATATGCAACAGATAAAGACCACAGAGATTTCTTAATTTATGGCAATTTACTTCCAAAAATTATACCATTTAGATAACTTTGCAACTATAGCATGCATTGCTGGAAAAAATGATGGGTTTCACTCATGCCTAACAAGTCTTGCATTTTGCATGGACTGTTTCTCATACCTTTGCATAAAACAGCAGCCTGCCTGATAATCTTAGACAAACTGACAGCAAAAAATAAAATAATGGAAGCAGATGATTTTCCAAGACAACAGCAAAACACCTCCAGCTCTTCCCAGAAGCACAAACTGCCACTTCATTAATTCTAACATACATATGCTATGAACAAAGGCCTCAAGCATTGCATTGTCTGCCAATAGTGAGTAATGTAAATATATTGCTCAGTACATTATCATAAGAACATAAGAAGAGCCCTGCTGGATCAGGCTAAGGACCCATCTAGTCCAGCTTCCTGTATCTCACAGTGCCCCACCAGATGCCTCTGGGAACACACGAGACAATTGGAAACCTGTTTCCTGATACCCATCCCCATATCTGGCATTTGGAGGTACCTTCCTTTTAAGCCTGGAGATTACTGTATTTTTCCATGTATAAGACGCCCCCACATATAAGACCCCCCAACCCCCACTTTTCTAACTCAGAATTTCTTTCTTCACAAGAAAGTGGAGGGGGAAGGTAGGAATCAAAGCGCTTTGATTCCTGCTTTCTCCCTTCACTTTCTAGCAAGGAAAGTGCTTTCCCCCTCCACTTTCCTCGGAAGAAAGTGGAGGGGGAAAGCAGGAATCGCTTTGATGAATCGCTTTGATGATTCCTGCTTTCCCCCTCCACTTTCTTCCAAAGAAAGTGGAGGGGGAAAGCACTTTCCTCACAAGAAAGCACTTTCCTCACAAGAAAGTGCTTTCCCCCTCTACTTTCCTTGCAAGAAAGTGCTTTATTGCAAGGAAAGTGGAGGGGGAAAGAACTTTCTTGTGAGGAAAGTGGAGGGGAAAAGCAGGAATCATCAAAGCACTTTGATTCCTGCTTTCCCCCTCCACTCTCCAGCGAGGAAAGTGCTTTCCACCTCCACTTTCCTCGCAAGAAAGTGTTTTCCCCCTCCACTTTCTTCGCAAAAAGTGGAGAGGGAAAGCAGGAATCAAAGCGCTTTGATTATTCCTGCTTTCCTCCTCCACTTTCTTCCGAAGAAAACATTCCTGTCATCTGCAAACTTGGTCACCTCACTTCTCATTCATGTCTCCAGGTCATTTATGAACAGGTTGAAAAGCACCAATCCCAGTGAGTACACCCCTAAGTGACAATGTCCAAATTGGGCACAAAGTGTCAATATTTTGTGTGGCCACCATTATTTTCCAGCACTGTCTTAACCCTCTTGGGCATAGAGTTCACCAGAGCTTCACAGGTTGCCACTGGAGTCCTCTTCCACTTTCTTCCGAAGAAAGTGGAGGGGGAAAGCACTTTCCTCACAAGAAAGCACTTTCCTGCGAAGAAAGTGCTTTCCCCCTCCGCTTTCCTTGCAAGAAAGTGCTTTATTGCAAGAAAAGTGGAGGGGGAAAGCACTTTCTTGTGAGGAAAGTGGAGGGGGAAAGCAGGAATCATCAAAGCACTTTGATTCCTGCTTTCCCCCTCCACTTTCTAGCGAGGAAAGTGCTTTCCACCTCCACTTTCCTCGCAAGAAAGTGCTTTCCCCCTCCACTTTCTTCGCAAAAAGTGGAGGGGGAAAGCAGGAATCAAAGCGCTTTGATGATTCCTGTTTTCTCCCTCCACTTTCTTGCGAAAGTGGAGGGGGAAAGAACTTTCTTGGGAAGAAAGTGGAGGGGGAAAGCAGGGATCAAAGCGCTTTGATCCCTCCTCCCTCCTTACTTCTGTGTATAAGACGACCCTAAATTTTTAATCTAAATGTTTTAGAGAAAAGTATCATCTTATACACGGAAAAATACAGTATACATCCCCATCATGGCTTGTAACCTGCAGTGGACTTTTCCTCCAGAAATCTGTCCAATCCCCTTTTAAAGGCATCTAGGCCAGATGCCATCACCACATCCTGTGGCAAGGAGTTCCACAGACTAACAACATGCCGGGTAAAGAAATATTTTCTTTTGTCTGTTCTCACTCTCCCAACACTCAATTGGAGTGGATGTTCCCTGGTTCTGGTACTGCGTTAGAGGGAAAAGAGCTTCCCTCTATCCATTTTATCCATCCCCTGCATAATTTTATACGTCTCAATCATGTCTCCCCTCAGGTGCCTTTTCTCTAGACTAAAGAGTCCCAAACGCTGTAGCCTTTCCTCATAAGGGAGGCACCTTTTCGAGTTCCACTATGTCTTTTTTGAGGTGCAGAGACCAGAACTGTACGCAATAGTCCAGGTGCGGCCTTACCAGCGTTTTGTACAATGGCATTATAATGTTGGCTGTCTTATTTTCAATCCCCTTTTTTAATGGTACCTAGCATGGAATTCGCCTTCTTCACTGCCGCAGCATACTGGGTTGCCACTTTCATCGAGCTGTCCACCAGCACACCAAGATCTCTTTCCTGATCCATCATGGAAAGCTCAGAACCGATTAGCTGATAAATAAAGTTTTATTTATTTATTTTTTTGCCCCAATGTGCATTACTTTACATTTTCTTATATTGAAAAGCATTTGCCATTTTGCCGCCCATTCTCCCAGTTTGGAGAGATCCTTCTGGAGCACTTCACAATCCCTTCTGGTCTTCACCACCCGGAAAAAAATTCCTGTCATCTGCAAACTTGGCCACCTCACTTCTCATTCATGTCTCCAGGTCATTTATGAACAGGTTGAAAAGCACCAATCCCAGTGAGTACACCCCTAAGTGACAATGTCCAAATTGGGCACAAAGTGTCAATATTTTGTGTGGCCACCATTATTTTCCAGCACTGTCTTAACCCTCTTGGGCATAGAGTTCACCAGAGCTTCACAGGTTGCCACTGGAGTCCTCTTCCACTCCTCCATGATGACATCACAGAGCTGGTGAATGTTAGAGACCTTGCGCACCTCCACCTTCTGTTTCAGGATGCCCCACAGATGCTCAATAGGGTTTAGTGACCAGTCTGAGGGAGTGAGAGCGATAACACCTGCTCCCCCTTCACACCTGAGACTTGTGACACTAACGGGTCTCATGACACCAGGGAGGGAAAATGGCTACTTGGGCCCAATTTGGACATTGTCACTTAGGGGTGTACTCTCTTTTGTTGCCAGCGGTTTAGACATTAATGGCTGTGTGTTGCGTTATTTTGAGGGGACAGCACATTTACACTGTTATACAAGCTGTATACTCACTGCTTTACATTGTAGCCAAGTGCATTTCTTCAGTGTTGTCACATGAAAAGATATACTAAAGTATTTATGAAATGTGAGGGGGTGTACTCACTTCTGTGATATACTGTAAATCCAAAGTCACCTGTCCTCTCATGGGCTCCATGACAGGTTGCTCTAAGGCACAGTAATTTAGCATGTCAAGAAACCCGGTGTTTCTTTCTTGACCCAAGCATGCATTGACCCAGTCGATGTGAGAATAATTGAAGTTCCCCATGATTACAATCCTGTCCCTCTTGGACACCTCCCTGATTTGTGTCCTCATTTCAAGGTCCCCCTCAGGTTTTTGATCTGGAGGATGATAGCACCCACACACACACACACACTATCACATCACTCCTTGGGCCTGGTAGTTTAACCCACAGTGATTCTATGATAGAGTCAGATCCGCTGTCCATCTACATTCTGCTGGATTCTACCCCTTCTTTGACATAGATGGCCACCCCACCTCCCACACGCCCCTCCCTATCCCTCCTATAGAGTTTATAGCCTGGGATTGTGGTATCCCACTGGTTCTCCGAATTCCACCAGGTTTCCATTATGGCCATTATATCAATGTAATCCCTAGCCACCAAATGTTCCAGCTCTCCCATCTTTGCTCATTTCATGAGCCAATTTGGACACCCAGGAGTTTGAAACATGCTAACTTTCTTACAATTCCATTTTGAAAACTGACTGTTCACAAGCTGGCCAATTTTGTTCTCTGCAAACAGTTAATTTTCTTTGCATCCCCTTTCAAAATAAAGACTTGAAGTACAGGTGGATGAGCACCATAGCAAGATGAATATGATCTGTGGTGAACTCTTACTATATAGCAGGTTTGGAATAGCTCCATCCTCCAGGTCTGCATGTTCCAGGTGAGCCAACTCCTGACTCGACTGAAAACAGTATCTTCTATTTTGGGTTTATTTATTTAAAATATTTTTACCCCTCTTCTTCTTGAAAGATAACATTGAAATACAATATTTAAAACTGAAAACAATAAATATACAGCAGTGGTTTACATCATTAAAAGACAAAATTTAAAGCTAAGAACAATGAGTATGAAGAGGCACCTTACATCATTAAAAGGCAATATTAAAGCTAAGAACAATAGGTATACAGATATTTAAAAAAACCCAAAAGACAACTGGCACTCTGAGAAATGGAAAACACAAAAATGGAAAACACAAGTAGTACTAAAAATCCAGTCAAAGCAGGAATGCATAACAATCCATCTGAAAACTGCTGGTAACCTCTTGGTTGAGAGACCCAACCACTTGGAGCTCAACAGTTCTTTTTAGGCCCCATCATTTTAAGTATAGGTAATCCCCAAAATTCAAGTCAGATAACCCTCAAAGACAGGAGGGGGGAGGTAATCTTCTATAGATCCTACAGTCCTTAAGGTATCCACTTTCACTATAAATGTGTTCCAAAGTGATCCACAATAAATGCTCTGTTGGTCTCCCTTTCCCATGCCATCTTGCTATTGTGATAAACCTATTTAAAAATGGTGCCACCTAAGCCCAATTATTTTTCTGGCTGGCAATGTCCAAATAGAACTACTTCATACTGAGGAAGTCCAAACAGGGTGGTTCAATTTCACAAAATCCAAATCGCAGCAGAGATTAGCAGTTAACCAGTGCCGAACTGTATAGAGCATTAGCATTAACACAGCCATCAGAGATATGCACATTTACGTGTTTTGAACTACAAAATTCCACAGGCAGCATGTCCTACCCACAGAATTCTGGGAGTTGTAGTCAAAAGAAAGAAAGAAAGAATACACCTATAATAGCCATGCCTCCTTTTCTTTTTTCTATTTCATTCCTTCCTTTTTCTTTCTTTCTTGGCAAATTCTAGCAAAACGTTGATGGTTACTAGCATTTAGTACTGAAATATTTTTAAAATGTACGTGCAAGAGAACTCATCCACAATGGTTAAATAACCCAAACAGTGACCAAAATAGAAGCATAGCCTTTTTCTGTCTTGCAGCCAGTGCCCTTCCATACAATCAATATGGAGTCCAATTTATTTAACAAATTTTCTTAGAAAATATGTAGGCTCTGAAAACCATTATTGCCAGAAGTTTATTAGACAATGATTTATTGATTCTTAGCAGGTTGCTATAGACCTGAACAATGTTGATAACAAACGAGTATCAAGGTCAGCACAATACAGTAAAAGGCAAATAGATCTTGATATTCACTTCACATGATCTGATACAGCACATAAATGAGGAACTGTGTATAAATGCAAAATGTTTTATATGTTCTTCCCTGCTCTTCTGTCTCCTCTCTTATGCTACTCTGTCCCACTCATTATGTTATTTAAATCTATAGCTCTCCTTCAAGGACATAAAATGGAAGCACAGCACTTTCCGTTAGAGATACAAGAAGAAATAATCCATCCTTCAAGACTGGTGCATACTTAAAAACAACACTATTTCTTTATGTCACAAATCCACTCACAAAATTTAGAAAAGCAAAATAATAACTACATACAATGTAACAGACACACACACACACACACACACACACACACACAAAGGTCTGTTAATCCCTGCATCCTGTTCCTCTTTTCCTCTTCTCTGTCTACTATTTACATCACAACTTTCTTCTACCCCTCTGTGACTTCCAATCATGACCTCAGAGAGGTAGATTTTCTCTTTCCCACCCTTTCTTTCTCTCTCTCTCTCTCTCCTCTGCCACTTCTTTATCTCCTTAAAAATCTTAAGATCCCTCTTTTCCAAAAGTGCAGTACAGGTGTTGGTCAGTACACAGACATCAATACACATCTCTAGAGGGCTCCATCTATGTTACAAACAGATATGAAACACTGGGAGAACAATTCAATTGCTCTTTGTAGTTTTCCAGTCTGTTCCTACTTTCAGTTCACAGTGCTCTGAAATTTCTGATCATTGATCTTCCTCTCCATCTCAGCTTTTTCATGAGTGGGAAACTGCACCTGGAGGATGATATTTATGGCTCATGTGTGGTCAATTTAAAACAAAACAAAATACACAAATCCCTTCAACCCACCTCTTTATAACTGTCCATGGCTGAAATTGTGTCTGCATAGCCGTACTTCATAAGGCTCATAATATCATCAGCCATGGCAACTTTTGAAATAAAACATTGATTTCCCATCCTGAGACTCCTGTAGAGTCCCTTTCATTGTGGGGACTGCAGGACAGAGGGAAGTCTTTACTTTCCAAAAATCATTGCTGCTGGGATCACTTTACCAGCGATAGTGATTTCTGGAAATTGAAGATTCCTTCTCCGCCTGTCATATGCCCCACCCCAATGAGTTCCTCAGGACCTCCAGAAGCAGGAACCAGAAATGTTTTATTTCAGGAAAAAAGGCCAAGGCTCATGGCATCTTCAGCCTAACGTGGTGTAGCTGCACATAAAGGATTTCAGTCCCTCTCTAGTAAAACTCCACCATATTGGGCAATTGACCTCTCAACATATTGTACCCTATTTGTGGACAGTGAAAGGGAGGGGAGACAATTTCCTTCCATTTTTACCTCAGAAAGACACAAAAAAATTACCTGAATTTTTCATGGTGTGCAGCTTCCCATTAACAGTGGCAGTAGGTAGCTTCTTTTTATTCTCTAATGTGGCTACTGCTACGTATGTTAGTATGACTTGTACTCTCAGCCTGGGCACTAATTTTCATGCTATCTGTGACCTAGTGAGACACATGACTGCTACCTCAAAAAAAAAGTGGCAGATAATTCTGAGAGAAAATTCTGCCATTCTCTCTCCCCCAACCCCAGAGATTAAGGAAAAGGAAGTTCTCAGAAATGTTCCCAAGAAAAATGAAAATGAAAAATGTTGAGAACTTTTGGTTCGCGTTTACTTTCCATTCCTCTCTGAAAATAAAACTTCTAACAAAAAAAAACCACCTAAAAGATTTTTTTTAAAAAAATGCAAAACAATCCATTTCAATGAGTGGCAAATGTGTCATGTAAATCCGTCATCAAAATCTGGGAGTCATCCAGAGGCATGTTAAAATGGATGCCACATGCCCAAGAGTCATCCATTTTACATCAGCCCACAAACCTTCTGTGAAATGCCACCTTAGGATTTGAACTTCAACGGATCTATTAACATCCCATACATAAAGATGTTTGCCTTATGTAGCAGAACCCATTTCAATCATCTGTTTGTATATAATTAACATCTTGTTGTCCCTGAGGAAAATGTTCACTGGATGAGGTTCAACTAATATGCCGAGTCTGGCTTGGCTTTAAATAAGCATTATTATATTTAGGAAATTTAATACATAGATGCCTAGGCTTAGGCTATATCAGACACTTTGTCTCAGAATTCAACTGGACGACTATGATTCTCATCACTCTGGGTCTTAAATCTATTTTTATCACCCTGAAGATCTCATCTGTCAATATTTGATTAGAGGTCCTAGCTGCCTGCAACAGCTTTTCTGAGTTTCATAGATAATCTGAAGCGCCAGGATCATCGATTGAAGCTTCATCCCAGAAAAAAAGAAGTTTGGGAGATCATTTTTGATTATACTTCAACCAGTAACTCCTACCGCTTTTACGTTTAGTGGAAAGACTGTATCTTCCTGCCTTATCACTGCAAAGACAGACTGTGCCTATATTGATTTAGACAGAGGGTTTCAAATGCATTCCACCTTGATTATTTTTTCATACCATCTCATCTAAGGTTAAAGAAAACAATCCTCAGGGTTATTCCTCCTCCACAGACATCATAACTGGTACAACAGAAAAGTCTGAGCAACAATATGTAATTTAAATTCCTCATGAAGAAAACAGGACATAACCCTGTGTTCCTGTTGCTGTAACTTACTACAGGCATAGCAGAGCCTGCATTCAGCCAGGATCTTTCTCAATGCTGGCTAGGGGATTCTGGGAGTTGTAGTAAAAAAAAGAGTAATTTTTTCCAGACTCTGGCTGAAAGTAGCATCGTCACTCATTCTGGACCAAGAGAGAAAAAATATTGCTTCTTTCCCTGCCACACTCTGAGAGGGTCGCCTCAGGTACCTCTGGGGGGCTGTGTGATCCACCTCACAGGTCCAGGGGAGCCTGGGAGAAAGAGACTCTCCCAGACCCCTGGCAGGCAGGCAAGTACCACCACAGCTGGAGAAAGAACAACGGCCTGATGCAGGGCAGCTGGAAAGGGAAGTGGTGGCATGGGTAAAAGGACAGGAGCTAGAGGATTCAGGGTAGTCATCAGGCTGGAAGAGGAGACAATGTGAGAGGAGGTGGCCAAGAAGTGGAACCCCATCTTCTGGACCTTTGTGGAGATATAAGGTGGGATAGAAAACATTTGGAGCCACCTCCTCATTTGGCCATGGAAGGGCCAGCATCACAACCCACTGGAGGTCCTGTGCCACCTCAGCCTTCACATCTTTGATGCCTAATGGAAGCTTCAGTTCCTAACTCAACTGAACTCCAGCGCTGGAGCTGCAAGCACCGACTGGAGCACCAAATGAGGCTCTGGCAGGGACGACTTGGTAGACTTCAGTCCACCTCACCCAGTTCTACCACCCCTCCTTAAAAGGACTGTGATGTGGATTGGTTCTCATTTTCCCCTCCCTCTTTGCTAGACCTGGACTTTCAGTGGCCCAGTGAAGTCAGCTGGGGGCCACTTGGACAGATTGTGGAGGGGGGGGGTTAGTGTCAGAAACTCAACGTTCTGGGGATGTGGGAGAGGGGACAGTTGATATAAATTCTGTTCTATTAATAGAAGCTGTCAAGATTTTAAAACCCAAGCTGGAACTCATAGAGTTATTGTCTGGGCACTTCCCAGCTGCTGAACACGGGGGGGGGGGGGCAATGGCAGTCACACACACCCTATCTATTTGAGCCTGCCTTTTCAGTGCTCACCACTCATTCTGGATTTGAAAGAAGCCCTATTCAGTTGGTACCTTATCTGCCATTGTCAACATGGATAAAGAAGGGAAGCTAGACCTGCCCGCCATTCACTTTCTGTATATTTACTTATTGTATTTATTTAAAATATTTTTACCCTGCCTTTCTCCTTAATAGGACCCAAGGCAACTTACATCATTAAAAGGCAAAATAAAAGCTGACAACAGTGAGTATACAGATACTTAAAAGGATCAAATACTATACAAAAAACATAAGCAGCACCAAAACACATTCAAAGCAGTAAGGCACAACAATCCATTTTTTTAAAAAAAAATCCACTCAGGTAGTCAGGCACTCAAGGAAGTTTGCCTGAAGAGAAAGGTCTTTGCCTGCTTGCCGAAGGACACCAGAGGTGGGAGCCAGACTTGCCTCTTGTGGGATGGAGTTCGGAGCAGCAACAAAAAAGACCCTTTCCCAAGTCCCCCCCCCAAACACACCTGTGAAGGCAGTGGGAACGAGAGAAAGGCGTCTCCTGATGATCTATTCTTAACACTCAAACAGGCTCATAAAGGGAGATGCAGTTCTTGAGAACTTGGGCCCAAGGTGTTCAGGGCTTTATTTGTTAGGGCCAACACCTTGAAGTCAGCCCCAGAAATGGATCAGCAGCCAGTGGAGCTGCTGTAACAAGGGGGTTATGTGATCCCTGTAAGAAGCCCCAGTCAGGAATTTGGCTGCTGCATATGAGCAGGGATTAATCAAAAGAGGTGAAGTTCTTGTGTAGGCTCCCCTTATAAGAAAGAACTCCAGAAAACCTGGGTTCTTGTTACATGTAAAGCCTATGTCGGAGCAGGAACCTCTCTTCAGACTTGCCCGTGTGCATATGGAAAAAGCAGCAAAGGAGACTCTGGGGCTAGCTGCTCCTTTCCATTTGTGTTGATGAAGCCAGATAAAGCCATGCCTATATAGGGCTAAAATTGACAGCACCCAGTGAGAAAACACACACATACAGGTCTACGACACTTGGCAGTCATTATCTCACTCCTTAGCCTTAAATATTATAGCATCACACTGATTCAAAACAATTAAGCATGGATCCTTCCTTGTCCTCCTCCCTCCCTTTTTTCTTGCATGTCAACGCAAGCTTTCCTGGGTTTCTTAAGCCACAGTTTTGCATTGCATCCAAACCAGGGTGTGGGCAAACTTGAACGGCTTGAGAGCTATTCTCCAAATTTGCTGGCATCTCACATGTTCACTCCCTGCGAAGTGTCATGGCACCTGGGATGTTCCTTCTCAGAGGATGACATGTGTCAACCGGATGGTTATAAGGATGAGCTAGGGCCCTAAGCCAGCAAACCCAGACCAGGGACACCCAAGATAGAGCCTGTTCTGCCCGGAAAAGACTCATTGTTTCCAGATAGAGATGAAGCCTTGAAGAAAGATTCTCTAGTCAGTCCCCAGGAATGCGAACAGAGCAAAGCCCAGCTGTAGCAAGGTCAGCAGCTACAGCTAAAGCCACTATGAGTAGCTGATTAACAGCAGCTGGTATGAGGGAGGTTTGGCGAGATTCCAAGCACCATGATGCTGCTGAGGAACAAGGTCTATTTCTGGCTGGCCTTGCTCCCAGTGCTCCTTATTCCCCTGATTGATGGCTCTCCAACCAACGTGACCCAACTGCTTCGTGACTGTGTCTCTGCCTGTTCTCTGACTGCATTATTGACCTGGTAAGACCTTGATTTATAAAGAGGCTGTAACTGGCATCCTGGCAGTTCTTCTTGGTTCTCCTTCAGCATTGGTTAATGGCTCCCTGGTGTCCCCACTTAGCCTGGCTTTGGGCATTGCCCTTTGCACTCTGATCAAAACTGCTTATGTACAGAGGCAGCATTTGCTGCAGAAAAACAGGATAGGGGGCAGGGCCCAGGTGGGAAGGGTGTGGCCAAAATAGGAGGGCATGGGCACCTTCCTAATTGATTTTTTTAAATTAAATAGCTAAAAAGTAATTTTCATAGATTAGAATGATGGATTTGCTGTATTTTTTTTAATTTTTACACTAATGTACTATAAGTTCAGAGTAAGTTTTTATTAAGGTTTTAGATTTAATTAAGGATTTTTTTAAAAAAAGATTTTAATATGGCTTAAAAAGGAAAGAGAAATGAAATGAGAACTGATGCTCTGAATCATGGCTTCTTTGTTGCTTATACAGCATCCTCTCAGTTTCATAGCTTTTTTCTCTTCAGTGAGTGTTAATTAAAACTATTTAGTTCTGAAAGAGAGCTTCTTATATTTTTCTGAAAAATAATTATTCTACTCTGTATTTGCTTTAATAATCTTGAATTAACAAGGAAGCATTTGATGTTTATTTCCTAGAATGATACTCCCATGCTTATTATAATAATTGTTATTTCTGGATATCGAATTCCAGGAACGAAATGAAAGAGTCCACCTGCATTCTGTGGCCACACTTTGTCCACTCTTCATGATACTGTGTAACTGTAAACCAGGATTATAAACTGTGGTCTGGTGCTGGTTTACATGTAAGAATTTTCTGATACACATAACTAATACTGATTTAACAAATATAATGGCTACGTCTACTGGCTAAAAGGAAGAAATGTACCACCAAAAAAGAGAGAGAGAAAAGAAGAGAATACAGATCTGCATTTCCTGATTTTCTATTATATTCATATGTGAAGGGAGTTTTATTTCTAAAAGTCAGGGCAAAGAGCAGATCAACAAACAGATTGCGTCACAGGATGAAAGAAAGCAAAAGTAGAAATTACTACAAGGCAGAGAAAAATAAAAGGTGACACAGTTGTAGAAAGTCAGATGGGGAAAAATGATTTAAATCACTAGTCTCAGAAACCAGCCCAGTTCATAATTAACAGGAAGTCTTTGAGGCCTGGGTCCATCTCATCTATTGTATCCTTATAAATCCAGTCTGAGTTGTAGGTGTGCCATCAATATTCCAATTCATCATTTGTATAATTCATAATCATCCCCTTATTTGACAGTGAAGAAACAAAGAATCGTCAGTGCAGTTCAGGACTGTTTGCCACATGTCAAGGCTGCAATTAGGGCCGCCAAAAGGCTCCTCCAGCCTGTGAAATGTGGTAAGATTCAGCATGTTTCCCCCATTCCTTGCTGATAAAAAAACAAAAAACAACACAAAAACCTTACTGTGAGCAGGTTTTGCAAACTATTTTCATCAAGGCATATATTGGTATTTTTTAATATTATTATTGAGTTGATGGTTTGGGCTTGAGAAAGAAGAGAGTGAATTTCATAACTGGTTTATTCTATATTGTCTTTTCTTTCCTCCAAGGAGTTTGAAGTAGCTTGTTTGTTTGTTTGTTTAATTTGTTACCACACTTTGTGAGCTTGGTTAGATGGTAACTTGTTTAAGAGAACCTGATGAATTTTATAGGTGAATATTTGGAGTGGATATGTTTTTATAAAAAACTCCAATGTCATGAGAGAGATTCATTTTCATGAAGTTCCAGAAATGAAAAAGAACTGGTTTTATAACACTGGTCAAAATCTTGTTGCTTATCATAGTAAATCACATTGGAGTATGCCCATGGAATCCATAGGGATTTAGTGAGTCAACTCCTCCATAAGTTCCATTGATTCACATGGGCCTACTCTGTGACTTACTATGCAAAAGTAAGTCACAGTTTGAGTAGGCCCATGTGAATTAATATGACTCACTAAATTCCCATTGATTCAGTGGGCCTACTCTAACACAATTTACTACAGTAAGCAACAGAATTTTGGCCATTGTGCAATCTTAACACTATTTCAGAACTCTTGACTGACTAATTCAAGCAGCCACATTTACTACAGTCTTGGAGTAGCTGTTTCCCATCTTCTTTAGGCCTGAAAGATAAAAAGAACTGACAGTAATCAAAATCTGGTGAAGAAGTTGTAAGACTGGATAAATGTTTTAGATAAAGGGCTTGCTATAATTGCACTTAATAATGAGCTTAAAGACCACCAGTAGTGAATAGTTGGACAGTGTTACTTGGCCTGTGGTGTAGATGTTTGTATTCTTAGTGGGGGGGAGTGTTTGGGGATTTTTTATGTGTGTGCATGTGGGTCTGGTCTCTGGCTGTCTGTGTCAATTTCGTTGTATGTGTATACTATGTATATACTTACAATGACAATAAATTTATTTGATTTGATTTGAGAACTCAGTTGGACATCCTACCTTTTTTAGATACTGTATGTGCCAGAAGAAGTTCAGCAGTGGATCAGACCCGATCCGAACAGAGACTTGAAAAGTACACAATGCAGGCAGCAGAATGCCATCAGCAAATTGGTCCAAAGTTATAATCAATTGAATAATCATTCATAGGAAATAAAATATTTTCAAAACTGTGAACCTACTGTATATTTAACCTATACATTTCCATAATTATGTCAGTGACAAAGAATGATGTTTTTGAATCTAGAATGATTAACATACTACTAATTATGTGGGTCTTGAAAAATGACTGTTAAATTGTTCATTAATTTTATAAAATGAATATCATGCCATATCCTAAGGGAAATTTCTCTTTCCTCTACTTGATAGAACAGACATATGCATTTTTGATGTGTCTAACATATTATTATTGCATTATCGTTATTACAGTATATGAATAATCAGTTTTAAAATTGCTTTCCATGAATCAGACTTTTAAAATCAGAAGCACTGTGGTAGGTTAATAACAATAAGAAAAAATGATATTATTACCTTTGACGATAATGCTTTCAAAAACCAGACACATAAAAGAATTAAACACAGATGATCTCCATCTCTAAATGCAGTAATATACTTTTAGTGAGATTGTGCACATGGTCTGTTAATGACTTCCAAAGAAGCAGGATTGTCCTAGTTATTTAACAGTTCCAAAACTCTGAAGGTTATCAATGAAGGATAGGGATGTAATAAACAGGAAAAGGAAAAAGTAACATGGAGGGAAGAGGAAAACAAGCATTGGAATAGCACTTCGTGGAAAGTCAATTGTCCCTTGGTTTACTGGTGAAACTTTGAAGCCAATGTGTACTGCTTTTCATAATACACCATCTTGGCTGAAATCCTTTCGCTTAGTGCAGTAAATCACAACTAGAGTAGGCCCATTGAATTAGTGGGGATTTAATGAATCAAGTCCTCCATAAGTTCAATTGATTCAATAAGTCTACTCTAGTTCTGGCTTATTAGGCAACAGGATTTCAGCGTTTGTGTCATATTTCAAATTCAATGTAGAAACATCTCAGTCTTATTTCAGTTGATACAGACCAGCCCCATGCTGTTTCCCTTTCATGTAGATCCCATCTGGCAAATAGCAAACCATTTTTATTTATTTATTTGCAACTTAGATTAATTCAGCCAAGGACTCTCTGTACGGCTCTGAAACAGGATATATACCCTTGAGCAAACATGCTCTTTTTGATATTTTTATTGCACAGAGTTCAGGAAGGCAACTGGCACCATTTAGCAGCTGGCTCACTGTCAACCAATCCTCAAAAGCCACCCACTCTGAGATCCTTCCAAAAATGATCAACCCTGAAAACTGCAAGACAAATAAAATCTTCTCAATGTATGCACTGATTTTCCTTCAGCTGCATTCCCAATCATTTCTTTTTTTCTTCATTTTCTGCCTAAAATGAAGTATTAATCTAAATATTTGTAGAGATGAGCGATGCAATGGCTAAATGTGATTCTCCATAGCAGTGGCATTAAGATCCAGCAGTAAGTATGGCACTATGTGATGGTGGTAGAGATCAGTTGTAGCAGGTGTAGCAAACACCCTGTCTTCCTATATATATAATGGTATTGGCCTGCACCAATGGGAGCTGTTTGGAGGCAGAGCCAGAGAAACCAGGAGGGAGGGGTGAGTCAGAGAGAGAAAAGGCAATCAGTTTAAGTCAGAGAGAAGAGTCTGACGTGAGAAGGGACTGGGAGTCAGAGATGAGGGTCTGAAGTAGAAGTTAGTCTGTGGTAGTTAGAGAGGGTAGCAGAGTTAGGAGTTAAGAGTGTGGAACTTATAGAGAGCTAAAAGAGTTAAGAGTGAAACAAGTTATTAATAATCAAATGAATACATTAAAGTCTGTGAAGAACCTGTTTAAGTGAACTGTAATCAATAAACCTGTGTTGTTCAACTTTAAACTCAACTTGGACCTCAATCTTTCTAATTAAAGGGTGTTGACAGAGGTCAACTGGTGGCAGCGAGGTAAAGGATGTGTTGAGATACTTGCGTGAGCTCTGTGTTTGGTGAAACAAGCAAGGGCCACGTGGGTAAACGTCACAGCAGGTAAAGGTGAGTTTTGACCCCCTTAACACCTCTTGCATTGCATAGGATATACCACAAGCTTCTGCTCCAGGAGTTGTACCACAAGCAGCTGCTTTCAATTCACAAAGGTTGAATGCGTTCAGAAAGTAAACAGTACTCACTGAATTTGTAACTATCATAGATGTAGGCCATCTTGATTTAACATGACATCTCAAAAAGAGACTTTTTGACCACGTGGGAGTCATCGCCTCCAGATGAAAGCATGCAAAAGAGCACTGTTTTTTCTTGTCAGGATCTCCACGAATTGTGGAAACTGTCATTGCAAAACTAGCGTTCTTTCCCAGCACAGAAGGTTGTCTGATGGTTAAGAAAGAAAATCCCTGAAGATGCCCTGCCCCCCCCCCCCCACTACTTCTAATCCTTAAAAAATCCATGCAGGAACATAGAACTCGTCCGCATTATGTGCAATTTGCATTCAAGTATTATTTCTGTTGTTTGCACTATCTTGCTTCATTTGCACACATCAAACACTCTCATGTTTTTCTCTTGTTGACAGTGCAACAAAATGCCTCAGCCTGGGAAAAGGAGATGTGGGAGGACCTGACCAATGAGGATTTACATCCCTAGGAGAGAGTAGGATGAAAATACAGTAGCATTGGGAGACTGCAAGATATATGGGGGGGGGGCACTTTCTTTTCACTCTCTAAATCCAGCTTGCTCTGTCTGCCCACAGATATAAAACTTCTCATACTAAGTAATGAGACTGTGACACCCCTTTCACAAAGAGGTAAGAAAATTCCCAGGGAAGGAGTGATGTGCCTTCTTCTCCAATCCTTCTGGCATTAATGAAGTCAAGAGCATAATCATAACTCTGATGTTATCAAGTTCCTAACTGAACTGCTGGCAAAAGAATCTCCACCCAGTGATTTGGCCAGGAGCCCACCTCCACTTATTCTCCTTCTTTACTTGACCAATATATTCCCAGATCACACCTGCAGGAGCTGTCTGAACCATGGGGTCAGCAGTTAGGTAGCCAAAGCTGAAACTACTATGGATTGAATCCACAGTGACTCCTGCCATATCAAGTGATGTGAAGCCTATTATGGTTCAAAAAGGCATTTGATCTGATTCTTTTCTGCTCTAGTTTTTACTGATATAACACAGTATCTGCACCTTTTCCCCCATCAGCTCTCTGGCTGTCCCATTCCCACCTCCTCCATTTGCCAGCCCCTTGTCCTCCTTTGACCGCCATCATTTATTAGATTTTCCCCCCTCTGCATCTCCATTTGCATTAACCTGTAATTAAAATTGTGCATCCTAAGCACACACACAAACACATTTTTAAAAAGATTTTAAAGGGGGAATAAGAGCAGAGCATGATATTCTCATCAGGTGACATCATACTCAGCTCCTTGCATGCCTACAGCAATGGAGTGCACACTGGATTAAAACAAAGGAAAGAGTGCTGTACTTTGGGCTGTGTTACAAGCTAGGTCATTCCTATTTGCAACTAACCTACAGCAAATGCATTTTCCTTGGTTTATTGCAACTGTTTAGTTCCTGCCCTCCTTAAGGATTCCAAGCTATTATCTCTGATTAGAGATAGCAGTTATCTGGTCAGAGATATCAGTGGTGTTTCCTCTCCTTGCTACCTTTGGGAGCTGGTCTCATTTATTGGAGATGGAAAGATAACATTTACAGAGGAAGCAGATTACCATGTAACCCAATGCATGCATTTGTTCCTATTGGGGTGGGCATCACATATAAAGGGGGGGAATGCATTAGTCAACTAAAGGGAGAAGAAAAAAGAAAGTGTATCGATTACCTCAATAGAAGACAGATGCGTGTGAAATGTTCATACAATGTTTATTAATAAATGCACATTTAGAAATGAGCATTATTATTATTTATGTGGACATATAGTACCCCCTGTAGGCAAGACCAATCTAGAGACTTATTAGTTCTTCCTGCAAGCTCAATTTGCCTGCTTCATTTGTGCACTCCTACCTGTTGATGGGAAACTTCCTTGTTTTCCTTCCTCCTTTTTAATAATCTTTAAATTGGATTTGGACTAGTTTATCCCTTAACCAGAGTTCTGTAAAACTGGAGACGACACTGTCTCAAATCCTCTTCCACCTCTGTTCCACTTTTCTTGCCTATTCAGTTCTGAACAAAAGGAATTATGCTGATTTAATTCAAGGGATCCTGTGAGGGAGACATTCTCTAGAAGTTGTAAACTGTGAAGATTAAATGCTATGTAAATCGTACCTAGTAGAGCAAATAAATGTAATTTTTTTAAGGACTCAAATGGGGATAGAGCTGGCATGGAAATGAGGCCCTGAGCAGCAATGAAAGACTGCAGTGGAGCATTCTACTAAACATGCTGACTTAGAAGCTGTAGCTAGCCTAATCTTCTTCTGCCAGGATGTTAAAAGAACAAAAAGTTTGCATCGAATGAGCTGTGTGCAAGGATGTAAAAGAGTGTCTGGACACATCAAGGCATTCCAATGAAAAAAAATGAACCATGGCAACATTTTCCCTTTCTGCTCAAGCACTTTTAATCAGCAACATTAGAAAAACAAAATAAATGCCTTTGTATTAAGAACTTGTACTTTGTGTGTGTGTGTGTGTGTGTGAGTGAGTGTTTTAAAGACCTCTTATTTTACACAAAATTACAATGGGATTTGGGGCAAAAGGTGGAAGGTTTCTTGTTGTGGTGGGGGTGGGGGGAAGGCTCCAAATAAAGAAAAAACACATTCTCATAATCTCACCCAGTGAGTAGAAAATGTCTTCTTTTGTTGTTGTTATTCTCACTTTTGAGGAAAAAGAAATAAAAAATTACGTTCATACTGATGCAGTAATTTGTGATACCATAAGATTTCCAAACTGAGAGTTAACATTAAGGTTTAGAGCTAGGGCAAGGCTACAGTAATGCTTAGGTTAAAGTTCAATTTACACCTTTTGTATATTATGAATCTGCTACAAATTCCAGTGCCTCTCCCAACCCAAATGATGCCAAATGATGAAAGTGGAGCATCTCATCTCTGCTGCTTGGCCTTACAATCTGGCAAAAAATGGCTTGAGATTTTTTCTCCCTCAACACATTGTGTGGGTGGGGAAAATTGCAAAAGCAGTAGACTTGTTGGAATTTTTTGTTTTGTTTTCAACTTCTGATGTCTGTTTTTTTAAAAAAAAACAAGTACAAGAGAAGTGGGCAAAACTTGGAAACATATACAAAACGTTATGTGAAGCCTGCACTGTAGTTCTAGTTACCTGTGATGAAGTGGCACCAGATTCAGTTATTTATGGGTAAAATCTTGCATCTTCTGTTCTGTTGTCTAAATGTTTTGCACTCACAACTAACTGAATGGCTTGCATAAATGAATAGATCAATAAATAACAGAAGTTCTCCCAGATTTTATCTTTGTTTGTCATTCTGATTTGGAGGACGCCTTGAAAATATTGTTTAGTGACAAATTAGATTTCATCAGACATCAAACAGCTATTATGCTGTGTGTGCAAAGAAAGTAGGGACTATGTGAGCACAGGGCTTAGAAAATTGGGAGTGACATTTAGATAGTGATAGACTATCCTATCTTGCACACATAATGAGAATACAGAACTGACCAGAAAAGACAGCATTGCTGGGAAAAATTGATGTGGAAGAGGGGGAGTAGGAAAAGAGGAACACTTAACAGGAAACTCTACTTGACTCAATAAAGGAAGCCACAGATGTTAATCTGAGCAGAACTTACTGGAAAAGATAATATTACTAGGAAGGAGAGGCAGTAGGAAGAGAGAAAAGCCTAACATGGGATGTTCGTTTGCAAGATCTGATCAGAGCTGTTAATGGTAGGACATTTGGGAGGTCTTTAACTCATATAGTCACCACACATCACAAGTGAATTGATGACACGTATCAACTTAGGACTTTTAATTGTAAAGTGACAAGATGGCTGGAATAGTCTTGTCCTGATTTATAGGGTCAAAAGTTTGGTTAGTTAGTTAGTTAGTTAGTTAGTTAGTTAGATAGATAGATAGATAGATAGATAGATAGATAGATAGATAGATAGATAGATAGATAGATAGATAGATAGATAGATAGTTTTTGTTGTTGTTTAGTCGTTTAGTCATGTCCGACTCTTCGTGGCCCCATGGACCAGAGCACGCCAGGCCCTCCTGTCTTCCACTGCCTCCCGGAGTTGGGTCAAATTCATGTTGGTAGTTTCGATGACACTGTCCTAGTTAGTTAGTTAGTTAGTTAGTTAGTTAGTTAGTTAGTTAGTTAGTTAGTTAGTTAGTTAGTTAGTTCAGATTGCCCCAGACATGGAGCTGATTCCTCCTTTGAAAACTTATACGAGGAGACTCTTTGGTCTCAGAAATCCTGAGAAAATGTGGGCTTTTTCAGTCTTTAAAGAAAACCTGTCTTTGACTCCTTTTCCATGACCTTTCCTTGCCCTACAGCCTTCTCTCCAGGAAGCTACAACATTGTATCTATTTTCAACACTCTTGCTGATAAGCCTGTTACACACATGCTCAGCCTTATAACAAAGTCACATTTTTCCCTTTCAGAAGGCCTTTTTTAAGGATCAACATTTCAGCTCTTGGAGCCTGAATTTTGCCCAAATTAAAAAAAGCAAGTGGGGCCAAACATTCTCTTTCAAAATAAGCAAGATTGGTCTTTTCAATTTATATTAGCTATTTTAAATTTGAGAACATCTAGTGTCACCCATTCCTCAATTGGGGGGGGACAGTTTTATTTTTTTTTTAATCACAACTTAACTGACCGGTTCTGACTGCCCAAACGCAGAGCAAGGGCTAAATCAATCAGCTACAGTTATGCCAAATGTGGTGCTGATCTGAAGCCCAGTTTAAAAATTATAATTTTTTGTTTGGGCTGCCTTTATAAATTTGTAGCACAAATCCTTTCTGCACACATACTGAGTCATGTAACTAAACTTCCTGTTTTAATTCTGAAAATCCATTTCCCACATTTCTGAAATCACAGTATGGATCACACTGGGGCTTTTCTGACACTTCTGGTTTTGCTGGTTTTGCTCTTTTACACCAAAACCAATGAAAAATTTGGGGAGACCTCCCTTTGCAACACATAAAAAGCAGTTATGCATTAACATCTATTTCAGTTTATTCAAAGCAGTAGAGTAATTGTCTTCTAGAACGTATATATCACACTAGCCAATTTTAGTCTGAATAGTTATGCAAATCCTGAAGGAAGATGAATGCAGACAGTCATCTTGTTTGAAAGAGTGTGAACATATTGTTGCAAATATAGGAACAATATATTTCTGCATTTATCTAACTTGCTTCCCGTTGACTGGTTTCAGTCCCTTCATTTTTCATTGAAGGTAGTTTGGTCAGCAAGACAAACAGGTGTATTGGTTTGAAAGTATCATCTTTATCAACAGCATCCATTTTGTGACAACTTTAGTGAAACATATTTTCATATTACAACACATATGTCACTTCTTTTAGAATTAGATACTGGTTTCTTCATGGGCTTGGCATGTAAAAAATATGAAGTCTTATTATCTCTAGGCTATCTATTTTCCTGCACCTAGAAGGGGTGTGTGTGGAATACCCCATCCCAAATTCTGTCGCCTGAGATATTATTATGTATTTTAATATAATCGATGAATCTCTATTGGTGATAATAACAGATTTTCAAGACTCAGAATTATTTATGTGCAGGACTCTAGCATATAGTCACATATTTACATCAGGAAAAACCACAGTAGCATAATCTATTTTTATACCAGTGCAATGGAAACTGTTACATGAAAATTATACTACATGCAACCACTGCAATAGAAGAAAGTTAGTTGTTTGATTTTTTTTTAAATGATTGTATTCTAATTTTATTCTGACCAACATCAGCAAGAACAAAATTCCTGAAACAAACTTATCTGAAAATGCAAACACACTCCCCACCCCCGCTTTTCATTATTTTAAATGTAAGGGCATGGAATGCATATATCCAGGCACATATGGGAGCATCATTCGCTTCTGTACAGGGCAATTCTCTGTAGATAACTTCAAATGACTTGAAGTGCCAACCAAAACTGTGGGATATTTTTGAAGAAGGTCCTGGCAGAACAATGCTCCAGAGAAGAATGCTGTGAAAGGTAATAATAACAGGCAACTGAGAAAAGCATCCTCAAGAAATGCTATAGGATAAAAGTCTTGAAAGTACACTTGAAATCAGGCTGTATGTTGCCTTACATATTAAAAGCCACAGGAGAGCTTCTGAAGACTCACTGGTTTCTGGAGGAAAGAAAGAAATGGAGGAGTGATAAATAGGCATGTGCACAATGAAATTTTTCACATTTCTTTCATTTGGGGATTTTTTCAGGAGGTGCCTCTTTCATTTTCATTCATATTCATGTTTTTTGACTATTTATATTATATGAAAGGGAAAGGCTCTTTCAGGTCATTCGTGTCTTATTTCCTCATTTGTGTTTTCTGGCATTCCCAACAACTTTGGAACTCCTTAAACCTCTTCTGAAAAAGCAGAGGTAAGGTAATGGAAAATCAATCTATTCCAAAAGCAGACAACAAATAAAAAAGTAGTGGTGGGGTGAGAGAAAGGAAAAGGAGGTAAATAAAAAAGAAAGAAAGAAAAGAAAAATTGTCATCATACCTACGCAGGCCCATTGAAGTACCCAAAGAGGTCCAGCGCCAACTACAAAGCAAAATCTCCACACCATCACACAAAAGCAGAGAAAGTCTCCAGTACTGTCCCCTAATGCACATCACATCACCACCAGAGACCACACAAAGATGCTCTTCCAGACAAGATACCCACAACCACCAGTCAATGGGGCACAAATGTCTTCCCACTGGAGAGAGGATACAGCAAAAGAGAAAGAGTGGAATTCTGTGGTAGAAATCATTCTTGCAAATGTATTAAATGAAATGAACGTGGCTAGAAATTTCTCATTTGTCTTTGCTGGCAGGGAGAAAAAGATTTTTGTTCTTCGTTCTGGACTGCAAAGACAAAAGTGAATTTACATTCCTGTCAGAAGCATAACGTCAGTCCTTCATAGAATAAGAGTGAAAAAGAAAATCCCTTCTGATTTTAGCAGACAATTGTAAGCATGAAGTTATTAAAGGCTAATGACAAAGATAGTCGCATATACCAGTTTCTGGGTCATTTTAAAAATTCAGAATGTCAATTTTTTTTTCAATATAATATGCTGCGACAGAAATGACTTTCCTGTTTAACTTTGATTTTTTTTCCCCTCTTCTTTTGCATCATGCTGGACAACTTGTAATTTATGAAAACCTGTCTCTGTGCAACACTCCTGCAGTTTAGTCAAAATAGCCATTAAGGCACAGAGCCTGAGGTATGGAATAGACAGATCAGTTTGTTTCCAGTGCATATAAATTTCAAATGTGTTAATTGTTCCACCTTCTTCTGATGTCATTCTAAAATGCGAAACACAGGCACATACTGCTTCACACAATTTTCTGTATTATCATCTCAGAAAATACATGCTTTGGTAAGCATCCTGTTCTAAAATCCACATTTAGATGCATGTTGATTAGTTTTCTGAGTAGAGAACTGAATCACCCAATTCTAAATAGTGTATGGTTCCAAGAATAATAAGTTTATTCTAGTTTGCATAATAGTTCAAGAGGTGCTAATTGGGTTGGTTCTCCTAAAAATGTGGATGAAACAAAATCCTCAAACATCTTTAGTTGAGATATCTGTCTATATCCATTTCCTTGCACTTTTTCCCTGATTCATTTTTGTACATGAGCTTTACAACATTGTTAGTTCAACATGTGATGACTTAGCTATCTAAAAGAGACCCCAAAAAATTACCTCAATACTTTACTGCATTTGTGTCTTCCTGCTTACACTTTATTCTTTCAAGAACGAGCTGTTGCATAGTATTTTTGGGGTGGGGGAATAAAGAAGTATCAGATGAGGATTCTAAAGGGGGAAAGATCAGGGGGTGGTACACATAAACCCTCTCGTCCACACACAGAACAGTTTCCTTGAGTATAAAAAAAGCAGAGCAAATTCCTGCTACACACTCAGTGCAATGTGTAGTTTACTCCTTAGACTGCAATCCTATACCGACAGATGCAGGGGCCATCCCTATATAGCACATTGGGATTTCCTTCAATGCCGACATGTTTCTTGCCACACCCTTGGTTTTCCTCAGATTCTTAAGAAGCAGACCCTGCTGATGAGAAAAGAGTTGAAATAGGTTGTTCATGTAAAACAAGAGTTAAATTGGGAGCAGTCACGCCAGCTCAATTTCAGCTGTCACTAGCACTTCAGGTATAATTTTTAAAACTGTGTGTGGAAGCCTACTCTGTCTTTAACTTTTGGCTTTATAAATGGCAAACTGTCTCTCTGTGTCTGGATTCTTGATTTATATGGATTTACTATGTTGTATTAAATGCTAAGTAGGACACAGAGCTTGTTCATTTGTCATCTAGTCAATTTCAGGTACAGGTTTTAAATGAATTTTCTATTTAAGTACTGTCTTTGTCGAGGTGCACCAGGGTGCTCGAAGCAGAAATCCTTCTTTTTCACCAAAACTGCTGTTCAGCATCTTGAGGATAAATGATGGCATGGTGATGTCAATCTTTATTAGAAATCGGAAAAAGAAATGTAATAAATTCAGATAATTTTTTTAACAGTCCGTACTTCAGGTTTAACCAATGATGGTGTGATACTGACATTCTTCCAAATCTATTTTTTTAACCTTTTAGGGGGGGGGGGGAAGGGATGTGTATGATTATGTCCATACATGCAATACTTGTATCTGAGATGTAAATAATCTGAATTTAATGACAAATAATCTTCACTTCACTGAGCTCAACTGTCTGAAAAACGAAAAGTTTAGAATAGAAGTAGAAAGCCAAAGGATGCTGTGCAATATGAATGCTCAAGAAGCAAAACTCCGGGAGCATTAGCAGTCAGAATCTGCTGCCGGTGTAACCGGGGAATAGATGCCACTCAGTCATGTGCACTGAGTATCTATGATCAGATATGCCCTTTAAAAATTTTATAACCTAAGGGGACTTCCGAATGACTTCCTCAGCTGATTCTTTTACTGCAAAACTTGCCCTTGACAGACAGGGGCAAATGAACTCAAATTAAAACAACGGATGATATTCTGCCACTAGGACAGACAGTTAACATGAGGGGATGACAATGGAATAACAAAGTCTTCCATACTTCTGTCTAAAGGGAGAGGTACCCTTTGCTTCCTCATGGATAAGCTAGTCCCTACAATTGTCATCAAATAATTTGTATTATATGGAATGAATTTATTTCTGTATTTATTCATTCCGTATAATGCAGATCATTTGATGACAATTGTTTGTTTGTTTACAATATTTTTACGCTGTATTTCTCTTTAAAAAGGACCCAAGGTGTCTTACATCATTAAAAGACAAAATTTAAAGCTGAAAACAGTAAGTATACAAATACTTAAAAGGATCAAACAAATAACACACTAAATAAAAGCAATAAACAAATACAACACCAAAAGCACATTTACAGCGGTAAGGCACAACAATCCATCTAAAACCTCACTCAGGCAGACAGTCACTAAGGGAAAGCTTGCTTAAACAGAAAGGGCTTCATCTGCTTGCAGAAGTACAGCAAAGTTGGAGTTAGCCAGGCCTCTTCTGGGAGGGAGTTCCAAAGTCTGCAAGCAGTGACAGAGAAGGCCCTTTCCCGTATCCCCACCAAACACATCTCTGAAGGTGGTGGGACTGAGAGAAAGGCCTGTCCTGATAAATGATCCTCAAGATAACTTGGAATTGTTCGATATGAATTATGAAAGAAGTAGGCCCTGTGTCTCATTGAACTATGAAGCCATCCTTAATCTACACAATAAGTGCTGGTTTGGATACAGCACTTTTGTATCTGGGAACCCTTCCATCCAGACAAGGCAACTTCTACTGAATAGGTTTCCTTCCTTGTTTTCTGGTCTCATATTGGCTGAGAAGAATGACTGGCTCTGACTGCCACAAAGGTTGCCACATGTAAATCTGGAGAGACTGTAATTTTGCTGCAGCAGAACTTTTTCTGCAAAGGTGTAATAGAACTAGAGCTTACAGTGTTAAAATTCCAGGATATTTTTCCCCCTTAGCAGGAATGACAATATCATTTGACAACCTCCCCAGGTTTCCCTGCTCTCTTTGACCTTAGCTTCAGTACTTAAAATACATGCAGAGGAAATGAATTTTCCCAGCAGCAATACAGTTTTGCAACCTATTCCAGCTATAATACAAAATGTTTGGGAGTGGCTTGTTTGAGAATGGGCAATTAAGATATGTTTGCTTTCTCACATATGAGAACCTGAAACAGATGAAAGCCACTAGAACTCATTTGTTCATGAGGATTAATACAACTGCCTCATTTTTTGGATTCTCCTTGGCAATGTGGCTCGGAGGGCTTCACATTAAGTACCTGTAGATCAAATGTCCCACTGCATCACTGGATATATGGAAATACAATACCCCCATGTCGGTCTTCCATTGATTCCTTTGTTTGATCATTTTTCCCTGATTGCTCTTGACATTAACACACAACATCCCTGGATAGACACCAGAGCCCCAGCGAGGCTAACATGATATCTGTCTTCCCCTGCCTTTTTTTGTTCAGTTTATTCACTTCAAGCAGTGATGAGCAGGTAGATCGAACCAACCTTTTAATTCCCCATAACAGGGTTGACCAAGTGTCACTCTGAGTCATTGGAGGAAAATAAGGGCAATGCTACATCTATGTACTAATTACTGCTTGCAGACTAATTTCATAACCTAGGGATACAAAGAACACATTGTAAATTCCTCCTCCTTGTGGCTGTCTCAACCCAAAGAGACCTCCATGAGAAATCTGAAAGCCCTGTAAGATTCCCCACCTTCAGTTGAGAGTGAAACAAGGAGGTCTCATCCCCTTTGTTATCATCCCTATAATTTGCACACATGTGAAATTAATATTTCTTTCCCTTGAGAAGGAAACATACAAAGCAAACACTGAAGGAATGATTGACAGTTAAGAAAGAAACAGACAACCAGTCCTTCATAAACATCCATGAAGCAAAGTAAGACATCCAAGATCTATGGAAACTTTCACATTTACAGAAATTGTACCATTTATGCAAATAATTGATTTGGACAAATTGTGCAACTTTACACAAAACTAAGTGACTTGTGTAGGGACGTGGTGGCGCTGCGGGTTAAACCGCAGAAGCCTCTGTGCTGTAAGATCTATAGATCTGCAGCTGTAAGATCGAATCCACGCGACGGAGTGAGCGCCCGTCGCTTGTCCCAGCTCCCGCCAACCTAGCGGTTCGAAAGCATGCAAATGCAAGTAGATAAATAGGGACCACCTCGGTGGGAAGGTAACAGCATTCCGTGTCTAAGTCGCACTGGCCATGTGACCACGGAAGATTGTCTTCGGACAAACGCTGGCTCTATGGCTTGGAAACGGGGATGAGCACCGCCCCCTAGAGTCGAACACGACTGGACAAATTGTCAAGGGGAACCTTTACCTTTACCTTTAAGTGACTTGTGTAAAGATTGCAAATGCAAGGACAGTATGAACAATGCCCAAAAATTCTTTATCATCTTGTTCTGTTACAAGGAGAAAGTAGCAGTTCCTCACACTCACTTGGAAGGACAAGATAAGTAAGGATTTATATCTCTAATTTATCTGGATAATCTGTTAGGATCCTTTTACAAAAGCAGGGCACACCACAGGACACATAAGGTAAAGGTTCCCCTTGACATTTAGTCCAGTCGTGTCCGACTCTAGGGTGCGGTGCTCATCCCTGTTTCCAAGCCATAGAGCCAGCGTTTGTCCGAAGACAGTTTCCGTGGTCACGTGGCCAGCACGACTAGACACGGAACGCCGCTACCTTCCCACCAAAGTGGTACCTATTTATGTACTTGCATTTTTACATGCTTTCGAATTGCTAGGTTAGCAGGAGCTGGGACAAGCGACGGGAGCTCACTCCGTTGCGTGGATTCGATCTTACGACTGCTGGTCTTCTGACCTTGCAGCACAGAGGATTCTGTGGTTTAACCCACAGTGCCACCACATCCCTACAGGACACATTGCCCCCCAACAAATCTCTACCTAGGTGATACCTATTCTATTTAAAATATAGCAGTAAACTTCTTTTTTTTGAAGTGGTGATTAATATGTGAGTTCTATAGAGGAAACTGGTAGTGATGGGGAAAATTATGTGATCTGTAAGTGTCTTATTAGCACAGAAGGTTTACTTTGAGAGTTGCATTCATTCAACATTCATTCCAAAATGATAAGGCACATGTGTAAATACATAAACTGTGAATAATATTACCACCAAGAAGCTTAATTTCCAATGTTAGTTAAAGACCAGGCACCAAACTCTTCCATTCATTCTGAGGAAATTAGTAGATATTGCTTAACAGCTGCGTCCATTTTTTAAAGAGCTACTAGATGAAAACAATGAAGGAGGGCATTACAAAGATATACTTAGCAAGACTAGTTCAGTAGTTAATCAATCCATCAATCAAGCATTCCATGAAAAAAGAAGCTTCTGCATGTAGCCAATAAACCTAAGCATTAGGAGTGATTTTTGGCTTATTAATGTTATAAATATTTAAATTATACATATATGTGCCAGATCTACATATCCAATTATTTGCTATATTTCCTTTGCATTTCATTTTCTAGTTGCAAAATCAACTCCCCACCTTCTAATTATCCATGTGAGCTGTCCAAGCACAAACCACTTTCTCACAGGACCCCTCCGCCTTTGCTTGTGATAACATGGCTTCCAAAGAACACCCATTCACCAAGACCATTATGAGAGTGCACTTGTGCTACCTATAGCACATACATTAGGAAAAGTTAAAGAGTACCCAACAGTTACACTCAGGTTAGGGCTGGGTTGAAATCTTTGCCCAGCTTTTTTGATGTGGGGAGGGGAATCCCAATGATTAAATATTGAATTCATTTTTGAGAAGAGGATTCAAAACATCATTCATGAGGGGATGTCTTATCTCAAGTCAAAATGAAATACACAATGTTGAGACCCCCTCAACTGGAAGAAAAATTATGCTCCCACCTCCCAACAGCTCAGCAGCTTTTTTTTCCTCCTCAGATAATGTTGCATGGAATTGACAAATGTTGGGATCAACTGTCATATATATGGGAGTGTCACTTAATTGAAACATTTCAAATAGCAGTAGAAATAAGTATGTAAGTGGGTTATTGAAATCATACCAGTAGATTCCCTCACAATCTCCCCATGCAACATACAAATGCTGCAGCTGCTGGCAAGTCCACGGACTTTGGGCAGCGAGGCTGGCTCTTTGCCCTACACCCCGGATAACGTGAGACTGGTAGTCTCACGAGACTTGCAAGTAGGAGGGGGGAAAGCCAGGTTACTTAAGGGGCTTTCCCCCCTCACACCACCCTCTTCTTTTTCGGGCACCCACCCGCCCACCTTATTTCTAGTGTGAGTTTTTCTGGTCGCCTTCAAGGGACTGGATAGGAATTTTTGACCTTCATCCTGATTGGCCTTTGGATGGGGGGATTTTTCGCCTATCCCACACTGGAAAAGGGACGTTGGCATTTTGGTGGAAAATTTTGGTCACACTGGTGGGTAGTGCGGAAAAAACAGGTATTTTCTGGTGAGTCCCACTGTAATTTCAGGTAAGCCAACAGCGCATCCGACCTCCCGGCATGGCGGATCGTGCGATTACAGTGCCTGTGGCGGGAAGATGCGCTGGGCCACTTCCGGACCAACAGTCATCAACTAAAGGTGGCTTGAGGTCTGGGGGTGTTTATTAGCGGCCGGCCGGGTTCCTGCTGTCTTTAAGACCGCTTGAACCTGGGGCTGGGGACTCACCCATTTGTTGATCAAGGGGTATTTGGATACCCCTGCCATTTACCTGTTTCCGCACTACAGCAGGCCCCCTCCTTTTGCCAAATGATGGCAAATTCGAATCTGAATTTAAATCAATAAAGTGTGGCCCGTATTTAACCCATATCATTGTCTCGCGTCTTTATTCCGGGGTTGGGAGGGCAAAACGTAATATGCATAGTCTTTGTAGATCTGTCAAAGTTATTTTCCCATCCTGCACTTCAGGTATGGGCATAGAAACTTGCAAAATCTCTTCAGACATCTCATATTTTTCCCCTGAGAGCTATCCTACCATATGGCTTGGAGCATGATGGAGTGGATTTCCCACAGGAGCCAAAAGGAGCATCTTTTCCTCAGCATCAAAGCACTAGGAGAGGAGCAGTGTTCAATGACAACATATTCAATAAAGAAAGAAACAAGCCTCCCCTCAACATATCTTGCATTCATAGTAAGAATCCACACTTCATCTGTAACTGTAGTTTGATCTAAGAAAAAACACAGAAGCTGCTATGCAGTATGCTATCAGTGTAACCTATAGTTTGGCCCCTAGCCATCAACAATTCGATTAATATACACTTCTTTAGAGGGGAGAAATGGTCAAGAGATGTATAAGCAGAGCTTTGAAAAGTTATGTTTTTTGGACTATAACTCCCGTAATCCCTCAACCATCTTGGAAAGTGGCCATGCTAACTCAGTCATTCTAGAAATAGTCATCAACAAACAAAACGTTTATGTATAACCATGTGGGAGGAGGGAATGGGTAAAGGGATAGTTCTGGAAAGTGAATGCCTAAGAGAACAGCCAACATCTGCATTAGAAAAATACGTAAATGATGGCAAGCTAAACTGGGCTGATGTTTCTCAATCATAGCTGTGACCAGATGGCTATTCAGAAGCCTGAAAAGCATAAAATAGATAAGGAAGTATTTAAACTTCTCCTGTGGCTTGCTTCCCGGCAGAGAATAAGGACACTCATTCTTAGAAGAAATACTTGTCCCAAGCAATAGAATGAAACCAACATTTTTCTCAAAGAGGGAAAATGCTGGTGACTTTACCTAACAAAAGTTGCTACAGAATTTCCCTCATGTTTCTCAGTTCCATATATTCCATGCCATCATTTTTGAAGGCCATGTGAGGGCTAGAAAACCTGGCATTTCTCTCCCTATTTGAGCTTCTGGGTTTTTAAGTTTAATATCAAGAGAAATGACTAATTTATCAAAGCATCATTTAGCTTCCAGAAATGTATGTCATAATGTATGACATTATGTAGCAGTATCTTAATGAATGCAACTTCATAGTTACTTTGTTGCTGCAAAACAATGAGACAATTTCAGTTTGTTTTTTGTGGGTTGTTTTTTGTTTTTGTTTTTTGCAAAAATTATTTCAGTTGTAAAATAGTGACATGAAAATTGAATTAACAGTGGCTATTATTTTCAGTATGTCACTGTTGAAAGGGCCCTGTGTTATGTTCAGTTAGATCTGGGTTCTGCATGCAAGATTTTCTATAGATGGGGTAAAATAAATTTTCTGGAGTTCATCACTGTGTTCAAGCAGTTGCTATGCACTGTGCAATCAGTGTAACATGTAGTTTGGCCCTTAGCTGAGTAAGCATTATGAGGGACTGCAACTGGGGCAGAGCCATCTGCAGGTTTGAGAGGGTTCTGGGCAATGTCCTTTGGGGTCATTCTTACATTGCTGTATCTGCTCAGGCATATTCAGCTGATAATGTAATTTCTCATAGTATCCTAGAGGACCCAATGTAATGCTACTCGATGGCAATTTGCAGAATCAGACATGTGGTGTATGTTTCCCTCATGGCATATATTTATGCTAGTCAGGCACTAGCATCACTGTCATAGGATGTCAGATTCTAACAGCCAAAGTAAAGACTCTTGGGGTCGGGGTGGGGAGTTTAAGATGCAAAGCCATGTCAATCTGACATAACAATGTGACTCCTTAGTCTACAAAGTGACTTTGTGGGACTGAGTGAGTTTTTATCAGTTCCTAACTGCCAGCTGTAGAAATTCTTTCTTCCATAAGTCACATGAGCCTCTCTTTTCTAGCATCAGTCAATATGGGGAAACTTGCAAACCCGATTCAGTTATTTGCCATCAGGGCTAAAAGATTGTAAGGATGGTAGGGGTTCCAGAAAGTGCTTTACCTGGATGTGCTTATACACATTTACCATATCACATTGAACAGACAAATGTTGTCTTATTTTGGAAGCTAAGCAGTGTCCTTTGTACATGGATGAGAAGCCGTGAGAGAGCACCAGGAATCTCCATACAGATCCCATCTGAAAACACGGAAGAATGCTGTCACTCAGAACTGATAGTGGTGGGATAACATTGAGTGATGCAGAGGTCTGACCTGGTATCAGGTATCTTCTTACATTCCCAAGCTTCTGTGCGATCAGGAGCTCTGGCTTATTTTGACGAGATGTCTGACACCATCGTGCTGAATGCACAAAAGCCTGAAGAGGACTTTGTTGGGATGCTGGGGGCAGAGATTTTGTGTACTCTCCTACCTCCTAGATATCTTAGCTCTCATGACTGAGCTCAGGCCGATGCCTACAGGAGGATATCCTTATCATAAAAATGAGTTAAAAGGAGTTCATCCATGCTTTGCCTCAGGCTCAACCAAATGGGAGGGGAAACATGGGATTTATTTATTTATTTGATGTTTATATTGCCCATCTGACTACTAAGGCCACTCTGGGTGGTTAGCAGATTCCAGCATTAAAAAAGAACAATGCAAAGGTAGGGATGCAACTGGGATGTAATTAGGAATGGACAAATCTAGAAACTCTCACTTCTCCAACTACAAGTTTGTTTTGGCCTATATTCACATCTATTTGCATCCATTTCCCCCTAATAAGTTAATTATATGTGTGTGTACTTTTGACGTGAAGGATTTAAAAGTTCCAACCTGTGAAAAGTGCATATTTTGATGAACAAATGTTTTCCAGCTCAGTTATTTTGTTGTTGTTTAGTCGTTCAGTCGTGTCCGACTCTTCATGACCCCATGGACCAGAGCACGCCAGGCCTGGTCCAGTTATAGAGTAAAGCTCAGTTATAGAGTAAATCTCAGTTATAGAGTAAAGCAATTCAAAATTGCAAAGTTCCTAGAAATTCAGAGCTGAAAGAATTCCTCTACATCCTTAGCCACAGCACAGCTTGAGATTTTTTATAAGAAAGGCTTCCTCACTCTTAAGCAACTGCAGGTCTACAAACATTGACCAAATTCCTAAGTCTTTCAGTAGTCCTTGCAAAAGGAATGCATACCTTCTGTTTACAGTTTACATCTTCAATATACCTCTAACAAAATAATGGCTGAGATAGTTGTAATTTTGGAGACAAACTCCTATGATGATCTTTTTATGGCATGGAAAAAAAACAGCAAAACCTAATAATGGATGTCTTCCTTTTTTATTCATTACTTTTGTTTACAACTTAGCTGATCATTTGTCTGGAGAAGAAAATTATTCTGTACTGAAATAATGTGCCATTTCCTCATGTCATAGAGAAAGTGCTGCACAATTTTAATTTCTTTAACATGTTCTTCATTTCAGAATATGCAGCTGAGGAAAAATAATAACACTTCTTATTTATTCTTACTCAATAATATATTGTTCAATTTTACTTTACACATAGAACTTCCATTCACAATTCATTTCTCTGACTAATGAAAAAGTCCCATGTTCAAGCAAGCTTGCTGAGGGTGAATACACAGCCTGAATGTTTCAAAAAGAAAAACAAAAATAGATGGGAACATGATTTTGAACTGCATCTAATTAGATATAACACGGAGACAAACCTTATGATGCATTGTATCAGTGTCATACTAGGTGTCCGTGATTGAACAGCAACAATCATGACTGACAGAACTAGAAATTTATGTTGTCAGGCAAGATGGATTTCAGGCTCCATTTGGGGATAACATTGATAACCTCCACTGCTGGGGGGGGGGGGGTTGGTCCTGATTAGGGTGGCAGTAGCCCTATTCAGGGAAGGGCTACTGTCTGGGAAGTTAGACCCATTCCATGATCATTTTGCTGTTTCTATCACTATCTTCATTATGACTTTGCTCTCACTCTCACTCTCTCTTCCTCTTCTTTGCATATATGTGTGTGTCTTGCACTCACAGACTCCTGTAAAAAAAACTGAGTATGCAGTGTTCTAAAGTGCATTTGAGGCTCTATAAGTAAAGGAAACCTTGCACTTCAAATATAGTGGTGAACATGACAACTTGGATAGTGGTGACAAGAGGAACTGCATACTTTGAAAGGAATAGGTGCTAAACATGCAGTTTTCAATGCCCTTTTTGCCATGGATACCTTCTTCATACAAACAAAGCATTATTAGTGTTAGATATTAGTGTTAGTTGGATCAGTTTGGTCATGTAACTTCAGTTCTTCTGTAATTATCACTGTGGAGAACTGCAGGACATGAATTGATTCACAACACCACACTGGATACAGCATTCATGAAGACATGCTCCAAAATTGCTTTTTCTGACCTTTTGAGAACTCTTTACTATGTATGAATCCCAGCTATGGAGAAAGTAAGTTATAAAACATTTAAAGGCATTCCTCAAACGTCAACATTGTCTTTCTCTTTTTGGCACAGAATTTGTTCCCACACTATTAACCTCCATTTCATCTAGTTAAAGTAATTGTTCTATCTATCTATCTATCTATCTATCTATCTATCTATCTATCTATCTATCTATCTATCTATCTATCTATCTATCTATCTATCTATCTATCTATCTATCTATCTATCTATCTATCTATCTATCTATCTATCTATCTATCTATCTATACCCCACCTTTCTCCTTAAAATGACTTTCAACACATTAAGCAGCAAAGAGAAGACAGAATCCCATTGTGGCCCATTGGACAGCATAATACACCTAGCAAGGGCAAAGCAGATCAGAACTTGGTTATAACTAGTTCCAAACACTTTATAACTTGTAATTATTTGCAAATAGTCTATTTCCTCAATATCATACGTATAACTACCTTACCAAAGCCAATATGGTGTAGTGGATAAAATGTTGGAGAAGGAGTAGGAGACCTGGGTTCAGATCCCTGCTTGATCATGGAAACTTACTGTGTGGGGAACTGACAATGCTAAACCACTCCTAGAACATCTCAGATACCTCAGAAGCCCTGTTAGGACCAGTATAGCTCAGAAGCAACTTGATTACACATAATAACCACAAAAAGAGGTATGTTACATGATTGTGTCATTAAGAAGAGGGGCCATGCAAAACATTCCCCTTTATCCTCCTCTTGAGGGCAGACACTGGTTCCACTCCAAATGCAAACTTCCAAAAGGTTTTCTCAAACTTAATGGAGACTTGAATCCAAGAATTTTTCTTTGTTTGAATGTCCATACAAACAAAGTGACTGTGGTAAGAAATTGTTCACTGTGACCTCTATGGTTTTGCAGAAGGCGGAAGCTGATAAAATGGGGACATTTCCTTGCATAGGTTCTATAATATTCTGCTAAAGAGGTACATTTGAAAGGAATTTAACAGGTGTTGGCTCCCCTTGAGTTCATTTTTCATGTATTGTATATGGGACCTTCCTTGTTTTAGTGAGAATGTATGTACATGTCTGGATTTTACAGAGTGGCTGATAATATTTAATAACTAAAAGTAACTAATGTTGCTTAGTAGGTATCACTTGGAAAACATTAGCTGTATTCACACTTAGATCTGTTTTATGCAAAACAAAAAAGTTTAATGTGCTAAAATTAGCATGCTATTTCCATGCTTTTGTTGAAATACAGAAAAGGTTGAGAAAGTCAAAAATTGAGAAAAATCACTAGGATTGCAATATATACTGCTCCAGCAGATGGCAGCAGAAGGCTCCAGTAAATGCTCCAAAAACCTTTAGACTATTACCTTGGATACAAGATCCACCCCATAGGAGTTACAGAAAAGACATATTTCCAGCTTGCTTCTTTCTTACTTGTAGCAATTTCTTGGGTTTCAAAACATGTTCCCAAAGAAGCAGGGGATAAACACAATCATTATACTGACTGCATTGCAGATTGTATGAGATGAGTAGAAGCCAGAACACAATCGTAAGATCAATTCCCTTCAGGAGATGTAGTGGGCTTTGGCTGCCAGAAAATAAACTCCACCTCTGGTACAGTGGTTCACCAAGCCAGTCAGGAACATTTTATATCTTTTGAAAAATGGTTTGAACCTTCAATGTAAATTGAATTTCCAAAACAAACCAGATCAATTGCTTTTCATGGGGAATGTGGAGAAACTTAATTGAGAAGAAGATTGGATCTAACCCCAGATATTCCAGACCACATAGATGGCACTGTTGCTTGACACTGGAATCATAGAATAATAGAATTATTGTGTTGGAAGGGGCCTATAGGGTCATCGAGTCCAACCTCCTGCTCAATGCAGAAATACAAATCAAATAGATCTGACAGATGACTGTCAATTTTCTCTTGAATGCCTCCAGCGCTGGAGCGCTCACCACCTCCTGAGGTAATTTGTTCCATTATTATACTGCTCTTACAGTTAAGACGTTTTTCCTGATATTCAGCCTAAATATGGCTTCCTGTAACTTGAGCCCATTATTACATGTCCTGCACTCTAGGATGATCAAGAGCAGATCCTGCCCCTCCTCTGTATGACTATCTTTCAAGTATTTGAAAGTGCTATCATATCTTCCCTCAGTCTTCTTTTCTTCTTTTGTCAAGGCTAAGCATGCCCAGTTCTTTCAATCTTTCCATTTGGGGCTTGGTTTCCATTCCCCTGATCATCCTTGTTGCCTTCCTCTGAATTTGTTCCAGTTTGTTGGCATCCTTCTTGAAGTGCAGTATTCAGAACTGGACAGAGATTAGGCCTAACCAATGCTGAATAGAGGGGGACTAGAACCTTACAGGATTTGGAGGCTATTATTCTGTTATTTTGCTAAAACTATATTTGCCTTTTTTGGAAATATATGTGTTTATTAAATGTTTTATACTTATGCAGGATTGTTGTTGTTGTTGTTTGATTCCTTCACTAAGATATTCTGTGATCAAATAAAATCTGAAAATCATGGCATCCTGTTTTGGAGAGATCACTCCTATGTTGTTGGTTAGCATCCTGTTTTCTACTTGCTTTCATACTTTTGCTTTTGTTGCAATGTTATTTCTATCAATTTATTATGTGTTAACATTTTACATATTTGGTGAAAAGCAGATATCTTGCAAGTAAACAGAAGAAAGTGGTAGTGGATATCAGTTGTTCTACACAATTGTCTCTTCGTATCAATTGTCCTAGATGAAGTAGATTTTGTCTTCTGTGACTTTGTAGCTTATCTGGGACTGACATTCTATCCTTATGTTTGCTAGACTTGATTCTATTCTAATCTATCTATTTTATTTATTTATTTAAAATATTCTTACCCCGCCTTTTTCCTTAAAAAGGACACAAGGCATCTATTTATTTATTTATTAAATTTATATCCCGCCCATCTAGTCAACTGACTACTCTGGGCGGCTAAACAACATATAATATAAACAATTTAAAATATAAGACATCTACATCATTAAAAAGCCATTCTCTTCATGAGGGTTGGGTTTTTTTTCTGAGAAAAAAAAACTGTAGAAAATCTTTCTGAAATGTCAGTCTTGGGGGGGGGGGGAGAGGGAGGAAAGGAAATTCCAAACTACAGAGAATTATTGCAAAATAGCATCTTCCTAGGCAGATTTCACCCAGAAAGCACAGAACACCAAGCTCTGCAAGATTACATGTCCTCTGCAGACTAGCATCTTTCCTATGCAGGATTCACCAGAAAGGGCCTCATGTTGTGTAGGATTTTAATTTTAATTAGAAACTGGGAAATCTCACTGCTGTGGGGGGATATCTTATTGGAGAGTCTCAGCATGGTGAACTAAAAAAATATGCCAAGAATAAGAGATTTTTCAAGTACTCCTTATAACCTAACTCTATAAGTAATCTAGGAAACTGGTGGAGCTAGAAATTTGTACTGGTTTTTCCCACATGAATAATATGGTTTTAAGAAGCTGGATTTCAAATTTGCACAGGTTTTAAAGACTTTTTGCTAAGAAATACCACTTAAGGCAACCACTTCCCTGAATCTTCATGCACAATTGGGTGCTGTGTAGCCCCCTCTCCAGTTCATTATTGTTTATGTTTCCCCCATTCTTTAAAAAAAGCAAAATAACAACTGAGATCTGGAAATGCACACATAATATCATGAATCTGGGGATGGGATGGGTCAGATTATGTCCTAAAAATATAGGGTGGATAATCCCCAATCTCTATGCCATTATTAAGATACAGAGTGGATTCAGGTTTCTGTAGCCCTCTACTAGACACTTAGTACTTTCTGATCTTCTGCACTTTAATATAATTTTCATTCAGAACCTTTATTAGGCATATACAGAATATCAATTTAACATATACGTCAAAATTAGAATTAGGCAAAATATAAATAAGCTCTGCGTTCCATTATATAATGTTCCTGAGTAGTCCGCAGTTATACGTGCTTGTCTGTTTGATCAATTAACTCCCTGGTTGCTCTGTTGTGAGTTTGTACCTTGTAGTATGTTGGCTCATCAGATTTTGCTCTTTTCCTCGTTAGGACTTTAGGACTTTCCTCGTTTCCACTTTAATATAAGATCACTATCTTTTTGTCACTTGTTCACCTTGTTTCAAACTCTGCATAGGGTTATTACTTCTCTAAAGCTTTGTTTTTAAAACTTAGAGATTGTTATCAAGGCCCTTGTAATGTTTGTCTAAACTGAGACACCCACTTGTAGATCTTCAAAAGCTAAATACTACAAGGATCTCTTTTAGCATTTTCCTCTTATTCTGCACTTATTTATAATCTGTTTAGACCAACAGGAACATTTCATCATGAATCATCCTTTAGTGGACAACAGGCCCTGTTATCTATTAACATGTCAATCAACATGGCTGCACTCCCACTAATAATAGGTTTGCTGAGAATATGATAGTGAGTCATAGTCCAAAGCTTTAATTTAGCACAAGCCTCCTCCTAACCCAAAGGGAGAAGAAAGTATTTAGTAAGAAGGGTGTGGGAGCCTATTTATCTATAATAGGGTTGTCATTTATACAACCAAATTGTTTCCTTTCAACATAGAAATTGTATTGAAAGATCACAAAGTGTTGGGGAGGGGATGAGATGCTGTTGAGGTACAACATTTGTCAGCCAGGATACAGTTGTTTCACAAAACACAAAAGAAGCTGTCTGATACGTCTAGTGTTAGCCTCTGCTAGCAATTATGTTTCACTCATCTGCGGCTTCTATTATGCTAAAAGGTAGATCTGAACAAAACAGAAGAAAGAAAATTACATGTAAGCAAACAATGCAGCTAGTCTGAATTTCCCAATAATGTTTCCATTTTTTGCCTGTATTTTAAAAATCTGTTTTTAAACTGTCTGCTTGAGGCAACTGATTATTTTTTCTTCTAGTTGTGCTGCAATTAAATCATGTGTCCATCAAGAAACCCAAGCCATGTTTGAATTTCAGGGGGAAGCTAAAGAGACCCACCCAACTCTGCCCAATTTTATCCAAAGGATGCTCCTGCAGTTTTCATGAAAATAGTAGTTAAAGCAACAGTTAAAAGAAGCCCACTCCTTCTCTTCTGTAATTCAAACATTGAATATGACTGCATCTGGAGATATAAGCAGGACAAGCAAAGTTGGAGACCAGAGAAGCATACAACTACAGAGGCAGAGTGGAAAGATCCAAGAACAAATAACAGATCCAAGAACAAATAAAGACCCCACCTTGTCCTTTCTGGGAATAGGCTTAAGAGACATAAGAGAAGGCTGGAGCCCCTGAAGTTCAAGCACTGGATCCAGCAACTCATTGAATGAAACCTGAATCACAGAGATCATATTATGCTGATTTGTGTCATCAGAGATGTGGTGAGACTAAGCCATGAGACAATTGTCACAGTAGCCAGTCAGAAAAAGGTGCAGAGATGTATGTGTGACACTCAATGTGATCAGCTAGAGACATTCCACCTACATGGCTCTTCAATGTTTCAGAAACAGAGAAGATGCCAAAAATGTTCATAAGGAATGACATAACAAGGATGCAAACAATAAGCAGTAAAAAAAAATGTAGAAAAAGAAATTCATTGCAACACATGAGTAAGATGTAAATGCTCACAGAAATGTATCTAGGAAAGAAGACCATGGGGTGACAGAGGGTCTTCAAGACAAAGCAGCTTAGAGAGTCCAACAAAAAAGAAAAATGCCACATGGTCCTTGGACACAATTTGAGAATAAGTACAGGCAATACTTTCAACAGAATTTCACAAATTGGAGCCTCAGGAACCTCATAACCTAAAAGAAAAAGGGGGTAGGAAGTGTTTAATTACTTTAAATTAAATGCTTCCAGCTCCAAGTTGCATCCATGAAAAGTTACACAACAGGATTTGGCACACTGGCAGGAGGTTTGTGTGAAACAACTTTGAAAATGCACTTTAAGTGGCAGTATACCAGAACTATTATTTTCTGAATTGTGAAGAGTGCCATTGTATCAGAAATAAATATCTCCAAGTTCAAGTTTATTGTATTGGCTAAAAGCTGTCACAATTGTTTAAAATACAAATATGATCAAGTAAAATCATGATAAAATCACAGACATATAAAATAATAAGAGACCCTTCATATCTGGGAGTCCCCCACACAATTGATCGCGATGGCTCTCAGGAAATTAGCATGGATGTCTCTGGCCGCTTTTGCAAACAGCGCTGTTCTGTATGTAACATATGGGTCACAGTCCAAAAGTAACATGACTACCTTTATCTGAGGGCTTTCCTCCTGTAGGGCAGCCAAAATGTTACCCAGGAATTTTTCTCTAGGGTTTTGATAGAGCTGACAGTTGAGTAAATAGTGGACAACATCCTCTATCTCACCTGCTCCTCAAATACACAGCCTTAGATGCTTAGGGACATTCATGTACCTGCCGTTTAAGACAGCAGTTGGCATGGTTTGAAAATGAAGTTCTGTGAATGCGGTTCTCAGGGAGGAAAAAGTAAGTGTATGTAGGTATTGCGCCCTTGAGTTGTTTGTTTTCAGCAGATGGTACCAGTGAGAGAAATTTGAAGAGTCTATTAAGGCTGAGTCCTGGTCATTATCCAAATTTGTAGATCCAGTCCCTCAACATTCTTTTAACCCCAGAAAAAACAAAAATGTCTGTGGAGAGGGATTTAGATTTTAGTAAGGTTTGAACTAAAGTTGCCCAGCCACCACTCTTCCATTGCTCTACCATACAGCATTTAGGTAGACAGTGATTGGACATATCCATCACCCTCTTATAGTAGGAGAATATAGCTAGAATTGCCCTGGCTTTAACGGACACCATGCCTGTCTCTGTTCTAAGAAAAGCTGCCGGAGTCCCCTGAGGTGCTGCGAGGATGTGTCTCAGAAACCTGTTCTGTCCTACTTCAAGATGGTGTAGGTTGTTCTGATTCATACCCCAGATCTCAATTCCATAAAGCATTTGAGAGATCACCCTCCCTGAAAAGACTTTTAAAGCTGGGGTTACCAGGTTACCACCTTTAGAAGTAAAAAAAATGGCCAAAGCATGGCTAGATTTCTGAACCAATATTTTGGTGCTCTGTATCTGGGATTTACAGTAGTTCTTCTCATCAAAATGCACTCCTAGGTACTTAAAGGTCTGGACTTCTTCTATTTTATTTTCGCCTATAGTCCAGCTGAATTTGGGGGAATGCTTTCAAAAAATCATCACTTTAGATTTTGTGTAATTAAATAAATAGTATCAAAATAAGTCTCAGACTTCAGTTTTCCAGCATTCTAAAATTTATCTCTTAAAGCTGGTTGCTAATAAATCTACAGAGCACATTGTAAATAACACAGTTTAATTTGCTCACATAAGCACATTTCTGGAGGAATTATTGTGTGTAGTTACTCGGAATCACGTCCTTAGTTTTCTTCTTTCCCACATGCAATATGGTTTCTACATAACATTCAACATTGATATTGCAGGGTTTGTTTTGTTTTCGGTCTTCAAGAAACCTCTGGCAGGAATTCAATGTTAAATAATTCATAAATCTCACTAAATGAATTACATCTTCTGAATTACATAAAAATGTAGAAAAATACAATCATCTTCATTGATCAAACATTTGCTTGCATTAAAAAAAACCAATGGATAATTCATTGCCTTGGGAAACATTATCCTGAAGCCTTTCCTCATCTTTTCTGGGGCAAATGGGGCAGAAATCCTTCCACGTTTCATCTTTGAATTACTGAAATATTGCTCAGGTTTTGTGTCAAGCTTAGAAATGAAGACACCAAAGCAAGCATAAAAGCAGAGTGTGGGGGAATCATTCCTTGTACATAACAGATTGCAAGATAGAGCCCCTTCACATCTTAACTTCTTATCTCAAATGTCATTATTTAGATAATGCTCCCTTACCACTGTGAAGCCTGTAGGCTATTGGTGGCACTTTAATGCATCAGTAAAACAAGTATTCAAAGAAATAGCTTCATGCTTTACGGATGCAGACTAGAGTCCTTTAGAGGGAGCCCCAGATTGACCTATACTGTGATCTTTGTCCACTTTGTGCCCTCATTATGTAATCACTGTATCCTGTGTTCTGAGTGAAGAGTCATGTCACACACACACACACACGCACACGCGCACACACGCACACGCACACACACACACACACACACACACACACACGTTTCACTATGAGTGCCCCTGCTTCGAGCATTGGTTGCCCTGATCTGTGGCTGCTATTTAATAATTGGGAAATGAATTTTATCCTCACATCTCGTCTGGGCCAGAGGGCAGTAAATAGAAAGCGGCGCAAATGTATTTGCACAAGAAAGTCTGGGTGGTGAAGAAAGCAAATGAATTAATTAGGAGAGTCTGTATGGAGGGAGCTTGCATAGGAAATTGGGAATAATGTCAACTCATGGTTTGAATAGGGTTGGACCATAGATTGCCTGCTTGAAAGAAAAATAACTGGCAGAGCCTGTCTGTGAGATCCTGCAGAGTCCAGTTAGCTTTGTAAAAATGGTTTATGTGGTCACACTTGGAACATTCTGTGACCCAGTTGTTCCCAACTTTGTGGCTGGACTTCAACACCCATAATCCCTAAAAAGTATGGCCTATCATCACAGATGCTGGCTGGCAGCTGTAAGTCAATGACATCTGAGGAGCCAAGGTTAGGAAACACTGCCCTGGAACTTGTATCAACTCTTTAACAAGCATTCTCATTTATCTTCCTCTGCCAAAGACTCTCTCCATAGACTCTACTGGGACTCTCGTTGAGTTCTGGCTTGATTATCACTTTACAGGATCACTAAAGAAGGTGAGCTTTTGTGTTCTATCAGAACTCTTCCTCAGGCAGAGATGATACAAACCTGGAAGTAGGGAGGCAGAAAATAGTCACTCAAACTGGGTCTGCTGGTGTGCCTATTGTCCTTGAATGAAGACTGCTGGCAAGGCAAGATGGAGCTTGCCATCTCAGTTGAAGCAGAGGAATCAATATATCACTGAACAGTCTCTCCATGCTGATTAAATTTGGCTTTAATTGAACTTTTAACCTAGTAGAATACTTAAATTTAATCTCATGTTAAGACTATTGTCTTGTTTCATGGATTTCTGTTCCAAGCCAACAGAGGGGATTGTGTTCCATACCCCAGGCAGAGACCAAGATCCACAGGATCCTCAAGGTTTTGTCTCCATGAAGTACAACTAATCATACACATATAGAGTTCTGGATTACACTAATTAGTTAGACCTTTTGTCAACACTGAGAGAAAAAAAAACTATAAGTAAGCAAAGAGGAACTTCTTTGCCTGTAATACTTTCTCTGAACTTCCAGGCACTCTAATAATGGAGAAGGATGTGATTACCAGTGACAAGGATGAATTATTTGTTGGTGGGATTTTCAAGTACAGTAATATAATTAGAAGAGTGAAGAGAAACTTAATGGGCATGCTGCTGACAAGAAGAAATATAATGGGCAAGGTGAGTATTGGAGTCTGTTGTTACTGAAAAATGTTTTATTATTTTATGCACACAATTATGACAGCACCAGAGCAGAGATGACAAATGTTCAACTTTAAATTGGAATCATTTAAGATTTTTAGAAGGAAATATTTTTACCTACTATTAGAGCACTCCAACTCTACTTGCTGCCAGAAAAGCATGACAAGGGTTGTCTGTATTCCCCCCCCCCCCAAAGGCAGGGAGAGAAAAGATCATCAGGACCATTCAATTAAAATTCTAGAGGAAGAATGTTCTTTTTTTAGTGCCTGAAGTTTCCTTAGTTGTGAGTCTCCCTGGAAAGAACATTTGTCATGAAGGACAGCTCTGGTATTAGGCTTCTGTCAGTCACTAATGAGAAATGTTTGCTGTAGGAATGCCTCCTCAAACTGATACCCTTCAGTGATGTTGGCTTACAAATCCTAACGTTCCTAGCTAACTATGGTCAGGCCAGAGCTTGGACCATTAGGTCTGAAAATGAATTCATTAGTGTTAAATGTTAGAAACTGGAGAATTAATTCATTGAGGACTTTTGATTCTTGAAAGTTAAACTATTTATGTGAAGGGAACCCTGGCCAATCGGCTTGTTAACAGGGTAGCAATGTAATTGGCTGGGTGGTGTTTGTAGTCAGCCTGTCCTGGAGCCTGAGGGGAGAGGGGGAGCAGGAGGGCTGGAGTTGTGAAAGAGAGAGGATCCCGGAGGTTTTAGAGGAAAAATAAATAAATATATGTGAGGGTTTTGATGAAACGTGGAAAGAGAGAATTGAACAAGCGTTGAAGCTAGAGAGAAGAATAAGAAACTTGTGGGTCCTAATTAGTTGTTGTAGCTGAAGAAAAACTGGAGCTCAAATTTGCTCCCATTCTAATGTTCCTATTTAATTAAAAGTGCTCATTTTCACTCTTTAGTCATCGGGTCTGGTGTGGTTGGTGGCTGGTATCAGACATACTACTGGAAAGATGTTTTAAAAGGTGACGGGCCTGGGTTGGGACTGGTCACAGTTTAGCTCATTGATTTAGTATAATTACTTGGTTACTTCATTTGTTAGTTCTGAAATAAACAACAGGATTTACATAGCTCCTTCTCTGTTGACATGCTTCTAATGTGCTGTTCCTGTGTCTGAATCTTGCACTTTTGTCTAAACAAACAACAAAACCTATAGTGCAGTTATTAGTTGGAGATGTAGGAATTTTATCTACACTAAACCATGGAATTTCATTTGCAAAAAGAGACCTGTACATCAACAACACTAGTTTACATAAATCTAATTACCCTTTCATCATCTTCATATAGACTTCTTTAGCCCAATGGTTAAAAAAAACTATTGTAAGAAATCTAATGAATGAGTGTTGAGAAAAACCTCAGCCCCCTCTCCTGTATGGCTATTGAACTCATGGTGACCAATTTCTTATTATACAGAGCATCCCAAAGAAACAGTTATACAAGTGGGAAGTACTGGCTGCTAGTCATTAATGAACAATTTAGTTTGAAAAATCCTCTTAGAAATCTGGATTTGAAACACAGCTGGTATCTTGAGGAAAACCTTTTTAGAAGGTGGAAAATTAGGCTTGGATTATTTATACGGCTCCTGCCCTAAGCAAAGCTTTTTTGGTACTTGAATGTGGATGGTTGATAGCACTTCTTTCTAACCAGTACTGTTTGTCTGTGTACTTCATGCAATGTAAATTTATCTAATCTCTTTTGACTTCAAAGAGGGCTTAAATACAGCGAACACTCTTAAATATTGTGTTTTATTAAGCTGCAGAGGACAGTTTTGCTGCAGATGAGGCATTTAATGCTGTTCTACAACAATGGCTGTATTTAGGGGAGGGATCATGCAAATCATCCAAACTTAATTTCCAAGTAGTGGCAGCTGCTTCTGTGTTTTCCACTGTCTGTGAAATAAAATGAGCAGGGTTCAGGCCTACATCATTTGGTCACACTTCTGCTCATTTGATTTCAAAAAGGTAATTAATTTAACATTAATGTGTTAAAATTAATATATTATTTTTCAGCTCTAGGTCAGATTGACTGGGGAGAATAAAATTGTAGGCTTGCATAATAGGAAAACTTGTGCATGTCCTTTTTTAGAGTGGTTCACATTACTAAAATAAAAAACCTCGTACCATGAAATGAAAAAGAAAGAAGTGGGTGGTGTTTTTTTTATTCTTGGCAATAATAATAACTTTAAGGGAAAATGTCTGAAAACAGTAAAACTTATTCATAGATTGTGAACCGAAACTGAACCACCCTTGCACACCTGGGACAAATGTGGCCGATGAAGAATTTCATCGGATGTTGATCTCCTCACCTCAGAGATGAATACAATTGGTATGGGACATATTTGCAGGAATTCAGCGAACCATGTTGAGTTGTAATGGTACAATTAAAAGTACGTTTCACTGAGTTCTCTCCCAAATGTCTCAAGCAAACTGAAATATGCCATTGCCTCCAACTGTTTCTCAATATACGTAGCACTGTGTGAAAACACAGCAACAAAGTCAAAGACTTTTACATCTTTAATTTCAATTGGTTAAATGCCACCATTTATATAGGTCAAATGGCATGTGGGATTTGTCCTGTGTAGATGTTCTCTTTAAGAGTCAAAGAACTCCTGCGTCAGGGGAATATCACTGCTGATCTGATCCAGTGGTCCCATTTGCAAGAGCAGAACTCGTACATGTAACATCTAAGTGTGTCCAGCAAAGTTGTGACAAGACAAACCAGCCCTGGGATGGGTTATTTGGAATACATAAGCAGCAAGAGGAAAAGATGGCTAATTTTTCCAGTCTTTCACGTTTCTGCTACAACCTGGTCACGTCCCTGGTTGCCCATGGGATCCTTATACGTGTTTAGCCTTGAATACACATATTTAGAACCATGTGGTGGAAAAACAGCTTCTGGAGAGATGTCACAGTTGAAGGACAATGGACATGAAGTATCCTTCACCCTGCTGCTTCTGCGTTCCAAAGTTGGTCTGCAACCAATTAGTGATGATGTGCTTGGTGGCTGTTCTAGCTGTTCTACACAGCCAAAAAGAGATCCCAGATGGTGACACATATATCAGTGCCATAACCTTCCTGCTGAAGATATGTACTGACAGTTTGGATGTGCTCATAGAAGTTCAGCTGCCATCTCTTTTATGTGTGATCATATCCAAGTATTTATATGCAAGATGGCAAAACTTCCAACTCTGAACCATATGTGCACTATCCATGGATTGCCAGTCCTAAAGTGCAGAAGGCAATGGAGCAGCTTTTGCCATAGTGACAAAAGGCTGCACAAGGTGCAAGAGAAAAAGAGCAAGTTTCATATGACTTCTTTATTTTAGTGCACAAGAAGGCCATTTTCATAACAACATAAAAGTTCAAGATGCAAGAACAACTTAGCATGTTGTCTTATATCTCACCAGATCATTCATTCATGTATCTTTATTATTTATTTATTTATTTAAAATATTTTACCCCGCTTTTTTCCTTGAAGAGGAGCCAAGGCAGCTTACAACAATGAAAGACAATATTTAAAGTTAAAAGCAATGAGTATACAACTGTGGTTAACATCATTAAAAGACAATATTTAAAACTATGAACAATGAACAAGGAGGAATCTTATATCATTGACAGGCAATATTAAGGTAAAGATCCATAAGTATCCAAAATTTTTAAAAATATCTCCCTGAGTGAGTTTATCCTAACTTTTGCACTACCTAACATTTTTTGGCTGCAGGATGATATAATAAAGACAAATCAGAATATGGGCAGCACCGTGAGCCCTCACTCTGAATGTGCAAATAATATGTTCCTCTTTCGATCATACATGTGCATTTCAGAAATTGTATATTTGTGTACCTTTTGCTGTGGATGCCATTTTAAAAAAAGAAAATTCTGGGTTTTTCCTGAGCCTTACAATAATCTTATACTGAAGGTGGAGAAACATGAACAGATATTATTATTTTTCAAAGACATTCTTTTATGCATTTAGTCCATTGAATAAGGACTGTTTTCAGAAAGGAGAATGAACACTAGTCTTACTAAAATAAAAGATGAAGCTCTTCTTCAGATAACAGCCTATATATATGAATATTGCGGCCTAGTCAATAAGATAATAAGCAACAGTTTGACTTGTGAAATGAAGGATTACATTCAACTGAATTAGCAAGAGGAGCTCGTGCAAAGCATAGCTGATGTTGACAAGTGAACCATGGAGCCTGTCTTTTATTGAGTTTTGTTCAGTTCAATAATGTATGAAAATGACAACAGGAAATATATTATACTTATACATATGGATGGGATAGTCATGCATGAACATCCTGGACATGAAAAACTACTTAATCGTTTTACCCAGACAATACCATTTTACATTGTTCTCAAAACAACTTTAAACGTCAGCAGTCAATGTGACCATCGCACTGAGATCACATTCCAGTGGCATCTTCAGAAATGTCATGAATATGCATTCAGGTGCCTACTGTTGCTGGACTAATTATCAGTGATTGTCAGAACTTGTGTAGCATGACCATAGCACTTGCTAATCAATTCAGGAGCATATTGCTCACATCATATGAGAGTGGAGGGAAGCTCAGAACCACACTGCTACATAGCTATTGTTACAAGGAAAATGTAATTTCAGTTAGTCAAAATGAGTGAAATTGGGTATAACCATTATGTTTCTGCAAAGAATAATCATGGCAACCATATTTATACATTATTCTCTCTCTCTCTCTCTCTCTCTCTCTCTCTCTCTCTCTCTGTATGTGTGTGTGTGTTTAATTAGTGCGTGTGGTTCTCAGTGTGGTGTAGTGGACAGAGTGATGAACTAGGACTCTGGAGAACAGGGTTTCAAATCCCCACTCAGCCATGGAAACTGAATGGAGGAGAGGAACTGGTAAAACCACTCCTTAAATATCTCACATACCTTGAAAACCCTGTTAGGGTCACTAAAAGTAAGTTTTGACTTGGCAGCATGTAACAACAACAACATAGTTTATCTATTTCATGGACTATGTTACATAATTCTTTCATGGAAAAAACATTTATTTCAAATTTAATTAAATGAGAGAGAGAGGATGAAAGAGAGATCTTATCAATATTGGCTACAAATGAAGAAAAGGGAAATAGACTATTGGTTCCAATGGGTTTTAACATTCTTCAGGCCACAATTCTGTGTTATGCCTTGCAGTGAGTCCCACTGAACACTTGGGATTTAGAATTTAACTATAAAGGGTCTCAATTAGAGATGGGGGTATTCGTATTTGTATATGAATACAAATACCCCTGCACACCTGGACATCCACTCACCCATCTGCCGCTGGTGCTGGCTCCTCTCTCCCTTCCAATTGCTCCAGAACTCCTGGTTGACTATCCACTCCTGGCAGGAAGAGGGAAAATCAGTCTCCCTGCCAGGCTGACAAGTGGATAGCCGACTGGAAGCTCCAAAGCGATTGGAAGGGAGAGTGGAGCCAGTGCAGGAGGCGGACGGGTGAGTGGACAGATGTGCAGGGTTATCCGTATTTATATGCGAATACCCCCATCTCTAATCTCTATATACACCTCAGTTGGATGGTGGCCATAATTTGAGCAAGAACTGGGAGCATTTGCAAGGCATGTAGTCTGAAATTTATTATCTACAGATGTGAATGAAGGAAAGCATGCACACTTCTTACAGTTAAATTGGGCTCTACTTTAAAATGGCAAAATTGGAACAAACTGCAGTTCTTACACATCTTCATGAGTATTAAGTGTTTACTCCTGTAGAAGTCATACCCTAAAACCTCAAACATTAATTTAAATTGCTGCTTGAAGAATATTTTTTATTGTTGAGCCACTCATTGTCTCACGTCCTGATGTATCCCACAGATTACTGTGAAGTGGAGACATGGAGAGCCAAATATGCTGACTTGAGCTTTCTGGAGGCAGAAAGAATCCAAATTATTTCTGTCTTAGCAGATGCTATCTTGCATATCGCCCTTATAAAATGTCCTAGCTTGTTAAAACAGTGAGGCTGCTTTAATTTACAGTTACTTCAGTGTTTGATCTACCTTTTGAATTTATGAGACAAGCATGCGTAGAGAAGGGACAACAACTTCTTCCACAAGGAAGCATGTCTCGCATCCATGCCAACATTTTTTGAACCTTGAGGATGAACCAGCACCAACAAATGGAGTGTGAGCAACTGCATGACTCGCTTACCTGATTTGTCCATGTCTTTTCCTAGCAGAGTGATCACATAAGCAAAAACCACAGACATAGCTATCTATCTTTTCTACCTACACGAAACCTGGCAATGTCAAGCTTGTTATTGTTCTCCATTTACTTGGACTTAGACACAAGGTCAAAAAGTGGGCCGAACAAAATTAAATCAGAGATTTCCAATCTTTCAAGTTTTATGACCTACCATTCAATTTATCGAACAACATGCATGTTACCATGATAAAAACAAAAGACCTGCTTTTTGTGTGAAGGACATTATATGTTCATGAGTATCCAAGGGGTTTAAATCTTTGTGTCCTGGTTTTTGCAGTGAGGATGAAAAATGTCCATAGTCTTCTCACTGAGTGAGATTACAATGGTGACACACATTTTTCATATTTTCTCACATTTTTCATGTTTCCATACTTTCTAAGATTATTTTAAAAAAAATACAAAAGCAACCCAAAATAGATATGGAAGAGAATCACAGTAGAGTGGCCTGTAATGGTTTACTGTTCCCAACTCACCTGTCTCCCTCCACCTGCACCTTACCAAGTATTCTACATATCATTACTGGATTCCTTTTTTTCTTGTCCAGTGACTCTTTTAATACTAATAGAGTATGGAGGTCATTTCAGTTCTGACATGTGTTTCCTAATTGATATTCTGGTGCTGGGTTCTGCCACTGAAATTGTACCATAGATCCAGAAGAACAGAAAAAAGAAGAAGGAAAAGCTGTATAGCATTCATTTATTATAAGCTGGATGATTAAAACCCAATGTCTTCGCTCTAAAACCTTGAAGGAGGTGCACCCTGGGCACAGCTGTCACAATATCTTGCAAGCTACAGTGACACTTTGTGCTAGGGGGATTCTCATTTTTAAATTTCCACAACATATTACACAAGTATGTGTAATGAATTCTCTTCTTCCTTCCTCCCTGGGTGCTTCCAAATCATCCTTGGTGACAACGTATCCAGCCTGCTCCTCAACATTCTGTATAAGAACAAACTTCTGGTTCTGAAAGGGCCAAAAGCCGCTGTGTGATCAACCCTTGCCTAAATTTTCCAAGAACTTTTGGATATGTAGTGAGATGGAGATGGAGGACGAACTATTAGAAGAAATACGGTAAATATGTTTTCCATCATATATTTTACTGGCATTTGTAACGATTCCACTCTTTGTCTGGAGAAGACACTGATCACAGACAGGAGAAGATTTCTAATTTGGAAGAAATCAAACCTATTGCTGTGGAAGTAGGAAAAAAGGGAAAGAAACTGTGAGAGAGGAATACAGACCAAGTTCATACCCTTGGTTCTACCAGGTGCACTCCTCCAGTGTGTTTCCATGGCTGAGTGGGGATTTGAACCCAGGCTTCCTAAGCCCTGGACCATCACTCTGTCCACTACACCACACTCTGACCAATGGCAACAAAGAGAAGAACACCCAATAAGGGTGGAATCTTGTAATATTTTGTTGTAAATTAGTAGTGCTAGTGATTCTTATTAAAGTCCTATCTCATGGAAGTGTGCAGGTTAAACTTATAATCAGTAATTTGTTGAGTTTTTAGTTTTACCTGTTTTAACATTGTGAGCTCCCTTGGGCCCCCTCAACAGGGGAAAAGTGACTGACAAATGATACAAATTAATTAATTAATTAATATCCCAGTAGAATTTCAGATTGATGGATGGCACATGTTCATTAAGAAAAAGGGAGAAAGCTGGGCAGCAAAGAGCCTGCATACTGTTTCATGTATACTTTATAAATTACAGTTACAAAGGGTGTGTATGTTTATATATTTATGTGTATGCATATGTTCTCTCTCTCTCTTGTGTATATGTATATGTACTGTATATGTATACATAGAAACACAAATACATACGTACTTTACATACAGTAACTTATATTTGTCCAAAAGCAATAGAACAGTACATTTCTCTGGAACTTAAAAATCAACTGAGACAAAAATTCTTGCTTGCTTAAGAGAGCAATCCTAAGTATACTTACTAGGGAGTAACTGTTGTTGAAAAAAGTGAGACTTAACATATATGTAAATGCACAAGATTAAGAAGAATGAATGATTTTATTACTATTTGCTCATTTATTTCTTTGCTCATTTTCAGAATACATTTTCCTCTTTTAAATGCAAAGGCCAGTATCCTGTTCCAAATGTTCATGCCCAGAAGTCCAGCTGTGAAAGCTGCTACAGTGATCTATTATGGTGCTGGTCGTGTGCCTAGTCACGCACGACCAGCCTTTTGCAACTACCACAGCAGCTTTTGCTGCTTGAGCTCCATGTACATGCAAATATTGAATAGGATACTGTCCAAAGTTATTAAGTTCTAAAAATAATCTTCTGTAATCTTTTTCATAGCCTACCCATATTAGCATTTTAGCAGCTTCCTACTGTGAGAAATTATAATCATCTGCTGAGAAACATTGCCAGTTCTAAAATGCTGCACTATATCCTTTCAAAGGATGATACAAATCTTCATGTAAAAGGCAGGGTCCAGTGCTTTTATATGTCCATGTTATAATTCTTTTCTGCAGCATATATTGGTAAACTAGTGATAGAACCCAAAACTACCAGATGGTAAGATCTTGGCAAGTGCGTTTACCAATAGATGGATGTCTGCACAGAGATAACCTGTGTTCTTGTCTACCCTTGTATGTCATTGAGCTACTATCATTTAATTCACTGATTATGACAGGCAGATGAATTTTGTCCTGACTCACTGTGAATTTCTGCAACTAGATCATTTATAGAAAGGGATATTGCATAATTTTAGAATAGACTTATATCACATCATTGCCATGATTTATTTGATCAATTTTACAGGGGATTTAGCTGATGTTTTCTAATTGTAACCTGTCCTGTCCTTCAGTCTTTTTCCCTACCACAGATAATCTTTAAGGAGAAAAATAAATAGCTAACTGTTCAGGGCCTTCTAATTTCTAGGACAAGGAGCCCTTCTTCTGAAAATGTTCTTAGAGTCAAACTAAAAAGCTTATCATAATTGTTTCATTGTGTTTCATTTTGTTTTGAAGAGGTGCTCCCTGAAGTAATGAAAGACATCTCTTTTTTTAGAGATGGGCACCAATTTAAAAATCAATTGTAAAATTCATCAAAAATTGCTAATTTGTCAATTTGTATTTGTATGACTCGATACCCCCTCAGAAACATGAATCAATGATTTTTTGTGATTTTTGATTTGTCAATTCATTGGACTATAAAATGCCCCCCCCCCCCGGAACCTAGAGACACCAAAATCAGAGAAGCTTCCCATGACTCTCCCCTACAATCCCTCCAGGTTTGGTGAAGATTGAGTTTTCCCCAAGCCAGCTGCTAAAGGGCACTTTCCTAGGGGACCCACTTTGTGGGTGTATAACTTGGTGTCCAAAACCCAATCTTCAACAAACTTGGAGGGATTATAGAGGAACATAATGGGAAGCTTCTCTATAATTTTGGTGTGTCTAGGTGCCTGTGGGGGGACTTTCCTTGGGTGACCTCTTTGTTGGTGTCTAACTCACACATCCAATACCCAAACTTCACCAAACTTGCAGGGCTTGTAGAGAAGAGTCACAGGAAGTTCCTCTGTGAATTTAGTTTCTCTAGGTATCTGTGAGGCTGTTTTGTAGGGTTTAAAAGTGAAAAATGAATCAACAAATCAATTAATTGACCTTGATAAATCAAAAATAGAAATTAATCACCATTTTGTGCCCATCTCTACTCTTTATCAAAGTATGTGATTTTCCTTTGCTACACATCTTGCATTTAGTCTGCATTGTTTTGCGATGAAGGTGAACACAGTGTTAAATTTACAAGTCTGAATAATGAAACATGTATCCCTGAGGAAATCTGATTGTGTGAAGAAAAACAGGTCAGTCGTTCATTTCCAAACTTTATCTTTATACAGACTAATACCTCATCACCAGAGTTTGGAAGACAAACATACTATATAGCAAGCTATTTTAGACATTTTTAACACAGCCTATGTGTGATGAGAATAAAGCATACATGTATCAAGAGATATTTAAAATGCAGTTATTTTATCATCCCCATTTTGCACGCATGAGAGTACAGTAAAGGAAACTTTTTTCCTTTGACACATTCCATCCTGCCACCACGCTAGGTCGCAAATGAGCAATTAGTGCAGTTCCCCACAGACAGTGGGAGTTGTGGGGGGTTTGCTTCCCTTATTATTTTTATATATGCATATGGACACAGCACGATGGGAAAATTTAAGGGGAAAGAAAAACAAAGAAAGAAAAAGAGAAGAAAAAGGTAGCATTTAAAAGCTTTATTTCACTGTAAGCTTTTATGGATCAAAATCAACTTCTTCACACACAGAAGTGAAAATACATGTCCTCCATATTTGTACATACCCTGTTTCCCCGAAAATAAGACCTAACCTGAAAATAAGCCCTAGTACGATTTTTCAGGATGCTCGTAATATAAGCCCTACCCCAAAAATAAACCCCAGTTAAGTGAAACCCCGTCCTCCACCATTGTGCAGCGACCAGAAAATGACATGACTGTATTTGAATAAATGTAGATTGTTGTACATGAAAAAAATAAAACATCCCCTGAAAATAAGCTCTAATGCATTTTTTAAACAAAAATTAATATAAGACCCTGTCTTATTTTCGTGGAAACACGGTATTTGTATGTTGGTGTGACTCATGACAAGGTAAGGAGACAAATAATAGATAAAGTGGCAATGCTTCGCTAACACAGAAATGGGAATGTGAAATTGTTACTTACAGGCATGTTATGTTGTGGTTGTGCTTGCCATGTGCCCATATTATGCTAGCATACCACCTCACAACCTTGCCTTCCTGTGGAAAAAAAAATCCTGCAGATTCTCTTGTGAAGCAATATTAACCCATTTCCTGGTGTTTTGAATTGTGGCTACAGAAGCACAATATCCCACTTTCATAAACCAGAGGTTTTTTGAAGAATTGAATATGATTTTTGGCCAGTGTGCTGTGGTGGTTCTTTGTTGCATGTATAGTTCTCATGCTCCCTTTGATCTGTTATTTTCTGTTCATAGCTTGTGGGTGGACATGACTGGATCAGTGTGAGGGAATGGCTCCGAAACAAAGGGTTGTCATGATATAATTTCTTATTTTATATATCTGGCCATTGAGGCTAGCATGGGTGTATCTCATTTTATTTTCATTTCAAAAAACCTGAAGTTATCATCCCTCACTGTTACCTACCTCACAGGGTAGCTGTGATGTTGAAATGGGATATGTACCACAAGACCTTGTGTTCCATGAAGGAAAGGCAGGATGCCAAGTAGTATTAGGTATGTATAGGCCATTGTGTACTCACCCTGCAAAATTGCTCCAAGGGTAATAATAATATTTTGTCCAGACTTATAAGCATCCTCTTCCCTGCTGCCTCTCTAAGTGTCCACCAAACCGATTTGAGGAAGAAGAAACCAGAGGAAGAAAGAACAAGCACTCCAGTTCCTTGGCACAGCATCCTTACCTATCAAGAAGTGGATTGGGACTTCTGGGATTAGCCCCAGAGTACCATTTCACAATGTAGTGGGAGTCATGGCAACTTCCACTGGGACACATTGGGAGGCTTAGTGCTAGTGGTTTTCTCCTCAGTGGGGAAAGATGCTGTACTGGGGGTTAGAACACCTACGGCTACCTTCATTGTCATTACTTCCCTTCCCCAGCTAAATCTGACAGGCCCATAAGACGACATGGGAAAGGAGGGACGGTGCCAGCCAGAGGCCAGTGATCTCAAAAACTCAAGATCCTGATCAAACAAGCCCTGCATAATCCACTTAGAGTGACAAGAAAATGATGCTCACTTTTCACAAGCACCCACGTTTGATGTCTCATGGCAGAATTTCTCATGACCTAATAAATACATCTTCCTGTTTGGTTGATTGCCTCCCTGTATAATATTCCTAGCGGAGGTGCAAAAACAAACAAACAAACCATGTTGCCAAAATATTTACAACTCAAAGGCAGCCGAAGTAAAGCAGAATGGCTCAGAGCAACATTTTTTTTCCCAAGTAAGCATTTGGTGAAGGATTCCATCCGTCTCAATCTCTCGTTCCCTCTCTCCTTCTCTCTCTCTCTCCCTGCATGTCTCAGCAGATGCTGATAAATGCAAGGCAGAAAACATAGACATAGCTCCTGGGATCTCTATAAAAATGTAACTTTCATTTCAGTCTCTGCTCTAAATATTTCATGAAGGCCATGGAAGTTAATAGAACTTCTCCAGAGTGAGACCTACACAGCACAGATCTGCATCTGGCCCTATTACTCTTATGATCAGCAGGAGTTGCAGATGTGTGTCCAAGGGCAAAAGCACTATGGCTGAATGGAAATACGACTGTTCAAAACATTGTACGCCTAAGGCTTGAAAGAAAGACATAGTAAAACAATAGGAAAGGAGTCCTCTGAGCTACACACACTGGCAAAATGCAATGAATGAGAAACATTTTCTTCTTTTACTGACAGCACGTGAATTATACACTGTTCTGTTGAGTCATACCTCTGGTGACGTGTCTCCCGTAGAGAGGTTGGTTCTTGCTTTTTATTGTTATTCCTTTTAAAAAAAAACAATAGAGTGTCAGCTAAGCTGCACTCCAATTTCATTTGCAGCTGCCTCCTTTTCTAGCACTTCTGGAATTGTATATATTTAAAACACACTTTGTGTTATATAATGTGCCATCCAGTCAGAACTGACTTATAATGACCCTAATAGGGCTTTCAAGGTAAGTGAGATATTTAAGGAGTGTCTTTACCAGTTCCACACACCCTCAGTGAGTTTCCATGACTAAGCAAGGATTTGAACCCAGGCTCTTGAATTCTAGTCTATCACTGTATCCACTAAACCACACTAGGATATTGAAGCCACACAAATGTTTTTTCATTCCTGAATTATTTGCAAGCAGCTTTCAAAAATACATTAATTACTTATCCAAGGATGTTTTGTCAATGTCCTCTTTATATTTATGTTGGGGAGGGCTGATTGCTGGAGTACAATCAAGTGTAATGTTTATGACTGCTTTCTATACACCTTCTAACTACAGGGAACATTTAATTCACAGGGTGTGCAATTGTATTCATGTTTAATCAGACATCAGGTCCAGTGTCTTCCATTAGTCTTACCTCCTAGTTGAGGATGCTTAGCTTATCATCCTAAAGCAGTCAGAGGACTGTTTATTACCTCATAGCCCCAAAAATAATTTTCAGTACAAAATAAGTGTCACTGACTGAAATGGGACTATTTTATTAGTAGTTAAGGAGAGGATTTTAGCCTGAAGCTGCAAGTACGTTCCATTGAACCCAATGGGACCTACTTTTGAGTAGACATCAGTAGGCTTATACAATAAAGGTTGTTAATTTATTACACACAGACAGAAAAATTTATATGAGAAGCTTGAATTGACTTACTTCTCTGCAGCTGTTTAGTCTATGCTTTCTGTCTTTCTCTTTATGGCTTGCCGTTACCTACAATTTTCCAGCCTCCCAGGCTAGTTCAGATGCAAGAAAGTAATGGTACCTATAAAACAAATAGTAAGTACATCCTTGTTACTGACAATTCTGCTCTTACTCAATCTCTGCACTCTATTTTTAGAGCTGTCACCCAGTTAAGGAATATGGACATGATAAATTAAGAGATTACTGTCGTCGCTTGCAGTTCAAGCTGTGTACCAGTCTGGGATCCACATAAAGAAGGTGCAAGATGGATGTAAGCACTGGGGTTATGAATGCCATACCTACAGGTAGAAAATCCCTGAGTGTGGGTATATGCTCATCAAAGTAGGTTGGTGTTGTGACAACAATGACTCTGCTCTGGCTTTTACTGTGAACTTTAAAGGAGCTGTCAAAGGTTCTGAGCCTAGTCTGAGGATAGGATTCAGTACCTTGGATAGCTCTTGTATCATTCGGGCTCAAACCCAGCATGGATTTATCACTCCAAAAGCATGGAGTTCCCAGGCTCCACTGATGCATATATGCATTTGTATATACAATCTTTTTCTACTATTGAACTTGGCTGGATAACATAGGGATGCATGTACATGAACATGTATGTATGTATTTGCTTAACCACACACTGTGTCAGTCCAGTTGCCATAATCCCTGACCAATGGTCAGTATGGCTGTGGTTTATGGAGGTTGTAATTCCAAAAATCTGGAATGTACCAGGTGGCCTAATCCTGCCCCTATGCCTAGCCAGCCCTAAGAATAACCATTTCAAGACAGAGTTGCTTTTTGTAACTTTTGCTGTATAGATTGAAGGTAGCGAAGATACTAAATAGAGGATATTTATGTAAGAAATAAGTGATGTGGAAGGCAATTTTCTGCTTGTAGCATGTTTCTTTCTATAGAAGTCTTGTTTATGGATCCATTGTACCTGACCTGCTAAAGAGTTGAAGAATGTTTTCCAAACATAAATTAGAAAGCAGCATACAGAAGAGAATCTTGCATGAAGTCTTCACCTTCTGGGTTGGGCATGATGCTTGATAAATAATTTCTAATCTTTTCCATATATTGTCAAATGTATAAGGCTAGCTAATATCCGTGTTAGGATACAAGAAAATGCTGTTACCTTGGCTAATGGCTACCATTAATACCCCTATTTAACATAGAGAGGAAAGAAAAGAGAGCATGTCATGTGGGGTGGAATGGAACTAGTTCCATTTAGTCCATCAACATCTGTCTCTCCAAGGCACAAAAGCACTTCCTTACCTAGGGGAGGAAGGCTGCAGTCAGATAACACAGATGTAAAAGATGTTGGGATGCTTGCAAATGTACCTCTTCGTACTTGTGTAGTCTTTCACTTACAAAATAGCAGTTTTGATAAGAAAAGAGAGAGATGTCTTAAAGTCACAAGGTCAAAGATTCCTCTCCATAAATGAGACATTATTGAAGTATGAAATGTACGATTTCCTAGGGAATAACCATTTTAACGATATTCGCTGTTAACACCCCAGCTGAATATAATGCAACTTACAATGTAACTTTAGTACCTCATTTCTCCTGAGGCATCTGCACCATTTATCACTCCTATTGCCATGTGCTATATCTGAACTATCATGATAGGTATTTTATGGGGGGAATGAAAGTATACAATATGCTCTCTCTTCACTAATGCTTTGAGGTCAGTGACAATGTTGCTAGCAGCAGTGAAGATGCATTTTAAACACACACCCGAGAAACATCTATTTGCCATATTTTATCATTTTCTAGGTTACAGCCTAACCAAGCAGCTCTTTCACAGTGCTGACCTGGCATGGGGTGTGTGTGTGTCATTCTTAGTAATAACTGAAAAATGCTCAAAGAATGTCCCCTTGTATTTCAAGGCTCACCTGAATGCATATAAGCAAAGCATGTCCAAAATGTTTGAAACACACTACTGAGAAATATACTTTTCCCTTGAATTGCACAGATCTGAGCAGCACAGTTTTGAATATACACGCTTTCCCCCCAGAAATAAATAAATAAATAAATAAATAAATAAATAAATAAATAAATATTTAGGGTTAAAGTTTGGAGTAAGGGCTTACCTAGGGCCCTGTTGTTGGCAGTGTGGCAGTGCAGTAGCCCCCCAGTCTGATGGCAGTAACCCAGCTGGCCCCCTGGATGCTGGGTCATGTCAGAAGGCTGATGCAGATCAGGAGAGGTGTGTGTGTGTGTGTGTGTGTGTGTGTGTGTGTGTGTGTGTGTGTGTGTGTGTGTGTGTGTGTGCTTTGTAGTTTTGTTTGGGGGTGGCATAAGAGTTATACATGGATTTTGAACTACACGGGAGTTTGGTGCCCAACCCCAGTGTTGTTGAAGGGAGAAGTGTACCTGAATGTTACTCAGGTCTCTGTTTTCATTTCCAGACACTGAGGACTTATTTGGGAGCTATGAAATGAAACAGGAGTAAAATATTGATTCACAAACAGGCATGTCTTCCCTTGAGAGCCCACATTCCAAGGCAGCTTGAGCTTTTTACAAAGGATAATAGACGAGCATAAGAAATTCAAACAAACAAAGTTTTACTCCTTTTGGCTGTTCTCTCCTTGAGCCTTGGGTGTTGCCCTAACTCTTGACAAATTAGGTTGTCAAGATTTAGGGCATTGGTTCCTAGACACAGGTTGCTGGATCTAGTTGTAAGACAATTTACAGACACCTTAGAAAATATGGCTAATAGGGATTATGGGAGTTACAGTTCAGAATTACAGGATCACAGTCAAGTTCTGTGTCCAGATAAGGAGCACTTATATGAAGGAGACAAAAGAGGGAATCAAAGACAGCTTGTTAAACTGGCCTAAATTGCTGAGTTTTCATTTTAAAATAAAAGGGCAAGGGTCCATCCACATCGGGCATTCAGCTTTCCTTGCACCCATGATATTGGTACTGTACCCAGGTTTCCACGCGATGTAAGGCTGAAACTAGTCTCAACCGAGTTTAAAATGGAACCAAAAATAAAAGCCCTTCTTTACTAGATTTTTGTATTTTTGTTCTGCTTTTGCTCCAGTTTGCTCCAGTGCATGATCTGCTCATGTGAACCCTAATACCGCATTGATCCACGCTGATCTATACACTTTGTGGGTATGTCATTAGATTATGTTTCCTTATGGACGTGTTTTTGCTGATCAGCCTCCACCCTCCATGCCTCACTGCCACCCACTTTAGTTTTCTTGGGATATCAGGTATTCCTATATTCTGCTTTCGGTGGGTTTTTTTTAAATTCAGTGTTGTTACTTTTGCACCATAGCACAAAAGTGAAAACTAAACAACAGGGGGGGAAAAAGGAGGAGGAGAGAGTGAACAGCTGATCATGTCCTGTTTTTGTCATTTAGAATGATAGAATAACCCATTGATTTCTGTACTTCATGCATGCATACAATATGTGCAGGCATGCTAAATGCTGTTTTTCTGACAGGGTGGGTGGGAAAAGTATACCCCATGGACTGCACATGGCATTTGGGGACCCAATGCTGGTACCTAACCTGTCCCAGAACCGCATGGACCCCAGATCCAGCACAAATCACAAAGTATTTTGCCCTTCAAATGTAAAGCATATCCCCAGCTATCTCTAGGGAGCACAATTTGTACTGTATGCCCAATTTTCTACCCCCAATATCTGTTTTAGGCTTTAAAAGTTGTTGGTTTGTTTTGTTTGTTTGCTTGCTTGTTTTTTAAAAAAATGTGAACAGCTGGTTATTTTCTGTTTCTAGAAAAGGCCTAAAACAGGCCTTAAGTAAAGGTTCCCCTTGACATTTAGTCCAGTCGTGTCTGACTCTAGGGCACGGTGCTCATCCCCGTTTCCAAGCCATAGAGCCAGCGTTTGTCCGAAGACAGTTTTCCGTGGTCACGTGGCCAGCGCAACTAGACACGGAATGCCGTTACCTTCCCACCGAGGTGGTACCTATTTATCTACTCGCATTTACATGCTTTCGAACGGCTAGGTTGGCAGGAGCTGGGACAAGCGACGGGAGCTCACTCCATCACGTGGATTCGATCTTACGATGGCTGGTCTTCTGACCTTGCAGCACAGAGGCTTCTGCGGTTTAACCCGCAGTGCCACCACGTCCCTAACAGGCCTTAGAGGGGATTAAATTAGATGTATCAGTAATCTTTACAGGAACCTGAAACCTGAATCAGGTCAGTCTGAGTTGCATTTTGCAGCCAGGACACAGGCATGAGAGGTTTGGTTAGCTCATTTTATATACCTCAAGCAGGATCCCAAACTTTATGAATTCCCATTCCTTGCAAAGTTATACCTGTTGAATACCTGTTGAATACCTTTTATCTCCTGCAGATCTTAAAGAATACAGTAACTCTGCAAAGGAAAAAGATGGTAAAGAAAATGGGTCATGGGCTGTACACAATTTCTTGGACTCCATGTAGACACCTGCATTACATGCAAAGAATCCAAGAAAGATCAACCTGTTTCTGATCTATAAAGCATATCTGGAAGATAAAGGACATTGTCTCAAGTGAAGTGATTAATTATATGAAGACTAAGGATTCTGGGGAACCTAGAAGTGCACAGAAATCTACAATATCCTTATTAGGAAAGTACAATGTTGCTCTTCATGAAGGCAGTCATATTGTTTGCAAATACACTGTAGTTCTGTCCAAACTAGATTCTCCGCAGAATAAACAGGTTTGAAGGGGCTACACACCAATCAAAATTAATGACTGTAAATGCTGGAATGTTTTAATTAAGCTGGTTAGAATCTTGGCACAATTAAGTAGGCCAGATAATTATAAATAGGTCAGTCAATTATTACCAGCATTTTTGTGCCTGGCTCTATACTTGCTCAAGCTACATGAAAGCACATAAATATGACAAGATGTTGATTTTTATCTGACCTCATCCCCTATTATACCCTATTCTTTATTATCAATAATGTTTCAGGCAATGTGTCTGGGCAGGGTTGCACACAGCTTTTGTATCAATAGCAACGGTATCTGTCAGAATAAATTAAACAGAGCAAAGGAATCATCAGCGTGCACAGTGAAATATTTCTTGTCTCTTCAGAGCCACCACTTTTAGAAAAGATTACTTTCATGCAGAGAAATGTAAACAAGCACAGCACCAGTACTAGGCACCCATATTTGCACACATAGGAACGCCCATACATGCAAACTAACATTCCTATATTCCATAAATATTGTTTTCAAGTTGCTTCATTCAATATTGCTACATCTTGTACACTATCCTATAAACACCTAGCTGGAAATGAGTCCCATTGAACTCAATGGCCTAAATCCAATTGTTAGTTCTAACTAGAGTAGATTCATCCAGTCAATAGGCAGAGATGAGATAGGTTCATTTTTAAAAATAACAACCCCCAAGCAATTTCCCCCCACTCCTGTTGATGGAATAAGTGTTGATTTCCAAAGTAGTCCATGGGTATACCGTAATTGCATGTAACAATTTGATTTAGGCTTGTGGATCTTCTGAGGATATCTGTACTGCACTGTATTATCAAGAGCATATTCAAATAACTTTCAGTGCTCTGTGGGTAGGGAGAAATCAGTTCAGTTAACCTCACTCATGATTCATTGGTTGAAATCCTGTTGCTTAGCATAGTAAGTTGCACTACAGTAGTCCATTAAATCAGTGGGGATTTGGTGAGTCAACTCCTCCATATGTTCCATTGATTCAAATAGGTCTGCTGCAGTTGCAACTTACTTCAGCACAGTAAATTGCAACTAAAGTAAGACCATTGGAATCAATGGAACTTATGGAGGAGTTGACTCACCAAATTCCTACTGATTTTAGCCAGGGCCTTGCTGGAAAAAAAACTCAAACAGATCCTGGAGACCACTCGCTGCCTCTTCCTTCAACTTCCAAGTTCAAAAGCTAAGACTTTGACTGAAGAAGGTGACAGTGGATCTGGGCATGTTTGTTTATCTATGAATCAGTGATCAGAATCCTGTTGCCAAAGTTACACTGGCATACACTAGATCCAGGTGCCATAAATATTTAATTGAAATTAATTGAAAACTTCCAATTCCCCCATTTCAGGTCCTGAGGCTACACTGGGCTCACCTTTGCCCTAGGGAAGCCTTTGGGAGCCTCAGAATGGCAGAGCACCAGGGCGGGGGCTTTAATAGTAAAAAAAATTCTTCATTAGATCATTGCTGGCCATTGATGAAATAAATATTTTCTGCAATACATGGATATTGTATTACGGTTCTCAACAGATGATATTAATCTATATTAACAAGGCAACTACTACCTATGCTGGATGAAGTACAAAGGATTGGGCTCATAGGAGCACCTGTAGTGGTCTGGTCTTGTTGTTTAGTCCTTCTGGGAAAAGGAGTGAAATGGAAAAGATCATCAGTCAGAAACTGAGTAATTGTGCAGCACTAGGCTTGTTGTCTCTGTTTATAAATAGCAATCAATACTAGCAACATAAAGATTTAATTATCTTTTTTTCTGTCTGGCTGCATTTATGGAAATAGTGCTGAACTGTAAGGTATGACACATCTAGAAAATTGCAAAGTTAGAATCTTGACACTTGCAGTTATAAACAACCTTGCTCAGCAAACATGGAATTGCAACTTAACTCTACATTGTGTAGCTCTACTAAATGAATGGGACCTATCAGTCACATAACTATGTTAAGTCCTATTGGTTTTAGTGGGTCTGCTCTAGGTATGATTAACATTGAATTTAACATTGCAAACAACATTCTTCCAATGAATCCATGGATTCCTTGTGTTTGCATTTGCTATTCCACAATGCATGAAAAAAGATAGGTGGCTCAATGCACATAATGCTGCATAAACTTAACATCTTATGAATAGGGTTGTGCACGGATCACAAGATCTGTCTAAGACCGGAATTCAGCACTTTCAAAAATCATCTCTTTCAATCTGGATTGATTGATTGATTGATTTAACTTATATGCCGCCCACACTACCCAAAGGTTTCTGGGCGGCTTACAACAATTTGAATTCAATAAAAAGATAAAAAGATAAAAACAATTAAAATACAATTAAAAATGCAATGCTCTAAAAATTGCCATCAGGACCCACAGTTGATATTATTTCAATTAAAAACCTTCTGGAACAGGAAGGTTTTGACCTGGCGCCGAAATGTCATCAATGTCGACACCAGACGAATCTCCCTGGGGATGGTGTTCCATAGTCTAGAACCACTCTGCTTTGGGTCCTAAACCTGAGACAATGTTAGGAATCCAAAGGTCTGTTCCTTTCCTTGGCTATTGTACTGGAAATCCAAAGGTGCCTATAATATTTTCCTCTTTCACAAAGCTCAAGAACATGTGTAGGTATAGCAACCTCTTAGCAGGAGATAAAGTCTGCCAATCTGCCACATGAATGAGTGATGAGGGGGTTATTGTATACATCTTTGAAGTTTGTTTGTTGAAGAAATAGCCAGTACCTTTGTTATTATTCTTTTTTTCTTGGAAGAAGTGGAAAACATTTGTAGGCATAGTTGTCAGGCTTCAGATAGGTAGATACAGGTGCATTTTGCATTTGGAGGGTATCCAAAACAGGATGTGTTGATCCCCCTAGCTTTCTTGTGGGTTCAATGTGAATGACAGACAATACAGATGAGATCCTGAGTACAAAACCTGCAAAACTTCAAAAAAAATAAAATAGGAGAAGTAGCTTATCTGAAAAGGGAAATCCATATTTTAAGGCTTCTTTTCTTTCCCTTTATACCCATCTGTATTTTTTAGAAAATTTATAGAAAATGCCTTTAAGTCATAATGGCATTCTCTGGCAGAAAGCTGTAAAGTTTTAGACTGAGGGGTGCTATGACTAGAGATTTATCAGTCTTGGGAAAACATCTTAAGGTTTCTAAACAGAGAAGCATCAAAGTGTTAGAAGAATGACCTTCTCACGGACCCACCCTTGCTGCACTTCCTCTTATGTGAACTTGTCATCTTGCCTAAATGTCATGCTATGACTACAAGCCCACACAATATTAAACACTATTTGGGTGTTTGTTTTCTCCTTGTTTTTCTAAGTCCTTACCCTGTGCAAAGCTTCAGCCAAGGTCATACTTCAGTTCTAGTAGCTTCAGAGGAAACGTTGTGCCCCATCCAAATCCAAAACATTTCTCTGGACTACGAATCAAGCTATGAATTCCAAAGGTCAGCATGTCAGTATTCTTACAAGAGATGCTGGAGGTGTGCATAGATCAACATTACAAGCTGGAGGAGAACTCTGTGAAATATGCAGCTCCCTCTCCAAGACAACTTGTGAATATTAGAGCAATAAAAACTTGAGTTGGGGGAGTTCACCTACCAAGATAGTTAAGTCTATTTCCCCTGTCTTCTCTTTTCTGTTTGAATTCCCTTCTGGAGGTGTGTGTCTTTTCAAAGTTTGACTCGAAAAATATTAAAGGACAGGACAATCAAAGACAGGAAAGTAAATGACAAAGAGGATGTAATGCAAGGTAGGTTCCAACAAGACAGAGCATGCAAGATTAATGAGATGACTTTGAAGATAACAGGTTTTATAGCCAAGGGGATTAATGTTGGCCTAATGTTTTTGGGATTTCATGATGGCAATAGCATACATCTCACCTGGAAAATGACTTCTTCAATTCAAATGCAATAAAAAGACAATGTTTAAAAGCAAACTTTTACATTAAAAATATAGTGCGAGTAGTAATGTAAAGACGAGTCACGGGACCGGTGTTGTTTGAAGTTGTCTTAGCGATTTTTTGGATGGAAGTAGAAGGTAAGGAAATGCATGATGGAAGTATGGAATGTTAAATGCCAGAATTGAAGGAACCCAATCAGAGGCAGAACAAGTAAGCCAATAGGAAGAGGTGCTGTTGTTTTGTAAGACACAAAGAGCTCAATTAGGCACTTGTCTCACTGTTTGGTGCACTCTACAGATAGGTATGTAGGGATTAGTTTGCTCTTTTTTATGGCAATCAGACAATGTAATCACTAGAGCAAACCAGCCAATCTCCAGAGCACTTTTATCTGCTCGTCTTTGAGCCCTTGTCAGGGCTTTCTACTTTTTTAGTGTGGGTAGGTTCTCTCTAGTTTGGTCCATTTCCAGCATGTGTGATCACTGGAAATAGACCAAAATCGACCCTTGCAGCTGGTAAAGCTGCCAAGGCCACTTTCACTGTCAATTTGCAGTTTTGTGAAGTGGCTGAATAAAGGAGTCACTTCAAACTATCAGAAAATCAAACACTTCCCCTGCTCCTCTGCAGATGGGCAAGGGAATTAAAAATAATTTTCCCCCTCTGCTAGACTATCACTGATGTGCTGTATCACTTGGATTATTTTTTTAAAAAAAAATTCCCTTACTTTTCTGTCTTTGATTGTCCTGTCCTTTAATATTTTTTGCCTAGTGCCAACTGAGAAACTGCCCAAAGCTGTCGTTTTGATCAACACTTCATACAAGGCAAACAATTTTAAAAAATTAATCTAAGTGACACAACACATTAGTGATAGTCTAGCAGAGGCATCATCATCATCAATTTCACTTCCCTGCTCCTCTGTACCAAAGATCACACCAAATGACATATTGCACCTCCACCTAACTTCAAGCAATGTTATTTAGATCACACCAGTCAACTCCAACAGCACAGACATATCCAAAGAGAACGAGTCTGCAGAGCCTAGGAATTTGCTGTACTTTTTAGGTGACAGGCTTTTATATTCTGCTATTAATTTTGTATTTTTAGACTCCTTGGCTGTGTTTTTTGACAAAAAGAAGGGCTATAAATAATATTTTTATAAATGATATCATTATCATATAAAATTCAAGGTCATTATTATCATATAAATAATAGTAACAACAACAACAGTGACAAAACATGAAGGAAAAAGTGAAGTGTCATTATAAGTTTGAACACTAGAGCAATCCCAACTGGCTAAGATGAGCTGAAGCTGTGCTGAATCCTAGTGATGTTGAAAGTTAACTTCAGTGATATCCCTTCCTTTCTACTACAAGATGCTTATAAACTAGCTCTGTAACTTTAAATAAGAAACCCTTCAAGGCTTCTGAAATCTGAATATTTTAAACACGAATTCACTTATGAGAGCTAATATGATTATGGCAGTTTGGGTGTATGTATGTTTGAATTAATTATTTTCAAGAGACATATGAACATTTTAAATAAATACATGCAAAGCAACAAAAATCATGTTCCAAATGCTTTAGTCCCTCCTTGGGTGATTAATTTTAGTCACAAATGTTTGTACCCTTTCAACCTCTTTTCCCTCAATATCCTTTTCCAAAATGCAGTGACCAGTTCTGTACACATTATTCTCAACACAACTGTACTACCAATTCATGTACAGTATATGATTCATTAATTTTACTGAACTTTATAAAATTTAAATACTTTTTTCTAATTATTCCTAAATGGAATGTTCCTTTTCCACTTCTGCTACACACTGAAACGACACACTTTTTCAGCTATCTAGTGTGACCTTACTAGTTAGTAATTGTGGTGGCTATTAAATTTCCCAATTCATGGAAGAGTGAGTGAAGCCATTTGTTTGTGTTACCTCCCCCTAGGTTGCCATCACAGATTGTCTAATGCATCTGAAGGGGTTTTGATTGATAAGGCGTTAGTATGCCCTTATGGGTTTAATGGAGCCAGGACTAGCTGGGGTAATGACATCAAGGCTTCTGTGTTCCCTCTGAGTTTACCTGTAATCCTCATAGTAAATGATCCAATTAAGGACAATTAGCTTCACAAATGATCTGGCCCAACTCAAGATAAAACCTGTTTTCTTTTTGATATAGACCAAAAAATGTGCTTGTCTACATGTGTGCGTGTGGGTTTTGTGCTGTCAAGTCGGAACCAACTTATAGCAATCCTAATAGGGCTTTCAAGGTAAGTGAGACATTTTAAGGAGTGGTCACTCCCCCAGTGAGTTTCCATGGCCAAGTGGGGATTCAAACTCTGTTCTCCAGAGTCCTAGTCCATCACTCTATCCACTACACCACACTGGGAATCCAGTGTCTATATAACTGTCTGCATTTCTGAAAGTCCCTGGGGACATAGCTGTGATGGAATACACTTCAAAATGTACTCCTTCACTGCAGCCCACACCTAGTACTGCATCACTATTTCAGCACAGGGTTTTCCCAATAGTGATTCCATGGGTCATTCATTCCACTTACAGTGTTTAATGGGGACAGCCAAGTGTTCCATGTGATGCAAGCAAGATCTGGTCTCTTTCTACCCTATATACAAATCTGTTAGGAAGCTGAAACCTCTTCTTGCTTTCATTTGAAGCTTTCAGTCATTTATATTCTGGGTGCTCCTTCCCAAACAATCAAACACAACTTCTCAATAGAAGCAGAAACACAAACAAGTGTATAGTAACAGAGAGGTAACTCGAGGTTTTAAACTGTTCAGGGAATCAAAATAATAGAAAACAACAATAATTTAAAATACAACTGGAAAAGGCCCAAGTATGCTTCTAATATCATCATTTATTTATTTACTAGATTTAGGGTCACCAGTCTAATGTTTTAAGGCTGCAGTTCTGAATGCATTTTCTAGGGAATAAGCTCCACTGATCATAGTAGGGTCTCCCTTCAAATAAACATGTACAGTATTATAAGGCAAAACACAAAAAGCCAATCTAAAAGATGAAAGACTGGAGGGGGGAAAATCCCATATAACATGTCACAATAAAATTAGCATACAACAAATTGAAAAATCAATAAAAGGAAATCAACTTATAATCATAAAGGTAAAGGTAAAGGTTCCCCTTGACATTTAGTCCAGTCGTGTCTGACTCTAGGGCGCGGTGCTCATCCCCGTTTCCAAACCATAGAGCCAGCGTTTGTTCGAAGAAAGTTTCCATGGTCATGTGGCCAGCATGACTAGACACGGAACGCCGTTACCTTCCCACCAAGGTGGTACCTATTTATCTACTTGCATTTTTACATGCTTTCGAACGGCTAAGTTGGCAGGAGCTGGGACAAGCGACGGGAGCTCACTCCGTCACGTGGATTCGATCTTATGATTGCTGATCTTCTGACCTTGCAGCACAGAGGCTTCTGCGGTTTAACCCGCAGTGCCACCACGTCCCCTCCGCAGCGCCATAATCATAATCATAAGCGACAGCAAAAAAAAAAAAAAAAAAAAAGACTAAGATAAATGTATTTTTATTTTCAGCATACAGCCAATGTGTATTGCAATCGTAAGAAGGTTTACATAAGCTCCGACTCTGGTCCATTGGGCTTACCCCATAATATATGTTACAGGATTGCAACCGTCAGCTCATAATGGCTTTCATGAAAATTTCTATCATCTGAAAATTACCCTAGCAAATGCAAATTCTAGCCAATAAAAGCTGTGATTTAGAGCAGGGAAAGGAATACAAATCCCCTGTGCAAAATTTGTATCATTTTCATTATGTTTAATAATGATAATTGTTATTGTCTTATAACTGCAAAGCTGGAAGGGACCTTTTGGATCATCCAGTCCAGCCCCTTTCAAGGAGACGCAAAATGTTTCAGAAAGGACATTTGCAAATCACCCCTTGCAGTTATATGTGCAAGCTGAGCCCACAACAAGAGCATATAACTTAATAGTAAGCCCACAATATGCAGTCATCAGAGAGAAGTGTGGAGAACAGAAAATATAATGTTCCCCAACCCCATCTTATTCTTTGTCTGCATATCTGTTACCCATAACAGTGCCTATTATGGTTGGCAAAGCAGAAGATACAGCAGTTGATGTTGGGCAGAGCCAGGGTGATAGACAGATAGGGGTAAAATTCATATCCATGCATAAACACAGGCATTCCTATGTGCACTGGTCAATTGCACTGGTTTTGAGGATGCAGCCCAGCACTTGCTTCCACAGACATAACTGGTGACTCCAAAATGCAATGTATGCTTGAAGAGTGAGTTGGCAGGGGAAAGGGTAACATCTGCTTGAGATGCAGCAATGCCCCATTTGCCTTAATGGACCAGCTTCTAATGCTATCACCTACCTATCTATGATATAGTAAAGTCAAATAACACAGCAATATTTTATATGATACTATAATGTTTACACATCCACCACAGTATCTTCTAATCTATAATAATGTCCAAAAATGTTCAAAGCATAAATAAATGTCATTTGTTTTAGAACTCTAGTGTCTGCTTCAAACTTTAATTTGCACAGGGAACCCCCCTCAATACACATACCCATCCATCCATCCATCCATCCATCCATCCATCCATCCATCCATCCATCCATCCATCCATCCATCCCACACATGTATCAGCCAGCTCTTAATTTAGGGAGAGTTTACATCTTTCCTGATTTTTGTTTAGCAGCTTTTTGTTGCCACCAGCATTTGATCTATTATGGCATGCTGTTAATGGGTTATATATTCTGAGGTATGCCCCAGTAAAATTACCTCATTGGCATTCAGTGCCTGAAATCCTGTTGCTCAGCAGAGTAAGTCACAACATAGTATGTCACAACTAGAGTAGGTTCATTTAATCAGTGAGATTTTGGTGAGTCAATTCTTCCATAAGTTCCATTGATTTGGTGGGCCTACTCTAGTTATAATTTACTATGCTAAGCAACAGGACTTTAGCCAGTAATTCATTGCCAAGAGGACAAATCTGTGAAGTCCACCTGTTTTTATTTTGAAAAAAACAACTTTTCCATTCTATTTTTGAAGAAATCTGTGAATTTTAGTAAAGTTTTTTTTTTAATGAGATTATGAAGTGAGCACCCAAAGACAAAAGGCTCCCTGGAAGGTGCAGCTTGCCAGGCAGCAGAGACTGAAAGCCAGGACTGTAAGAGCAAAGCAAAGAATTAGCTGCTGCTATCCAGTAAGCCTGGATGGGTTACTATTTATTTCCTTCCAATTTTTTTTGCCAATGTTTCTTTCTTCCATATATAAACTATTCAGTCTCAGAACAAATATGCTTTTGTTTTATTTGAAAGAAGAAATTCTCAGCCACTCCTGCTTAGAAGACGTTCTATTGAGTTTTATTGGGCTTCTATGTAAGTAGAAGCACATACCAAATTATGCCACCCATACTAGACCTTTGGGTAGTATGGGCAGCATATAAGTTAAATAAATAAATAAATAAATAAATAAATAAATAATGTACACAGAGAAAGTAGCAAACATACAGCCCCTATTGTCCGTGCCTTCATACTTCAAAATCAGTGGCTCAAGGAGTGGCTTTCATTGAGTTCTCTAATTATTGTGTTCTTCTTCTCAGCCTGAGAAACATGATGTGTTAATTGTATAATTAACACCTCTTCCACATAATTAACCTGCCTTTTTATGTCTATTCCCCACTACCCATGCCAGCAAGACAGGGATGCAGATCAATTTACAGTACCCAGCAGCTGTATAGAAGCATATGGATGGTTTTTAACAAGGAGTACAGTCAAAAGACCTCAACAGGGAAAAGAGACACTATTACCAGCTATTGATGCAGGAAAATTGCAGTATTCATTCCTTTTTCCAACTCAAGAAAAGAAGTTGATAAACAGTAATTGAAAGAGTATAATTGTAGCAAGCACAGTAAATTAACAGGCAGTATCAATCAAAACAGGCTATTTTGTGTTTCTAGGTAAAAATAAAGGATTTTTTTCTGATTTGTTTTTTGACCTGCTTTTATTTTGTGTATCAATTTGTGAAAAATGTTTCTGTTTCAGTCTAGCAGCTAGATGATAAATTTAAAAAATACATTATATTTGGAAAAGAGTACAGGCTGTAAGTCAGCAGCTGCTCCTATACAAAGCAAATTGTCCAGATTTCAGTTGCTTCTGTAGTATTTACATTTGTTTAAATATAAACACTCTGTGCTCCCCTTCCCTGGAGACTGCTAAAGCAAAAGAGAAGCAGAGGTACCTGTTCATCACAGTAAACTATCCCTGATACACAGTACCAAAATGAATACTTAAGCCAAAGAAGCTTTCCATACTCAACAATGTGTCATAGATGTTTGATGAACTGAGTCAGCCTTGTATCAAGTGTCAGTGTATGCTATTTAGTAATTATTTGTTTCTAACATTAACAGCCTGGCTTTCTACTAAAAGACATCCAAGACTGCTTAATATGTGAAATAAAATTACAAAGACTAAACAAGCAGGTAAGCGGTCGTCTGACCAGATAGGCAGGGTAAAAATACAATAAATAAATAAATAAATAAATAAGCAACTAATAGACTGGTAGTCTATTAGTTGCTGTAAACTGATAGGTGAACTGATAGGTGTAAACTGTAGTAAACTGATAGGTGAATTGTTCTGCAACAAACATGATAACAAATTATCACTGATTCTCACTTTTCTCATAAGACTGAGGAAGAAGAAAGTGGTGGTAAAATCCTCAGGAGAGTTTAACAGGACTGGTTTCTCAAGTGGTTCTTCTTTTGGAATGTGACAAAATCTCCACGGAAGAGCTTCTAATCAAAGTTATCTGTCATTGTAAGAATTCACCAGTCTCCCTGAAAGACCTCATCTCCAGCGCAAGACCACGGTGCCAAACATATGGTTGTTGTTGTTTTTACTGTGATTTCTACAACTTATAAAAAAATATGGTTTGCACAACAACTGTTTTTCCCCCTCCTTTATTAAGCTAAGCACTCTTGTGCATATTACACAAGCAGGACAGACTAATTTACAACAAGGGCACAAGGACCCCTCTAATGCCGTTGGTTTTACTAATCCATACAAGGCAGAAAGTATCATATTTTTCACTTTTGCACATTTTTACAGAAATGAACAAAAACTAGTCTCAAAAATTCGAACATTTCTCTAAGCTCAACCTCCCTCCAGAAAAAAAAGGAACTTTCCATCCCTGTTTCTTATGTACTTTGTGAAAAGTGTGAAGTATCACGGTAGATATGGTAGTGTTATACAATAGCCAAAATCCTCTTGCCTAGTTAAGTTGGAGTAATACAAATTATCTAACTTTTGGAAGTGAATTGACATAACTAAAACAAAAACAAAAACCACCCTGTAGGCATTATCTGTTGCATACTGGGTTGTGTGATTCAGCAGGCAACAAATGTCTATGAAACTTTCTTAATTTATGGCAGTTTGTGTTCAAAGGATAAACCTTTTCCATAGCTACACAAGAGGATTTCAATCAGTCACTGCTAATAAGAATAAGAAGCAGTCTGTGAGTTGCTGCAGCTATTTTAAGTGAAAACATGGTTTCACATTTCTTTTATTCAGTTTTATGATACTGAAGGATTAATAAAAATATTTTCCTTTCTATGAATACAGAACCTTCCTGACTAAAAATGAAATCTGTAAGTTATATAAGTGATATATTCTGTGAAATTTTTATGCCTGTGTCTCCATTGTAATTTCTTACTGTAAGACTTCATTTGAGTAACAGTGATAGAATATGAACACAATTGGTTCTATGTCCAGGCCAAGAAATTATTTAAGGGGAAAATAAAGTATCTTCTATGCATTAGGTAGCAGAGAATACTGTGATCTCATGAATGTTTGTTTAGAGGCAAATCTATTGGCTGAAATCTGCTTGGGTGGTCTTCCTTTTACAATTTCAGGTACATGTGACTGTTGCACTGTGTGTGTGCTATGTGTAACCCAAAATCACAAGAGGAAGATTTTATTCAGTTGCAATCTACCAATATCAACAATGTCATTTCTATTTCACAGATAAAGCTGTGCAACAGAATTTGAGCCACTGAATCATTGTGATTTGCCCACGTGATGACTTGTCACATTTGCACAAGTGATGACAATTCAGCAATTGAGTCTAAGGGACTATTCTATTTGAGAAAATCAATTGGATTTAGGCTATTGAGTTCTAAGGAGTTTCTCCTAAGTTTCTCTTCTTCTGTGCCATGAGCTTGCTTCCAGCTCATGGAAACTCTAGGGAACTCCTAATTCTTTTTGTCTTATCACCCCTCTTGGAAGCACATCCTAACATTGTGAAGGGATTTGAATGTATCAGAGAAGCTGAGAGCAACATTGTCAAGATGCTGGAGATAGTTACAAGTCTGGACTCCTAGCAGGATCACCCCAGGCAATATAGTCAACGCCGAGTCACCAAACGAAGACACAACCATTATCTTCAGGAATTAACCATTGCATCAGCAGAAGAGAATTTATTGTTCCAGTGGCGATGGGAGTGGAGAAAGTCTTGAATGGCAGCTACTGAGAGGCTCCAATAGTGGAAGATGACACTGGTAGAGGACTTTTCCTAGACAATGGCAGTGACACTCAAGCTAACTCATATCAGCAGTGCAGAGGAGGCAGTAATGGTAAACCAGTACTGGATATTTCCTACACTGGAAACCCTATGGTGACACAATCCAAAATGAAACTCTCAAGTAAGGCAGTGTTTATAATTGTAGCCTTTATTGTTCCTAGATGTGACTGCTCTTAGCTTCTGAAATTTTTCCCTTTCTCTCTAAACTGAGCACTAAGGCACATCTGCTTTACAACACACACAGAGAGAATAGAACAAAACCTGACAATATGTATCCAAATAAATGATGCATGCTAATTATATTGCATGTGGCAATTAATTAAAGAGTCTTGCACATTGACTTCCACAATATCAGACTCATTCATTTCTCTGAGTCTTCAGACAGTGCCTAGCTGCTCTTGGCATGCACTGTTTAGGCAATTTATTCAAGCTTTCAATATAGTCTCAAAATGTCGAAGTTAATGAAAGTTCTTGAATAAGTTCCAAACAGCCAGCATGTATAAACAGCAGAAGAGCAAAAACAACCCTGCATATATTTGCATGTTTGACTCACAGCATTCATACATAAAAATAGACCTGCAAATGGACAATACAGATTCCAAATAATCTGAATAATAATAATATTTAGGATTTTAACAGGCTGTCCAGAATAGTGTTCCGTGCTTCTCGGATGAATGTACCTGATGACTGTGTAATTATTTTTCTAGGTGAACATTTTTATGGCCCCTTTATGTATTCTGAATATAATCTTTATTCCATGATTGAATCATAATGTTCAATCAGAGCTATAGAAAATTTAATCTGTGGAAGATGCGACTGACAATACAAATTAATACAAATAAATGCTAATAGTTTGAGGAACATTTTGCCTTATCGTCAGAGGTTCAAAAAAAAATGGCAGTAAAATTTGCAGAAAAAGAAACACAGCCTTCACCTCCCTCTTGCACTCAGAAGGGTGGGCACAAAGCATTTTGTAATCATCTTCCCATTATTTATACTGAAATAATCGGTAGATTTAGAAGCAGAAGCTTGACAAGGTGATAGTGAGCAAGTGATGCAGGTGGGAGGGAGGGTTATTTTTTTCAAACTCAAGGGCAAGCATGATGACCCAAGATAAAGACGGCCTGCTTTTAGTATCTTTAAAATGTGTGGAATAAATAAATAGATTCCAGATTTTTAGTTCAAGGGATGTATGTGAAAAATTTTATGTCACACTTGAATTTCATGCAAAATCTCATCCATAAACATATCCCTATTTACTTCAGGAAACATCTTAAATGTTTGAGGATTCTGTAAATAAGGAAATGAACATCTTTATTATAATATTTTTATGCCACTGTCTCCCAGGGTTATGAAGGCGATGTGCTATATATGGATCCAACGGTTAGAAAATTTACTTTGGGGAGAATGACAACTGCCAGAAATCCCTAACCACTTTGTTGGGAGGAAAAGTACTTCCCAGAAACTGCATGGATGTATGAGCTCAATTAAGGCATTCAGCTTGTGCATAGGTTGTCTAAAAAGCATATTTTCCAAGCAGTTACCATGTAATGTGTTGATTAGCCTTGCCCCGCTCTGTATCCTTCAGATGAATCCTATTCTCCCTAGCGAGAATCATGAAAAGAAATTAGGAATAAAGTTAACTCTGGCACTATTGCTATGCAAACTGACATGGTGAGGAAAAACCTGCAGACAAAAGAGCAAGCAGTTCACCTTCTGCGTGGTGGCAACTTTCTCTATGTAATTTCCCTATTAAATCACCTATTGTTTGCTAGCTGTCAGTGTGATTCCTGAGATTCAGTGGGGTTAGTAAGAAGGTTACTAACATTTGAAATTTCTTTTGTATTTTTTTTCCAGTACTGGTAAATGGAATAACTTCTGATTCAGAGGGAATCCTGACTTACAACAGCACACTTTACAACCCCAGCTTTTGCAGCCATTCCAATGACAGCTAGTGCCCTCTCCTAGCATCCAAAACTCACATTTTTTTACTACTTTGACCAGCACTGTAACAAGCACAGTAAGAAGGCAACAGAAGTGAGAAGGAGAAGGATAGTGACAGCAGAGGTTGGAGGAGAGCAGCCAGCCAGCCAGCATGCGAGCAGATGCATGAGGGACAAGTGTGAAGACAACAGATGAGTGCCCAGTGAGCTATCTCAGAGAAGAGGTGTGGGGTCAGAAGACCAGCAGTCGTAAGATCGAACCCACGTGACGGAGTGAGCTCCTGTCGCTTGTCCCAGCTCCTGCCAACCTAGCAGTTCGAAAGCATGGAAATGCAAGTAGATAAATAGGTACCACCTTGGTGGAAAGGTAACGGCGTTCCGTGTCTAGTCGCACTGGCCACGTGACCACGGAAACTGTCTTCGGACAAAACGCTGGCTTTATGGCTTGGAAACGGGGATGAGCACCGCGCCCTAGAGTCGGACACGACTGGACTAAATGTCAAGGGAACCTTTACCTAAGGCAGAGTTTGGAGGCAAGTTCCTAAGCAAGTGCAAGAAGGGAGGCATGAGGGAGATGTGAGAAGGCAGCAAAGGTTTCCCTTGGAAGGCATACAAATTCTCTAGGAACCGAGACCCTATTTTAATGCTGAGCCTAATGGGAAAGCAGGGAGTGACTTGTAATAGCTTGTTTTCCTATCGTCATGAAGAACCTATTAAGTTGTTAAGTGCAGGGGACTACTGTACACATAATTTATTAAACCCATTGGTAAAGAGCCGATGTACCCTTCTGCCATAACACGATGGCTGTAGCCAACAAGCATTTCTACGACCATTCGGTACTGCTCCAGAGTGACAATTTTAAGTGCTATGGTAGTATAGTATGTATAGGCCAATCTGTACGAGTTTGTTTTAATGTGAGAAGTGCAATGAAAGTACATTTCCCTTGGCTTTTGATTCTAGAAACTGTCCCCAGACAGTTCCATATTCAGAAAAGTGCCCCAACTGCATGCTGCATTCCTTCATTTTCAAATCATCTTTTCACCTTAGTTCCCCATTCTTTTAAAAGCATAAATGCTATTTTAATACGAAAGCATGCAATAATAAGAGGACATGTGGCTTTATTTTCTACATCCTGCACTTCTTTGCCTAGCTTTTATTATTGTTGTTATTCAAAATCCTTTTAGAATATTTTTGTGCACAGAAAAAAATTACTTTACAATAAAATGACATATTTCCATTTATCTTTTTAAAGTTATAGTCGCTGCAACAACCCAAATGTTCTATTTAATCTTGCAATATTATTCTACAACATTGTAGGTTTTTTTTTTTAAGTTGCAGCTATTTTCATACACAATAGATATATTGTATCAAGAGATTTCGACGACAGGGCATAAAAAATAGAATTAAAACAGTTGTAGACATAGAATTAACCAATGCCCAGGCCACATCATGACAAATGATACCACTGGTCTACAGTTTTTTTTAGAAGTGATCGGCCTCAGAGATAAAAATGTGCTATTTATTATATATTTTGATTGATGAATTCAAATAGGACAATTAAAACAGCTGATTGGCTACTGTTTCCAACATATTTAAGTTTTTACATTTTACATCTTTGTATATTGTGTGGATAGTAGAGTTTTAATCATAAATTATTAACCTAGGTCTTTTCATGTGTTTATGGTAGCCATGATAGTATTTCACCTGTCCTGTTTAAAAAACACCTTAAAAGTCAGCAAAAGGGTTATATAAATAAAATTTTATTATGAAACAAAAGGCAAAAAAACTCTTATGCACATAGTTTAGTCCTATTCAGTGTCTACTCAGCACTTTTTGGCTTGTCTCTTGTATTTGTTAAATGGAGCATCTTTTGTCACTGTAGTCTGCAAGCACTGATGGGGTCCATTGGCCCTGATAGTGTCTTTCCATTGTTGCAATGTCCTGGTGAAATCTCTGGCCATACTTGTCACTCTCTGCTCTGCAGTTCAGTGGGGGGGAAAATCTAGATAAGAGCGCAAAAAATGTATACGCAGTGACATGTTACAACCAAGGCTTTTGTATGCTTTGACGAGGTTTTCCACCAACAACCTGTAGTTGTCTGACTTGTTTCTGAGAAAATTTGTTGCCATGAACTGGAAGGCTTTCCATGCTGTCTTTTCCTTGGCACAAAGTGCATGGTCAAATGCATCACCTTGAAGAAGATCATGAATCTGAAGACCAACAAAACCTCCTTTTTTTATCTTAGCTTCACTTTAACCTTGGAAATTTTCCATGGAGGTACTTGAAAGCTGCTTGTGTTTTGTCCATGGTCTTGGCAAAGTTCTTCATCAGACCCAGCTTGATGTGTAAAGGTGGTAACAAAATCTTCCTTGATTCAACAAATGGTGGATGCTGAATGCTTTTCCTCCCAGGCTCCAATGAATGTCAGGGTGGCCAGTCTATCTTGATGTAGCGGGAATCACTTGCACAACTATCCCATTTGCAGAGAAAACAGCAGTACTTTGTGTATCCAGTCTACAGATCAAGCAAGAGAGCAACAATCTTCAAATCACCACAGAACTGCCACTGATGTTGGCCATAGTTTATGCACCTCAAAAGTTATCTCATGTTGTCATACATTTCCTTCATATGGACTGCATGACCAACTGGAACTGATGGCAAAACATTACCATTATGCAGCAAAACAGCTTTAAGATTCTTCTTAATTAATGAACAGTCTCCACTCATCTGGATCTTGAACGGTGTTGATGACTGCATCCAAATATGCTTGCAGATAAGAGTTTTCCCCCCGTCTTACTGCTTTGCTTTTCACAGTATGAAAGAGTATATTCTGTGGAAGCAATGCAACACAGAAAGACCATCAGCAGAGGAATGTGTATTATTTACTTTGCTTCCAGTACTGTCATTGTGGAACAAGTTGCATTCTGAGAATACAAGCCTTAAGGAACACAGGCACACCATAGCCAATGGTGAAGGAGCCATAGTTGCCTATTTTAGCTTTACTTCCAGTTCCATTCCCACTCTGTCCCTTTCATGTGTAAGAGAAACAGTCTATCTGACAGTGGTGAGAGATTAAGGGAACTACAATCAAGAAATTCTAGACAGCCACAGTCCCATCCCTGCCCTAAGAACGAGCCTCACCAGAATCATATGCTGATAACATGAGTTGTTGTTGTTTAGTCGTTAAGTCGTGTCCGACTCTTCGTGACCTCATGGACCAGAGCACACCAGGCCCTCCTGTCTTCCACTGCCTCCCAGAGTTTGGTCAAATTCATGTTCGTAGCTTCAATGACACTGTCCATCCATCTCGTCCTCTGTCGTCCCCTTCTCCTCTTGCCTTCACACTTTCCAAACATCAGGGGCTTTTCCAGGCAGTCTTCTCTTCTCATGAGATGGCCAAAGTATTGGAGCCTCAGCTTCAGGATCTGTCCTTCCAGTGAGCACTCATGGTTGATTTCCTTCAAAATGGATAGGTTTGTTCTCTTTGCAGTCCAGGGGACTCTCAAGAGTCTCCTCCAGCACCCCAATTCAAAAGCATCAATTCTTCAGCGGTCAGCCTTCTTTATGGTCCAGCTCTCGCTTCCATACATCACTACTGGAAAAACCATAGCTTTCACTATGCAGACCTTTGTCAGCAAGGTGATGTCTCTGCTTTTTAAGATGCTGTCTAGGTTTGTAATTGCTTTCCTCCCAAGAAGCAGGCGTCTTTTAATTTCGTGCCTGCTGTCACCATCTGCAGTGATCATGCTGATAATATGAGGGCAATGCACAAATACAACTATCAGTAAGCATGAATTTGGTGGGAACATTGTTGGGGTTTTGTTTTGTTATTTCTGTACATCAGTGCACAGATAAACCTCCTTGTGTGCACTTTCTCCAGATGTTATTTGTGGAATCTGTAACTGCTTATAATACTGTGTGAAATTTCTTCATATTGTTCCCAAAGCCCCAGTGGCAATGGGAACCACTGAGGTATGTTTCATCTACAAGTGAGATGTTTTGATTGCCAGATCTCTGTATTTTGTTAATTTTTCCAATTCTTTAGCTTCAACTCTGGCATCTCATGGAATTGCAACGTCAATGATCCAGGCATGTCTTCATTCTATTACGACTATGATGTGTTATGTTCAAGATGTCTATCAGTTTGGATCCAGAAATTGCACAAGAATTTAACTTTATCATTTTCTGACAACCTCTCTACCTGATGTTCCCATGGGCTTTTGGAGGCTTCGGACATTCATAGATGAGGTGTGACACAATTTCATCTTTTTCTTGGTAGAGTCGACATTTGCTGTTAGCACTAATTCCTTAAATCTTAGCTTTCATCACATTAGTTTGGTGTGCTTGTTCTTGTGCAGCAAAAATCAAGCCTTCAGTTTCTTAATCTTTCTTTCTTTCTTTCTTTCTTTCTTTCTTTCTTTCTTTCTTTCTTTCTTTCTTTCTTTCTTTCTTTCTTTCTTTCTTTCTGTTCTTGATTATGATGATGATGAATTGATATATGGCTTCCAGATATGCTTGGGGCTGTTGCCACAGTTTACATTTCTCTGGGTATTTCCTTCTGTGCTCAAAAGTGTTGAAAAGGGGAGGCAGGGGTGTGTGCACGTGCCCCCCAAAATAATGCCACTACCATTGCTGATTTCCACTCTCTCCTCACTTTCTACCTCTGTGCATTGGACAGAAGGTCACAGGAAAGTACTTAGGTATGGGCAACTGGGTATGTACCAGTTCCTCCACAGGACTGGAAGCACCAGAGTGCTGATGAGTGCATGCAGAAGCATACAAATATTTGGCTAAATGCAGATGGGCTCTCCCTTCAACCTTTCCCCTGAGAAACAAAAGCATAGAGTGCAACACCAGTGTAACCATGACAATGGGGACATTGGGGGAGAGATCTAGGTGTTGCTTGAAGCCATGGAGCAAACAGCAGAAGGAGGACAACTAATGTCTTTTTTCCAGACACATATGTGAAAAATGTGCCATTATTAAGGCATGGCCTGTTTCCTGAATTCCACTTGAAACCTAGCTCCTATCCCTTCCTCTCTCTGTCTTTTCTGAGAATTCCCAGCTATATAGGCATATTAGCCTCTTATTATATTTTTTGTTCTTGTTCCTGGATGTCTTCTTTTTCCCTCTCTTACCCAGTCCCTTGTGCACTTTGAAAGAATGGTTTAGTTGTTGTAATGAGGAATTGGTGTTACAAGGATCTTGAACCTACAGGAAAAGGTCAGGAGTACTAAATACCTGACTTAGATTGACATGGCTAGTACATTCATCCCTGTCTGTAAATCACAATAATTTATGTTAGTTGAGTTATTTTATTTTCATATTGTGAAAAAAGGCAGAAATGCAATTCAAAGAACAGGAAAATACAGTACCAAAATTAAAGAGGAAAAGGTTTACGTTGCAGAGAACAGAGCCTGGAAGTAATAATCATAATTGCACGCCATCATGTCAGTTTCGACTTTTGGTGACCCTTTCCAGGGTTTTATAGGTAGAGAATACACAGAAGTGGTTTACTATTCAGTTACAAATAAATAACTGCATGTGATTCAAACCTTACCCCCTCAACAAAGGTATAATTGCATTGTATTACAACTATAACTTAACAGGGATGGATTTACTCTTTTTACAAAGTAACTGTAACTTTCAGAATACCTTGCCTGATGAAAAGATATTGATCTTTGAAGCTTTCCTGTGCCATTGCTGTAAAAGTAAAAAGCAGAAGCGATCTGCAGTCTCTCATTTCTGGCTGTGTAGCAGAGCTGGTGGGGGAAGGACTTTGGGTTTGTTTGTTTGTTTGTTTATCCAGGAGAGAATATTTAATGGAGGCAGAGGAGGCTCCATCTATTTAGTATACTTATATGTTCTTTTAAAGAGTTGAACTGTGTGTGAGTGTGCACTTGTGCCCATGTGCCTGTGATCCCCTGGGATATTTAAGGAAGGAACCGGTCTGTTTTGAAAGTTTTGTAAAATGAATTCTCAGTTTCGCTCAGTGTGGCTCTGGGCTGAAATATTGTCTTAATATCTTCACAAAGTTGTTTTTTCCTCTCTCCCCAAAGGCCATGATCTCAAAGTCAACTTCAGCCTTGGGGGTGGGGTAAATATTAAAATGATGTAGAGGTTCAATAGTGAAGAAGGGGACAAAAAGCCCTGCTATAACCAGAAAATCCTTCCCCTTCCCCCACTTCCTAAAGCAAGCTTGCTCATGCCTCGCTTAGCAGAACAAATACTATAGGATTTGATAAAGCTTACTGTGCTTAACCACTGGTTCTTGAAGTCCTGCTGTTGTCCCCAGTTTAAAGAGAAGAAAATCCTAAGAAATATCTTGAAGCAGATTGGGACAAGAAACATACCTTTTGCAGAAGGGAGTGGCCTGATGAGTATATAAGAGTCTCATTTGATATATGTTTACAGTGTCCAGGGAGGTAAAGTATGATCTTATACACACTTACTTGGGAACAAGAACCTCTGCAAGTAGCATCCTGAGGAGTCATAGATAGGATAAATCATGTTTAAGCATTTTCCTGTTTAAGTGTGCTGATACGTTTAGCATGAAGCAATCAAAAAGACTGCTGAGTGACAACTTCTGCATCACCTTAGGACCTGCACATCTAACATCCACCAAATGTTCAGTAACCAAATAGGTATATCTTGAAGACAGGGTTACTTTTAATTGAGCACAGTTAGGTGTCATTAAGGGGTGGAATATTGTTATTACCAACACTCCTTTGCATGAGTAGTGTGGCATTATGTCGGCTAGCACAAGCAGAGCCCCCTTGTGTAAGCTGGAGATCTATTGAAAACAATGGGCAATGTCTAGCTGGCAAAGTGTTGTTGTTTTTAACATCAGAGCGTCTGAATGTCATGAGGTGGTTGCAGAAAGCAGAACCTAGAATTGCAGTTGTGCCCTATTTTTCAATAAGTTGGAAACATATGTATCTGGATTGTACTGTTTTATTCGAATGCTGATAAGAGGCTATTCTGAAGAAAAGTCCCTCTAGAAAACAAGTTTCTAAATGGCTAAAATCTCTGGCATTTAATTTTCTATGTGGAGGGATTAATCCCCATGGTGCCTGTGTATCCATTCCCCCTCTCCTTGTGTTTCCATTGTATTTTGCACAGAGATTAGAAGAGTACTCATGCCAGGTGGGATATTTTGGGAATAGCAGTTCAGGTAAGTAACTACTCCCATCTCTGATCTCATGCAATCCAACTGCTGGTAAACAAACATCTATGGAATAAATTGGAGTTCCATTTGGAACATTGATGTGCAGGGCTCTGATAATGTACAAGACAGGGAGATGTTTAGCTGTCTCTTTCATAAGTTCCTACCTTCCTTCTGAAAGATCTAACTGGGATTTTTTTAAGTCATGCAAAATACAGATGGATGCTTAAATTATGTCTAAATGGTAATTTCAGGATGAATAGACACACATTGCATTGAAGTTGCCAGAGATCATGAGGTACTATTGCATCAGTAGCTCTATTAAGAGAAAAATGATAAAAAAATAGTTTGATAAAAATACATTTTGAAGCAAATGGATGTTGCAGATTGGTTCCTCAGTGGCTGGTTTGTATCCTTCTTGCCTTTCATTGTTTTCTCAAAATAATTATGGAATTTGTGGTTTCCCCCTCCCTATCCCGAGATGTATCAAAAAACTGCACTGGTAGTTGTTAAGATCACCATTATCAATTATCCTCCTGTTATTTCCCTTTCTCCTCTCTTGATAAAACAAACATTTAAAATGTTCTGCTAATTCTTTCAGTAGAAATACTAATAAGGTTCTGCTGACAAACACATAAAATAAGTATGTGTTTTAATAAAGGAAACTCAACTTGTAGGCAGTTCAATTAATTTTCTTTAACTGTTTAAAACGTCAAGTGGGATAATGATTAAGACAAGGTATTCTGTGTTATCTATCTTTTCCATCCCCCATGGTTTGTAACAACTTCAGGTGTTTATGGCTTTAACTGTGGAAACTGCAAACAGAAAGGGCTGCTTTTATTATTTGTTTGAAGCATTTATACTACACTTTTTATTTGGCAGTTGCTTACAAATCTATGGAAACAAGGTATTCTGTGTTGAGAGGACTGAAATTATCTCCCACAATTCTAGACAGCAGCTTTAACAAAGCAGGTACCTTTCCCAATGAATTTCAAATAGCAATCTAGAAATCTAAAATTCAAGCTTGTGCATTGCTTCTGCATGATACGAAATATATATTTTCAGTTGGTGTGTAAGGCAATGTATTTTGACTCCTGGTTGTTATTCGTAATGCCTGCCAAGAAACAACCCTAGTCACTGAAATCACTTCTGTTCACACATGGACCTGAAAGTTAAATGCTTGCATTTCTATTTGCCAGAATGTTTATAACGATTTGCTTCATTTATCACACAATTGTTTCATTAACTATGAGTTCATGTATGAAAAGAAGAAACAAGCCAAAATGAAGTCACATTTAATTAAGACCCAGCTTCCGAAGGCTTTATCAAACAGGGACCGTTCTTCCTCATAACAGATTAATTAACACACAAAATATATAGTATACTTTGTTCACTGGCATAAATGTGCCTGAGGGCTACAGATACATCCCTTGTACATTAAGGATAAAAGTAAAGGTTGTATCAGCTCACTGGTGTAGCAGTCAATACAATGCATGTTTTGGATGATGCAGCAAAATTTTTAACTACGGCTGCAAAGAGGCAGTAATATAGTCTGTTTTTAACATAGTAACATCTTTACCAGGACAAGATGTTTCAGGCCCTTAGAGTCACATTTTGTTGCAGAATTCCCACAGAACTAGAGCCAGAGCACGGGTATTCTGCAGCATTATCACCTGAACAGTTATAAACAACACCTCAGAGTTTGAGCCATGTGCAACAGTTGCATTTCCACAGACCAAAACAGCTGGGACCCAAATGGTCTCAATGAGCCAATTGCTTTCTGCAGTTGTATTTCTGCTTCTTGTCTCAGTCAATGTAATCTGCTGGGACAAAATAAGTCACCTGCTATATTTTGGTAAATCATAATGCTAAGAAGCTTAAGTGACAAGCTCTGGTTGTTAGAAGGTGGGCATATTGGTTCAGGAAATAAAAGATGTGTACATGGAACCCACCCTCTAACCCTGACACTCATCATAGTAGTAATACTAACCTTCAGTATGCTAGAATTTGAGCAGGGTCAATCAATAACATCTATCAGCCGAAATCCTGTGGCGCTCTGTCTACCTGGGAATGACAACCATTAAAGGCTTCCCTTTTCAGTTTCAGAATGTACATGACATTGCTGCATTGTATATGATCCATGCACATACTGAAATTACAAAAATAAGCATTTCACCAGCAACAATCTGGGAGAACAGAATTCCCCTTGCACAGGCAGAGCTGCACAAAAGGATTTCAGCCATTGCATTAGTTCAGAGAGGAGAGACCATAGCAGAACACTAGGGGTTGAAACTCACTCAATGGGAAGGTTGTTTTTTTAAATCAATCAATCAATCAATCAATCAATCAATCCTAGTGTATGAGGGTTACAATGATTGTATATTTGCAATATCTTTATACTACTTTCTGTAGTAAAATCTTTGAGCAGTTTATATAAAAACCATATATTACAGTGTGAAAACTGTATAAAAACAATATTAAAAATAATAAATAATTAAAGCAGCCCAAGGTCCATTACAAAACCTGAGGGTTCATAATCATTACCAACCATGGAACGTGTAAACAAGTATGCATTTTGAAAGGTATTTAAAGTCTACTGGAAGAAAGAGAAGGAGAAGGAGAAATAATGAAGGAGATAGGATTGTTCACAGATCCCTATAAGACAGTGCTTCTCAACCTTGGGTCCCCAGATGTTCTTGGACTTAAACTCAGATAAATCCTGGCCAGCACAGCTAGCAGTGAAGGCTTCTGGGAGTTTTAGTCTAAGATTATCTTGGGGACCCAAGGTATTGCTATAGGATAACAACAATAATGATAAAGAATAAAAATATTTCTCTTACTTTTTCAAAAGAGCATATTCATACATGACTTACTGTTAGGTTTGTGGATTTAGTGTACATTGGGGACACAAAACAAGAAACTCTTCTGTCTGAATCCTAAGAAGATAATCAGGAATAATAAGAGCCTCTTCACTGTCTTGGTGCACAACTTTGTTTGCTACAGTTCCACAATAAACAAAAGTGTTAATAAATACCTATGAAGGAGGTTTCAGGGACATTTCCAAAGCAGTAAAATTGTGCAGGATTGTACCTTTCTACTTCTAAACTGTGAAACACATTCCTTAATATGACTGTATGTTAAATCGTACCACATTTTTGTTTATGTTGCAAATATTCTAACTCCAATTAAGGAGTCATTTGGGTCTCCTTCTGTCTCCTTATCACATACAATCATATGGTGAATTTAAATCACTTAATTAATAGCATGTTTGCATGATTAGCTATGGGTTATGTGCATTTTAAGTGTGAAGAGAGAGAGAGGGATTCCAAAGGGTTGTTCAGGTTAATTAGAATTATAGAATTTTCGAAAAAGAAATAATAATTTGAAAATCCAGTAGCTTGAGAAGACTGGCAAATAAATCAGTATTCTTATAATTCAGATAATTAATATCCAAAATGCTTAGCAGACTATAACTTTATCATCAAGGATTTGTACAGCCGTAGGAGAATTAAAGGTCATGTACTTGCACCAAAATATGTTCTGATCCAACAAGAGAGTTGGGCTTTCTAAAAATGGGAAGTAAGTTTAGAAGCTGTGATCAGGAGCAGAAGAATGACGGGAAAGAGGTTGCTTACCGAGACCTTTACCTCAGTGCAATTTTTCTTGAAATCTGCTGTTTTCCATTGTTGGTGGAAGCTATTATTTGCCCATGATTGGACAGAAATATACATGGTTTTCTGCAGATTGACGTCATTTTCTTCTTTCAAGGGCCAATGCAGGAGATTCTAGGCTCATTCCACATTCCAAATCCTGTTGCATAGGTATGCCGGTAGAAGGGAAATGATGTAACTCATAGAGACAAATTACCACTAATTAAAGAGTATCTGCTTGGATTCCTTGTGGTATGTCAACCTACGTAACCGGCGTACATTGAGAAATCCAAGTGGGCAGTCCTTTATTCATGGCAATTTACTGCTGCAAGTTACTCATTTCCCTTTTGCCAGCATAACAACGCAACAGCATTTTGACCCATGATTTTAAATCACAGGCAGTAAAATTCTGTGATGTGTGAGAGAGAGAATCCAAAGTGAACAAACTATTCATATACCTATGATCACCAAAGTTCACAATAGCAGGGTGGGGCAGGCACAATGTTTAACCTCCTTCTATCCTTTGATTCCTTTGTTAGGCTTCCTTTCCTTAATCCCCTTTCACTGGAAACATTTGAAGGAAAACTTGGGGATTCAAATCCAGGTCTCCTGAAGTCCCTTCAACCTTCATCCAGATGGGATTAGCTCTTTTTCTAGTGTTGCAATATTATATCCCAGAAAAGCTGGTCATAGCACCTTTTACCATTTGGCTTATCATGGTTAACTGTATGCATTCATCTGAACTGCAATTAGAACTTGCAAAGATACAAAAAACCTTCTGGAGGTTGTAAGAAACAGTTCCTGAATGTCTCCCTGAACACTGACGATACACACTAAGTTGGTGTATCTTTTAAATGTTGTAAAGGTACAGGGGCATGAAAAAGGACATTAAAAAAAATAAAAAATCAGTGGCTGTATGTTTCTGCTCCAAAAGGGAATTACTCCAAGTATAACTAATATCTGCGTGAGATGCATCACACAACAATCTATAAATCAAACTGCTAAAATCTTGCATACATGCTGTATGAATAGATCTATCCAACACTTCAATACAACTCCCAATTTAACTAAATCACTAATAAAGTTCTTCAAAATAATTAATGCAATACATGCAGAGCTCAGCCCAGGGATAGTTTTTCCAGCATAAATTTGGTGGTTAGTGTATACATACCCAAGCAGAGCTTGGAAAAGTATCTTTTCTGGATTCTAGCTTTCAGAATCTCCTCAGCATAGCTGTCATAGTAATGTTTTCAAGTTTTGATTCAGAGTGAAATAAGGTTTGGGTGTGAATTGGTCAGTGAGAGAAGATAAAGGAACTTCTCTTCTTGCGAAGGTGATGCAATGTTTGTATGTGAACTCACGGGTATCAAACTCCTCCTCACATCTTATCTGCCAGAGGATACAAGGTGGGGGGGGGACCACCTCCAGCTCAGTTAGGACCTCAGACTAATTTAATGCTTTTTTTAGGAAGAAGAGAGATGAAGCGGGGGGAGGGACAGAGTAAGGGAGCCAACATGTGTAATGATGGAAAGTGGTATGAGAGAGGGGAGTCATCTCGTTACCTGTTGAGACACCTAGCAAGCCATGAGGAAAATGGGAGGGGGGAACTTAAAGGAATAAAGTGAAGGGGGGAAAGCAAGCTTTACGTGAACAGATCTTTGGCAAAAGCTATTTCTGTGCCACTCCCAGTGACCCAGTGTCTGAAAAGAGAGACAGAGAAAGTGTGTGTGTGTATGAGAGAGAAGGAGCTTGGTATACAGAGAAAGAAATAGTCCATCCATTTTAAGAAGCTATCCTGCTTATTTCCAGATTAGACCCTGCCTACAACCAGAGTGTGGTTTCCAAAAGATTACTCCTCATGGAGTGATTTTTAATGTGGTGTCCAATGGATTATAGGTTTCACTGTCCTGCCTTAGCACATGGGTTGGCAAGATGAAGCCTAAAGGCCACATAGGCCATCTAAGAGACCCTCAAATATCAAGTTCCATCAAGTTCCGCTCCTTGATACCACCAGGAGAATCAGATTTGCATCAAAACAGAGCACCTCATTGCCCCCTCCAAAACAAACCAGAAGTGGACTTCCTATTTGGATGTTTATTTCATTTCCCCCCCCCACACACACACACACGTACATTCTAAATATCTAAATTATCAGCAGGAAAAATGAATGTTCTTACAAAAGGGATCAAATTCTTGCATACTAGCCATGTTGATTAAGGGAATTCTACTGCTTGCAGCCTCTGAGCTACACAGAAGTACCAATCTATATGCAATCCAAGGAAATATTCACATCAATGTTTATTATAGATCCAGTCGTATCATTACACTCAGTAGTTTTGTTACACTGAGTGTTAGATAAGAATTGTTTTCCATTAATCATGCAGTACTAGATACCGCAGAACAGAGCACACCTTGTTAATCAACGAAGATGGATAAAACATGAGGGAAAGATAATGCATTCTATTTATAAATAACTCTGCAGTCCTAAATCTCACCAAACAGAGATAACTGGTTGGACCACCTGGGAGTTCTAGAATACATTATGTGATATGAACTGCTGGATTGAGGTATCTGGCTGCAGAGCCAGAGGTTAGGAGTTCGATTCTTCATTATGCATCCTTGACAGGGGCTGGATTCAATGATCTATTGGATCTTTTTCAACTATACAGTTCTATGATGATGATGATATATAGGCCAAATCCATTAAAATCTTTCAACCACAGGCACAACTGTTTACCCAAGCTTTATTTTGGTTGGCTTTATGTCTTTAAAACATACTTGACTTCATGTTTCACTTCTTAGACACAGACAAAAGACACAGAAAAGAAAGAAGTAATTATGATATCTGGGGAATAGGCAATTGGAGCAGAGAAGAGAGTCTAAAAAGAAGCTGGAGTGTCGACGGTCAGCACTTAAAAAGTAATGGAGCCTGTAATGTCCCACATGGCATTAAGCTCCAGCTAAACCGCCAGATTCAGAGCACTGTCTGCAACCTGGAGACAGTAATAAATTATAAAATTATAGTTGTGGAGATATTCAATGCTATACACCTCTTACTGAATTGCAGCCCATTTCAAAGCATCACAGCTCCAGAGGATAACAAGGCCAGACATCTGCCAAGGCCCTGAAACATTGCCCAAAAGAAGCATCCAAGAAGAACTGAAGAGCTTTGGCAAAATTACTTTTAGGCACTATAGCTCCTCAATTTCCCCATCTAGTAAACATTATCCCAAAAAAGTCACTTTTCCTAACTTTTTCAGGTTCTCCAAGAGCCCTTAAACTCTTGGAGCTACCATTGATGCGAGAAGCTCAACTGAATAATGAAATGGAAAATTTCTCTTAGAATTCCAGTATCTTTCTTCAGCGTTTGCTCCGATGTACATATACTTTAAGGGGGAAACTATCATAGTGCATTCATTCTGCCTGTAAAGTAAGAAGCTGTAATACACTGCCTGAGGGTAGCCTTGTTAAAGCAATGAGCCTTACAGATTTTAAAAAAGTTAAAGGTTGTGGCTAATGACTCTAAGGGGTAGTTGCAACTGCCTATTTGGAATTATCTTTATAAGACAATCAGTACGTTATTTACATATGCATTGAAACCCCACCTTTCATCAAGTAGATCACCAAGGGGGCTACCCATATAAAGGCAATAAAGACAAACCATGAAACAGGTAAATAGAGAAACCTGCCAACAGCTCAGCTACCAGTCTCTTCAATGATACTGATAGTATTGTTCCCTCTCAGTTAATGCCAAACTAAATAGCCCAGGTTTAGAACATGTACTGTCTTCCTAGGCCAAACACAGCTATAACCAAAAACAATGTTGTTTATTTATAGTGGCATTAATATAATTAAGAATCTACCATGTAGGTGATTGCATCTAGTAATAAATTGTGTTAGATATTAGTAATAAATAATTAAGAACTGCTGAGTTTAGGCATCTCGCTGCAGAGCCAGAGGTTGGGAGTTCAATTCCCCACTGTGTCTCCTTGAGAGGGGCTGGACTTGATGATCCATAGGGTCCCTTCCAGCTCTGCAGTTCAAAGGTTATTATTATTATTGTTGTTATTCTATGGCATGTCATATTTTTTCTGCAACCTATGTTTGAGTTTATGGGTGGGTTTAAACATGTTTACGAGTAATCTGGTGAGAAAGGTCAGATTACTCATAAAATGTTTGAACTTGCTTATGGGTTCAAATGGAGGTTGCAGAGAAAATGTGAAATGTCATAGAAATCCTCCTCCTAGTTATTACTTAATGCATCATTAAGTAATATTATTATTTAATCAATAATGGTGAGGTTCCCTCCCCCTTACAGAAAGGCTTATTTTCTTTGAGTGAGGCCGCTATCTCTGCTGGGCCCACTTTTGGCAGCACAGCGGTGGAGTGGAGGTAGAGCAGGCCTTCCTGGGTTGATCCAAGGGCAAGGGAAGAACTTCATGACTTTCTTTCTTTGAGACGGATGTTGAATAAGCATCCAAACAGTCAATGCTTAGCAGTGTATCCACAGGCCACACTTGATAACAGTGACAAAAAACCCCACATTTCCATGCTTGAAATATACAATGCCAAAAACTTTGTGTGACGAGTGCGGTCTCCATCAAAATGAATGTTTAGCACAATTCTGAGGATGTTCAATGCCAACGGCTGTATTGGTCTCTGACAGCATATCTGCATTTCCTGATCTCTGTTCACACAGAACAAGAGAGTGCACTCCTCACTGGGTGGCAGCGAATATTAATCATTTGAATATGCAAAGATTTAATTGATTGCTTGCCTCGACTTCTCATGCAATCCCTACACAATTTTGGCCATGACCTTTTTTTCTTGGGAGCAAGCCCTCTTGAATATTGTAGAGCTTATTTCTGTGTAAACAGAGTTGCACCGGATTGCCCCGTGACGGCCTCTGCCGGAGTTCTGTAAATGTTTTGTTTCATTTTAAATAAACAGTGCATTCTGTTATCATTTGATGAACAATGGCTGGATCATTTGATATTTAATCTTCTCTGTGCCTGCAATATTTACTCCTACTTGGTGTCCAAGTTGATTTACCTTGATGCCTAGGAAAATGCCTGAATATTACTTGCTAAAATTGACCTTTTCTGACACAATGTGACATTTAGAGTTCAATATTATGATAAAACAGATCACAATTTCCAATTTATTCCTCATCCTGACCTTTGCTTGTACTAGAAAATTGTCCTCAATCTGGCTAAACAACAGGGGGCACTTTAGTGCATCTGCAAAGCTTTCTTATTTTTCAGTGGGTCGTGTGCTGGGAGAAGTTCCCTGCATACACCAAACTGTCAAGACATACCTTGCATTGGTAAAATGGCTTACCGTTAAATATTAAAAAGCACTATAAAATGCTTTGAGGCTACAAGTAGTGCTCAGTGGTAGGCCTCAAGCTGAACATGTACATCTGTATATGACCACTGAGATCAGGGGCTTGGCAGAATGTTTCTGACCTCCATTTCTTCTCAATCAAGTGCTGGGAAATAAATAAATAAATAAATAAATAAATAAATAAATAAATAAATAATAATAATAATAATAATAATAATAATAATAATAATAATAATAATAATAATAATAATAATAATAATAATAATAATAATAATAATAATGCGCTCTATACCAGAGCGCATTCCAATAGTCAAAAACAGTTAAAATACAACCATAACATAAAATAACATGATTACAATGATAAAAACATACAGTGAGCAATTATCATTCAATAATACAACAATCAAAATAACTATAATAACAATATAATGATTGAAATGCAGTGATTCTATCCCAATAGTTGCTTAGGGTTTACAAGTAAAGCAGTTACTTGTAACTAATTACAATTACATTACATTACAAAGCAATGTAACATTGTGGGGCTTTGCAGGCCATACAAGAGCACTGTTAGCTGCCCATATGTGCCATCAAACAACAAATCCTTTATTTTATTTTTTAAAAAAGCCAAAAGCAGCAAATCAAACAGAATACTGTATATGAACCAGAGTAAAACTGCTCAATAATAGTTAAAAGGCTTTAAAAAGGTCTTTGTCTGGAATGAGAAAGATGTCAGAATGGGAGCTAATTCCATATCATTGGGGAGAATGTTCCAAAGCCAGGAAGCCACCATTGAAAAGGCCCTCAGTGCCATAATCATCAGCTGTACTTTAGACCAGCCATCCTCAACAGGGGTCAAATGGCCCCCTGAGGGTCCTGGTCTCCTGGAACATTTGAAGTGGTCCACCAACTAGAAAATATTCTTTGCTCACCACCTTATAAAGTTCACGTAGTTTTTACAATCCTGATTCAGTCTATATTTCTTTCATATTGTGTTTATGGCCATGGCTGAAAAAAGGATGAAAATGGCAGTGTTAGATAATCTGCAAGAGAAGGGCTGCTGGTTATATTGCAATAGGTGCCTTGTCACCCAAAGAGGAGGTGGTCCATGACAAATTTTGTGCCATGGCATGGCTGTTCAGACATCAAGCCATGCCCTCTCAACATATTGGTAGGCACATGGGAAGACAGGCATTGCTTGGGTACGCTGCTGGCATTTAGTTAAGAGTCCACCTTATTGCTTAGAAAACTGCCTTTTAGAATTATAGTTCATGGAACCCTCCAGCCAGAACTGGACATGTTGGACCACGAATTCTGGGAGGTGTGGTAGAAAAATAGTGATATTTCCAAGGATTTACAGCCCTTGAGTCCATAAGCAGACCAGGAGCCACCTCAGTTCAACAGCAATTGCATGTTCTTTGTGACATGAGCTTTAGTACCAAAGTTGCATAGAAGGCAAAAGAGTTTGCCAACTCAAATGAAAATACCGAAATTGTCTGGTAACATACTGCTTACTAATGTTTCTTTCCTCCTCTGCAACTCAAAAGATAGTTTAATTGCTCTATAAACTTTTAAAGACTGAAAACAAAGAAAAATCTGCAATAAAATTAAATGAGATTTTAAAAGAAGAATGCTAAACACTTGTGTCAGTTGATTACTACATTTTTGTTTTTGTTCAAGTGGAAAATAGGGTCAACATCATTAAAACTGAGTTGACCAGAATACACTGGAGCCAGCATTTTGTTACATTGACATGTGCAGCAAAAAGTAAATAAGTTCAAAACTTTGGACTACATTACCCATCTAGGTGTGCAAAAAGATGAACTAACCATTTTCCACTGGAAACTTCAAAGTCTAACTTTTACATTTTTGGAAACATAAGGAAGAATGAAGTTTCTCACCATTTGATCCTCATTCTGGTATGTTCAACATATATCCCCAAAATAAGAAGAAGGTGAAACATTCATTTTAAAGTAAAAACTTAGGCTGAAGTTACACCCTAAGACAAGGAAACTCAAATCACAATTCAGTCCACCCATCTTATCTTCACACAAAACATGGACACACTGAGGAACGCTTCTTAACTTCCTTCTCAAGCAAACATTACAGCATAATCTGGAACTAAAGTCATTTTATACCCTACCTCTTGCCTCTGTAGTGGTGACAGTGTCAATATGAAAAAAAAGTAGATCTTCAGATTTGCAGTGGCTTTCAGTACCATCAAGCATGGTACCCTTCTGGCCCATCTCTCTGGAATGAGCCTTGAAGACACTGTTTTAAAGTGGCTCCAGTTCTTCCTGGAGAGGAGAACTCAGAAGGTACTGCTGAGGAACTCCTGTTCAGCACTCTGGCCATTGACCTATGGGGTTCTTCAGGGTTCTGTTTTGTCCCCTATGCTGCTTAATATCTACATGAAACCACTGGGAGAGGTTGTCCAGAGTTTGGGGGACTGCTGTTACCAGTATGTAGATGACACCCAACTATATCTTCTCTTCCCTTCTAATTCCAAGGAAGCTGTTCAGTGCCTGGTGTCAGTAATGGACTGGATGAGGATGAAAGAATTTAAACTTAATCCAGACAAGACAGAGGCTCTCCTGGTCAGTTGAAAGGCTGATCAAGGAATAAGGATTCAGCCTGTGCTGGATAGGGTTACACTCCCTCTGAAAACACAGATATGCAGCCTGAGGGTGCTCCTGGATTCTGCTCTGAGCCTGGATGACCAGCATTTTGTGGTGGCCAACAGTGCCTTTGCAAAGTTAAAACTAGTGCACCAGCTGTGTCCGTTCTTGGAGAGGTCTGCTCTGGCCACAGTATCGCCTTAGTTACATTCTGGCTGGATTACTGTAACACTCTTTACATGGGGCTGCCTCTGGGAAGTATTCAGAAACTTCAAGAAGTCCAAAATGCTTTAGCCACATTGTTAACTGAGGCTGGTCAGAGGGATCACGCAACCACCTTGTTGCAGTCGCTCCACCGGCTACCGAACCATTTCCAGACGCAAATCAAAGTGCTGGTTTTAACCTATAAAGCCCTAAATGGCCTGGGTCCAAGCTATCTCAAGGACCATGTCTCTCTTTATGAGTATGACCCAGTGTTAAGATCATCTGGGGAATCCTTTCTCTAGGTCCCACCATCTTCACAGTGGTGTTTAGTGGGGACCCAGGAGAGGGTCTTTTCTGTTGCTGCTCCCAGACTTTGGAACTCCCTCTCATGGGAGGCCAGGCTGGCCCCATCTTTGCCATCCTTCTGCAAGCAGACAAAGACCTTTCTCTTCAGGCAGAATTTCCCTTAATGACTGGGTGTCTGACAGGGTTTTTTAAAATGGATTGTTGGGCCAATTTTAGTATTGATTTTATTTATTGTTTTTAATATAATATTTATTTAATTCTTTTCAAATACTTGTATACCCAATGTTCTTAACTTTTAAGTATTGTCTTTTTAATGATGCAAGTCACCTTGGGTCCTTTGTAAGGAGAAAAGCATGATTAAAATATTTTAAATAAATTAATCAAAATAAATTAACGTATTTCTTAACCAGATCTCCTGGACACAGATTTGCATATTGTAGTAGTAGTTAGCACACACCTTTTTCTCTCAACTCCTGTAAGGTGTGGACAAATTGATATTGACATACTGGCTTTTTCATGTCAAAGCCCATACATTAACAGAGGCCCTTTACAGACACAAATAAAGTGAAAGTGATCCAAATTAGAATAAATGCACTCACAGTGGAACTCCCCTGCATTGCCTGCTTTTGAAGGTGATTAATTCAGCAACCCAATGTATTAGAAATATACTTCAACTACTTAGTTGTTCAGCCGGTTGCCGGCCCATTAAATTAATTGATGTTAACGTCTCCATCTGATAAATGCATTTCCAGAGATTCTGTCTTCTTCTAGCAGAACATAGATACAGAGTTATCCACAATAGCTGTGCTACCTTCTCTTTTAAGTAAACTCTAGGGAGTACAATTGCCAGGAAATAATTAGATATCTGCATTAGGTGAAGCTCCTCACTCTTCTTACTATTTTAGAAGTTTTCATGGGAGCAGTTGCTACCATATAATGTCTTTTCTATTGTGAATTAATACCTTCTGACAAGTCAACTTAAAATGAATGCTATACAGTCACATCTAGGAGCCAGTTTCCAGATTCTGTCTGGGAAAAAATCTAGCCAATGGGCAACTAGACAGTCCCAAAACTGAAGTTCGTTAAAATGCATGCATAGGAGCAATGCAGAACACACAGTATTTCATTAATCATTCATATATGATAGCTAATGACACTTATTTTGAATGCTTTATAAGGGACAGTATACCAATGTTGGGTCTTTGCTTACCCTAAAGAAATCCTCCTTGGCTTTCAGACAATGCAAGAAAGACTCCCGCAAAGCCAGTGAATGAAGCACATATATAAGTGGAATGCCACTGATGTTTAACTGGCTTTTGTTATAAGAACAGACATTTTATGAGCATGTCACTGCTTTTCCTCTATGAAATGCTGGGAAAAATTACACTCACTCCTGCACATAAATCCTAGAACTGGAATTAAAATAATCACTACAGATAAGCAGTATTTTTGTTCTTTGACTTGGCTGAGTGGCACACAGAATAAAAAGTTGTACAATCTTTGAGGTATCAGTAGTGACCTTCACAATAATATTTAGGAAAATATGCAGAGCTGGATATCCTGTAGGTTGCATAATGGAGTAAGAAGGAAGATGGCCGCTGCAGGAGGTCATCAATATTCAGCAGAGCAAGGGGGTAAAGCAACACTGTGAGAAAAAGGTCTTGCAGAGACAAGTGTTCAGAATTTATTTGGATGAAGAGAAGAGAGAAAACAACACAATTATTTTACTGAAAGGCAAAAGTTGCCTGGTCATATTTGGCTGCAGCATATTTTCAAGCATATATTTGTGTGATCTGATATTTATAACTCTTTTTCTTCCTCAACTGTATATCACTAGAAAATCACTCAAATGTAATGTGTCACTGGGGAACAGACCAAAGTAAACAGAAAGACAGGCATTTCCTGTTTCTACTACACATTTCTCTATCAGATAATAATTTGCATATGCTTCCAGGAAATATTTTATTTTGAAGGTATGTGAAGGTATTCCTCTCAGGGTTTGTCTACACAGGTTCAAATAGAGTGGGCTGGATCAGTTTCATGAGGGTCACTAAGAGACACAGAGAAGTCCCGTTTCCCATTTGGTGTTATCCTTGCATCAAGCAACCCTATTTGGTCCAGCTCCTTCAGGTGGAGATTTCCCATAACATGAAGTGGCTTAAGAAGGAAGCCAATTCAAGACATTGGCAAATTAAACACTTCCTCTGCTTCTTTGTGGAGGGGTAGAGGAAGTAAAAAAAATATTTTAGATATTTTAGGGCAGCGCAAATGCACTGCATCACTTATTATTTTAAAAAAAGAAAGAAAACATCCTCCCAGATGCAGAATAAACAGGAGAAGGCAATGAGGGGCATTTTGTTCTTTTCTTGCACCAGCCAGTGGTGGATTCTGCTGTGGGCAGGTTCCCTACAAGACCTTTGCCCTCCCACCACGGAATAATGAGGTGAGACGCAGGTGATGGGTAAAACTAGGGCCACACTTTATTGAAACATATCCTTAACATTTGAAAAAGGGGCCTGCGGTAGTGCGGAATCAGGTTTGGTGCCAAAGGTCTCACGGGACCCCTCACCAACCTTATACGGGCGAGTCCCATGCCCTGTTGTCGCGCTGTCGTCCAGACAGCATGACCCCGGCCGGTGTGATTTCAAGCCCCCCCCCGGGACTGTAAGCCCCCTTTCTTTGGCGGCCCTCAGCCCGGGTAGGGCCCCAGCAGGTCTTACCTCTCAGCACTGTAACCTCACAATCCGCAATGCCTTGAGGTCGGACGTGCTAACCCCTACATTGAACTCCATGGGCACTCACCAATTCCATTTTCTTCTGCACTACCCGCCACGGAATGGGCCAAGCTAAATATGCCCCACTCCCCCCATCAAGCCGAAAATTTCAGCCCGCAGGCCCCTGTACAAGTCAGTCAAAAAGACTTCCAGGCCAGCATCCAATAAGTGAACCCCATCACCCCTATAAAGCCACGGGCGATCCAAACGGATCTCTGGGTGTCCAATAACTGAACCCAACCCTTTAACAACCACTCTGCAAACTTCCTTATTAAGCTTTCTACGTGCCCTATTCAAACAACTGGCATCACAATCAGCATTCCAAACGTGACGTGGTATGATTGTGGACCAAACAATTGTTGAACCTGGATACATGGCCTTCCAACTGTGCAAGTCTCTCAATATATCCAACACAACCGACTTGCCACACCGACTAGCCAAGTCATTACTGCCCAGATGGATCAACAAAACATCTGGGGTGCACCATCCATTGCCGCCGATACCACATCTGTGAATGCCCTCCAACGCATTCCTCTCCGGCCAATCCAGCTCAACTTAACAGATGGTCCAAGTCCCAAATAGCGGCCCTAAGCCATTCTGCTTGCATACTTCGCTGCCCAGTAAATAAAGCTGTGCCCAAACAGCTGGATCGTCCACTGTCGGCCAGTCCTCTCCAATCCTAAAACAAAAAACAAAGAGCCAGACACCCGCCTACAACTGTGGCATGCTACGAACATAAAGTTTGTAGCGGTTAAATGACCATCTACCAACCCTCTTGACCTCATCTGGGCTATAACCCAAACTGGCTGCAGTCGATGCCGCCCCAATCCAGAATGAATGGGTTCCAAATCGCCACCCAGCAAGGCCAACCTGTTCCAAAGCAGTTCCTGTGACTTTCCACAACTGGTACTTTGTCAACAGTGATCCGTCCATGTGGCAGAAAAGATAGCCATGCCTATTCCCCCGTCGCTCTAAGTACGTTTCTAATGCCAAAACTGGACAAATCTTCTTAATAAAGCAAATCCCTAACTTAATATATGCTCCCCTACCGCTTTGATCTGTTTTAGATCTACGGATGTGCAAAATTACTTTCCCCTCTGCTAACTCAACATCAGAAAGTTACAGTGCAACATGTGATGTATCACTTTCCCCCCGGCCACCACTTCGCTAATCCTAAAAGCCCCCCAAAAAGTCACCAATGTGGCAGCCTGAAAAAGCGATGCTTCATATACATCCCTGCATAAGTCTCCCCAGAGTAGGCTAAATCTCACCAAAATGGCAAGGGTAAAAGGGGACCTGTCATCTGGTTTCCTAACTTTTTCCTTACCCCAGCCCTCTATCATCTTGCATACCCTAAAGTCTCCTGTCAAATCTGCAACTCCCAACGCCTTGGCTTGGAAAGCCAAAGCAGACAATTTACCTTGAATCAAAACAGGAGCCAATCCTTTGCGAGACAGATGCACACAAAACCTCTGTAGATGTCCTACCGGTATGGGCCAAATTAAGTCCTTTCTGGAGCAGGAACCTCATGCAGTAAATTCCCAGCAGAGCAGGTGGGGTTGAACCACCCCCTCCCCCCAGGCAAGCGCGCGCTTCTAGCGTCTCGCGCTATTTCTGTGGGGGAAGGCAAAGGAAGTCTGCCATGGTGATGCGCGCCGGTGGACCCGACATTAAGACAAGTAAAAGAAAAGAAAAAATGCCTCTCATTGCTTCCTCTTGTCTCACCCGCACTTACAGGAGGAAGTTTTCTATTTTTAATTTTTTAAATAAGTGATGTAGCACATCTGCCCTGCCCTAATAGAGTCTATTTTTTTAAAAAATCTATTTCCCGCCACAGCAGAGCAGAAGAAGTGTTTAATTTGCTAATATCCTGAAGTGGCTCTCCCCTCAAGCTACTTTACATTATGCCAAATTCCCAGTGGCAGGCAATGTGACAGCTGCAAAGCTCACTTTGATACTTTTCCAGCAATTGCACATGCTGGAAATGAATCAGAAGAACAGAATATTTTTACCCACACCAAATACAATTGCTCAGGTAGAAAGGTCTGTCAGGACCATCTCTCTGGAGCAGTAGCATGTTTTCAGTTTCTAATGATGTAACATGTAGTTTGACCTTAAGAGAGAGCACGTGACTCTCATCCTTTTGTAGGCCAGTTATGGCACTTTTCTTCTTGATTGCTGAGAAGCTAAAGTTACTTCCTACTGGGACCTTATACAGGAGTAAAGCTCACTGAATTCAATGGCAGTTACATCTGGGAAATAATACATATCATTATGATGTAAGGTAAGTTGTGATTTTTTTCAAAGTTTTTTTTTGGTGGGGTTGTTCTTTTATCAGCACTCATTAAGGTGGCTTCATCCAAAGGCAATGAGAAAATTAACTAAAAACCCTGCATAACTTGTGATATTGATTAAACAAGACTTAGCAACATCTCAGAAACCATTTATTTGCATGCATGGTAGTAGTAGGCAATCTTCAGTCTTGAGAGACTATGGTAACGTGCTCTGAATAGAGGTCTTGGACCAGTGTCTAGTGTGGCTGAGAAGACCAATTCGAGAGTGACAATCCCTTCCACAATGAAGACAAATACAATCTGTCCCCTGTCCAGCTCCCTGATTTTGCTAGTTTTGGGACTGCCTCTTTGCCTCGGCCTGCTGAACAAGTGTCTCTTCATATTCGGGGAGGCCATGCAGCACCTCCTGCCTCCAGGCTGAACGCTCAGATGTCAAGGTTTCCCATCTGTTGAGGTCCATTCCTAAGGCCTTCAGATCCCGCTTGCAGATCTCCTTGTATCGCAGCTGTGGTCTCCCTCTGGGGCGATTTCCCTGCAATAATTCTCCATACAGGAGATCTTTTGGAATCCGACCGTCAGCCATTCTCATGACATGCCCAAGCCAACATAGACGTTGCTGTTTCAGTAATGTACACATGCTAAAAATTCCAGCTCGTTCTAGGACTACTCTATTTGGAACTTTGTCCTGCCAGGTGATACCAAAAATGCATTGGAGACAATGCATATGGAATGTTTTCAGCTTTCTCTACTGCCGTGCCCAAAGGGTCCAGGACTTACTGCAGTACAGGAGTGTACTCAGGACACAGGCTCTATAGACCTGGATCTTGGTATATGCCGTCAGCTTCTTATTAAGCCATACCCTCTTTGTGAGTCTAGAGAACATGGTAGCTGCTTAGCCAATGCGTTTATCCAGCTCGACATCTAGAGAGAGGGTGTCAGAGATCATTGAGCCAAGGTACACGAAATCATGAACAACCTCCAATTCTTGTGTAGAGATGGTAACAAAGGGAGGCGAGTCCACACCCTGGCCCATGACTTGTGTTTTCTTCAGGCTGATTGTTAATCCAAAATCTTGGCAGGCCTTACTAAAATGATTCATAAGTTGTTGGAGGTCTTCAGCAGAATGGGTAACAACAGCTGCATCGTCGGCGAAGGGGAAGTCCCACATGCACTTCAGCTGGACTTTGGTCTTCACTCTCAATCTAGAGAGATTAAAGAGCTTTCCATCTGATCTATTCTGGAGATAGACACCTTCTGTTGCAGTTCCAAAATTGCAGTTTGTTGTTCCCTACATTTCTCCTGCAACTGTCTGAGGGAAAATACCATGTCAATGGTGGATCTATTAGCTCGAAATCCACACTGTGATTCTGGATAGACTCTGTCTGCGAGCACCTGGAGCCTCTTCAGCACAACACGGGCAAGCAGCTTCCCTACAATGCTGAAAATAGAGATGCCACGGTAGTTATTGCAGTCGCCCCTGTCGCCTTTGTTCTTATACAATGTGACAATGTTTGCATCCTTCATGTCCTGTGGTACTCCACCTTCCCTCCAGCAAAGACAAAAGGTTTCATACAGCTCAGTGGTGATGATCTCTTTACAGCACTTCAGCACTTCAACAGGGATGCTATCCTTCCCAGGTGCCTTGCCAGAGGTGAGGGAATCCAAGGTCGCTTTTATTTCTGTTAAAGTTGGTTCGCTGTCCAACTCTTCCAAGACAGGCAGGCACTCAATGTTATTTAATGCCTCTTTGGTACTACATTCCCTCTAGAATATAGCTCAGAGTAGTGCTGCACCCAGCATTCCATCTGCTGTGCTCGGTGCTGGATGATCACGCCTGTAGCAGACTTCAAAGGAGCAGATTTCTTCTGTATTGGACCTAAAGCCTGCTTAATACCGTCATACATTCCCTTGATGTTACCTGTGTCCGCTGCTATCTGTATCTGAGAGAAGTGCTGAAGCCAATAATCATTAGAACATCTCCTGGCAGTCTGTTGGACTTTGCTACGAGCAACTCGAAGAACCTGCAAGTTGTACTCACTAGGACAGGCTTTGTATGCTGCTAGAGCTCTCCTCTTTTCCTCGATGGCTGACATCAGCTCCTCCGAATGGACTTCAAACCAGTCTGCCATCTTTTTGGTCTTCTTGCCAAATGTGGACAGGGTGGTGTTATAAACAGCGTTCTTGAAATGTTCCCATCGTTCAGGTGCATTTGCATCAGCCGGGCCTGGAAGAGTTTCCTCAAGCGCTTGGGCAAATTCCTCCACTTTTCTCTGATCACAAGTCTTGCTGATGTCAATACGTGGTCTTCCTTCCTTTTTCGTGTGATACAATTTCTTTATTAGCAGTTTTACTCTGCTACACACCAGGGAGTGATCAGTATCACAATCAGCACCCTGATAGCTGCATGTAATCCTAATACTAGGAAGGCTAGAGTGTCTAGTGAGGATCAAATCGAGCTGATGTCAATGCTTCAATCTTGGATGTCTCCAAGAGACTCCGTGTTGAAGCTTCGTATTAAAGAATGTGTTGCTGACACAAAGACCATAATAACAGCAAAACTCCAGCAAGCGTTGGCCATTTTCATTCATCTTCCCAATGCCAAAACAGCCTAGACAAGTGGGCCAAGGATTGTGATCAGCACCAACTCTAGCGTTAAAGTCTCCAAGAATGAACAGTGGCTCTGTCTCGGGGATTTTTTTGATAGTAGCTGCCAGATCATCATAAAATTTGTCTTTGACTTCTATTGTAGATGACAGTGTTGGTGCATATGTAGTGATGAGGGTGACCGGTCCTGCTGATGAGTGGAGCTGCAGAGACAGGATTCTTTCACTCCCCGTAGTAGGTGGAACAATGGATCTCAGCAGAGTATTTCTAACCGCAAAGCCAACACCATATTCCCTGGTCTCATTCAATGGTTTTCCCTGCCAGAAGAATGAAATTTTTTTTCTTTGTTAGATCCCGAGTCTGGCAATCTCGTCTCTTGCATGGCAACAATGTCCATCTGCAGCCTACTCAGTTCCATGTTGATGACAGCTGTCTTGCGCACATTGTCTATTTCCTGCAGGTCATCAGAAAAGCCAGGGGTCATTGTCCGAGCATTCCAGGTGCCCAACTTTAGGGCAGAAGTTTTCTTATGATTATTGCATGGTGCAGGGTTATCAATCTGCTTGTCGGCTTTCACCCTAAACCCCACGCACCCCATGAGGTTAACAGACCATGGTGAGGCAGCACCTTACTGGCTGGGGGCTGCCCAGCTTAAGGCAGGCGGTAGCTACCTAGTGAGGTGCAATGACCTCTCCCACTGTCAGAAGTAGCCACTGGCATCATGCTCTATGCCAATCGAGCAAAGACTTATAACTGGTAACTGCTACTTCCCGTGTTATTTCGATGCTGTATGTGAAGCTGGAGTGTCCTCTCCAGAGCACGAAGCCTGGGTAAAATAATATGAAGGATAGAGAGGTTACCCAAGCAGCAAATTCCCCCTCTCCATGTCACTGAAATAGTCCAATGGAAAGGCAAAAGCCTTGGTTCCAGCAACGTCGCAGGAGTTGCCAGAACATCACAAACTGCCTCCAGGACTCCAGCTCCGGATTTTGCCTCGAGGTTAACTCCTGAAGCCTTTTCCATCGGTGGATATAGCCACAAGGCAGTGGAGGTTTGAAATCGGAGTTTTCCTTCTCCTAGATGGGCTGCCTTCCAAGGCTAATGAGCCCCACCTACCTGGGTGCATAGATTACCGTGCTTTTGGGGCATGGAGAGGAGTATAAAAGGGGCGGAAAAGGAAAGGGAGGTGGAAAGTTTAGAAGGGGTAGAGAAGGAAATTGGGGAAAGGAGTTTAGAAGGTGTGGAAAAGGAAAGGGGGGAGGAAAGGAGTTTAAAAGGGGTGGAAAAGGAAAGGGGGAGGAAAGGAGTTTAGAAGGTGTGGAAAAGGAAAGGGGGAAGAAAGGAGTTTAGATGAAGTGGAAAAGGAAAGGGGAAGGAAGGGAGTTTAGAAGGGGTGGAAAAGGAAATTGGGGAAAGGAGTTTAGAAGGGGTGGAAAAGGAAAGGGGGGAGTAAAGGAGTTTAAAAGGGGTGGAAAAGGAAAGGGGGAGGAAAGGAGTTTAGAAGGTGTGGAACAGGAAAGGGGGAGGAAAGGAGTTTAGATGAAGTGGAAAAGGAAATGGGGGGAAAGAGTTAAGAAGGGGTGGAAAAAAATATTTATTCTCCACCTTTCCATTGAAAGATAGCACCCAACGTGGCTTACACACTTCTTAGAGGAATAAAACAGAAGAAACTACCATTAGTTTAGTATCATGAAGGCTGATAGTTCCTTCAAGGCATGTCTGCTTACTTCCATCTGTAATACTATCCACTTTATTTCGTTTTCTATTTGCAAATTCTACAAGAGAGTAGAAATAGCCTCCCGAGCCTGATAAGTTCAAGGGTTTCATTTTAAAAGCAGGGAGGTGGCTATCAACACATCTGAAGGTGGAAAGAATGGGGAAACCTCATTAAGCAAATACCACTCTTTTTTTGTCTCCTGACTCCCTAGCAGGAGCATATGTCAATGAATGTTGTTCATAGAAATAGGACTTTTCAAGATCAGCTCAAGTTTGCGCCTGAATGTCATTGTACTTATTTTATACTCCACATCAGAGAAAGGCAATTTCTCTGCTCCTGTTATTTTAATGCAGCTGCATAATGAGACACAATCAAGAACATAAAACTACATGGCTAGGATCCAAATATACTCATCAAGTACAGTGTTTTGCAGGCTCAATGAGCTTCACAGAATGTATAATTCTTATGTCTGTTACATTTGTGCCTTTAGGCAACTCCCTTTTTTTTCCTGGCGGTTGCATCCTGTTAGCAAAAAGCCGACCCCCAGCAGCAAGAAGCTGCTGCCTAACTGCCCATGAATGGCAGTTTCCTTAGAATTCTGCCTAACAAGATACATGATCACTAATTTGATTTGTAGAAGAGTAAAGCCCTGGCAAATTAAAAGCAGCAAACACTCCCAGCTGATTTACAGCAAGGCAGAACAAATTAATTGTTTGTTTTAATGTATGATGTTCAGTTCATCCAACACAGAACATTGCTAGGAGCATTTTTTTTTTCATTAGTCTTTCAAAGCATGCCCTATTTTTAAAAAAATGCCAGAGGCACAGTGGTGAGCATGCATATATTTTATTACTCAAGTTGAAGGTTCAAACTGCTAAAGAACCTGCTGATGTTCTAAGAATAATGCCCAGTGACTTCAGAATCCATGGAATGAGACCTATGCAGAGGGCTTGGGGTCAAGATATTCCACTTTGACTTCTGATATGCCTTCATATGGAGATTTTCTTCTATTTGAATCCTCTTTTTGAAATGCAACATGTTTATAATCCTGAAGAATTTCAATAGCACTCACTTTTAAATGTGTCATGACATTTGACATGATTACTCATTTTCCCAAATGCTGGGTCATAAAAAGACAGAATGTACAATATACCTTATATCTCCAGACAGAAATGTATACCCATAAGAGTCATTCAGTGACATTCATTCAAATCAATGTGATGCCTGTTCTCCCCATTGGTGGTGAACAGTCTGAGAAAGAAGTCCATATAACCAACCACACCAAGTGAAAGGTGAAAGATTTATGCGATCTGAAGAGAAACTGGAGTATTAACCAACCACACCAAGTGTGGTAATATTGATGCCTGAGACAATGGGATTTTATAAAGTATCTGAGAATGTATACTTCTATTCAATTTTTACAAGATTATATTTCCTAAATGCATACTCATTATTCTACACTATTCTCATAGGCAAAAATGTCCCTGACAATAGCTGTGATTGTGGTAATTTTAAATGTATGTTGCTTTGCACCAACCACTCCATTGTTCATCTTTTCCATTTAATTAACCTTTACAAATGAATAAATCATTCAGTGAATTTTGAAAATTTTATTTTTTAATGTTCATATGTTCCATAAATGGCCGTGTATATTGTGAAACACATCTCCTACATCAAAGGTGGGCAGTCTCTGGATATCTGAAGTCCATTTAGACCAACCATCAGACAACTGGTTGCCATATCTTTACCATACCTGGCCCTAACATTTTCTTCTTTTAAACTGCCTTTAAGTTCTGCCTTTGCTCTTTCTAAAATTTGATGTGACCTGACTATAAGACATCCTAGCTGGATGGATTGCTCAATGGTTCAGGTAGCTGGCTGTGGACTCACAGGTTGTGAGTTTAATTCCCCGCTGTGTCTCCTGAGAAATAAAGATAGCCTGTGTGACTTTGGGCTAGCTGCACAGTCCCAGTGTGCCCTCAGAACAAGGAACAGTAAACCACTTCTGAGAATTTCTACCTGGAAAATCCTGAAAAGGGTTGCCATAAGTCAGAATTGACTTGATGGCACATGTTTATTACTATTAATTATAAGATACCCAGTGTGGTGTAGTGGGTAAAGTTACAGACCAGGGCTTAGGAGGCATGGGTTTGAATTCCTGCTCAGCCAGAGAAACTCACTGGGGTTGTGGAATTGGTAAAGCCGCTCCTTAAATATCTCATCTCCAAGCCCTATTAGGGTCATTATAAGTCAGTTCCAACTTTACAACATGTAACAACACAAACTATGAGAATTAACACATAAAGTTAAATTGTGCTATTTAGGCCATTCTAGATGGTAGCTCTGTAACATACTGTTTTTGCCTACTGGCAGGTCTGGAACAAGGATCATTAGACATGGGTTTGCAGTTGACTGTGGAGTGTCCAGACTATGCAAAGTCACATTGAGTGCACATATCCTATACTACTGGGCTCGTTTAAACTAGTCTTCACACATCACACACACAACTGTTTCCCCTAGTGATCTCACCTTATCTTATGTTATTTGATCAGATGTCCTCCAGAAAGACCTTGTCTCCCATTAATGTGGTTTTTCTGGCACTAGAAACCTGGAGAGAGTTGTTTCTTTATGACTGGTTTAATGTGCGTGAGACGTTCACCTCCTTGAGGCACCTACGTTTTGTGCCCTCACAAAGGCTCCAGTCGTGTTTTCCTTTCACTGCCACCAGTGGATTACCTCAATCCACAAAATAAATGACGTTTGATCAGACACTTGTATTGTGAAAGCAAACAAAACTTATTTATTAAAGTGAAGCCAATTTAATAATCACAGAAGTTCTTCAGATGTACATACTATTCTCTTGCCATATAATTTTCACCTTCTCTCTCTATTTATCTTAACCAGTCTCTAACTCTATCTCTCTCTCTATCTCTTTTAACTCTCTCTCTCTCTCTCTCTCTCTCTCTCTCTCTCTCTCTCTCTCTGACTCTGACTCTGACTCCCTGACTGACTCTCTGCCTGACTCTCTCCCTCTCAGGCTCCGCCTTTTAACCTCTCTCTCGGCTCCGCCTCTCAACCACATTAGCATAGCACATGAATAATACATGACTTATACCTAACAAAGGGTGAACGCTACAGTGCGTAAGTTGAATTTGCTTTGCCATCAATATGTTTCCACCACTGCAGTTCAAATATTCATATGCCTTCAGCAGAGATCAAAATTACAATTCATGTGTGTGTGAAGCAGCCTTCATTAGATCACATCAGTATTTACCCAGTGATCCTTTGAAGCCACTGATTTTCTTCTCTCTTTTATCTTTTGGGGGAAAAAAATATGTTCACCTGGACATGAATCCTACAGATATTTATCTAAAAGCAAGACTCATTCAACTCAATGAGACTTACTTCTGAGTATACATAGAAAGGATTGTGTTCTAATGATGTTTCCTATTGCCACCACTGAAATACAGGTAACAACATGTTAATCAGGCAAACATCATGAAGCTATGCTTTCTGACAGGTGACAGAGTAAGGAGCTCTTTGAAGTTTATTAGCTTTCACCTGACACCAAATCTCTTGTGACAAAGTGGATAATAGAGTGCAGCCTATATATCACTCTGTAGCATAGGTCCTTCTTTCCTTTTCTCCCAGATCCCTGTCACTCCGTATTTCTCTCAGCAGTTTGCCTTCTCTGGTAGCTCTTAAGCACTGTGATAAGGGGGACCACTGCTTTGGTTTGCTTTTTCTTTGGGCTCTGCCAAATTCTTTTACTTAATGGCAATCCCACTGGGAAGAATGACAAATGTCTGAGATACAAAAACAACAGTAGTAAGGAGGTCTTGTTGAGAGAAGTGCAACATTCATTGCTAGTTGGTTTAGCAGGGCAGAGCATGGAGAAGTATATTAACAATTGCTTGATTCCCCTTTCTCTCTGCCATACACATTTGGTAGCTATTGTATTGTATTTTTCCGGAAGGAAAAAACAAGAAACCGGGCCTTCTCGGCGGTGGCTCCTCGCCTCTGGAACCGCTTACCTCCTGAGATTCGCGCAGCTCCCTCGCTGGGTATTTTCAAGAAACAACTGAAAACATGGATGTTTAGGCAGGCCTTCCCCCTTTCCAGTTAACTCCTATTACTCTTTTTTCTTTTTCCACTATAATACACCTTGTTTCTTGCCATCTTTGGGAAAATTATGTTATGTTATGTGTATGTTATCTGTTTATTGTTTTTAGTGTGTGTTGTAAGCCACCTAGAGTGGTCACAATTGACCAGATAGGCGGGGTATAAATGAAATAAATAAATAAATAAATAAATATTGAGATATTTGCTGAAACTTCAAGGTCAACAGGGAGTAAAGCTGATCACAAGGTCGGGTCCAAAATTTCTCTGCTTCTGTCAGAAGGTTCTTTCTCCTGGAGTAAAAGAATATGTGGATCTAACACATTAAGGCTTAAAAAAATTCTAAGCCACCAGAAAGATGGTTTATTGTTACGTGCTGTCACATTGCCTCTGACTTACAGCAACTCTGTGAATTAGTGACCTCCAAAGGGTCCTATAAGTAATTAATTAATTAATTAATAGTAATGTTCAGATATTGCAAACTGAAAGCTGTGGCTTCCTTCATGGAGTCAACCCATCTCATATTTGCTGGAAGAGTGTGATTAATGCATCTGCAACTGTTTTCAATTTTAAACTTTCATTTCACTTCATTTAGGAACCTGAGTAGCTTGCTCAAAGATCACAGGCTGCTTCCAGTTATTTGTTTTTGTTTTTTAAAAATATACAGGATAGAAGTTTGGGTTTGGTTTTGTTCTTCACTTTTCAATCTCAACCTGGAGAGAACAGAAAGCTTCTAATTTCAAGAGTAAATGTATTAAAGAAATATAAGCTTGCTTTGTAATGGGGTGCAGCCTGCTCGTCACCGAATTTCACTTGCTGTTACACATCAGCAAACATTCTTTAATCCTGGAATTCATACAAAAGGATAATGCAAATGGCTCTCTGCCAATGCACAAGAAAAGTTCTTAAGGTACAATATTTATGGAAATGACTTCTGACTATGAGAGGGTCTGAAATTTCCTCTGAAACCACAAGAGTTATGTTTTAGATGCCCTCCAGAGCACATTAATGTTATGGCATACAAAACTAGAAACGAGAATACCTAAATATGGATTGTCAGTGCATCTGCAACATTACCAGGTATTAGGCCCCCTTTCATTAAATGTGAAAGTATTCGTATAAGTATAAACTTGAAATAGAAATCTCTCAGTTTATGGAAGCTGTGGATTTTTCTTTCTTCATTTCAATGCATTGCATGACATGAAGATGAACTACAGTAGTGGAATTTTGCAATATGCAAAGCAAAGGGCATGAATCTTGTAGTTTTACAGAGTACCAGAAGGGAGGTAAAAATTCTTTTTTCTCTTCACAGTAAGATTTCTCTGCACAAGGTTTTCTTTTTGTCCCCCCAAGAAATCTCACAGGGAAGATCATTGTTTTTAATAGAAAGAAGGCCGAACTGCACAGGATTATGACAACTCCTGTGCAGAATGCCATCTTTCTTTCACAGGATTCACTGGCTTGGCAGTTTCCTACACAAACCAGGAACAAGAAAAAAGAAAAAAAGGGAAGGGGGCACAAGACTGAGTCTCGTTTTTTCAGAAATATCGGCCATCTTGCTGGCTCCGGCCAAAGTCTCCTTGGTGAGTCGTGGCATGGTGAGACTTGGAAAATTGCTGAGGATGGGAACTTCTTCAAGTACTAGTTACATCCTTATTCAAAGCAAGCAAAAACAATGTTCATTGAATCAAAAACTGAAAGGATGGCACTTATAATAACTTCAAGCTCCAAAAGTCATCCTTCTTCCAAAAATGAAAAGAGAGAGTTGCTACCATTTTAAGTCTTGAGAATGAAAACCTACCTCATTGGGAGTTGGTGCCAACATAATTTTATCCCAAAAGACTAATCAGTGGCCTTTGTGCAAATATCTTTAATACAGATGGGGGGGGGAATCCCTGTAGTTGACCCAAATCAGGTAACTCATTCTTTGTTTATATGTGAGTTTTTCTTGTTTAAATACTTAGCATACCCTGGTTTAGTATATAGCCACTACAAAGAAACTCACCATGTAAACAAATTAAAACATCTTTAAAAACAATATCATAAATAATCATCATAAAAGCAATTTAAAATGTATATAATACATCTTATAATAATTCCTGAAATAAAGTAAAAATAGGATAGCAGCATTAAAGACAGACCAGTCCAGAGCAGAGCAGTAGAAGTAACAGAGAGCAATAGTACCTTTAAAGTATAGAGTGGCATACTCAATTAAAGATACATTGGATTCTTTAAAAATAGTTTTAAGGCTAATTTCAGAGCAAGTAAAGAAGATACCAAGGAGTTCCACAAAGTTGAGGGTCACTGTTGAAGAAGACCTGTCTTTGGGGCCTGCTAATATAATATATTGTCTTGGTGACAAGAAAGCAAAACTCCTTTGCCCTCACAGGTAGCTGGGCAGCTTCATCATGCATAACCTGTAACTTTCAAAGGCAGTCTATAGTCTCAGTGGAGTGGTGGGCAGTCTTTGACCCAAAGACCTAGGTGAAATGATGAAATGGAGGGCAAGGCTCCTGTACCTTCAATGTTTGTGCAAAGAGGAAACTTCCTTTACTTTTAATAACTGTCAGAAAAAGGACACCTTTCTGCCATTTTGTACGGCCACCCTATTGAGAATATAGGTTACTAGCAGCAGCTTTCAAACCCCATGAAGAGCATTATTGTAGTCTAATCTGTATATAATCTGGGCATGAGTAACAGAGGCAAGACCTCCATACTGTAGACAGAGTTAAAGCAAGCAAAGAAACTAAAATTGATGAAAGGTTTTTCCAGTCACCACTGCCTAGCCCAAACTTCAACCTTTAGATAACAAATTTCCCAGTTTGACTGCTATTGTATTCCTTCAATGTATCCCTAGAAGAAGGGAATGGTAGACCATTTCTGATTACTCTCTACCTAGAAAACCCTGGAAAGGGTCATCGTAAGTCAGAACTGACTTGACGGCACACTGTTATTATTATTATTACTAGGGAGAGTGAAAATCCATGGCAAAGGAACCATTACATCCAAATTTCTGCCAGCATCATACCTACATAGCAGCTGGAGGGGAAATAAATGTGCCAGCTATAAGGTTCCTGTTCTTTCTTCTCATTCTCTGCATATGTATGCAGAATAAGGTAGGTTAATATGCCAGATAGGTTAAAGGGCCATTTCCCCGCCTTAGATGGGGTTACACTCCCCCTAAAGGACAGGGTCCGCAGCTTGGGGGTACTCCTTGACCCGGGTCTGACCTTGGAAGCCCAGGTGGACTCGGTGTCCAGGGGTGCCTTCTTACAGCTGCGGAGAATATATCAACTTCGCCCTTACCTGGATGAGTGGAGCCTGGCAACAGTCACACATGCACTGGTAACAACCAGACTGGACTACTACAATGTGCTATACGTGGGACAGCCTTTGAAGATGGTCCAGCGACTGCAACTGGCACAGAACCGGGCTGCATGGCTGGTAAGTGGTGCCGCCGCGCAGACTCATATCACGCCGGTTCTGAAAAATTTACACTGGCTGCCAGTTGTTGCTCGGGCCCAATTCAAAGTGCTTACTTTGACATATAAAGCCCTAAACGGCTTAGGGCATGGTTACCTAAGGGACTGCCTTCTTCCATACGAGCCTGCCCGTACTCTAAGATCAGGCCAGGAGGCCCTTCTGAAGATGCCATTCCTGAAAGAAGTGAGGGGGATGGCATGCTGAAATAGGGCCTTCTCGGCTGTTGCCCCCCCAACTTTGGAATGCCCTCCCTATAGAGACCCGCCTGGCTCCAACACTTTTGGCTTTTCAGCGCCAGGCAAAGACCTTTCTCTTTTGGCCAGCATTTTAATTAAATAGTATCCTTTAGCTGACCACATGAGCAGCAGGATTTATTAATATTAATGTTTTAATGACTGTTTTTAATATAGGGTATTATTATAATATTGCCTATTTTTAATGGTTTAAATGTTTTTAAAGTTTTAATATTTTTGTACGCCGCTCAGAGACCATTGGTAATGGCGCGGCTAAAAAATATTGTAAATAAATAAATAAAGACGTTTTGGATTCAAAGGTTCCAGAGTGAATAGCTCCACACAACATGCTCCTTTTTCTATTACCACTGAATCACTTATGGTGTTGGCAAAGTTTTCCATATCTGAAAAGGAAGACACCAGGGTAAGTGATGCAGACCACAAAACTTCTCTCTCTGCAGTTGGGTAGCTCTGCTCCACCAGATGGCCATGAGGTTGTTTCTCAGCAACCATAACACTGCAGCCTAATCATATGAAAGTATGTTTTTCTAAAAATGAAGAAAAATCCATGGGGGGGGAAATATAGCAGTGGAAAGTTTTCCATCCCACACTTCTGTTTCATGTCCCAAGTGACCATTCCATAACAGTGTACAATTATGTTGGTGCAGTTTGAACAGAGGGGTGAACTTACATAATTACCAGTTAAAATTACCTTGTAAACATTAGGACTGTATTAAAGCTATACATTACACTGGGCATTGCCCAGATATAGTGATGACCATACTCAATTACTATGTGGTGTAAAGCAAAGCCCTAAGACCTAGAAGCTGTAAAAGTGCCCAAGTTCAGTCAGCTGTATATATTAAATAATCAATTCTGAATATCTCTACTAGAAAAGAAGGGCTATATTCTTTAACCTGTGAAATATTTTTCAGTTTCAGCAACATTTAGAAGATGGGTTTCTAGCCATATGAAGGTGTAATTATCTGGTATCTCTAAAACAAGCCTACTTAACCCAAATCTCTCAAAACATTTATGGTATAAATATTATTTTATCCTTCTTGTAGATTAATATTCTGGGACAAACTACCCGAATGGTTTCCTTTATGGTTAGGAATATATTCTTTTTATTGAACATGGTTATTCTGAGGAAAACGAAGACCTTAGTCTTGTTTGATACAGTGTATGGGGTATAGACAAGTGAGATGTTTGTGTCTTCTAAATGATAATATCAATAATTTGCAGGAAGTCATAAGCACATTTATTCAGAAGTAACTCCACTACATTTAATAGATCTTTAATGCAAGTGTATTTAGCAGCCAAACCGCATCATAAATGTTTCCAAACAAAAAGACATATTTGACTGTAGCTTCCTAAAAGACCATTTGCTTGTCATACTTTGGAAGAGGTGGTAGTCATCAAAATTTTAATTTATGTCAGGGTAGGCTCATATGTCAACATGAGCCCTCTAGATGCGGTTGGACTTGGACCCTCACCACTGGCTATGCTGGGGGACCATGTATATCCTATCCCTCTGCCACACTCATTGCCATGAATGCAGAAACTTTTGTGTAACAAGATGCAGAAGGGGACGATGTTCCATGTCAGGCTTTGCGGTGAAAATATGTTCCTAACATTGTCTTTATGAACTATGTTCATCTGGGAGAAATCTGCATGGTGCTGGGAAGCAAAAGCACTTAGTGATGTTTATCTGGGAGGATAAGATTTCAGTTTTTAGCTTGCACAACATTTTAACCTTAGTTGATGAGAATCATAAGACATTTCCCAGGAGCCATGGGAAATTCTGTCAGAAATGGTTAATGCATTACTTCTCCATAGTGACTTCTGTCTAGTGTAAACATATACAGATATCTTTACTTGCTGAGCTGTGATGGTTGCTGGAAGCTGTGCCAAGGAAATAACCACATAGGACACCACATAAATCGGAAAAACGTTATTAGTTACTGCTGACATAGCTTTGAGGATACTATAGAACATGGATCTCTGCATCAGCTGACCCATCTACTGAATGATGATGACTGTGTCATCCACCCCTGACTGGCTGATAAACGAGTGATGATATAGGACCTTGTGCTTGCTGTGGAGACCCATGAGAATGTTCCATGGCCTTGAAAGATGGCACTAAGCAGCTATTTCATCATTTTTTTCCTTAATGGATTTTCCATTTGATATTAAAAATGGAAGAAATGGTGGGAAACCAAGGTAGAGTTACAAATGGATAACACAGACATCTGAAGTCCCTGTAAAATCCTTGTATCATAGAGCTGAATGAGATAGGAGGATTATATGAGAATAGGCCACATCTGGAACCACTCAAATAATTGGTCTAGACTTCCCAGAGCTCAATGTAGGTGGAAATGGAGTCCCACATTTAGATGATACTTTGGTCTTACCAAATCAGAAGCTCAGGACACAGACATACAGTGTAACAGTGTGAAAAGTGGGTAGATAACCATTAGTGTCAAATGCAAATTGCCAAATCCATTTGGTACAGTTGGTTTCCTCCACTGAAACAGGGAACTGCATCTGCTTATAAAACAAATATTGTTTTTATGTCAAGTAAGTGTTCAGTGTTATATCTTCATGACCCAGAAATTGCTCTGTTAGATTGTAAGACAGTTAAGTAAAAGCCTTTGCTTCAAATAGTCTACAAAACAGAAGGCAAGATAAATAGATAAAATAATACACCATTATTCATTCATTACTTCCAGATGAAGCTCCCTCGATATGATGGGCTGTGTTACTTTAACTCAAAAATGTGCCAGGTGTAGGGGATTAGGAATAGATAGAAATCTTGTCTGCTAGCAAAACTCCCTTTTCTTGACTTGTCCTCATGCAGGCAGAAAACTAGTATGCCAACAGGTAGATCTTCTGGCAAAACTACTTTGCTTGACAAAGATCTGCCAGCAGAAGAGCTGAAAAAGGAATGGAGAAGAAACAGGATAATGGAAGAGTTGGGATATGCCAGATCCAACGCTCCTCCCATCCAGGGGCACAGCCACTACACCAAGACAAAGTTAAATTATGGTAAGGTAATTCTAACTAATTTCTGATCTCTGAAGGTTGGGAAAGATTTGGATTCCTCACAGCTTTATTTGGCCTAATTTATTTGGTCCTCAGCCATCTTAGTTGTTAAGTTTGTGCTCCCAGCCAGAATGCTCATGCAGATGTGTAGGAAAATAAAGTATAAACAAGCTTGTAATAGCAATAGTAAAGATTTATTGGAAAGAACGATAGATAAAGCCTTCATTTAGAAAGACATGCAGATTTAGAAGCTCTGTTGTTGGACATGGAATGCTAGAAGCACTGGAATTTGTTTCAAAAAATATTTGTCATTCTTTGAGTGCTGATAGTAGAATGGAATTAATCTTGTCTTTGAAATTCAACCATTGGCAAGAATGGCAATGCATCTCACAGGGAAATCTGCACAGAAAACCAGGTGCATGTTTCAAAAATGCACATGGCTCAACTGACCTACATTTCAAAAGCTACACACCAATGCCCTTTAGTCGTTGCAAAAAAAAAAAAAAATGCATACAGTACATGTGCTTTAGAAGACTATGTACAAAAATGTGTACACTTGGAAAATTGTACATCATGTGAATGTTCATGGAAAAAGAACAGAAGGCTCACAATCCAGTAACTGAACAGAAATAAAAAATTAAGTTGAAATTAAGAAATTGAATGTTGGCTAGACATTAAGAACTGCAATAAGAACAAAGCTGATTCATATTCACATTCCCATAAACGCAAGGTTACAGCAGAAATATTAATGCTGGAAAAGAAAGAAAAGAATAATAGGAATGTTTGAGAGAAATTTAGCAAGTGATATCAGCGATCTTGTACCTCTCTCAGTTCCTCAATATTTCACCTAAGGAAGAGCACTCAGATTCACATTTTGCTTTAGAAGGTCTTAGTCTTGCAATTCGATGCATTGTACAAATGAAAGAAACCTTCATTTTTCTACATACCCATTTTTCTAGTTGTGGGTTAAAAGTCACAAACAGGAGAGAACTAAATTTGATGAGCTTCTGAACTGCCCTAACACCACAACACTTAGAAAGTCTGTCATAAGAAGAAAAGTTGTGATGGGAAAAGTAAAATTTTATGAAACTTTTCGAGCCTAAAAGAGGGACGAATGAAATCTTTATGCGGTGGTGTGGGTTACAGCAGGGGGAAAAAAATGAGAAGATTGTACCTATTGCTTGAAGGACTTTCTGAAAAAAACCTCCAGGGAAAACTTCAGCAAAGTCTTGAAAGGAAGAAAAGTTGAAACTCTCTCTCCTCCCCCCCTCCCCAATTCCATAACATATTCTCCCCAAACACATGATATTTAAGAGGACAGGAAAGAGACTACAGACTTATAAAATATTAAACAAAATATATCCTTCAGAGATTGAACAGGAAAAAAAATGAGATGCATAGAAAGTATAGAGACAGCTTAAAAGGAAACTGAAGTTCAGGGACTCGGAGTACATTCAATAAATAAAAACCTCTGAGGCAACTGAACCCAAAAAAGCAGGTTGAAGTTGAACCACTGCATATGCCTCAGAAAGCTGTCTGTTCTAGCACTCAGAGTGAGAAGACGGCCAGAAAGGGATTAGATGTCTTGGAGGCCAACTAGATAGTATGATGACAGTAAGTACAATTTTGTTGTCACACAAATACAGAGCTAGGAGAAGCTATTGCAGAAGGCAACAATCAGACGGGAGGGGTTGCTTAGCTTTCCACCACCCCTCTGTTCTTCCCCACAGTTGCACCCTCTGCAGATGCATTTCTTTCTTTCCCCAGGAGCTCCAAAACTAAACGTGAGCCAAATGGAGGAAAAATTCCTAGGGAAGAAGAAAGTGATTAATAGCTAAGAATCAATAAGTACGGCAAGATTAGACATCCTATTATTTCTTTAAGCATCACCCCAAGTATGATATCTCTGGTACCTTGCCAAATAGGGACCATATCTTTGGTGGCATATGTAGCACAGCCCTAAATCCCTTAGTAATGTAATGAGAGACTCAGTTTCAAAATATTAAAATATCTTGCTGCCTACCTGACAGATTGAAAAGGATGGGCCTCTGACAACATCTTGGTCAGTCATTTAATATGTGAATAGTGTTGTCTTTGAAACTTAGTTGATTTAACAGATTAGGCTTTATTAACTGTTCATTGCTGAAATCTTCATTGGGGGAGATGATATCATAATTTTGGCTCTTCACATGTACTTCACACACTGCTTTAGAAACCAAAACTTTAGCCTGAGAACATTTGAGATTAAATATCACTCAGGGCTGCCCTCATTTTCTCCAGCACTCATTTATTTATTTATTTGACTTCTGTACCGCCCATCTGGCTGCCAAGGCCACTCTGGGTGGTTTACACATTAAACAAACATGTCATCAAATAACAATTTAAAACAAGAAACATAACAGTTATAAAATCAAAGCGAGACACAAACACACCAACAAAAGTTTAACTGATAAAAATTAAAATGATATAAATTTGTAGCAAAAAGGAAAATCTTGGTGGTTAAAATATTTTCCAGTCCCTTACCATCTTTTGCAATGTTCACTAAAGGTTCATCCTTCTTTCTGGCAACAGTGATATTGTTGCCACGCAGCTGGATTTGACTAAATGATTCTCCAGGACAACTAAACTAATCTAAAATAAGGTTAACACTATCTACTTAAGAGGCACAGGGTAAAATCCTATTGCTTAGTTTGTAAATTACACTAGAGTAGGCCCATTGGGTCAATGGGAGTTTAGTGAGGCCGTGACCATATTAGTAAAAAGAAGAAGAAGAAAAAAGGGGGCGTGAGAAATTGGGATGGGCAGATTTACATTTTTTCCCCATTGGTCAAATACGAATCAGATTAGAGTTCTTCCTCCTAATCTGTAGTTGTTGCATCTGCTGCTTGAGCCTTCTACTTTGTTTTACATTGGATCTATCCACATAGTTTCCGGAAGTGTGATTGCTTGAACTGATGCCTCCGTTTCAGGATTGATCAAGGTGAGAGACAAAGAAACAAAGAAGTTTGTACTAATGGGAAAGGGTTTTTTTTAATGAAAGCGACCAAAGCACAAGATCTCTCTGTCTCTTACTGGTCCTCTTTGTAGGTGCTACTCAAAAGTAAAATCTATTACAGTCAATAGCGCTTACTCCTAGGTAAGCTCAGTACTCCCCATCACCCACTCACAGCTTGGCAGACGGATCCTCCCAAGAGGTACAGAGTCAGCTTGTCTCACTTATAGTGTCTGCCTCCCCCCCCCCCACTTGTACAAACAGGGCACCTACACAGTGGGAAAAAAACCCCATACAGAACAAGAAAGGAAGCAAGATGAGGAAACTGGCAATTTGCTCTTGTTGAGAAGTTATCTAATAGCTGTGCCCCCTACTGGGCTACAGAAAGGCTACTTTAACAGGCAGTTGAACCAATTACTGTCCCTGTGCAGCCTGTTTGCTTCCATAGACCTGGGGGAAAGCCAAACTCTGCAGTGTGACTTTAGTGTGAATCCGCATTTCTCTTGCTGTGTAGTCACACCCTCTGTCAACTCCTCTGTAAGTTCAGTTGATTCAAATGGGCCTAATTGTGATTTACTCTGATAGAGTAAGTTGCAGGCCCATTTGAATTAGTGGAGTTTACAGAGGAGTTGACTCATCAAATCCCCACTAATTCAATGGGCCTACTCTAGTGCTATTTACTATGTCAAGCAACAGGATTGTTGTCACGACTTGCCACTGATTTATCTCTCTGTATTTCAAGAGACGTTACAAATCTGACTGGCTACATGAGACCTCTCATTCTCATGCATCTTTCCCTAGAAAAGGACTATTTGAAGAGAGGGAAATCATGTTGAAGCGGCCAACATCATGAGGGCTTTGAAGAGGTTTCCAACAGATTACTCTTATCCATGTCTAAATGCCAGGTAGGTGGGGATTTTCTGTTCCTGGACTGAATGGCAGCACAGATTAGTTCAGTGTGTTTTATGCATTACCCTTGCATGTCCCCTGGGGGAGGGGAAGGCTCAGGAAAAAATTAGCAAAGGGGACACTTACTGCAAAAAAGCACTTTGATCATCTGACCTCATTAAATCAAGTAGAATTTGAAAATACTTTAATAAATGCATATATTGGTTTTCAATTGGCTATCACTCTAATTTCTGCTTGCAACATTATTGTATTTGGCCAGGTTAGCACATTCTCTAGCTGCAAACCTTTCCTTGAACAACAATGGAGTTTCTGCCAATTACATGTTTGCTCAAGAGCATAAAGTTCAATAATAGCAGGTTTCTATCATCAGCCCACTATGGTCCAACATCAGAAAGGGAAATGTAGGACTCAACAAAAACTGCGTTGCATTCAATTTCATAAAAAAATGCCTACACCTTTTAAATTTAAGTTTACAACTCCACTTGAGAGCAAAGATGACAACAATATGGAAAAAACGTACATAAGGCCATGCCGCTCGTAGGCTATGGTGCAAACTGAAAGTGGCACACAGTGTGGGATTGTAGCTGTACAGGTTTTCAAAAAAAGGTTTCTTTCCCTCCAAAGATTCAAGTATTCTTGATCAGGAAAGGGTCACACGTACAGGAGTGGATGGCAGTGGATGGAGTACACATTTGGCATTTAGATGGTCCCGAATTCAAACACAAACAACTTCATTTAAAGGATGCATAGGCAGAACTAGCTATTGTCGTGGACAACATTTATTACCAAATTCACCTTTGCTAAATTAACTTGATGGCAGTGGTGGCTGGTGACTTCAGTTTCAGGAGTCTTGTGAAGCTAATCCAGGTTAATGTGCACTTAGTTTGCACAAGTGCTAGTCAAGGTGCTGAACTCTACCCTATTATTAGGGTAGAGTTCAGAACCTTGGATAGTTCCTGTGAAATGCAGACCAAGACCTGAACTGGACTGACAGCACTCTCAAAATTGGAGTTACCGGTCACAACTGCTTGGTGGTGAGTAGGAAGACCTTACAGTTGAGGGCTGCGACCCTATCAATTTCCCTCTACAAATGCCATGAGGCCATTTTTCCCTGCTTAGAAATGCCACCAGGCTGGTTTCCCCTCACCCTGAAACCACATAATTAAAAACAAAATAGAACAATTGGCAAGGGAGTATCAGAAGACAGGGGAAAGGTAATCCCAGCTATGGAATGGGATTGTCAGGTTAGCTGAAGGGCAAAAGCTCTCTGTCTGAGGCCGTGGTCACACTAGCAAAATGTTTTCCAGTTCTCCCTCTTTGGTTTTTCAATTTAAATCTGTGGTCACATGATGTGTGATCATTAGCAAATCATTTAGCGGTCAAGTGTGCTAACTGAGGATTATTTCTTGCTCAGCCAGAGGGTTCCACTTTTTTTGTTGTGGATCTTTTTTTAAAAAATGTTGTCTTGCTGTGTGTGTGAATGATGTTATTGCAACTTTTTTGAACTATGGTCACCATGCATGTCCTTTAAAAATGTTTTTACTTAAAAATAAATTGGTGGTGTTTGTGTCAATGTGTTGGTTAACTTCTGTCAAATGGTCTCAACAAGAAGTTCTGGGTGCTTATTGAATTGGAAGGAAATGACTCAGTAACCCAAAAACACATTGGGATGAACATCCTGGAATAAATGCCAACATGACCTCAAAGCACAACAAGAACATGATTAAAAGTTGTGTAACCACAGGGGGACATTTTGCTGGTGTGACCACAGCCTGAGACAAACAACATTGTATATGTATTGGCAGGAACTGATCACTAGGTAACATTTTGGATTGTTAAATATGTTAAAATAGTCTAAGGTAGGATGAAAGATCTTATTCATCTTGGTGGTAGTATATGTTCTTAGAACTGTTTTAATTAATCAAATAATTAAATATTGTAATAATTAATACATTTTTACATTTGAATTATATCCAGTTCTCAGTTTAATTATTGTTCCTTTATTCATTCCTCTCTCCTTTTTTGTCATCTTTTGATCTTTTTAAAACAAACTAGACTGGCTATTGCTGAAACTATCTGCAGCTTTGATATAGGAAGAGGAAGGCTAAGCTAAATGAAAATATTACAGTTAATTCAGTTAGCTTCAAAAAGTTACTTGTTTTGCATGACTGCTCTCAGAGACATGATGACTACCCATGCTAACTAGAAGTTTCTGGAAACTATGGTCCCAAAATAAATAACTTTTTTCAATTTCTGTCATCTCAGGTGTTGTGTAGAAGATATTTATTCATTGGCACAAATAGCATATTATTCCTTGATTCCTTCAATATCCCCTTTATTAATATGGCATCCATTCCTAGGTCCACAATGTCATCTATGTATTTGTGGATCTCTGTTTAAAGAAAAACATTTTTTTGTAATTGTCAGGGAAATGCAATTGGCTTTGATTGAGGGGAGGGGCTACACAACACCCTAACCACTCAAACCCCATGCAACAACCATCCCTCCACAACCATACACACATTCAGTCCTAATAGTGTAATAATATTTCAGTAAAGTTTAATAAACTGAGAACAAAGGAAAAGAATATCCTGGAATGCAAAAAGGCGATCATAAACAGCAAGACATGTCTTTCTCTTCTCCCTGCAGCTCCATGAAATGGCTAGCAGGCAGGCTACAAGAGGATATATATTCTGCATGGTGACATCATTCTGAGCCCATCCTGAACAGTTTAAGTGACCAAGGGAGATCTTTGGTTTAATTGGGGAGTTCAGCTGTCACTCACCTTCTCTGTTGGTGCCAGCAGCTTAGTCTACTAGATTACTTTGATTTCAGCTTTCACCAGTTCAAACTGCTGATCATCTTTTTAATCATATGAATGCTAAATGGGATACTAGGATCCACTGTGTTGTTTCTCCATTCTGGAGGTGAACAGTAGCTCCTTTCTCCAACCCATAGTAATCCAAGCACTGCACAAATACTCAACTGATTCTTTTTTTTTTTTTGCACATTTGTCTGAATCCACTGCACATGTCAACTTACAAACTATGTATTTTGATAAAATATTTAATGGATTGTTACCTATATTTATGTATTTAGTTATGAGTAGTTGCACTGTAATCTGTGAAATACTGAAGACTGATTTTTCTACACTGTTATCCTTTTCTCAGTTAGACATAAGCCATCTTGAGCATGAAACATGAAAAGGTGATATAGGCCCAAATCCTATTGCTTAGTGTAGTCAATTGCACTAGGGTAGGCCCATTGAATCAATGAGGATTTGGTGAGTTACATAACTTCTCCATGAGCTCCACTGATTCAAATGGGCCTACTCTAACTGTAACTCATTTTAGCATAGTAGGTTGCAATTAGAGTAGGCCAATTTGATTCAATGGAACTACTCTAATGTGATTTACTATGCTAAGCAAAAGGATTTTAACCACAGAAAATATCACACCAACTGTCTCATACCAGGACGTAATACTTATGCTCATTAATATGCACATGGAATCTGTCATGGGCAAACTTGCCCTTCCCCCTTCAGTGAATGATTGAAATAGCTCCAGATGGAAACAAATGGTCTGTTGAGGAAGAAGACTATTCCACGTGTTCTCTGCTTGTGCATGAGGATGAGCATGACCGCTTTCAAGCAGGAAGATAAATTTTGGAAATCCACACAGATTTCTTTGTTTTCCAAAATTTGCATACATGTGACACACATAAACAATCAGAAAAAAATGTTTTAGCAGTGAACACTACCTCTTGATTGACTTTATAAATGCAATAACATTTAATTTGAATTAGCTAGCCCTTTTGAAAGAGCCGTCCCTCAAGGAGGTGAGAGGGATGGCTTGTAGACAAAGGGCCTTTTCGGCAGCTGCCCCCAGACTATGGAACGCCCTCCCGAGGGAGATTCGTCTGGTGCTGACGCTGATGACATTTCGGCGCCAGGTCAAAACCTTCCTGTTCCAGAAGGCTTTTAATTGAAATAATATCAACTGTGGGTCTTGATGGCAATTTTTAGAGTATATATTTTAATTGTATTTTAATTGTTTTATCTTTGTTATTGTATTTTAATTGTTGTAAGCCACCCAGAGACCTTTGGGTAGTGTGGGCGGCATATAAGTTAGATAAATAAATAAATAAATATTTTTAGGGACCAATATCTAAAATCATCCTATATTTATGGATTTTTTTCCCCTTTACATTTAACTAGCTCTCCATGAAAAATAAAACAACTTTCAGGAATGCTGATGTGATCAATATCAACCTAAAGTGTAAAAAACAACAACCCCTACACATTATAATATAGACTGTTTCCTATGTAAACACTGGATACATCTCTTGCAAATATAGACTGATATGCAAGAGTAAAATGTCCTTAAATAAAATTTACTTTTAAAAAGTCAGTCTTAATATATTAGTATAATATTATTTCAGCTGCAAAACTGATATGCAGGGGGAAAGGTTTTCAAGCATCTTGCATAATCGAATTAGGAATTTCATCTGTATATTCACTAAAGGAATAACTCCATATTATTAAAAGACTACAGTTATGTGTATGAGAAACAAATCTTAAGGAGATATCTTTGGCTCCACCATGGAGTTGGCTTGTGTAACTGCAGCTGACAGCTTCCTCAAACAACACGAATCTTACTCAAAGCAGTTTGTCTGTTTGGATCTTACATCTAAAAAACATTCTATCTTGTTCCCTATAAACAAAACTATTTGTTGTGGTGAGCTCTGAGATAGACACTAATTAAGTATTTTCTAGGTGGGCAAGAGTAATAAACATAAACACGTTGGAATTGTGTTTATATAATCAAAAATAATAGATGCCATTTGAAAGTGAGCATGTTTTTGATGTCTTGATTTGAAGAGTCAAATCAGATACAGAATGTATTAATACACAGCCTTTCGCTACGACTGATTCAGAATGTAGATGCTGAAAATGTGGTTCTCTTCACCCCAGTGGGCAGGATGGTATTAGCAGAAATGACTCAAAGCTGTTTATGGGCGAATATCAGATTTATTGAAGTTTAGCCCAAGGAACAGGGAGAAATTGTGAGTGCCTTTTGTTAGATTGCAAAAGATGAAACCTTTTCAAGTAAAAGTCAGTAAAGCAACATTACATGAAGAAAATGGTAACATGCACTAAAATCAAACTATTTGTTACATACAAAGTTTCTCCCACACAAAGCAGACCATGATTCCATTCTCACTCAAGCCATCTAAATGGATACAATCCTCAACCAACTGTATTAGTTTTTAAAATGGAATCTCTGTGGCATGCAGAATCAAGGTCTATAGCATGAGCACCAAAACTCTTACTTGATCTGACTATTTTAGATTTAGTTGAGCCCTGAGAGTTCTCAATTATATTGCAACAAAGCTTGCCAATCAAAATATGATTAAAAAATAAACTAAAATATTATACCTACCTAATCCAATTTATGGATTCAAAGAAGTTGTTCCTGTGTTCAGAGAGGAATAAGAAGATCCTCATCCCAGATTCCTAATGGAGGATCCAGGAAAGGCTCAGTAAGAAGATTAGTTAAAAGAAGAATGGATCAGGGAGAGGGAGATTCCTTTTCCCTTAAAAATAAATTGAAATCAGGAACCAAAGTTCAGCAGAAGATTGAGGGGGAAATAGCTTCTGCTCTCAGGGTGCAGTGGCTTTGTGTTCCATTATCATCCCTAAAGTTTCCTGCCTTCTAATTGGTCCTGGTTCCTCCTTCCCCAGCTGCTAACCAAAATATGGTTCTTCACTGGGGCGTAACTAGGGTCTCCTTCCCTATATGGAGGCCAAGCCTGCATCTGAGCCATCTTCTTCCTCTTTTTTCTGGCATGTTCTCCCCTTTGAGCCCCCTGTTCCTGACATAAAGGTATCTTCAGGAGAGGGCCTGGGTAACAGATGTATTTGACATCTAAAGAGTAAGTCTTTAACTTATATTTGTCCAAACCCTCACCTTGAATTTTGGGGGGAAAAATACAGATGAACACATTCTTGATTTCATTAATCGCCATCCCCAAGACTATGTTTGTCAACATATCACAAACTCTCATGATATGTTCATCATAATGTGCCATGATACACTTCTTTATTTGGAAATGCTTAACCAGAGTTTAACCTTACTTCGTGGAAATATTTTTCCTCCAGCTAATTATCTCCTGCTGTACTTTCAGTAGAACTGTTTCCAGCATTGATAATGATTGTCACAAACATTTATCCTCACTGCATTTCACACTTGGCATCTCTTATCATCTGTTTTCCAACAAGGCAGATGCAGCTTCAGATGAGACATCTTCAGCTCCATCCCACACCACATTCCATCATCACATGCCTCCTCCACAGTTCACTGTAACCTATTATTTAGTAGCAAAATGCCCATCATAACTGTACATTATATGAAAGGAAAAGTGAACTGGAATACTGCAAAGACTGCTGGAGGTGGTAATTTGTAGGCTGTACCAATGAAGCATTATTAAAATATTTTAAATGAACAAGCGAATGAATGAATAAGGTACAATGTCCCTATTGCCTGTGAATTCGGACTCCACTGAGGCATTATGCCTCACAGATGATCAGAGTGTGTCTGATCCTCCTTAAAATTGTCTAAACCGGCAGCCATTGTAGTGAATGCCATAGAGTAATTGTGCATTACGTTCTTCAGGAGCTGCTCCTTCATCTACTGATCTGGCATGTGCACATGTGTACATTTCCCCAGATATGGGAAAAATTGCTCTTTTTAAAATCACCACTCCCAGAATACAACCAGCTCCATAACCACACACATGTACAGAAATTTTAAGGAGTACATGTAGATAGAACGTTTACACTCACAGGAACACACCATACCAAATACATAATAATAAAAACTTCACACCATCAAGTTGATTTAAATTTATGGCAGCCCTTTCAAGGGATTTCTTAGTTAGAGAATACACAGACGTTGTTTACCATTCCCTTCTTCTGGGGGCATCCTGGGACTGTGCAGCTTGCCTAAGGCCGCACAGGCTGGCTTTTCTCCTGGGAGGCACAGTGGGGAATCGAACTCCCAACCTATCTGAACCACTGAGCTATCCAGCCAGCTACCAAATACATACTAGGTGATATTGCTATATAATAATAAAATCAGTAATAAAATATTGCCTGTAGGTTTATGGTAAAATATGTTATATGGGGGATAATAGAGAGATATACAGCAAAACTGGACATGACAGAGATATTCAGTAACAGAAAGAGGGGAGAAACTGAAAAGAAGAATGTCTACAGTCAAAATACAGCCAAGGACTGGTGTGCTTTTTCAGTGTGGCCATTTAATGTTTTAAAATTTTTAGTGAGGCCAAGGTGCTCTTTTTTTCCCATGCTTTGTTTTGTTTGCTTCATTTTTTTATATGTTGACCTACAGACCCTGCAAGAGTAAGACTCCTGTATTTCTGCCAAGCATTTTACAGGGAATGGATTTACAGGAGGTTATCTGTTTTATCTGTTCCAGCATAAGCAACAAAGCCTAGTGGCCATGATAAGGCAAGCCCAATTCAGAAGCTAAGCAGGAAAGTGTAGAAGGCTCAAAGGGTGGTAAGCAACATGGCTTCTCCACTAAGTTGCATACCTCATGTTCCTAACACACTGCAAAGTTCTGCAGACTTCAGCATGAAGGTGTACATAAGGACTGTAAGTATTTTAACTTAGAGCATTCAGTTGGACACACAAAGACAGTCAGCAGGACTTACAGCTGGCGATAGGATGTGGGGAAGAACTATCCTGTGTCCCCATCACCCTTTGAGGCCTCTGCACTTTCAGGATGAATGCCTGAAAGTATTAAGTGTAAGATACTGTATGTTGCACCACCTAGTGACTAACAGACTTCCATTGTAAACATTGTAATTGAGCATGCTCAAATGGGTACCTCTTGAGGGGAGTTTCAAGATGATTGCCAAGATTGAAAGCTACACATGGCAACACTAAGAAATATCTTCCCCTTCTATTTGCCAGGAGGTGATGGGACCAGTGGCCATGATCTTAGTTTTTTTTAATGTTGAGCTTCAGACAATTTTTTGCGCTCTCCTCTTTCACCCTCATTAAGAGGTTCTTTAATTCCTCCTCACTTTCTGCCATCAGAGTGGTATCATCTGCATATCTGAGGTTGTTGCTATTTCTTCCGGCAATCTTAATTCCGTCTTGGGATTCATCCAGTCCAGCCTTTCGCATGATGTATTCTGCATATAAGTTGAATAAGCAGGGAGACAATATACAGCCTTGTCGTACTCCTTTCCCAATTTTGAACCAATCATTTGTTCCATATCCAGTTCTAACTGTTGCTTCCTGTCCCACATATAGATTTCTCAGGAGGTAGATAAGGTGGTCAGGCACTCCCATTTCTTTAAGAACTTGACATAGTTTGCTGTGCTCCACACAGTCAAAGGCTTTTGCGTACTCAATGAAGCAGAAGTAGATGTTTTTCTGGAACTCTCTGGCTTTCTCCATAATCCAGCGCATGTTAGCAATTTGGTCTCTAGTTCCTCTGCCCCTTCGAAATCCAGTTTATACTTCTGGGAGTTCTCGGTCCACATACTGCTGAAGCCTACCTTGTAGGATTTTGAGCATAACCTTGCTAGCGTGTGAAATGAGTGCAATTGTACGGTAGTTGGAGCATTCTTTGGCACTGCCCTTCTTTGGGATTGGGATGTAGACTGATCTTTTCCAATCCTCTGGCCACTGCTGAGTTTTCCAAACTTGCTGGCATATTGAGTGTAGCACCTTAACAGCGTCATCTTTTAAGATTTGAAATAGTTCAACTGGAATGCCATCACCTCCACTGGCCTTGTTGTTAGCCATGCTTTCTAAGGCCCACTTGACTTCACTCTCCAGGATGTCTGGCTCAAGGTCAGCAACCAAACTATCTGGGTTGTCCGGGACATCCAGATCTTTCTGGTATATCTCCTCTGTGTATTCTTGCCACCTCTTCTTGATGTCTTCTGCTTTTGTTAGGTCCCTACCATTTTTGTCCTTTATCATGTCCATCTTTGCACAAAATGTTCCTTTAATAGCTCCAATTTTCTTAAACAGATCTATGGTTTTTCCCTTTCTATTATTTTAATCAATTTCTTTGCACTGTTCATTTAAGAAGGCCCTCTTGTCTCTCCTTGCTATTCTTTGGAAGTCTGCATTCAATTTTCTGTAACTTTCCCTATCACCCTTGCATTTTGTTTCCCTTCTCTTCTCTGCTATTTGTAAGGCCTCGTTGGACAGCCACTTTGCTTTCTTGCATTTCCTTTTCTTTGGGATGGTTTTTGTTGCTGCCTTCTGTACAATGTTATGAGCCTCCATCCATAGTTCTTCAGGCACTCTGTCCACCAAATCTAGTTCCTTAAATCTTTTCTTCACTTCCACTGTGTATTCATAAGGGATTTGGTTTAGATTATACCTGACTAGCCCAGTGGTTTTACCTACTTTCTTCAGTTTAAGCTTGAATTTTGCTATAAGAAGCCGATGATCAGAGCCACAATCAGCTCCAGGTCTTGTTTTTGCCGACTGTATAGAGCTTGTCCATCTTTGGATGGCTGAGATACAGGAACTTATAGGGCAGAACCATTATGCATTGCTGTTATTCCCCTGCACAGTCAAATCTTTCATGAGTTCAGGCAAATGCAAGAGCACAGCTATCATCTTCAAAATTTCCTACAGAAGAGCCAAAAATGTGCAAAACTGAAGCACCAATCCAATTGCTAGTTCCACCTTGAGCAGACCTACTAAATTAATGTGATTTACAGAAGTCTTGGCTTACCACTGAACAGTTAATTTAGATGGGATTTGGGACTGGCCATTGGATTTAGGCCAAAATGACAGGAAATGGAGGTTTCCTTATTGTCCCTGAGCATTCTTAGTCAAACCAAGCAACATATGCTTGGTATAAACAAGGCCTTGAACCAATGGCCAGTATCTTGCTCCATAGCTCTGCCAGCACAGTGAGAGTAACACTACCTGTGGTTGTACATTGCTGCTCATTAAAGAGTTCCTTCTTCAATTTCAGGTTGCATGTGATTTTGTCTGATTGTGTAATTCCATTCTGTTTTATCTCCTGAACTGTATGTTTCTGAGCTTCATAAATAAAAACATAGCTTCTCAGATGAATACTCTATGAAAAGAAGAAAGGCATAAGTACTTTTCTAGAATGCACACTCAGTGTGTAAAAATGTGTGATTGTACCCTATGACAAAGCCTAAGGATGGGGACAGTGGCACAGAAGCCCCTGCCAGTGGGCTGTCTCATTTCTCCCCAGGACCCACTGAGTTTCCCACCACAAGGTCCACAGTGGATCTGGGAGAAATGATGTTGGAATATGATTCCTTGGGTGAACTAGGATCTCAGGAAGACCCTGGAGATGTGCAGGAGGTAATACTTACAGAAACACCAGAAGGGGAGGGCCAAAGAGAAAACCTGGGAACTGAAGAAAGCCCCTGAGCTAAGAGGAGGAGAAAGAGAGTGGAACATGAGGAAACATGGGGTGATGACCCCTGGGGAAAATCATACCATTTGGAGATCCCAGAGAAATTTGAACCTCTGGGGGCCTAGGAATATATATACAAAGAAGACTCATGGACTAGGGTGTTAGTAAAATGTAGAATGTCTAAAGAGGAGGCTAAAAGACACCAAAACCCTCAACTGTCGCCCAAATCTTCTTACTGGGGTAAACAAGAAAGACGTGAGAGTTGACACTGAGCCCCAGAGGGATTTCCCAGGGAACATATGTCATCTCCAGATAGATCCTGGTGGCAGACAAGGCAAAGGGCTTGTCGGGCACAATCATTGGTGACCCAGACTGGAGTAGGAGCTGGGCATCAGCAGACTTGTTCCCAGTGTGGGCTTATAAGCCATCCTTGTCGCACCACTCCTTGTATAACCCAACCAAAATGTTCCCACCAGCAAACCTGGGACAAAGTACACCATCAGTGCAGGTAATTGCCAGGGGTAAAGACTCAAAAGGAAAGGACTTAGAACTACATAACCAAGCAAAGAAAGGAACTAGTTCAGGACCATTCAATGTTGTTCGTGAATCCACATCTAGTTTAATAAACCCTGCTTTGTCCCAAACTCCATCATCCTCATCTGTTGAATAGAGAATGGAAGACAGTGGTTGGAGGGGCTCACACAAAATTAACAGAAATTTTTGCCTGGAATTGAAATTTTTCCTTTAAAAATTCAAGGTTCACATTTAGGAAAAGTCATGCTAGGAAGAACTAATGTATTTATTTTATATTACTGCATATTTAT